>CM038045.1:32755000-33955000 GCA_021397845.1 Areca catechu
AATTGACCGGAATCATTGGTTCTGAAAAGGTGCACAGCAGTATCAGCTAAATCCAGGAACCAACTAAAAGATCTGACTGGATCAATCGATGAACTATTTGATCTGAGTCCCAGTAGCTTTATCTATTAAATGTGGGGCTGAGATATTAGCTTTTCTGAGAGATATTGACCTGCGGCAGCACATGATGATTTTGCCTAGAACTTTTTCACATGGACCTGAGCTCCTTGCTTTCTGCTTGATTCAAGCATGGCTTCTAAAACAGCGACATCTTGGGCACCTTCAACATAAGAACTGCGTGGTTCAGCTTTCTGGCCAGCAACTCCTTCCTGCACAAAACAGAGCTCAGTAAGAGATCCGTTTGTTTAAAATAGGCCTCAAAATTTCTCTGCAATGATTATTTCAGACAGTAGAATTGCTGGATTTAAGCTGATTCTTTTCTTTGTTGCAAGGAGTATTTTAAACAGATACGGTATGCATCATGTGGAACAGGGTTGTGTGCACGTTTTGAGGTGGTGTTTGGGTGGTCCAACCCAATTGGGATCCACGGCCCTTCTTATACTAGCAAATTGACATCCTTGTTGGTCTAGGTCTAACACTCGCCCAAACAGACCCGACTTATGTTAGTTCAAATACCCGTGGTCATGCAACCACGGAAAAGGATGCTTATTATCACCTCTGTGTGTGTGTGTGTGTGTGAACTGGAGATGGTATCCTTGAAACTGATGATGAAGCAGCAGATAAAACTAGAATAGCAAATATTATGCAGCTCATGTAGTTCGTTTTGATACTGATTGCACCTAGTGATTGGCAAATCATCTGAGTGCATTCAAAGATTTTCTGATGGTGAGAGATGTAACTGGCTTTTGATTAATCTTAACCTATCACTCAAAATCAATGTAAACTCAACTATTTTCCAAGAAAATAAAAGGTTAACATGAAATTTTCATGTGTATTTCCTTCTCCTTAAAGCAAATAATAGCAAATAGTAGCAAACGGACATGCACATCTTATGTATTAGGATAAACTTTCATTGTAGAAAAATATGCTAGTTCATGGATACTATATTGCGAATCAGATGCAACAGAATCAAGATGTTTGTTGTACTTGTAACATTTGCTTGGTGTGAGATCATTAGTTTGTGAAGAATTGGTGAATGGCTACAGAAATTTTCTAAACACAACACAGGTGAACAAAACAGATCTATTGAAATGCACAATCATTTGCTTCTAAAGAATGGCAGTAAAAATTTGACATAGATATAGAAAATCAAAATGGAATGATAAGATAATTAAGCAGTTTAAAGAGCAAAAATACCTCACTGGTTTGTGTAATGTCGTAAACAAAAGCCTTCAATTCTTCGTTCACTCCAGAGAATGGATAGAAGGTTCTTTGACAATGTCCATCAGCCTTATATAACAGAACCTGCAACAGTAACACATTATATCTGCCAAATTATTATACGTAACTTTAAAAGGAGCATGACACAAATTTTGCAAAATGAGCAAAGAACCATAAGTCATATTGGATAAGCCGACTTCTACTGTACCATGTAGCCATGCTGCCCGTTATCACTCCCACGCTCAACGTGAAGTGTTCCATTTGATCCATCAACTCGCCAAAAAATCTGAGCACATAAGAAACAACAGTCAAAATGATAGATGTATTTTGGTGAAAATACATCCCAGAAAGAAAACAAAAGTCATTCTTTATTGTAAAACAGGCAGTTTCCAAGTACTTTATAAGTGACAAAAACATTCCATTTATGGCGCTACAAAACTAATAGAAACATTTACACAAGTGCTGTATTGTCAAATGAAGAGGCATATTTATAAAGAGCTTTGGATAAAATTTATTTAGCATACCTTGGGTGATGTTGAGGATACTACCAAAACAAACACCCCAGCGCAGCCATTTTCCAGTTGGCTACACATACAAGAATAGCCCATCAAAAGTGGTTAGGATTATTATAAGTTCAACAAATTAATTCAGAAACTTTACATTGCAGAAACCTACAAAAGGGCACATAGATTATCAGGAGGCGGCAGAGCCATATCCACATGACGGGCAATAGCAGAAACTGTGGTAATCTCACATCCAACAATCTGTCCAAGCATCAGAAAGATATTAATGTACGTACAGCAAGGAGTTGCTGTCAAATAAGGCCATGTCTATGTAGTTTCTGGATCCCTCGTTAGAATATAAGTTCAAAATGAGTAACCGTGCACAAGTAAATTCATCAGGAAAATAATGTATACGTGCTTGCTTGAATCATGAAACAAAGCTTGGATTTGGATCTATCCACATAATCTCAAGGCACATAAATGAAAAATACTATTTTCACGGCATGCTCATATCACGCTAGAAAGCAAATGAACAAAGGGCTCCAACATAATCCAAGATCCTATATTCTCTTTTGGCTGTTTACTAAAAAGTCTGATCGCAATCTTGTTAGTTATCATGGTCAACTTTATGTATCATAGTTTTCCATTTTTTTAAAATCAAAAACTCCGATTCTTTTCAGATTTTTACCGTCTGCTTCCCCCAGGCTGCTCTACATCTTTGTTTCTACCAATGAAACCATCGGGACCACATCGCCTATGTTTGTGCAACACCTAGGCTCAGTTTGATTTAGTTCTGACTTCATCCTTTTTAGCTTTGTTTTGCCCAGTCATCAGATCAAAAGCTTATCTTCATATACATGTATTTCCCCATAATTAGAATTTACACAGCACAACTCTTCTCACAGAACATTCTTTCCATCGCCTATGTTTGTGCAACACCTAGGCTCAGTTTGATTTAGTTCTGACTTCATCCTTTTTAGCTTTGTTTTGCCCAGTCATCAGATCAAAAGCTTATCTTCATATACATGTATTTCCCCATAATTAGAATTTACACAACACAACTCACCTCACAAAACATTCTTTTGAGCCTAATTGGCATAAAATGAACATGTCACATTATAGAAATGCATGTTCAGTTACTTAGCTCTAATCATACTATTGCCCATTTTCCATCTTTTCGTAAAACATTAGCAGGATGATGAAATTTTTTGTAGCTATATTGCTGCCACTCTGCCTTTATAGACAATTAAATAACAATAAAATATTGTTTAGGAATCAAATAAGCTGTTGGAGTTTTAAACCTTGTGTTTATGGGAATCTTAGGGTGATGAATCATTTTGTTACTATACCATCATAACATAAGCTAATCTTTAAGGATAAATTCATACCCTTTATAAAAGAAAGGTTATTAGAAAGTATAGAGGTGGAAAGGACATGCCTCCTTCCTACAACATGGAGATTAAGTACAGAAGGAAAAGGTTATTCCTTATATCATTCCTCCCAAATGCTGTGATTGGCAAGAGAAATGCCAATATTCAGATTATGTTGGACATTTTTGAAAGAGACTTTTAAAGATCTCCAGCATGAATCATTCCAAAGAAACAACATTCTACAAAGCTCCTTCCACAATGTAGACATCACTTAAGTAACTATAATTAAAACACAATCTTCCAGGCATAGCCTTCTCCAGGTTTTATATATTATATACATATGCATGTGTATGTGTGTGTATTCTTTTGGATAGAGATGAATAAGGCAAAGCAAATTCTTACAGAGAGGTAAAGTCTAATATATGCGATATGTCTTCCTTCTGTTGAACACAGCTTTCTTAATTTGTTTTAACAACTTGCAAGCTTATGTTTTAGATTCTGGAAAACTTCAAGAAGGTCCAGTTTCTTCCAAGTACTTCCAGAATGTGTGAAATCCTGCTCTCATAGTATATGCTCCTTGATTTTTGTCCCCACTCTACTGTTGTTGTCTTATAAATAGATAATCCTGATTTTTAAAAATGGATGAGGTCTTGTGGCCATAATTGTGACCCTTTCATAAAAGACACATTTCAAGAAATACTTGACATCATTCAAATAAACTTTCTGATTCATTTTGACTTCAAGATGACTATATAACACCTTTATGTTGAAACAAAGTCTGTGAAGCACTCCAAGTTTAATCTGAGAAGTCATTTCAATTTTCAACCATATGGTACTTTTATTTCCTTTTGTTCTTTCCTATACATGGGATAGGGCATACAGGTCAAAAGTAAGGTTTATTCAATATCCTACAATATTTCCTTAGACATATCAGAAAGGCACAAGGTTGCTAACCATGATTACGACTTCGCCAATATTCTGAAGATATATATTAAGTTTTCAATAGATTAACCATAAGTCACATGTTCTTGTGCTTGCAAGAGTCAAGACTTGTTCCATAGCATGACTACATGGTTGAACCATCTTTTGACCAATAAAGTTCCTAATTCAACTTGAGAACAGCCAAAAACATTATTCAACAGCTACTTCAAAACTGCATAGTTATGTTTCTCCTCTGAAAACAAGGTCGACCAATGAACTTCTGACCAAAACTGCACCTTAAAACAAACCTACAAAGACCAAGAGTGTAACAGAATAGTTGCGGTTTACTAAGCCCAACTATTTCTAGAATCTTTGGAATTTCAAGAAAGGTATATCCTTTCTTCTAATTCTAAATATCAAGTATGCCTCTCTTTTAAGGTCAATGAGGCTAAGATACTTGACATGGTCAGTTAAGAATCATTAATTTTGAACACCAGCAAATCACTACTTCCCAAGATTTTCTACCTCTATTTGCCATAAGAAAATTATAATTAACATAAAGAACCATAGTTGACACATATAAAAAGAAAAAGAATCAAGATGCTTGGATTTTAAGTAGATGAAAACATAGAGTGCTTTTGTAAATATCATCAACATTTTTTCACCGTTATGACAGGATTCTCAGCTCATCGGTGTCTACTGCCTACTGCCTAGTGTCTACCCACCAAGAAGACCCTTACATGCAAATGATACTACTTGTCGAACATGATAGCCCAGAATCAGCAGTGGCATTACCTTTGGTCAGTTGTAGCTGTCTGACATATAGCCATTCCACATGTTCTTACACTCAAATTTCTTAAAATTATTTAATTTTGAAAATAATGCATTATCACTCAGAGTAATTGCCATGGGACTATGCCAACGAATGAATTTTCAGCTATTATCAAGAAAAAGAAAAGCAATTCTTTTATTGATTTTCAGACTAATAGCCAGAATTAAGAATACTTGAAAGATTAGTGGTTGAAATCCTGTGTGATGAACAGAAATATTTAAAAAAGAAAGAGAAAAACTAAGATGTTAAATCCAATTAACAGCATTTTTACAGAGATAACCAACAACTCAATCCTTGCCAATCCCATTTGCCAGGATAATTAGGTCAATCTAGCTCAAGAAATCAAGCTACCTGTAAACTTCAGCAATAATGGAGAAACATACCATTCTCAATCCAGCAACGAAGTGTACACCCATATCTAGAATAAAACCACCCTGCAAAATTGAATAAATCATTTTATGGGAGGATACAAATTCTGACATGACCAAGTTCAGCAACACATGAAGCTCAAGGTGGCCTGGCTTGTTATCCAGCTAGCCTTAAATCTTATTCTGTAAGCAGCAAGTATAGGGTGACAGATTCTTGCATGGGATCTAAGAGATGTGTGTATGCATCAATTAGTGAAGAATTGAAGAGGTACTTATCTATAAGTTTAAACTACCAAAAAAAGTGAGAGAATTTTCGATATGCTTTGTTTATGTAAATGACATGGAAGAAAGCATACATCCCCAGATTTGTAAGACAATTGAAAAGTCAACAAACAAAATTGGAGAACCAAGTCCAACTTTACATGATAAACTTACAAGTATATGATTAAGGCTCCATTTGAGATTGCTTATGGGGGGCCCAAAAGCACTTCCTGGAGCCCAAAAAGCACTCATGGGTGATAGATGGATGTTTGGTAAAAAATCTGAATTTCTGATCCTCTCAAAAGCAGGAAAACCTCTACTTGGTAAAAGCTCAAATTTGGGACTTCTTCCAAAAAGTGCTTTCTAAATCCTGTTAGGAAGTTGTTTGTTTGACTAAAATACCTTTAAATTTTACACTATATTATATTAATATAAAAAATAATAATAAAATATAATATTATACTAAACTAATAATATTACATTCATATATTACAATGATATTATACTATGTAATAATATAGTAATATGTAGTAATAATAATTGCAATAATTTATATCAAAATATTGTATTATAATTATTAATTAATAATAGATACATTATATTATGTTATGTTATATTGTTATAATAATATAAAATATAATATAATATTAGATGTGTTTTATTTTATTATGCTATATTATACAATACTATATTATATTATTCTAATTTTTGACAATATTACATTACTACCATTATTATATCACAATAATCATAATTTAATAATGTAACATTATTATATTCCTATAATATTGCACTATTATATCATAATATTATACTATTCAAAATAATTAATCAGTAAATTAAGAATACTATATAATATCAATTCATGATAGTACAAAGGGTTAAAGAATTGAAATCACTATGCAATGACCTTTATTGGGATTTTCTCATACTCAAAGCACTTTTTTAGTTTCGCTATGAAATAAACATTAAAGTTCTACAATAGTTTAGAAACATAGTTACTAAACAATAAATAGCTTTTTGTTAAAACTATACTAGCAAAAGCTCTATTGACAAAAGCCATACTATCAACAACAATCCTAAATAAGGCCTAAGCTGACATAAGTCGGCCAATGTGAGAGGGGTAAGCTTGCTGATGGTGGTGGACAACTATTTGTAGGTCTGTGATTTGATCATGACCGATGGTAGGGGTTCGAGGGCATAGGACGTCACTCATCTTTTTGACGGTCAGCTTACTAATAGGATACTTGCCATCTCGATTTGTCCTCGAAACTAGGACTTGAGAGTATAGGACTAATCATGTTACCCTAAAATTCCTGCAAGGGATCTCATTAAATTGAGTAGGCCAATGCCGGATAGGAGAATTGAGGCTGCTTGGATTTGGAATGGCTGTCCATCATAAGATCAGACTTTTTCTCTAAAAAGTTGCTTGGGGTAAGCTTCCAACACGTATGCTTCTCAGGGATAAGGGCATGCTAGCTGCTTGCCCGGCCTGTGGCCTGGAGGATGAGTTGATAGAGTATACCTTTCTTCTTTGCAAAGGTGAGGTTGATTTGAAGGATGGCGGGTGATTAGCCTTAGGAAACAAGAAGTGGTCCTTGGCTAAATCCCTTTCTGGATGTAATCCATTGAAGTATGCTAGAGGGCCCACTTGCACTTGGGAGAGTAGAATGGCATATGTTGCCTATCGTATCTGGCTTTCCAGGAACAGCCTGATCTTCGAAATCAAGATTGTGTTGGCTCATCAGGTACTAGAGAGAGCTTGTTCGTTAATTGCAGCTATAGTCGTTTCGACACTACTGGCCCATCTCTCAATGCCACAACTTCCTGGGACTCCCATGTTGCATTTGCAATGACTTGGAGGGTTCTTTTCATCTCTTAGATTTCCTCCCTCGAGGTTTGTCAAGATCAATTTCAATGGCAATGTTAGGAATGGTAGGGGTGGTGCGGACTATGTCATCCGTGATCCGGATGCCAAGTTATTGGCTACGAAGGGCTCACATCTCTTTAAGCCACTTGGATACTAGGCAAGAGTTGCGGGTGGAAACGATTTTCATTGAAAGTGATTCCACCATGGTCATTGACCAGATCCGGGACCAAGCAAAGCATTTAGAGGCTCATCCGCTCCCCCATGACATTTGAAGTTTTTTTAGTTATTCCATCATGGTGTCTATTCGGCACGTCTTCCAATAGATAAATAGTGCAGCTAACTGGCTTGCTTCCTTTGTTGCCAACCACATCAAAGACTGGACATAGCATTAGGGTAATGCTTGCCCTCGGGCCCTGCAAGATATTTTGTATTCTGACCTCTTGGGTTGCACTTACACTGAATGGTGTGATCGCCCGATTGTACTTAAAAAAAAAAAAGCCCCAAGTCCAAGATGATACAAAAAAGTTTAGCAACAATTTTTATATGAATTTTCTGACACAGAGGAGCAAATTTAAACTTTAGTAGAATTTACACAAAATGCAATAGAGATTTTGTTATTTGAATAAGTGAATTGCAACACTTAATGCACAAAAACAGAACTTATGTCTATGCCTACATATGCTTCATGCATTCAATTTGCAATCACTAGCAGGACCTTTTAACATATTTTACTGTTACAAAAAACAATTGTCTTTAAGAGTGCAAATGTGTAATACATAGAAAAGTTGCATTATTTTCTCAATGAAGTTTAGGTGCTACCATGACCTCGTGGTTTAGAAGAATAATATTAACAAAAGAGGTTAATACTCCTAATTAGCAAATATAACATCCTGATTTTCTCAATTGGTTGGAAACAAGGATCATTGTTCCAGTACTGGAGCAAGATAAGTTTCTTGGTGGCATGGTTTGGTACGCCCCCATGTTGGGCCCTTTACCAACACAACAAAAAGGATGGGTGAGAGGGAGAATGGGAGAGGGGGAGGGAGGGTGGAGAGAGGAAGAAGACAGGGGTCAGCCAATGGAGCATGTCCTGACAAGGCAAAAAGGCTGGGAGAATAGGAGAAAGAAAAAGAGAGCGTGGAGGAAGGGAGAGAGGAGTGTAGTAGATGTCCGATGGAGGTTGAGGAGTTACACGAGGGGCTCTGTCTCTGATTCCCCTATTTCATTCGAAATAGGGGTCTGGAGGGGGGCTCTTTTTATTTTCAAAAATCTTAAGTGAAGTCAGCAAAAAACCCCTTGTCAACTTTACTTGATTTTTTTCAAAATAAAAAAACTATTTTGAAAACATTAAGTGAACCTAGCAAGGAATTTGTTGACTTCACTTAAAATCTTTGAAAATAAAAAGAGATCTCCTCCAAGATCTTATTTCGAACGAAATAGAGGAACTAGAGGTGAAGCCCCTCCTCGGCCCTCCATTGGCCTCTACTAGTCATCCGCCACCTTCCCTCTCACTTCCTTCCTCTTCCATTCTCGCCTCCCCCCCTCTTTCCCTCTCTTTCCTTGTCACGCTCCCCCTCTGTCACTGGTTTTCTGTTTTGCTTGCCGGAACCATCACAGTCTGTAGTTGGTATGGCTCAGTACACCCCAAAGCAAGCAGTTTAGGACAGGCCTGTGGTCCTTGGTTGGACAGAATACAGCAGCTCTAGAGTTATGAGATTTAAATTTAAACCAAGTATTGAAGTACAATAATCAATTGCTAGATCAGCATATGCAACAAATGCAAATAGCTAGCAATTTTGCCTATGTAAATCCTTACACGAAATTTTCGCCTCCAAGAGCTTGAGAAGTAAGGGTTCGAATTATTCATTGATCCTTCAACAATAACTTGGATGTTCATCATATCACCAATTTCATTTATTAATTTTCTGGCCTGAAAAACAGAGTTAAGAGAATATTACTAATAAATGGTTTACATAGAATCAAGTGAAAATAGCAAAAAGTGGATACCTCCACAAATGCAGGTTCAAAGCGGTAATTTTCTGCAACAGCCCAAATTGGTTGGCTGGGGAAATGGTTGCACAAGGATTTATAGCATGACAGTGCCGCCTCTGCCTCGGTAGTTGCTGATAGTTCAATATTGAGATTGATTTATTGTTTGAATGATATGTGACCACACGAAAATAATACATCCAGTATATATATTTTATATCAATTAATTAAGAAAAAAAGAGAGTTAATATTAATAAACATAATAAGCTTACTTGAGTTTGATTGTGTTTACCTTCACGAGCAAAATGCTATTTCTTCCCCTAAATAATTCTACTCTCACAATGTTATTTCATTACAATATATCACAATGAGCAAAAACATGTTTAATTCAAGAAAAGTGAACATAATATGTTTGGAGGCAAAACTGAATAGAAGATATAAGAATCAAAAAATGAACATACATCAAGAGGCCTTTTTGAAAATGTAACAAACAAAGAGGAATGGATGCTTCAGAATGGGTTCTGACTAGGCAGAACACAAAAAATCTTCAAACTTGTCTTGTTTCTGTAATGAACAAATGTACGTTGTCCCTTGCCCAGTGGTCATGGAGAGTATATGTTACTCAAGGTAGCAAATTGCATTTGTGTGCACCAGCAGTTGTCACTGGTAGCAATCAGGGTGGCAACTATACTACCATTTGCATTGTCAGCCCTGTAAGTGGTTAAGATGCCAAAAAAAAGGAGCAAACAGCAGACACTCTCTTTAATGGTATGGATTTTTTGATATAATAAGCAAAAGGTACATAGAAACTAAAAGGACTATGCTTTTTAAGAAGCATGACACATAATCTTGATAAAAAGCATAAAAGAGTATTGCATCGCTACAGCATCAGTGTAAATTTATAACAAACAGAAATGTAATTCGAGATAGAGACTCACATAAAAAAAAGAAAGCATATAACAATGAAGAATTTCAATCTAACTGGTACTGCTTCTTTATCGAGCATTAATTTCCAAGAACAATTAGAACACAAGAACAATTAGAACACAAGTTGAAAGGTAGTTTCTAAATGATTAGCCATTAAATCATGCCGAATTTTTGGATCTAAGTCATATGAACTAAAGGATACTTACATTCAGCAGCAGGTTTCTCTTTCTCCCAACATATTCAGTCATGCAGAAGATAAAGAACAAATTAGAATTTGTATGATGGGATTAACTAAAATGTGATATGAGACTCCAAAGGCAAAGATTATATTGCCAAGGTTATCTTCACTGTTCTTCACAATACCTTGAATAACATGTTTTCCCATCCTTAACATTTTCAGGGAAATATCAACCTGCAAGTTTAATTAGCTATGTCAGCAGCAACTTTTTTTGAACGATAAAAGAAACTTACCAACAATTGAGTTTCATTCCATGTATAAGAAAACTGCATTGGTTGCTATAGTAGGAAAAAGGGAAACTTTTAACTTCTAAAAAGTACAAAAGGACACAATTTAGAGGAATGTGGGGTGTTAACCTTCTTTAGTAAAGTCTTTTTTTCATCTCATTATATCATCTATTATGTCATATGCTTATATTTGAAAAGAAAATTAGGAACTAAGAGCAACCTCTTGGATAATTTGTATAATATAAACATGCAGATAACAAATACAGAACCACATATATCGATACCAGGTAGGTGCTTCCTCCATAAGAGTACGTAACATTAAAATGTGGTGATGTCCACTTTGGAGACCACAGGAGGCATGGGATGAAGATATTGTGTAAATGCTCTTCAGAAAGATTATGGTTGTTCCGGACTAGTTGATATCACCGATTTAAATGAAGCTGAACACTTTTCCTTCTTTATAGTATTGAACTCCCAGTAGGATTACATATGATAGGGCTGTGATTGAGGATCGGATACCTCAATGAACTTAAAACTGACAGTCCTTGATAAAATACAGGTGGTTCTTGGTGGTTGCATGCCTACACTTTATGCATGTAATAAGAAGTGGCAGCATGGTTGAGGAAACTTTGGCAAACAAGTAGGCAATTGCATATTGGTGATTTAGACAAGCAGATGTCATGTCACCTTTTATTCTCATATTTTCTAAATGGCTGATGCAGTGACTTTATTTACTTTTTTAAAAGTTAATTACATCTTTATTATTCTACTTTTTCACTTTGGTTTCCTGCACAAGTTTATAAGCCTTAAACAAAGTTACATTATTCATCAAATTACAAAACCAACTTTCTTTCAAACACTTAAAAAGCGATTCAATCATCTGTCTTTTCCTGTGTTTGGGGAATCCCACCTTGCGTTGACAAATTTCAAAAGGTCTAGAAAATATTATGGTCCATGAAAATGGAGTGTTGACAACAGGATGTAACCATCTCAATATTCTGGACTTTGTAGCTACTAGTTAAGTTGTATCAGCATGAGATGTCTTGTAATTTGGACCAAAGTAGTTACTGACTTTGCATAAGCATTCTCAATTTATCTTTCTTTTTTATTTTTTCTTTTTTCTAGGTGCACCTTGCAGAAGGCAGGGGGAATTGAACATCACCAAACAATGTTTTATTGATATATTTATAGTTGCAATAGCACATAGCATCAAGTTTGCACTCAAACCTGAACTTGCCCAGCAAGGACGACTGCAACCCCTTTTATTGAACTATCCTGAATAATATCTTCAAGGCCTGAGTCACCCCATTTACATTCTACTCCTGGTGCAAAATCACGTGCAAGTTCCACAGCAGCTTTTGCGGATTCCTAGTTAGAATGTCATGTGACAATTGGTAATGCAGATGCATGCTACAAAATCATTGTAGAAAAAAAAAAAAATCCAGTGTTACCATGGAACGAATAACATACCTCACTACGACTCCAAATTGCTTTAATAATCACATGAGCAGCTATCTCCCTCAGCCTAGGAATATATTGTGTGCGCACAAAGATGCCTGCACCAACTAGCGCAATCTGGGGAAGAATGACATCTGGAGTAGCCATGTTCCCTTCAAATCACTGCTGCAGGCTCATCCACATGTTTGAAGAATAATTATTAGAAAACAAAAAATACTCAATACTCCCATGAGAGTAAATCAAAGATCGATTCAGTAAAAGTATCAGTGATTTCGAATATAGAGACACGAATGCAAAGACACCCGAAAACCATTAAATGATCGATCCAATAACATTGTTTTAATAAAACAAAGCAGTTGCAAAATTGCTTAGAATATACCAATACCCCTCTGAAAAAACTAAGATGGAATGTTATATCAAATTCAATCAAATATACTGCAAAATCAGAAGCAAACCATCACAAATCTCCACAAGCAAGAAATAGATGTAATGCATGTTTCGTTCAACAGCCCAAAAATACAAATGAACCAAGACTAATAGCAAGATCTGCAAGAATATTTCCAGTCACTTAAGAGTTAAATAAAAATATGATACCAGATCAAATACCGGGCAAGAAGCATTTCGCAAATCAACCTAGTACACTTGTGGAAAATAAACTCAGATGCTCATCGGACACAAAAAAGGAGAAAAACAAACTTTACGAGAAACTTTAACCCATTCCCTCAGACGAAACAGCCAACACGATAAGTGTTCTCCAAACCGATGCATTTGTCGCATCAGATCGAATCAATGAGTAGGAGAGGAAAACATTTTTAAAAAAGGGAAAAAGAAAAAGAAAAGAAAAGTGAACGCAGATCCGCTGATATTTTCCTACAAGAACTCATTTTCTTGATCTTCTCTTACATATCACATAGATTTGTACTCTTACCGATCACAAGAATTTCTACCGAGGAGGGTTTGCCAAGATAGGAATCTTCGAAAAAAACTGATAATTAATGAAAAAACAAAAACGTTTCAAGCACAAAAAATCCGAGGGATCCAGAGATTAGTTCAAGAACTACGTAGACGAAGAGAATGGAAAGATCGAGTTTTACCTCCTCTTGGTTTTTTTTTTTTACTTCTCTTTTCTTGAATCTAGAATCTAATGTGGAGGAGAAGCTTGACGTTCGCCCTTCTCAATCGTAGATCCCAAGGCGGGGCAGGGTTTTTCCCCTGTTTTTTCTTCGTTGTTCTGTAGATATATAGACACACGGAACGCTTGATTTGGATCTCGTCTTACAACTAAATGATCATAAACTTAAAATATAATTTTATAAAAAAATTAATTAAATTATTATCTTGTGAAACTGGTAACAGTTGATGGAGTGAAAGATAGGACTTCCTCTGATAGCCGTTCTGATCGACTAGCATGTGAAGTTGATATGCTGTCTTCGCGTAAAAAAAAGGTTACAAAAATCTAACATTTTGAATCAAATAATTTTTTAATAAAAATGAGAACCTACCCTCAGAGATTAGCTAGGTCAAATTCATTCCCTATCCCTTTTCTATATATATATATATATAAATTATAATTTATAGAATGGTAACAAAATATGCCCATTATTATCACAGTGAAGACGTGGCTTTATCTCTTTCCGATCACGAATTCGAGATATGAGATCATGGATAACTCGGAGCATATGACTGGGAGGTGGGGCTGTTGCTACTCCGGCACCGTAGTGGGATCGGGCTGACGTATTCCTCCCATATGACCGGAAGGACCCCTCCCATATGACCGGGAGGACCGGGAGGTGGGGCTGTTACTACTTCGGCATCATAGTAGAAATAGGCTGACATACTCACTGATCAATGAGGACACGCAAAAAATTACGATTCGGATTAAATTCTAATTCACTGGAAGCATGTGACTGGGAGGTGGGGCTGCTGCTACTCCGGCATCATAGTGGGATCAGGCGACGTACTCACTGATCGATGAAGAGGACACGCGAAAAATTATGATTCGGATCGAACAATTGCCTGGCAGGATGGAACCCGATGGAAGAGCTACACCGAAAATTTATCCTCCCCAACCTTTTGTTTATTAAAAAAAAAAAAAAAAAAAAAAAAACACATGCCCATTGCCAGTTTTGGAAAGTCCGCTCGCTGCGGTTAATGCCGATATCAGCAATGCTATTAATACAACTTTTAAATTTTTATTTTAGATAATAAGCAAGACTGTTATTTATGATTAATTATCATTGACCATATTAATATAATTCTTTATTTTTAAATAATAAATAAAACTTTTCTTATTTAATATGGCTCTATGTATAGTCAATTATATATATCTAAAATAATTATATTCATCTACTAAACTTTCTACTTTAATAAAAAATGGTTATACTTATCGAAAGCGGCGGAGGGGAGAGCGTGGTTAAGTACAGGCACTTCAAGGAGAAGCATAGCATAAAAGGCGGTTTAAGCATTGGAGCCAACAGCTTCAGTTGCTGCAGTTGAGCTCCAGCTACCAAAAGAATTTATGAATTTTGAGACAGCAGAAATGTTTGACAATGGCATAATGAACTGAACAAAGCAATTCAAGTCAACCAGTTTTGCCAGAAAAAATTGAGCTGTCTCATCACATACAAGCAATTGAGCTATGAACATATTGTTAGATTTTTTACCCCCGACAAAAAATATTGGTAAATTTTTGACAAGTGATTATCCTGTGAATAAATTCTTGACAATGTTACAATCACCAATCATTACAACGAAGAAAAAAGAAAAACAAAGAAATAAGATCTTCCATCAAGGGCTGCAAAACAAGAGTTCTCATATGGGACGGAAAAAGAAGAAACAAATAGTAACACCCAAAATTTCCACATAGGAATGCTACTAGCGATTCTTTGTACAAGTAATCGGCTAACAGAAGGCCTATTCTCGGTTGTGTCAGGTAAGTACTTTTCACTGGTCATGAGTCTTGTCATCTGACAAGCAATGTTCCAGCACCGCAGAAGTGAAAGCCAGAGCAGATCCAGAAAAAAGACCTGATGAAATACTCCTCCCTGCAAATTAAAAAGTATTACCTGATGATAAATATATAAGAGGTGAGATATGGCCGTAGATCTTGTTTCACTACAAGGATTTAAATAGAGAGAATGGGCAATGGAAACTCAGAAAAAGAATTTAAGAGAGAGATCTCAGATCAGCTAAGTTCTTGAAGCTGACTGAGATGCACTGATTTTTACTTCAATGTTTAGATTAAAATTAGAAGCACAAGCTTAATAAGGAGGGACAAAAGTTGAGCAGCATCTACTGCAATTTCCAACTTCCCAAAACAGAAAAGTAAACTCCTAACCGATCGTCATTATCTTCAAACTTTTTTTTGAGGGGTACAATAGTATCAAAGTTTATTCAGTGGATCTATCTGCTGCTATTCTGATATTTAAACACAGGATATGCATAAAGTCCCACTTTTCTCTTCAAATGAAAGAATCGACGCATATATAGCAGTAGATTTTTTTAGATATAAGATTTTGTTCTTCAATATAACCAGCAAGCTAATAGAACAGGCACAATATGGAAGATATGCACATTGTTATATCCTCCAAATTTTCAGATATTTCAACTTGCATTGGCCATAATTCCAATAAGTTTAATTGCAAAATTAGTTTGGCTGAAAACCATCACTTTTCTTTTCAGCATGCAGGTTTAACCATCTAGCATCGCTAATCACAACATTTTGGTAAACTGATAATACTTTTGTTAAAAAATAGATATAACAGATGCCTAAATTTACCAAAACATGTATCAGTACCACCACAATTTAAACTTCACACCATCAACTACAGAATAATATAATAAAGAAAACACGTTGAACAGTGTAAGGGTAAATCATAATAGGCATATCTTCAATAAACCATTTGATTTATAAAACAAACGATTCAAATTTACAAAATCTTAAATTTGTGTTCAGACAAAATACAGCAGATTAGTGCTTGCAGGGAAAAGTCAAATGTATTCAAAAGCTAGACTTCAACATCAAATTTGCATCCAAAAAACAATGTTTGCTAGTAATATCATAGGCAGTGTTTGCCAAGCTGACCTGAACCCAGCTTGTACCAAACTGAACCAGTACAAAATTGGGATGGTTTACTTATAAAAACCTTTTCAATGCTCTCTCTCCCCTCTTTGATGCTGACTGACGTGATCTCCCATGAATGACATCAAATGCGACACTATTGCCCTTGATCAATACAATACTATGCCAACATCCTCGATTGATGCCATACGCCCTCTCACCAACATCTCCAGCCACAATCTGACAGTTAGGGATAGGGGTTTTGGCCTCACTCTCTCCCCCCTCTCTTCCTCCCTCTCTTTTTCCCTCTCCCCCTCCTCTCTCTCCCACTCAACATCTGTCTCTCCCTCCCTCCCTCCCTCTCTAATATGCCTCCTCTCTCTCCCTTGCTCCTTTCCTCCCTCTTCTCTGTCTCTTCCTCCCTCTCCTTCTCCCTTTATCCCCTCTCCCTCCCTCTGGTTTGGTATGATGTGTACCAATACCATACCAAACCAACCGCTAGTCAGTATGAGCCCCTATACCAGTTCCATGAACCCTGATTACAGTTCTTTAAGAAAGTCAAACTGACCCAAAAAAAAACTAATGATGCTTTCCAATAATAAATAAGAATCTCAAGTTAAATACTTTTCAGGTCTAAAGCCTGCATTCCTCTTTTTTTGCACCTTTAATAGCAAAATAGTGAATATCTAAAAGGTTATGTTTTCCTGATAATTCATCAATGTTCATGAAAATCTAGAAAATGAGTCAAAATTGAAGACATGTCCAGGCAAATTTAAGCATACATGACAATGGAACTTAACAAAATAGTGTACAATAGTGAAATACTGCACTAAGTAACACAAAACCTCCGGATTCCAGACGTTACTTTAGCATTAGCCCCAATTAAGCAGTTATTTGACATAAAAGTTTCTTGTTGTATGTCAGCAATAAATAGTAAATTCTAATAATCAATCATCTTTCTGCAAATTTTCTTTTTGCTTTTTAATCATAGCTTGCAAATATCCATGAAGAGAAAAGGACTTTTAGAGCGTTCAAAGGCAGAGGACAAGCATTCTACCCAAGGAAAAAGATGGAAAGAAAGAGATTTGTGTAAGTGTCAATATAAACATGAGAATTTCATGGAATAGGGAAGCTTTGAGATGCAGCATTGCTGTATAAACATTGTTGGTGATCATTTTGTATGAGATGCATTTCATTCATCTTGGTGAATTAAAGTTAAATAATGGTTCAGAATACAGAAAAACTTCATAAATGTAGTCTGATAAACAACTCAAGGAGAGGAAACTAACAAACCTTTGAAACCCAAAACAGTAGCTCCAGCAACAAAAGCACCCACAGCACCATTAATGAAGTCCTTCTTCATTCTCTGCTTTTCCAAGAGCTGCTCCACACCAGTATATATACCTCCAAGGGCAGCAAAAGTAAGTCCATAGTTACCACATACCTTGAGGGTTTTCATAAGCTCTGGATGTGTCACATTTTTCTTCACAGGGGGCACATCACGATCAAACAGTGTACCGACAATTGCACCTGTTACAGTCCCAGCAGCTAAACCCATTGTTGCTCCCTTGACTGTGACTATAATTGGAGTATGTTGACCTAACGAGTCGTTGATTTTTGAGTGCTCCATGCCTTTCTTTAGTGCAGAAACTAATCATGATAGAAGACAAAAAAGAAAAAGAAAAGAAAAGAATAATGACTTGTGTGATTAAACATAAGCCATTATTAAATGCACAAATTAAAACATTGCAGGACAAGAAAGAAACAAAAAAACAGAAAAAAAAAAAATTTCTCAAGAAAAAGAAACAAAAGAGTAAAGTTAAAGAAAGTGAACTTTTCTCATCTTATGGTTTTGAAGTGTAAAATTCAATCATACAAATATCCTTTTATATGTCCCAAGCACTCAAACATTAACAATTATCCCATCCAATGATATTAGCTTAGGATCTTACATTTGTAGGTAAGGGGTGTTTAGAGATAATTTGGCTAAATTTTATTAATTCCATCAAACTCCAAAAGTACTTTGTGACTGTATCTCAACCTAACACCAGGACTTCACAAAATGTCACGAAATTGCTGGCCAAGGTTACCATGAGAAAAAGAAGGGTTCACTTGAAAAGGTGAAGATGTCCCTCTCTAGTTGCTCCAACAACCTAGGTACATCAGAAAGTCATTATTTCCTCTACATGGTCTATCTTTTTCGAAGCCAAACCCCTAATATACATTATTGACCCCTTCCCTAGAAGCTTAATCCTTTGAGGTCTATTGGTAATATAATATGGTATCAGAGTAGAAGGTCATGAATTCAAATCCCCACTCAGGCCAAATTTACCAATTTTCCCAAGTTGTTTCTTCCCTTGACTCCTTTTCTGTTGAGTCCTTGACTCATTCTTATCTTGTGATGCAGAATGAAAACACGATGGGCTAGAAAGACAGAAAAATCTATAAAATTGGAGATAAATCTCTGAAAAATTTTATTAATGCTGAATGCCTCAATTGAGTGGTTACAATGAGTATTAATTGAGATATTCTCCCTCTACAATAAAAAACTTGCTATAGAGATATCCTCCCTCTAGAATGAAAAACTTGCTAAAAAGATATTCTCCCTCTAGAGTAAGAAACTTGGTAAGCTAGGAAAGTGCAAGAAAATATGACTTAGCTATGATCACTAAATTCGGCCACTGGTGACGATCCCACTGTTCAAGGAAATTTATGGAAACTTATTCTACATCATCTTGAGTCCTTGATTCATTTATGCCTTTGCATGGTCTGGGCTGCACGTGAGGGAGGTGTTAAGGACTCATATGTATTGTTGACCCCTTCCCACATGGAATTCTACAGCATTAGGTGTTAAGGACTCAAAAATTATTGACCCCTTCCAGCATGGAATTCTACAGCATTATTATCTGTATTGTATACAATTCCAGACAATCCTATCGACACTATTTAACTGGAAACAAGTTACATTAGCAAAAAATTGCATTTAAGAGTTTCTCTTGTACATCAAATGTATTTAGCTGAATGATTTCTTGGAGACAGAATCAGATCCCCTCTTTCTTTTTTCTCCCCATTCAAGAAAGACAACTCATAGCAGTCGTCAGATGAGAAATCGTTTAGAAAAAAGCCCTAGAAATCCACATCGAACCATAAATAAACAATCTCGCGATCAAAATGAAAAGGAGAACAAAAACGAAATTAAATATTAAAAAACGGTTTAATAAACATAATATTCAGCATTTTCTACTCCATGCCACGAAACAAGAAAGAGATGGAAAGAAAGAAACGATTCAAGACAAGAAGAACACGAACCGCAATTGTAGATAAAAAAAAGTATATCAATATTGAGTTCCGAAAGGACAAACTACAAATAAAAGCATACGTGTTCCATTCAAACGATCAAAAAACATGGGAACAGGAAAAAAGCGATCGAATCGAGAAGAATAAGAAACGAAAGACAAGAACATCCTGTATTAAGAGGAAAATAGAAATCAAAGCGTACCAATTCCACAACCAAAAATCACAATTCACGAGAACAACGAAGATCAAAATTAAAAACAGATAAATAAACTAATAACCATTACGAATAGAATAAAGAAACAAGCACTAACCTTTTTCGCTTGCGCGGTGGGGAGTGCTCGGCCCCCCTTAGGAACGGCGAGAGCACTTCACAAAAGGGCTTCCTGGACCTCAACCTAATAATAGTAATAGATGAAAAATAGGAAGAAATGCTCCCCAGCCGCTTAAGATCGAAGATCGGACGGCTGATTGGCAGGTTCTGCACTTGATGGATCCTTCATCCTTGCGCTGATTTGGATCCTCCGATTTCCTTCCCCCGCCCACTCCAAAGTCCTTATAACGCGGCCCATGGGCTCACCCAGTTATAGATAGGGCTAAAAATGGACGGGCCGGGCCGGGCCGGGCCAGGCTTTATCTCTACCTGAATCGGGCACAAAAAAAAAGGGCTTCGGGCTAGGCTAAGCCAAGTTTTTTTAAAAAAATTCTGGCCTAGGCGTGGCCCAGCCTTGGCCCAAACCTGGCCCGAGCCTGATTGGACCAGCCCAATCAGGCTTTGACTCCGGTCCAATCAGGCTTTGACTCAAGCCGGCCCACATTAAAACCTGTTCGGGCCTACATTAAAATTTGATTGGGCTGGAATTGTTTACTTTACAATAAACAACAAAAAATTTTAATAAAATTCTAACAGTCATAGATTTTACCTCTAAAAATTATTAACAATAATTTTAAACAAAATCTAAACCTTTTGTTAGAATTGTAATCAAAAGAATCATCTGAGTTGTGAATTAGAGTTTATCCCAATGGCCATTATGGTCAGCAAAATTCAGAAACCAAGTTGCCCAGAGGCACTATTAAATGCTAATCAACTTCACCAGGCCAAGATAACATCCTCAAATCCTTTTGGAGAATTGGGAAGCAATATGCAGAATGCCTCGTTATGATGAGATGATAAGACCTACAACCAGTGGTCCAATCCTTACAACAGTAGAGAAGACCACTAGTTACGGATCTCTGCTATCACAATCATGGGACAACAATCTTAGTTGGATAAGAATCATAACGAACCATGAAAAAGGAAAGAGAATATAATGAGAAAAGAGAGTGAAAACCTCCTAAACTAGCATGGGGATATCATATCTTATTACAAGCCTTGATGATCGATAGTTCTGCATGTCACACAAACACAAGGAAACACAGTCCACAACCATAAAATTAGAGCATACCATCTGCTTACAGACTTACCATCGGAGTTCTACAAACAAGAAGACTTGCTCTTCGAAACCATACCTCCCGTTCTACTTCACCTCCTCCAAACTAGGAGCGAGGAAGAAAATGTCATCAAGCCGGTCATTTGTAGGTGAGTTTCCTCCATAAACAAACAATCCCTCCTTGCCTTCTACCTTTCCAGAGGAGAATGCACACCAGCCACGAGGCCCTGGCTGTTAGCTGGCATCAGAGAAGTCCTTCAACTTCTTCCAAGCATTTGTGTCTGTATCCAGAGCAAAGACCTCGGCAGAGAACTTCCCGGCACCAAGGTGCCCCTGATCACTTGGGTCGATTTCACCACCATATATAATCACATACTTCCCAGTTCCTAGAGTAGAGAACACACTCCGAGGGCTTGGCTTGTCCCCGGTCGTCTCAACTAGCATCCACTTCTCGCTGATAGGATCAAAGCAGTGCACGTCATCGAGCTCCATGCCAGAGAATCCATACACCACCCATATCTTCCCTCCAGCAACGGCTAGCCCAGGGCCACCTCGAGGGCGACAACTCTCGTCAGGTGATGGCAGCTGGATCCACTGGCGATCACCAATGTCATATGCCCAGAGGTCATTTAGCCGGCCAGCATTTCCGCACCCACCAAAGATGTACACTCTCTGCTCATCACCTGCCATGGAGTGGTAGCTCCGGTGGGGCGATCCCACTTCATCGGAGGAGAGTAGCGTCCACACATTAGTGCATGCGTCGAAGGAGTAGAGCTCATTGAGCTCATTGAGCTCCTTGTGTTCCAAGTCTCGACCACCAAAGATGTAGATGGTAGTGCCGATGGCAGCCATTGTGACACCCACTCACGGTGGGGGTATGTCACCTACAGCATCTCTGCATGTCCTCCAACTAGCACAGGGGAGCACGTCCCGCTCTGTCCTGGAGTCCATATTCTGGACGATCCTACACCAGCCGATGCCTGGAAGAAGCCAAATGGATTTGATGATACAAGGCTGTAGGTGGGAGATGAAGGACCCCCATATGAGAGGCGTATCCCTGCAAGTATAAAAAAAGTCATTTCTTGTGGCTTTTGCCCATCCATTCTGCATGACCTGCAAGAATGTACAAGAAAAGGCATTTACTTTCATGATGATGTAATTATAATGCACTCTACCTTATTTTCAGATTTCTTCACCAAACAAATACACTATGTTTCAACTTTCAAATAACGTTCATGGCAAACCTTCAGCAACCAGAGTATTCTCAGGAATGCTTCACTGACTTCAGCATCTCACCATAGTTTGCTCTTGCACTCACTGCCCCCATGTTTCTCTCTGTCTTTAGGCACTTGTTCCTGATTTAGGTAACTAGCATCCAACATATGGATGTTAAAGGCTGTAATACCAGAATCAGTGATGATTATTTGTTGATTATGATCTTTATTAATTACTCAAAAATACTAAAAGAAAAGAAAAGAAACTGTTGAGCACTCATTTCCACTGACAATCAACTCAAATCAAGCATTTGATAGTTTCAGTTATAGAGACAAGAGACACAGTCACATAATGACTTACACTTATTTACTATTATATATGTTGTCATTATGACTTCTATTTAATTGCTGCCTGCACGCAAACTAAAGTTTGAACATTTGGGTTGTTTGTCATCTCCAAATTACTAAGGACTTCTTTTGACCAGAAAAGAAAATTTATTTCCTGAAGTTCTTTAAGAATTTCAAAGGATTGAGATTGTATCCGGTAAATCCATAAAAATGATAGGACCTACTTAAGATCATATATGAATATACCTGTTCCATTGGCATCATCTATAAAGAACACAATTCCTAACCAGTTTTCGTTACTTGGAACTACGAGTAATAAACAAATAAAGCACATACCCATGCTCATGCAATACAGGGGATGCTTTGTTCAAGTAATAACTAACTGGTGCCCAAGCTTTTACTTACAAGTTTGGTATGTTGCTAATGTTGTAGCCAAATCTTTCCATTACAGTCTCAGGAAGTCTTCTGACCACCCATACATGGCCGTTGAGAGTGCTTATGAAATGATCTTCATCATATATATCTCCAAATGTATTGCAAGGAGGATGAAAACAGAATGGTGTATAATGTCACTAGACAAGCTAGATTTCTATCTTCAAAACTTACCATATAGTGCTGTTAAATTACTATGTATACTGAACCAAGCAGAATCATGACTTCCAAAGACAGATGAATAGAAATATAAACTGCAATTGCAGATGCAAAACAAATTTGTCAACAATTATAATGGGAATTAATCCAAGGCATATTGGCTGAAAGATCTCATTACTAAGAGATTATTCTTGATTGAGAGAATGCAAGCAAATAGACTTGTCACTGATCTCATCACAGAATGATCGACTGCAAATAACTACTCATTTTATCAGATCCTGGCATGAGATTTGATCATACAATTAGTTGACTTAGATGAGTTCATTTATTTCATGCATTACAGATTAAGTAGTAACGGCTTGCACCTGAAATCTTTTATTCATAGAATTTATAATTTATCATGTAATTAAGCTTCAGCATGATATATAGTTGTTAAGAAGTTTCATAATTTAAAGATGTCTCTATACACCTAGCCAGACAGGCTAAGGTGTCTGCAAGATCTCTTCCTACAGTGTAACAGGGGAAAAGATGTCTCCTTTTACTCATCTCAAATTTAGATTCAGAGGTTTGGCAAATCAATAAGCAAAAGCAAGAGGCACAAATGTAATCCCATCCATCAACATTTGATATAGTCTAAACCAGGAATGGGGAAAAAAGGAAAAAAGTTTGCCTATAATCTTATCATTCAGTTCCTTCTTTTTCATCATGATAAGTTGTCTAGAACCTCCCACCATGAAGAATACAACATCTACGGAGCACATCAGGGAGAATGTATTGCTTACCTTGGATCCATCCAAATATTGTGAAAATGAAAAGTGGTCATGCTGAGTAAAAGAAAAAGATCCTTAACTGCATGGGAAGAAAACTTGATTGCCTTCCCTGGACACTATGAGAGATGCGGACACACAGCAAAATATGCTTCCAACTAAGAATATCTCCTTTTTCTGTGTCACCGAGAATTTGTCCCCCAATAACAATAGGCCTTGCTGTTTAGCTACTCATGAGAGCAAGGTGTTTCAAGTTTTTCCATTGCAGTTATCGAAATCATAAGCAGTGAAGTGCTTGCAACAAAGTTGAAAGGAAACAACCTGCAATCGCCTAACGAAAGGCTGCATAACATCTGTGCTTTTATAACAAAAACATTCAAAGTTGTCTTAAATTTATCCAAGGTTTCAGATTGCCCAAACTTCCATATGAGGACACTTCAAATGCAATAAGAAGAATAGAACTACTCATGATCAAATTCTTTTGTAAACATGTTTCGAAATGATTCGATAGGTATGCTTGGACACCACCATGCTTCAAATGCAATAGGAAGATAGAGCTACTCATGATCAAATTCTTTTCAGAACAAGTATTGACTCAACAAAATCGATAGTTGGAATGTAATAATATTCATATTAGGCAATAAATTATTTTCAATGGCCTCCAATAGTTTACAAGATAAAGACTGCTATCGAATACAAGCTTTCTTGATTCAACATATGTTAGCATCCAGAATTAGCACATATTTATATGGATAAATTAAAGGAAGACACTCAAAAGTCAGTAGGCCACAGGTAACATTATATTACCATTATGAAATAATGCAAGCAAGGAATTGTAGTAACCATCAACATTGAACAGACCAACCTGTGAAAATTGGAGTTAAAAAGGCCACAAACATCTTGATGAAAAATCATGCTGAACTCAATGGTCTACTATGAATTGTAAGTTGACCTCCTGGGCCAGATCAAGAGATAAAGTAGACATATGATACTCTTGACACTACTTAGTATTTAAAACCTCAGTGTAGAAAAAGAGAAGTTCATAAAAATCAAAATCCAATATATCAATTGCTTCAAGCAAACATAATAAACAAAAAGATTAAGCAAATAGTATAACCAAAATCTTCTTGTTTCACCTTCTCATTGTTTCCATATTTAACAAAAAGATTACGCATCTCTAAATGCGTAGATAAAAAGAAATAGTATTATTTGCAAAAAGCATAAAAGAAAGTCCACAATTTAATGCTCGGCCTATTGTGAGGTATCACCATCTGCATTCAACTTTATAAAACTCGAGCAATTTGTACCTGATAAATGTTAACATAAATATTAATTATAAAATTTTGTAATATAAGCATAACAAATTAGGAATATACAAGGAAAAATATTTATGTACCTCCATTATATTCTTCACGAAGCCAATCCTGTGTACAAACCAAGGCCTCAACAGTATATGGACTCAAAGAACTCCGATACTGATCCACAACTCTACCACCAGTGCTAAATGCCGACTTTGAAAAAACGATAGAGACTGGAATTGCCAGAATATCTCTAGCCATTCTTGACAATATAGGATAGATAGCTGCATTATTCTTCCAGCATTTTAAGATATCAAAGTTCATATCACTTAAACCAGAAAGCACATCATCATCCAAATAACTATCCAACTCTAATCTTTTAGGCCGTTTTGAGGAACTTTGACTTCTAAACTGATCAAAATTCATATCAAGCTTTGCAATATCCATGGAAAATGAAGAAACTGAGTTTATATCACTTTGTATATGAATTTCATCTGTTACCTCACTTGAACTTATAAAGGATTGCACTTTTGTTGCATCAGCATGTTCTGAATAAAGATTGTACAGACAAGTGCGAATTTCATCAATCTTTTTCTTTGTTTCTTCCACATCAAATGCCTTTTCATAACAAAATTCTACAAGTATCAACTCCTGTCTGGGATCCAAAATAGAAGCAATCACTAATAAATTATTACATTAAGACCAATATTTATTAAATTTCTTTTGCATTTCATTCATCAATTGCTTCAGTGTTTCATCAGTATGAGTCCAAGGATTCATCAACACCATTCGAATTTTCCAAACTTCTTTTAGATACAAATTTGATGTGGTATACTTAGTACCAGAAAATACTTTAGTAGCATTGAGAAAGATTTCTAAAAATTTAAGAATTATCTCGGCCTTTTTCCATTCATCATTGGTAGGGCATTCACATGAATGTTCGGTTGCATATCTAATAAACACATTTTTATAACTAACTGCATCAAGCAACATCTCATATGTAGAATTCCATCTTGTAGCAATATCCAAAGTAAGCCCTTTTCTAACAGGAAGTTTCATATGCTTTGCCATTTCATTAAAAGCTTGCATCCGAGATGGGCTTGCAGACACAAATCTAACAATCTCCCTGATACATTCAATAGCTGAATGAATAATTCTCATTTCATCTTGAACCATGATATTAAGTATATGTGCACAACATCGGATATGACTGTACTTCCCACCAAACAACATTCCATCATAAAAATGACCTTGGATCCTTCGAATCACAGCATCATTTGTAGTACAGTTATCTAAAGTAATACAACATATCTTGGAATCCAGTTCCCATTCAAGTAAAGACTTTCCAATAGTATCTTCAATTACAAAGCATGAATGAGGGTATGATAATTTCTTGAAATTAATTATCTTCTTGTGCAGAACAAAATCAAAATCAATATAATGAGTTGTGAGCGATATATAACCGATTTTTTGATTTGATGTCCAAATATCGCTAGTAAAACTAACCCGAGAAGTTAATTTTTTAAAATCATCCTGCAATTTTTTCATTTCTCTTTCATACAAAGCCATACAATCATTCTTTATAGTCTTACAGCCTATGGCATTGAATAATGGCTGAACAGATCTCATTAAATCATTGAAAGCAGGATGCTCAACAACATGAAATGGAAGCTCAGCACAAATGATAAACTTTGCAATTGTTTTCCTTGTCTCTTCTTGATTGAATTTAAAAGTCTTCACCGGATCTTTTGAACTTACTGACAACTGATTAACCGGATTCTTTTAATATTTTTTGCAAACATTTTGAAGATGTCGTTTTAAATGACTTGTTTCTCCTTTTGTACCGCTACTTAAATCCTTTTTACAGTGCTGACATGTAGCTACTACTTTATCACTTTTTGTTCTTTCAATAAAATGGTCCCATACCCATGACCTTTTTTTGCAACCTTTATCACCATCATTTTCAGAATTTCCTTCATTTTTGTCATCCTCATCCCTTATACATTCAATGATTTCATTTTCATCCATTTTAGACTGAGACATGCTGCATAAATAAGGACATATAGTATATTAAATAGATAAACTAAAGCTAAAGAGATTAATATCAATCTACTAAAAAATAGACAATCTATAAATCAATTAAAATTAGACGACTTGCAGGAAAATAAATATTAATAAATCAGCATAGTGACCACAATAAATATGGACATTCCAAAACAGAAGCATTCTAGAAACATGGACATGTATTAGAGTGCATTCTAGAAGAAACAATGATACAAACTGCACAAAACCTAATGCACCATCCGTTGGACCCACATCTAGCATCCAAGTAATCCACAACCGAGATAAAAGGCCACATGTTTGGGGCTACATTTTCTACTGCTAGCAGATAAGATTTGACAAAGCATTTGAAAAATAACAAGCTTAATTAGTGTGACACAGGAGGTGTTAAAAAAAAAAAGAAGAAGCAAGAGAATAAAATAATAGGTAGATTAAGACCGATGATGTCTCCTTTCTTAGCATCCATATTTATGCTTGACTAGAAGTAAAAACTGGCAGTGAATCAGATTCAAGATAGCTTATCTTACCTACTTAAAGGCCTAAGTAGTGCTACATCAGAGACAAGACAGCCAAAACATAAAATATCTACCTGCATTCATATTTCTGGTTTTCTCTGCTAACATGTTATCCTTTAATAGGAAAATGATGGTCAAAGGTAATGAAATCATGTAGACGAGGACATAGCATGTCTAAGTTGACTCACTAACAAACACTGTAATTTTGACAAGAAACATGAGCTCAACTATTTTGTCACCTTCTCTAACAAAAAGTTCAATCATTTCATCAATGCCTGCTTCTCCAAAATACCCAATGCCTTTTATCTTAGAGGACCTTCATGTTTCAAACCAGTACTGATCATAGTCAAAGATTGCTTGCAATGCGACATAACTGGCTAGATTTTCTTTGCTAGGGATATTATCAGTCACCATCCAAAGATTGTAAATTTGTAATCACTTTATGGGCAAAACTTGTCCACATACAATGCCATCTGCACTTCCATGCTAATAATTTGATTAAACATAAAATCTGAAATTAATTTACATGTCAAGGCTAGCTTTGATGTACTCGAGTCCTTGAATTTCAGATTTATATGTAACACATAATCTGGGTGATTGAACACATGGAAACACAATTTATGTCCTTGGTGTAATACAATTTTCAAACACTCTTCAAGCCCAAGATTGCATGAAGCCACCTGATCAGGTGTTGTTATAGTCTACTTTAAGTATAAAGCATCATGTTGTGGCACAATTTTATATTTTCCTAACCATTTTCCAGCCCAAAACATATGAAGGTGTCTAAACACAGTTGTGTATACAAGGGCTCATAACCATTCAGAGAAAATGCACAGGAATGCCAGACATGCTTCACGAGCAAGCAGAGGGGGGAAAAGGAAAAATAACATATCTGCTTTAGAGCACAAGAATTCGTACTCTATTTTGAGAATCATAACTATGAACAAACACGATCTCACATACTTCACTTCCAAAGAATTAGCCTAGTGATGGTGCTGCGCTAACCCTATGCAGGGTAGTCTCATTCAGACCCATTTTAATCATTTTAATAATGCATCTTTCTATGGAACTGGATTATATACACGCCAACACCTGTCCCTAGTTCTGCACACCGACCAATAATTCTTTTTCAAAAGATTAATGCCTTTTATCTATTTAATTATTTTCATATTCAATTGAAAAACAATAATCTTATGAATCGTGCAAATGCACAATAATGATTCCATGAGCACAAACCAGTTCTCAACAACAAAAGATGAAATCAAATTAAATACCAAACAAAAATATCTTAATCCCAAGAAAGCAAGACACAGGAAACATCACACCAATAACAACAGAGAATCGAAACATAAAAGCATCCCAAAATAGAAACATACCATTAATCAAAGAATGGCCGAAGTAAAGAAAACATAACAGGAGATTTACCTTGGAGTCGGAGACGACGATTGAAAGTTCGGAACGGTGGAAGCCGGAAGGTCAGCCACGGTGATCGCTCGTCGATGCTTGCTTGATCAAAGTGTGGGGAGGGGACCGATTGACCGACGGATGGGGATGGTGCCAAAACACTAGAGACGACGACTCGGAGCGACGGAGCCGGAGAGGAAAACGGAGAAGTGAAACCTAAATCGAGACATTCCCTTCCCTTCGAGACCCGGAGACCGTGCCTTTAAATATTTATAAAATCCAGTGGGCCGAAACATACACTCTGTCGGGCCTTATACCGGGCTTAGTTCGGGCTTGGTCCTTTTGGGCCGTGATCGGACCGGTCTCAGGCCGATCCGGGCCGGGCTAAAGAAAAGTCCAAGCCTGGCTCGAGAATGTAATGGATCTTATTATGAAGTCCAAATTTGGTCTAAATTTTTTGGGCCTAGCCCAAAGCCCGGCCCTATATCAGACCGGCCTGAAACCCATCAGGCCAGCTCGAGCCCATTTCTAGTCCTAGTTATAGATGTCCGCTGTTGGTCCCCTTGCTACACGAAAGAAAACAAATCCAACCTAGCTCGATCTAATCTAATGTCCAACTCAATGGCTGTCATGGATACCATCAAAGATAAATTATAGGACACAAATTTTTATGTCAAATTTACTTAATTATCGATTTTATGAGACAAAAGTTTCTTTCTCTCTTTCTCTTTTAACGGAACAACATATATTTTAGGAATGATCCTATATCTTTATCTTCATTATGGATGTACAAATTTTAAAAACTGATATATTTATCGAGAATATCTAATATATATTTATTTAATGGACTGTCCATCTCATATATATTCAGATCTTGGTGTGAAATTGTTGAACCCCTAAATGTATTCATTTCTTGAAAAAGAAAAATCAATCTTTTCTTTTAAAATCAATAATTATACAGATTTTTTATGCAAAATCTATATGCCACAGGACATTCTTTTTGTGCGATTAAAATAAACAGAGATGTTGTCTATCCCATAACCCATAGCAAAATAATTTTTACGGAATAGTGCGGTTGGTAAAGGCTTGGCTCCCCTTTTCCTAATCACGGGTTCAAAAAATGATCCTATGGATGACTCGATTAAAATTTTGGAATTTTCGGGTGCACATGACTGGGAGATGAACTGGCTGATACTTTGATATCGTAGAGAGGCTAGGCAGACGTACTCACCGGTTCGGAAAACCCCGAAAGATAGGAAAAGTATACGAAAAATTATGACCTGTATCGAACAAAGGTCCAGCAGACTAGGGGTCAGAATGTGGTGCTATACCGGGATAAAACCTCCCCTACCTTTTTTTTTTTTTTTTCTATATAAAAAAAAAAAACCATAGCAAAATAGTCTTGATATCTTTAGCCTCTTTATTATAGTTATCATACAGGATGTCAAAGTTCTCAAATAATTCCAAACATGCCCGAGCTTTCCTATAACCACAATATATATTTTCCTCGTCCTCGCATGGTGGCACTTAGTGAGATGTATGGATGTGGACATAACTAATAAAAGCATATTGGGGCAAATGTGATGCTCCAAATTTTAAGCGGAGTTACATAGATTTAGAAGCTGGTTTATAAGTTTCCAGGATTCTGAGTCATGTTGGATCAGGATTTTGACCCAGGATAGAGAGAACAAGTGAGACATGCATATATATCGGCTCGGGTTTAAATTTTTTCTTGTTACTCATGGGGGAGTTTTTTAGGATTAGGTCGGTTGTGACCTAGAGTTATATCTGTTTTGTATATAAAGAACGACCGGAATGTCGGGAATAAAAAAAATACGCGATCCCTTTTCTCCTCCAAAATCCTAACCTCCCTTCTCATCTCCTTGGTTCTCTCTTGTGCGTGCAACCCTATGGGGGCATGCCTCCGTGACGGGAGCGGACGGCGTGTCCCATCCCTTCCTTGATGGTGCGTTACCTTTCCGCTATGTTGGCATCAAGAAGGATCCCAGACATTCTGTGGAGCAATTTTGCTCCAACAATTGGTATCAGAGCCGATCTTGATGCGATGGCCTGAAGGAAGCAGAGAAGAGGACTCGCGGTGGTGGTGCAGATCTCTGGTGTCGAGATCTGGAGGTGAGGGTCTGCTGCCCTCCCTGGGAATAGAGAGAAGGTCCGTGAAGGGATCACCCCTGTGGGGGGCTTGATCACCATGAGGAGAGGAAGACCGTGAGGTCTTCTCATGGTTGATTCGGACGTGGAGTGGTGTGGTTGCTTGCCAGAGGCGTGGGCTCGCCGGTCTAGGGTGGTGTGGGGTGTCACAAGGTTCGGGCTTGGTGGAGGTGGCGTGAGCTCGACCGTGGGATGGTGTATGGCGCAACAGAAGCGGCGGTGGCCGATCGGAGCAAATCGGTGTCAGGCTTGGCGACGAGTGGTTCGCCGAAGGCTAGGATCGGCGGCAGGAAGTCGCCGGAGGAGATGCTTGGTCCCGATCGGAGCGGATCGGGCAAGGTCGTGCATGCGGGCAGCCACCGGAGGCGCGGCCGTGCATGCGGGCAGCCACCGGAAGCGCGGCACGGTGGCGAGCAGTTGTCGAGGTGCGGCGCGGTGGCTGGAGGCGACGGCGGTGGCCGGGAGAAGTTGTGGTCCACGGTTCTCTACCATGGGTCGACAACAATGGTAGTTGTGGACTGGCCTGGGCGCGCGTGAACCGTTGAATCAATTCATGGTGGATTGGCATCTCAAGTATCTCTGCTTTGAAATGTATGCCGATTATTTTTTCAGCGATTCTGGGTTCAATTGAACTCCGATTTGAGCCCCGTCTGCACTGTTGGATTCCATTTTTCGAGCTCTTTATGTTGAGCTAATATAGATCTAGTGATGAAATCAGATCATAGGTGATATGTATGTGAAGATCGTGGCACAGCGGCCACGTGTGCGAGCAGCATGAACAGGATTGTTCCATCTCCAGCTTCCCAAGCGAACAGAGGCTCGAGGTATCGAGCGCATTATGGAGGTCTACTAGTAGAGCGGATCTTGCCAAAGATGATGGATCCGATGGTGTAGGAGCTCGCGATGGTGGTGCAGAGCTGCGGGTCCTGTGTTATGGAGTGATGGCAGGTCGGATGATATGTGGTTTAGCACAGGTGGAGCGATACATACCGAAGTTCTCTCAGAGCATGAGTGGTAGCTCCATCGGTAGTAGACTAGGCTCTTGGTCACTGTGGAGGAGAGCGATTGGTAGTACTCCAATTACCTTGATCATGATAGAGCTGTACGTGGATGGGGTATCCCGCGTGGTTGGAGATGGATCTCGGAGGATGGATATCTCAGGAAGACTGAAGTACATCAGCAGATGAGGTGCTAGAGACAGCTCAGGAAGACAGGGACAGTCTCAGGGAGCGCAGGAGGTATCGGGCAGTCTGGAGTGTCTCGGTATGGTGGCATTTGCCAAGGGATAGAGACTGGAGCTGATGGAGATGGTAATTCAGGGAGACCGGGGATAGGTCTCAGAGAGCGCCAGGGACATTATGCAGTCAGGAGTATCCTGGTATGGCGGGATTGGCCGTAGGGATAGGTTGGGACATGATGGAACAGCCGCTGGAGAGGTTGCTGGGTTCAGTCACTGGGTTAGAGGAGTTGGGATGAGCTCCTGGGTTTCGGAGGTTCCTGTGGGGCTGCAGAGTATCCAAAAAGGTCTCGAAGGGGTTCGCGGTGAGCGAAGGGTCTGAAGAGGCAGCGACGATGTATCGAGGTGGTGGGGACACCAGAGGCACCAGAATAAGACAGAGGTTTCACAGCCCTTTGTGGATTACTTAGCCCATTTGAGTCCATTTTTAGTTTGTCAATTGAGTCTTTGAGTTGTCATTTCAGTTCAGTATTAGTCAGCTCATGTTGAGCTAGTCCAGTCCAATGTTAGTCAGCTCATGTCGAGTTAATTTTATTTTTTTTTGAGTCCCGTCTAAGCATACTGAAGACTCAATACCATATCATACAAGTGAAGACCAAGTCCAACCAGAGTGAAGACATGGAAGTATAGCCCAAGTCCAACCCAGCTTGAGGATTTGAAGAACCCAGGAGAAAAATTCAGAAACCCTGAAACCCTGGACCAGCCGGAAGCAAACTGGGCAAGCCCAGGCCCAGGAGGGAGCTAGGGCGCCTTGGCCTTATGGTGACCACCTCTTGGTCGGCCACTTAGGGTCACCCCCTTGGTCGACCAAGACATGGAGTGTGGGAGAATTCTTAGGGATTTTTTCTACCTAGGTTTCCTTACTTTCGTAGCTAGGTTTTGAGAGGGAAAACGATTCTTATGTAATGTCTAATGTACCCTTACTTGGGGCCCAAGACTAAGGGTCTATTTAAAGGATTCTAGTCTCTTGTGTGAGGATTGATTTTGATATATGAAAAAATACTTGAGTTTTCTACATCTATTGTGTGTTACCCTGCTATGTGCATAAAGGGGTTTTGAGAGTTTTCTTCTTCCCGGTGTTGCAACTATCTTCCTGTCGCCAGCCAGCCTTCCAGAACCCTGGCCGCCCACTCAAAAGACACCACATCCTTGCTGTTTTTCTCTTATTTTCTTCATCTTCTCTGAGTTTTCTAACCCCTGACAGGTCGTTTGCAGGTCCCCGAGTTCCTACGAATCTAACGACTCTAACCAAGCCTCAATTGGACCATCGAGCAGAAAGCTAGGTATCCACAGGTCTTTGGCTCGGTTTTCCAGGCCGCATCCATCGAGGAACGAGAGATTCCTTCGCTGCGATCATCATCGAGTATATCAGACATTGCCAGGTACACCCCCTCTACCACTAGTAATTTTATTGTAGGAGAACTTGCCCTAACCGAGGCTTCTCAGTCCCGGCGATCCGTCTTTACTGCTTTCTTAGGTCCTAATCTGCATGCTTAGCTTCTAAATCTCATATAGAATTCTCTACAACTTATTTTGATCCAATATTCGGGATTTAATCACTTCACCCCATATATAAAATCCACAAAAATAATTGCATGCATATTAGTCCCGCATCATCTAGTATTAGAGCTTAGATTAGGGCTTGTTTTCTGCATTTTTACAGTCCATATATATTCTGTTATTTTAGTTATTCCTCACTGTTCAAAACTCCAAAAATTCTAAAATTTATTTTGCTGGATTCATCATAATTCAAAGTATTTTACAAAAGTCTTGCAGATTTTATTTTGGTCTGTGCAGTCTCTGCAAGCCGAAATACAGCCTGCAAATTTTTGACTCTATTTTTTTCAGCAAGACAATTTTGGAAGGTTTAGGGTTTTGCTTAGCATCTCTTTGCATATCTTTTATTTTAGTATGTGTCTAGCATATTAGGTCATTTGCTGCAAATCATATCTATGTAAAAGGACAAAAAAAAAATTACATATATAAAAAGCTACCAAAACATCTATCCCTAATTTGCATCATCTGCCTGCCATCATTGCATAATCTACCTTTAAGGGCACTCTTGCTATGTCAGATGGGGGGAGGATTTGATCACCTCTCCTTAGTCCAAAACCACATCCCCTGCATTCGGTTCCAAGCCTAACTTAAAATTTATTAGACTTAATTTGCCCTAGTGGACTAGGGACACCAACTGGTCGGGTCCGGGCTAGTGTTAGATCACTGTGTCAAGTTAACCTGTATATGCCTTGTGCTTAGTGTCTAGAACGGTGGTTCAGGGATTCAATCCTGAAGGGCTTGTGTACTGGTCCGCCTACTTGGCCAATCTCTGATTGGTGTCTAGGATTGGCAATCAGGGACCTAACACTCCTCTTATACTTGCCTGGCTGAGTACAGGGTTACTATAGGCTAGTTTGCCACCCTGATTGAGCACCTAGTTTTGGACTCTAGGTCTAGGGAGATGTAGTTGGTTTGATCGAGTCTTGCATGAGCACTAGATTAGGAGCCCGTTAGTTCATATCCAGCCCAGTCTAGTCATGGAGTCCAGGATTCAGGTCCAAATGAAAGCCTTTACTAAGCAGCTAGCCCAATCCATGGTCCAAATGAACCATAGGTTTGATCATATAGACAACTGACTAGGAACCCTAGAGAAAACCCATAGGACCCAGGCTAGATACAAACCTGAGCCATCTTTATCCTATGTACCCAAAACCTATGAACATAGATCCTATGTATCCACTCCCTATAAGCCTAGTATACCCAAGACCCATAGAGCTGAACCCAAATCCTATGACCCCAGATCCTATAATCCCATGACCCATAGATCTACGCCTTTATCCTATGAGCCCAGGGAGCCCATAACCCCTAGGTATCATCCTAGTACTAGTCATGTTTCTCCTAGTCAACCTGAACCTCATAAGATTAGTACTCCTAGATATGAGCCCAGTAAAAAGCCACCAACCCTTAGACAATTTGAATCTACTAGGATTAGTTCCCATAATCAGAAACCAGGACCTAGCCAACTTTTTCCTAGCCGACCTTCTCCAACCATTCCTGAGATTCACGAGGCTTACATTAATGTAGTAGTGTATGAAGCTGATGTGAACTTAGCGGATGAGTATGAGGGAGAAGAGGAGATACCTATAAATGACCTAGAATTAGCAGACCCAATAGATACCCGGTTAGAAGCCAATCTAAAGTTAGCTAATCCTGACCATGCCCAGATTGAACCAGCAGTAGAGGACCAATTAGAGGAAGAAAACTCTGATACTAGGATTTTACCTGAGGAAACACTAGAAAAGGGTCTAATTGTAGAGCCTATTCCTAAATTCCATGAACTAGAAGACTTTATCGAGAATTTGGCTTACTTAACCCATTGCCCTCAGGATGAATCCCTTCCTGCCATTCCTATTGAAGATATCTTCCCAGAAATTGTTGACCCATCCTTCCATAGCATGGACCTTTTCTTGCCCATAGATATACCGCAACCCCGTAAGGTTAGCCTCATTAGTCTAGGATTAGTCCCTGACATGACTTCTTTTATCCTACTTTATCGAACTAATCTTGAATCTTTTTCCCTACCCTACCAGACTAATCTGAACCTTTTTCTTATTTTCTGCCCTTTCCAGACACCTCCAGCATTTCTAGGATCATTAGATTGCATTTAGTTGAAATTAGCATACTGCATGTATTCATTATGCATATTAGGTTTGCATTATACATCTGGCATACCCTTTGGAATTTGCTAGGAGCCCATTATAAGTTTTCATGTGCATGTCAAGCTAGGATCAAACCTAGAGAACCTATAATCTCTTAGGTTTAGATCCAAAGAGTTCAATAAAATTTTTTACTATAAGAATGCAGAGTCGAGTTTGTTAGATGATAGTTTGAGTCCTTTGCATCTGTTAGGAGTCTGCATGTGCCCAGCATGTTCACCACCTGCATTAATTTTGAAAGAAACTGACTAATTCCCGAATAAGGGCCAAGGAATTTGATGCAGTTGATTCTATCATGGTTAGGCTTAGGCCTAAAAGAAGCTTCATGCTCGCAGAGCCGGACCTTTTAAAGTGTTAAAGAAGGTTGGACCAAATGCCTATGTATTAGATTTTCCTTCGGATCTAGGCATTAGTTCTACCTTTAATATCGCAGACCTGGTTGAGTACAGGAAACCGGCAGCGATACCCAGTGAGGCCTTTGGACCTATTCCTTTCCATTATGAGTGACCTTAACCCAGAGTGTCCAATTAATTGGCCTGAGAGAGGAGAACGGATCGAGCGTATCCTGGACGATCAAGCCATTACAACCTGGGGTCGTGGCTATCAACGCTTCCTGGTCCGATGGCAAGGCCGGCTAGAGTCGGACGATTCATGGATTTCTCGAGAGGACTTGCAGCGCCTCAACCCAGACCTCCTCGAGAGATATGTGAGCCAGCCTGATCTTCACTTGACAGGGTCGAGTTTCCTCCCATCCTGTGAGAATTGGTGGGGACACCAGAGGCACCGGAATAAGACAAAGGTTTCACAGCCCTCTGTGGATTACTTAGCCCATTTGAGTCCATTTTTAGTTTGTTATTTGAGTCTTTGAGTTGTTATTTCAGTTCAGTATTAGTCAGCTCATGTTGAGCTAGTCCAGTCCAGTGTTAGTCAGCTCATGTCGAGCTAATTTTATTTTTTTTTGAGTCCTATCCAAGCATACTGAAGACTCAAGACCACATCATACAAGTGAATACCAAGTCCAACCAGAGTGAAGACATGGAAGTATAGCCTAAGTCCAACATAGCTTGAGGATTTGAAGAACCCAGGAGGAAAATTCAGAAACCCTGAAGCCCTGGACCAGCTAGAAGCAAACTGGGCCAGCCCAGGCCCAGGAGGGAGCTAGGGCACCTTGGCCTTATGGTGACCACCTCTTGGTCGGCCACTTAGGGTCACCCCCTTGGCCGACCAAGACATGGAGTGTGGGAGAATTCTTAGGGATTTTTTCTACCTAGGTTTCCTTACTTTCCTAGCTAGGGTTTGAGAGGGAAAATGATTCTTATGTAATGTCTAATATACCCTTACTTGGGGCCCAAGACTAAGGGTCTATTTAAAGGACCCTAGTCTCTTGTATAAGGATTGATTTTGATATATAAAAAAATACTTGAGTTTTCTACAACTATTGTGTGTTACCCTGCTGTGCGCATAAAGGGGTTTTGAGAGTTTTCTTCTTCCCAGTGTTGCAACTATCTTCCTGCCGCCAGCCAGCCTTCCAGAACCCTGGCCGCCCACTCAAAAGAAACCTCATCCTTGCTATTTTTCTCTTATTTTATTCATCTTCTCTGAGTTTTCTAACCCCTGACAGGTCGTTTGCAGGTTCCCGATTTCCTACGAATCCAACGACTCCAGCCAAGCCTCAATCGGACCACTGAGCAGAAAGCCAGGTATCCACGGGTCTTTGGCTCGATTTTCCAAGCGCATCCATCGAGGAACGAGAGATCCCTTCGCTGCGATCATCATCGGGCGTATCAAACATTGCCAGGTACACCCCCTCTGCTACTAGTAATTTTATTGTAGGAGAACTTGCCCTAACCGAGGCTTCTCAGCCCCGGCGATCCATCTTTACTACTTTCTTAGGTCATAATCTGCATGCTTAGCTTCTAAATCTCATATAGAATTCTCTACAACTTATTTTGATCCAATATTCGGGATTTAATCACTTCACCCTATATATAAAATCCAAAAAAATAATTGCATGCATATTAGTCCCACATCACGAGGTGCAGGGTCTCCCAGCAGTGCAGCATTGGGAGGTTGACCTCGGTGGGACTTCTATGGTATCAGGTGGATTTTGGTTTCAGGTGGAGCACTAGTTGGAGATGTTTTCACGGCTGGAGAGAGAGTTTTGGCACGAGTTCAGAGCGGGAGGTGCAGGGATACTGGCCAGATCTTAGTATAAGCACCAGGGGTACACTTAGCCAGGTGGAGCAGAGTGTATAGAGAGTGGCATGGCTCTGTGGAGATTGTGTCAAGTGGAGCTTTAGGTGCAGCAAGTGCCGATTCAGGATCGTTGCGGGTCTTTCCAGGAAGTCCAGGATGAGTGATGCAGCTGCTTAGTAGAAGAGAGCCTACAATAGAGATCTCAAGTTGGTGCTATGGAGCATGTACAGGTTGGTCCCAAGGAACTTGTACTGATTTTCAGCTATGGAGGTGGTCATCCCAAAGGTCTCAAAGGGAGCTCAGAAGCTGAAGAGGTCTGACATTGGTATTAGGTTTGCACAGCTATTTGGGTGCACTGCGGAAGCACAGGTTGGTGTTGCAGTCACGGGGACAGAGCAGAAAAATATCAGTTCGAGGTCAAGAGTGCGGTGGAGCACGAGTCTCAGGAGCTATGGAGCACGAGTCGATGTTCCAGCTAGGAAGGCGAGGTGGCTTCGACGATAAGATATCAGCTCTGGAGACAGTAGGAAGGGTGTAGACGGTCACGCGGAGCTTGTCAAGACTTATAATACCAAGGTGGAGATTGTTGGGGCAAATATGGTGCTCTAAGTCTTGAGTGGAGTCATACAGATTTGGGAGCTGGTTTATAAATTCCCAGGGCTCTGAGTCATGTTGGATTAGGGTCTTGACCCAGGGTAGAGAGAACAAGTAAGACATGGGTAGATGGGCTCGAGTTTGAGTTTTCTCATGTGACTCAGAGGGGAGAAGTTTCTTAGGACTAGGTCGGTTGTGACCTAGGATTATATCTGCTTTGTATATAAAAAATGATTGGAACGTCGGGAATAAAAAAATACACGATCCCTTTTCTCTTCCAAAACTCTAGCCTCCCTTATCATCTTCTTGGTTCTCTCTCGTGCGTGCAACCCCATGGGGGCATGCCTCTGCGATGGGAACGGACGGCATGCCCTATCCTTTCTTTGATGGTGCATTATCTTTCTGCCATGGTGGCATCAAGAAGGATCCTAGACATTCCGTGGCGCGGTTTTGCTCCAACAAAAGCAAGCTTACGTGGCCCATGCTGAGTGTTTATGCAAGATTTCCTGTCAAGGAACCCTTCGAGATGATGAGTACTGACATGATTTTGTTGTCCTAGCATGTTATCTTTAATCCTTAAAGGCATTCCAAGCCTAAATGGTAAAATAGCTATCGAAGATGTCGCAAAAAGGCAGTATCGATCAGGCATCTTTGTATTTGAAATGTTTATAATGGGCTTTCTATTGGTCCTTTGAAATCAGATCAAGCAGAGCATGCTGGACCGATGTGGAGGTCTATTTTAGATATATTTTGCACAATGTCGACATGTTAATATCTTTGGCCTATATGGCGCAAAATTGTTTATAATTTTAATACATACTGATTAGAAGCATTTAAAATGTATTCGCATTAGACGCATCTAATATGCTAGTTAGTAAAGAACTAGATAGAAAAATGAATGAATGAACTTAAGAACGAACAAACAAATGAATGAAGATGCCACGTGTTGTCATCCCTCCTAAGATGTTGGGGAGAACAGGATGATAATTTAATAATTATTGCAAAGTTTGAGTTGAAAGGTGGTGAATCTTTTATGAGAGTTTCCATTATATATATATATATATATACTAGAATCTAGCACCTACTTTACATACGAGAGACCTGATAGGAAGAGAAGTGGACAACTAATAAGTACGTTCTGTACCTATTAGTCTATAGTGTTAAGAGGTTTGGAGGGAAAATTCAAAATTCTCTCCAAGCTATTCCTTTAGTCCCACATGGAAAAATGAGAACATCCCAAAGATGTTTATTTATGATCCCTCTTCTGTTTGGCCTTGTACCATCTTGGACCACTCATGCGCGCGCGTGGCTCGGCCCGGTTCGCGCGCGCGGTCCGATCCGGTTCGCGCGGCGTGGTGTGTTATTTTTGCCCGTTTTTTTTTCTACTTTTTCGTTTTCTACACCGGACCGAAATTGCATCGCGTCTTCTCCGAACGTCGCGACCGGACTGTATCGCGTCTTCTCCGAGCATCGCGTCCTCTGCTGTACCTCATCGTGTCTTCATCGAGCGGTGTTTCTTCTTCACGTCACTTCTCCATCTATAAAAGGATGGAGTCAGATAGATCGATAATCAATATATACTTCTCTCTTTCGATCTCTCAATCTGTTTTCCCGATCTAGAACTTTCTTTCGTTTTGGGTTTTCTTTTCCAATTTTAATATTTGTTTCACTGCTGGGTGAAGCCATTGTCATTCCCTTCACAGTCGTGCCTGCAGAAGGGTTACTTGGTTGTATCTTGGGGCAGAGTTCTCGGATTGAATCCTGCACGAGGGCCGAGAATCGCCTTAGGACAGTGCCTCTGCACGCCTCTGGTCAGAATTCCTAAAACTCAACTTTTACGATTCATAGTATATATTTATATTACTGTTTTACATAGCACCGTTTAGTGCCTTAGGACAGAACATATACAGATACTTTATATTCATTGTTTCTAGGTTTTATTTCATAACGAATGTTCATAACAATCTAAGGCGAATCTCGTATGAAATAAAATAGAAACAAAAATTGTTTAAATAGATATATATGTTCTGAAATTGGCTGTTAAAATTCTAAAACGAATCTATTATTATTGTGCAGCTCTAGTTCTTAATCATCTTGGTATGGGTTCTGTGGATTCTTCTAGCCTTAAACCTGATAGATTTGATGGGAAGGGTTTTCTTAGATGGCAAGAACAAATGGAGGCCTGGTTAATTTCATTAGTTCTAATTTATGTCCTAGGTAAAATCCTTCCATTTGAAACCAATTCTCAAGGTTCTGATGCAACTTCTAAGTCTCCTGAAGAAGTAGATTATCACTGCAGATTTAGAATATTGAGTTGTCTTTCAGACAACCTGTATGCAACCTATAGGAAATGTCAAACTTCTAAAGAACTCTAGTGTGCTCTAGAAGATACCTATATCAGAGATCATGAGGGGGCTATGGGGTTTACCGTTTCTGACTTTCATAACTTTAAAATGGTAGATAACCAACCAATCAATGACCAGATCCATCATTTCCAAAACCTTGTTCAAGAAATTCTTAGAGGAGGGTCTATCCTTGATGAAACTTATTAAGTTTCAAGTTTAATAGATAAACTTCCTCCATCGTGGACTCAATTTGCCAAAAATCTTAAAAGGACTCAGACCTCCCTAACCTTTAGGTCTCTTCTTCAATCCATCAGGATCGAAGATCAATATAGACTTAGAGAGATTCAAGAAAATCAACTCAAGGCCAAAGTCAACCTTATCGAAGGTCAAAATCAAAATACTAAAGGTCAAAACTCTAGAGATTACAATCCTAATTATAAACCTAAGGGGAAAAATTTTAAAGGAAAAGGAAAACCTTTCCATCAAAACAATATCCATAGGCAGAATAACATAAAATCCAAGGATCAAGGTGATGGAAGATTCTGCTTTGTCTGTGGAAGGGACAATCATATTGCTCCTCAATGTTTCTACTGGAAGAAGCAGAAGGTTGTCCATAAGAAGAAGAATGATACTAAGAACCAGAATCAATTCAAATCTTAGGTCAATATGATTGAAAGAGAATCATCTTCTTTTAGGTCAGTCTCCTTCACCCCTTCGATAAATCTAACCTATTTTGATTCCAAATGGTGGTTAGATACTGGTGCTAATATCCATGTTTGCACTGATAAAATTTGGTTTTCATCCTATCAGGGATCAAGTGAAAGAAGTATAACAATGGGTGATGGAACAGCTATTCAAGCACTAGGATCAAGTACATCAATCTAAAGTTTACCTCAGGAAAATCTTTGATTCTTCGTGATGTACAGCATGTTCCAGCAATTAGAAGAAACCTAATTAGTGGTTCTTTGCTTGTCCAGACAGGACTTAAAGTCGTATTAGAATCAAATAAAGTTGTAATCTCCAGAAGAGATATGTTTATTGGCAAGGGCTTTGTATCTGAAGGATTATTCAAATTAAGTGTAATAGCACCTATTAATATCAATAAAATCTCTGGTTCTTCTTTTAAATCTACTGTGTTGAACTTTGAGGCTTGTGAAATTTGGCATGGCAGATTGGGTCATGTCAATCGTCGATCAATCAAGAAAATGTCTGATCTTCTATTAATTCCTAAAATAAATATAGATCATAAATCTAAATGTAAAATTTGTGTACAATCAAAACAACCTAGAAAACCATTCAAGCCTATAGAATTTAGATATTCCCAAATCTTAGAACTAATACATAGTGATGTTTGTGATTCTAATAGAACCCTAACACGTGGAGGTAGTCATTATTTTGTCACTTTCATAGATGATTTTTCTAAATACTGTTACACTTATCTTCTAAAAACTAAGGATGAAGTTCTTAATAAATTTAAACTTTATAAAGCAGAAGCTGAGAATCAGTTAGAAAAAAGGATTAAAATCCTTAGATCAGACCGAGGAGGCGAGTACACTTCAAATGAAATAAATCTTTTCTGTGAAGAAAATGGAATAATTTATGAAGTTACTACTCCCCATTCATCTCAATCTAATAGTGTAGCAGAAAGAAAGAACCGAACACTACTAGATATGATAAATGCAATGATCATTAGTTCAGGTGTTCCAAAAAATCTATGGGGAGAAGCTCTTCTTTCTGCTAATTACATCCTCAATAGAATACCTGCAAAAGATAAAGATAAAACTCCTTATGAAATTTGGAAGGGTCACAAACCTAGACTTAGTTACTTTAGAGTTTGGGGTTGCTTAGCTAAAGTCAGTATTCCTGAATCCAAAAGATTAAAAATAGGTCCTAAGACCGTAGATGCCGTATTTATTGGTTATTCGTTGGATAGTAATACTTATTGATTCCTTGTTATTAACTCGGAAATATCATCAACATCAAATAATATAATAATTGAATCCAAAGATGTAACTTTCTTTGAAAATATTTTTTCTATGAAAAATAGAGTGTCTAATCCAATGAATAATATTCCATCTTATGCATCCTCAGTTGCAGATTTAACTCATGAACCCGAATCTGAACCTGAACCTAGACGGAGTAAAAGAATTAGAACAGAAAAGAATTTTGGTGAAGGTTTTTTCACCTATTTAATTGAAGATACTCCTTCTACTTATTTAGAAGCTTTGTCTTCTCCTGATGCACCTTTCTGTAAAGAGGCAATCAATAGTGAATTTGAATCCATTATCGAAAATAATACGTGGATTCTTACTAATCTGCCTCCTGGAAACAAACCTTTAGGATGTAAATGGATTTTCAAGAAGAAAATGAGAACTGATGGAACAATAGAAAAATATAAAGCCAGGCTTGTTGTTCAGGGATTTGGTCAAAAGGGCAGTATAGATTTCTTTGATATATAATCTCCTGTTGCTCATATCTCCACTATTAGAGTCATTCTAGCATTAGCTTCCATCTATAAACTTTATGTTCATCAAATGGATGTTAAGACTGTATTTTTGCATGGTGATCTAGACGAAGAGATCTACATGCATCAACCTGAAGGATTTTCTGTGCCAGGACAAGAAAATAAAGTCTGCAGGCTTGTAAAATCTCTTTATGGATTGAAGCAAGCACCTAAGCAATGGCATGAAAAATTTGACCAAGTGATCTTATCCTACGAATTTCATATTAATGAATCCAATAATTGTCTTTATCAAAAACAAGTTAATGATCAATTCATCTTTCTATGTCTCTATGTTGATGACATTTTAATTCTTGCACCAAATTTGAATCTGGTTAATGATATCAAGAATTTTCTGTCTCATCATTTCAATATGAAAGATTTAGGTAATGCTGACTTAATCCTTGGAATGAAAATCATTCGAACTGTCGAATCGATCAGTTTATCTCAATCTCATTATACTAAAAAACTTATAGACAAATTTGGATATTCTAATTATTCAACTGTTTCTACACCTTTTGATCCATCTATTCATCTTGCAAAGAATACTAGAATACCTATAAATTAAGAGAAATATGCACAAATTATTGGATCTTTAATGTATTTCTAGACTAAATAGATATACATCTAACCCTAGTTCAATTCATTGGAATGCATTAGAAAGAGTGTTCAGATACCTTAAAGGTACTACTGAGTATTCTCTATGCTTTACAGGTTATCCAAATGTTCTTGAAGGTTATTGTGATGCAAATTGGATTTCTGACACTTTAGATGTCAAATCTATATCTGATTATGTTTTTTTGTTAGGAGGTAGTGCCATATCGTGGCAATCAACTAAACAAACTATTTTAGCTAGGAGCACCATGGAAGCCGAGCTTATTGCTCTTGACTCTGTCTATACTGAAGCAGAATGGTTAAAAGAGCTTCTTACTGAGATTCTATATCTTCTCCTATACCTCCAATTTCAATACATTGTGACTCTAGAGCTGCTATAGAATTTTGCAAAAAGAAATTAATAAATACTAAAGTAAGCAGACACATCAAATTAAGACAAAAATCTGTTAAAAGGAAAGAAAAACTTTAAATTGTTTCTATAAGTCATGTAGCTACAGATAATAACCTTGCTGACTGTCTTACAAAAGGCTTAAACAGGACTAAGATCTTGATGTCATCGAGGGGGATGGGGCTTAGCCAATAAAGGATCTTCCAGCAGCGGGAACCCAACCTCTATGATAGGAGATCCCTTGAAAGAGGTTCAATGTGGTAAAAACAAGCTGATTGGTTGATCAGGGAGCACATATAGTTTATTTAGTAGGAGTCTCTGACTCTAGCCCATCCCTATGATGATTAGTGCTCCTATGTAGTGTTTAGGAAGAGTTATCTCTGAATAAGTCCCGAGAGGTATTCCTCGAGATGTGACACTACACACATCCTTGGAGGGACTCACCTATATGAGAATATCCGTATACGGCCGCGGCTAGAGACATAGGCAATCTCTAGAAATTCTCATGAAACAAATCAAGATGCTTGCACACGGCCATTAATGTACAAACCCGCGACATGAGCTTCTATACTGTGGGTATTATAATAGAAATTTGATTTAACGGAACGTAGTTCAAGACCTGGTTCACTCCGCTCCCTTCAAATCAATACTATCAATGCTAAGTGAAGTGAACTTTAAAGGCACTTCATCAATTACACAGTATATGTACCCAGCAGTAACAATTTTTCTATTATGTTCTATTTAATTATTTATAATAAGTGAATTTTGAGTTTTGAGGGGGATTGTTAGAGGTTTGGAGGGAAAACCCAAAATTCCCTCCAAGCTATTCCTTTAGTCCCACATGGGAAAAGGAGAACACCCCAAAGATGTTTATTTATGATCCCTCTTCTAGTTGGCCTTGTACCGTCTTGGGCCACTCACACGGGCGCGCGCGGCCGGGCCTGGTTCGCGCGCGCGGTCCGATCCGGTCCGGTTCGCACGCGCGCCGTGGCAGGGTGTGTTATTTTTGCCTGTTTTTTTTCCTACTTTTCCATTTTCTACACCGGACCGAAACTGCTTCGCGTCTTCTCCGAACGTCGCGACCGGACTGTATCGCGTCTTCTCCGAGCGTCGCGTCCTCTGCTGTACCGCGTCGCGTCTTCACCGAGTGGTGTTTCTTCTTCACGGTACTTCTCCATCTATAAAAGGATGGAGTCAGATCACAGATCGGTAATCAATATATACTTCTCTCTTCCGATCTCTCTCAATCTGTTTTCCCGTTCTAGAACTCTCTTTCGTTCTGGGTTTTCTTTTCCAATTTTAATATTTGTTTCACTGCTGGGCGAAGCCATTGTCATTCCCTTCACAGTCGTGCCTGCAGAAGGGTTACCTGGTTGTATCTTGGGGCAGAGTTCTCGGATTGAATCCTGTACGAGGGCCGAGAATCGTCTTAGGACAGTGCCTCTGCACGTCTCCGGTCAGAATTCCTAAAACTCAACTTTTACGATTCATAGTATATATTTATATTACTGTTTTACATAGCACCGTTTAGTGCCTTAGGACAGAACATATGCAGATACTTTATATTCATTATTTCTAGATTTTATTTCATAACAAATGTTCATAATATATAGATCTTGTAATTCTATTAGATTGGAGTTGGATGCCCAAGTATGGTCAACATTCAGGAGTACACGTTGTGTGGTAGAAGATAAAACAACCGATACAGATCCGGATATAAATGGTGCTTCACTACAGCAATGAGAAGGAGTTATAAGGGATCATATAATAGCAAACTTTTCTGGACACGAACTGCCAGCAAGTGTGCTTCCGTCCATATCAGCTACCATTGATTTCGATTGTTCAAAATTCACGAACGGCAGATAACTTAATCAGATTAGTGCTGCAGCTAATACTCAAAATGGGCTATGTAAGGGGCTTATGCTTTGTTTGGACTTTCAAAGAAAATTTATTGCTGCACATAACTAAACCGATCTGGATGCTCTCAAGTTTACATTGCAAACTTGAAAGTCTAGCTTCTCTGTGGACTGCTGTGACCCTTCTGATTTTGCATATATTTATTTCCTGATTCCTACTTGTAATACCCGGGCTTGGGCTGAAGTCGGCAGGCCCAGCCGACTTCAACCCAAACCAGTCAAAAAAAAATAAATAAATAAAATAATAATAATAATAATAATAATAATAATAATAATAATAATAATAAAAGAGGAGAGAGAAAGAGGAGAGAGGAGTAGAGAGAAGGAAGAGAAAGAAAGAGGAGAGAGGAAGAAGAGAGAGAATCAAGGAATTTTCTCGAGATTCATGAAATTTGAAAATTTAGATTTTAATTAAATTATTTATTAATGTAGGGAATCAGTCTTCTGAGCGGGAAGGCATCACGTAAATTTCGGGTACTGACTAGTATCGGATATACTAGGATTAGCGCGTTAAGGTAAGGAATTCTGCATTGATCATCCCTTTATGCATGAATTTATTACGGCCTGGTTTGACTAAGCATATATGTATATATGCATTTGCACGTGTGGTATTATATTGCGTGGCACAGTTGTTTTCTTGTGATAGACATAGTAGTTTTATCATTATTATTGTCGGTATTTCATGTACTAAGTTATAAAGAAAATTGATATCCGGATGGGTTGGACTATGATGCCGGATTGCTAAATAGGTTGGACCATGAAACCGTATATCGAGTGGGTTGGACCACGATATCGGTTATTAAAATGGGTTGGACCATGACATCGGTTATCGAGTGGGTTGGACCACGATACCGGTTATCGAGAGTTCATAAAAGATATGTTTTGATAAGTGTTAATGATGTAAATACGGTATTTGATCTAGCCATGCTACGGTTGCACCGTGGTTATACAGCCTGAGCCACGGGCTTTGTACGTGGGAGCCGGCCACGGGCGGATAGTGCATGGGACAGCCGAGCCATGGGCTTAGTACGTGAGCAGGACCGACCATAGTATGCATGGTCGCTTTGCGGTTGCCAGTCATAGGCTGGTACATGACCGTGACTAGTCCAGAACCCTAAAGATAAAGGTTAAATAATGGGAATTCTAAAGAAAAAATGTAAAGTTATAAAGGTTTTATAATACATGAGGCTTAAATCATTTGATTGCATGACATAACATACTGGTATTTTATTGTTTCAGAAATTTATATTATTACTTGGAGTGATCATATGGATACCTTACTGGGCTGTAGAGCTCACAACCTACTTTCTTCTTCTACAGAGTCGTGAAGATATTTGGCTTGGTGATAGTGAGGTTTTCTTGAAGTAAGTGACTCTTGTATATCCAGTTCTTGCATGATCTCTAGAATAAAATCTAGAGTTTGTGCGGCCGGTCGCGTGCCGGTTCTGGTACTGGATTCGGGGCGTGACAGAATGGTATCAGAGCTTAGGTTATGATTACTTGGGACGGTAATACGAGTGATTAAAATCATAATGACATGGTGATTATTAAGATATGACAAGAATAGTGTTAGACCTTAGATTATGATGATTTGGAATTGTGGTATAAGTGATTTTGATAGATGTGAGTGATATCGGAATTCAAGTTATGATTATTCGAGACTGGAAATTTGTGATTTGGAAATCACCTAGTGGTTGTTAAGACATAACATGGACTCAGAACTATGACATAAGTGATTAGGATATGGTTTGAATATCAAAAATTTGATCTGGATTATAAATGAAAAATGATAAAGTTTTGAATAAGACTTGGGAAGTAAGTACCTTAAGAGGTGACTAATTGGAAGTTGGAGATCGAATAACATGAAGGTTGGTTATTCTTAAGGTTTAAAAAAAAAAAATCCCAATCAAGCTAATTTCGAGGATGAAATTATTTTAACGGGGGGAGAATATAATACCCGAGCTTGGGCTGAAGTCGGTAGGCCCAGCCGACTTCAACCCAAACCAGTCAAAAAATAAATAATAATAATAATAATAATAATAATAATAAAGAGGAGAGAGAAGGAAGAGAGAGAAAGAGGAGAAAGAAGGAAAAGGAGAGAGGAAGAAGAGAGAGAATCAAGAGATTTTTTCGAGATTCGTAAAATTTGGAAATTTAGATTTTAATTAAATTATTTATTAATGTAGGGAATCAGTCTTCTGAGCGGGAAGGCATCGCGTAAATTTCGGGTACTGACTAGTATCGGATATACTAGGATTAGCGCGTTAAGGTAAGAAATTCTGTATTGATCATCCCTTTATGCATGAATTTATTATGGCCTGGTTTGATCTAAGCATATATGTATATATGCATTTGCACGTGTGGTATTATTATATTGCATGGCATAGTTGTTTTCTTGTGATAGACATTGTGGTTTTATCATTATTATTGTTGGTATTTCATGCACTAAGTTATAAAGAAAATTGATATCCGGATGGGTTGGACCATGATACCGGATTGCTAAATATGTTGGACCATGAAATCGGATATTGAGTGGGTTGGACCACGATATCGATTATTAAAATGGGTTGGACCATGACATCGGTTATCGAGTGGGTTGGACCATGATACCGGTTATCGAGAGTTCATAAAAGATATGTTTTGACAAGTATTAATGATGTAAATACGGTATTTGGTCTAGCCATGCTACGGTTGCACCGTGGTTATACAGCCTGAGCCACGGGCTTTGTACGTGGGAGCCGGCCACGGGCGGATAGTGCGTGGGACAGCCGAGCCATGGGCTTAGTACGTGAGCAGGACCGACCATAGTATGCATGGTCGCTTTGCGGTTGCCAGTCATGGGCTGGTACATGACCGTGACTAGTCCATAACCCTAAAGATAAAGGTTAAATAATGGGAATTCTAAAGGAAAAATGTAAAGTTATCAAGGTTTTATAATACATGAGGCTTAAATCATTTGATTGCATGACATAACATACTGGTATTTTATTGTTTCAGAAATTTATATTATTACTTGGAGTGATCATATGGATACCTTACTGGGCTGTAGAGCTCACAACCTACTTTCTTCTTCTACAGAGTCGTGAAGATATTTGGCTTGGTGATAGTGAGGTTTTCTTGAAGTAAGTGACTCTTGTGTATCCAGTTCTTGCATGATCTCTAGAATAAAATCTAGAGTTTGTGCGGCCGGTCGCGTGCCGGTTCCGGTACTGAATTCGGGACATGATACTACTTATTCTGGATCGGCATAATAAATCCGATTTACGGAAAAAAAAAAAAAGAAATCCAGTTTGGCAATCATCATTGTCTGCATTGTGATAACAGTAATGCAACATTGCTTGTATATAGACTATATGAGCCATTGTCATGTGCAAAACAAGGACGGCCGTGGTTACCCAACTTGACTCTCAAGTTTACTGTTGAACTTGAAGGGATCTGGACTCCAAATACCAATCAGTGTTATATGGCCTCATGGCTCCAAATAGTAGGTATAGTAGTAATGATAATAAGAAGAATAAAGGATAAGAAGAATAAGAAAAGGGTCGCTGGAACATTTATCGAGTAGCCAACCGTTCAACAACATCGAAGTCTATTGATTGCGACTTTCCTTTCCTCACCAAAAGATGGTTTGCTAAATATACTAGCTCACAAGATAACTGTCCACTACCTTTCTAACACTTCAATAAATTTTCCCCCAGCGCCAAAGCATTCTACCTTTCGGTTTAGGCTTTTTGAGAGAGGTTGTGGTCCTGCCGTGCGGAGTTGGACAAGCATGGAAAAAATTCACCTTAGAAAACTTGAGAATGACATGTTCCAATTTCCAAAGTTTTCAATTGCTATACCTTAAACCATGAGGCATAACCACGTTCTAGTAATTTTGGAATCAGGATAATCGAATTATGAACCATAAGGCTCGAACATTATTTGTAAACTGATAGATCTTTATACTGACGGTTGATAGGTTCTCTGGATTTTCAAAAAGAAACATGCATGGCTTATTCTTTCCCATTCCTCTGGAAATCATGGGGACGTTGTTAAAATGGATATTTCCCCGGCCCCCTTGCCATATAATTGTCAATTTTATGGGAGTTGTTGGTATGAGTTATGAATGAAGAGCAGACTGTGCTATTCATTGATTGTCATGATCTTGTGCATGTCTTAAATGGTTGGAAATAATATTTAGGTCCATTAAAAAGTTCTGTTAAAAAATATTGGAGAACAATCAGTTTATTTTCATCCCTTGTGCTTTGCTATGGACCACAGTGTGGAATTGAATCGCTACCAATTATAGGTATGTAATCGTGTGAGAAACTATTAGGTGGATTGAATCCATCGTGGACCTATAATGAAATAATTCTAAATAGATTCATTTTGAATGAAATTATTAGATGGATTTATTCCGCAACCAGGTCCATCTAATAATTCCTTGTTATACACATGTCAGATGGGCTACGGTTCGTGAGGTAATTACTCCCCCCCATTGCCAAGATACCAAAGGGGTGGAGTCAAGCAAAGTGCAGGATCGATACCATTACGATGGTAGCGCGGTTGGTTAAGGCACAGCTCAGCTTTTGTGAATAATCTACTGATCACTCGATTAAATTCTAGATTAATTATGGGATACGCGACTGGAGGGCTGAGCGGCCGAAACTCAGCACCATCATAGTGGGGTTAGGCTGACGTATTCATCCAGTTGGTGGGGAAGGCACGCAGAAAATTGCGGTCCGAATCGAACAAAGGTCTAATGGGTTGGGGCCCGAGTGGGGAGCTACACCAGGGGGGTTTTCCCCCCTTTCCTCACCCTTTTTGTTTACCAAAAAAAAAAAAAAGTGCAAGATCGACATAGTTGAGCCATAGGGCTGGAGATGCGGTCAAGGGAACTTGCATCAAGATCAATTTCACAATCGATTGCCACATCTGGTCAAAAACATTGGCATAAATAGGTGGCACTAGATACTATAACAGGAAAATTCTTTATTCATCGTGCATGGTGCAGGAAATCCAAGCTGACCCATACCGCTTTTCCTTATTGGTCTACATAGATCCAACTTGGCTTGACGGAATAGGACGGGATGAGCACTAAATGGCAGGAATATTTGCATCAGTTTTGAGCGTGACATGCATTAATATCTGGTCAATCTTTTTTTAAAATTTTTTAGCGGATCAAAATGCCATTTCCCTCTAGCTTACTTTTTGCTATTATTTTACTTGGATTTTGCTGATTTTAAAATATTTTTCTTAAAACTTATGGCTAAATTCTTCATCACTCTAAAATCTGCTCTGACTATCGGGCCTAAGGAATCGATCCAAGGTTGAAGTAAGATTCCTCCTCATTCTAAAATGTGCTCTGAAAGTCCGGTATAATGAATCAATTTTCAGAGGTGATATAAGATTCTTCCTCACACTGAAAAGTGTTTTGGGTTTTCAGTCTAAGGTATCAGGTAGCGTCCGAGGCTGAAGAAGATTCTTTCTTGTTTTGAAAAGTGTTCTAAGTATTAGGTATAAGGAAACAATTTTAGTTCGAGATTGGAATAAGCAATTGAAGGTTTATTCTATAACTTCAAGACAAAATATCATCCTAACAAAAAGTAAAAAATCTTTTATAAAATATTGTTTAATTTTTTTTTGTAGATCCTTTATTACACTAACTATTTTGATAGTTAGAAAAAATTAATGTATTAGAAAACCATATAATACTCCAGAATGTCATAAATTACTTAACCTAGTTATATCTTAAATATTAGAATTTTTAGCTTTCTTCGGCTAGTTACATTTTAGGTAATGGATAGTGTAAAACTCCTGGCATGGAGGATCAAAATATTTAGTTTTCTGTTTTATATCAGGATATCATAATTTCTAAACTATGATGTCATAATTTTTTAACTAGGATATCATAAGTCCAATTTTATGATTTTTAGATTAAGTTATTGCTATACCATATTATCATATCCTGGGAGTTCTATGTTAGCCAATCGATGATGAGAAGTCCTGATAAGAGAATGAAAAAACTTAGTTTTTCTTTTTATACTAAGGTGTAACAATTCTTGAACTAGAATGTCATAATTTTTAAACTAGGATGTCATAAGTATAAATATTATATTTGCAAAAAATTTTTATCTCCTGGCTATATTGTCACACTCTGGGAATCATATTTAAGCCAATGCATGATTGAAAAGTCTTGGTATGGAAGACTAAAGCCTTCGTTTTCTATTTTATACTAAGACAGTCATATTTCGAAGCTTTTCATACTAAAGTTATCTTAGAACCATATTATTATACTTTGGATATTATATTTGAGCAATGTATCTTAAAAAGTCCTGGTATGGAGGATCAAAATATCAAGTTTATGATTTTGTATAGGGATGTTATAATTTTTTAACTAGGATGTCATAATTTTTAGACTAGGATTCATAATCTTGTTTCAACATATATTTATATTCTTTTACCATCCGTGGCATGTGATGATATTCTAGGAGTTATAATTCAGGCCACAAATAATAGGTATTCTTGGCAGGAGGGGCTAATATCTTTGTTTTATATTTTATACAGGGATGTCATCATTTTTCAATTAGGATATTATAATTTTTGAACTAGGATACTATAATCTAGTTTCGACATATATTTATACTTTTTTATCATCCATGGCATGTGATGACATTCTGAGAGTTATAGTTTAGGCTACAAGTGATACATAGTACTGGTAGGAATAGATAATGCTTTTAATTTCATATTTTCTTCAGGAATATCATAATTTTTTAATTAGGATATCATAATTTTTGAAATAGGATGTCATAATCTTGTTTTGGCCTGAATTACATTCTTTTTCTTTGTGGCATGTTATGATATTTTGAGGGTCATAAATTAAGCCATGAACTATGTGAAGTCATTGTAAGAGGGGTTAATACCTTCAGTTTCATATTTTCTACCAAGATATCATGTTTTTTGAACTATGATATCATAGTTTTGGAATTAGGATGTCGTAATCTTATTTCGACATATATTTATCACCATTTTTCATCCTTGGCATGTTATGATATTCTGGGAGTTATAATTCAGGTTACAAGTGATAGATATTCCTAGTAAAAGCAGTTAATATTTTTAATTTCATATTTTCTATCGGGATGTCATAATTTTTTAACTAGTATGTCATAATTTTTGAACTAGATTATTATAATCTTGTTTCGGCATGAATTATATTATTTTTTCTGTATCATGTTATGATTTTTTGGGGTTATAAATTAGGCCACATGCTATGTAAAGTCCTTATAGGAGAGGTTAATACTTTTAGTTTTATATTTTGCACCAGGGTATTATAATTTTTAAACTATGATATCATAGTTTTTATAAAGGGATGTCATAAGTTCAAATATAATATTTTTAAAAAATTTTTATCACCTGGCCATATTATCACACTTTGAGAGTCATAGTCAAGCCAATGCACAGTTGAAAAGTCATGGTACAGAGAATTAAAGCTTTTATTTTTTTATTTTGTATCGAGGAAGTTATATTTTTAGAGATTTTCATGTTCAAGTTGTCTCCTAATCGTATTATTTTATACTGGGTATCATATTTAGAAAATGGATAATAAAAAAAGTCCTAGTATGAAGGATCAAAATATCCAGTTTATGATTTTATACCAAGGTATTATAATTTTTTAACTAGAATATCCTAATTTTTGAAATAGGATATTATGATTTCAAATATCATATTTTTAAAATTTTTTTATCTCTTGGCCATATTATCACATTGTTGGTGTCATTTTTTAACCAATGCATAGTACAATTATTATTATGCTCTAGATAAAATATTATCTAAAACTATTGATATCAATATTTTTGATTTTGTACAGATTTTACTACAGATGATGTTGACATTATAGATCTGAAAAATATTCAACATGATCAGTTGGATGAGATTGCTGGTGTTATTCAAAAGAATGTACCTTCTTCTATCATCCCAAATGTAGAGAATGATTTTATTGATCCTCACATTGAAATAGAGTTCAATTCAGCAAATGATGTATATAATTTCTACAATGAATATACAAGAAGAGTTGGTTTTGGAATCACAACCATGTATAGCAGGTCCAACTAAAATAAAGAAATATGCTTCAATCACCTAGCATGTTGGAGACAAGGAAAATCTAGAAAAATGGATAATTTCATGAATCATAGGAATACTAGAAAAATTGATTGTAAGACATCGATAAAAACAAGACTAAATTCTAAAAATGGTAAGTAAATATTGGATGATTCTTTTCTAGAACATAACCATAAGCTGTCCATATCATCTGCTGGTATCTACAGTTCCATAGAAAGATCAGCACACCAGAAAAGGTAGAAATCAGTACTTTACATATCGTGAATATATCCACAACTCAAATATACTCTACCATGTCAAGAAAGAAGAAGAATAGAATGTAATTAGATTTTATAAAGAAGGATGCTCATAATCTTATTTGTAAAAAATGTTAGAGTCAGTTGAAAGAAGGAGATACACAATCAATGATAATCCATTTCATATAAATGTAAGTTAAAAATATAAATTTCTTTTATACTTTAGACTTAAATGATAATGGACAGCTCGGGACTATCTTTTGGATCCATCCAAGATCAAGATTGATAATCACTTATTTTGGTGATGTACTGACCTTTGACTCAACCTATCTGACAAATACATATCAAATACCATTTTATCTATTTATTGGAGTTAACCATCATGGATAGTCCACATGGCTTGGTTGTGCATTATTATAAGATGCGAGAATCGAGATATTTAAATGAATATTTCAATCATGGCTGGATGCAAATGGTGGTCAAGCACCTAATGCCATCATAACCAACCAAGATAAGGTAACCGAAGCTATTGTTAGAGAGGTTTTTTCCAATGCATGACATCAATTTTATTTTTGACATATATTGAAGAAGATTTTTGAAAAGATTGACCACATTTGTACAGCCAATCCCAACTATATAGTTGAGTTTGATGAGCTGATTTAGTTACGATATAGTCTTCCAAGGAAAGGTGGGCACAACTCATGAAAAAATATGAAGAATACAAGGTTATAAATTGTTAAATGACCTTTATAAATGTTGGGATAAATATATTCTAATTTACGTTAAATATACATTCTTCATAGGTTTCTAAGATATTATGTTTGATTTATATTCATGTTTGCAAATTTCTAATACCCTTTATATATTTAATGCTTCTTTTGTTTTTCATGATCATGTATAGGCATGTCGTCTTCACAAAGGAGTGAGAGCATCAATCACTTCTTTGATAGGTTTGTAGATTTAAAGACTACACTCAAGAAATTCATCGATAAGTATGAAGATGCCTTGAAAAAAATATATGAAATAAAAAATAAGCAAGATAATAAAACATTGCAAATGAATGCTTTTCTAAATACATCCTCACCTTGTGAGAGGTAAGCGGCAGTCAAATATATAAAGTGCATATTCAAAAAATTTCAAAATGAAGTCCTTGAAATGGCTACATCAATACTAAATTAATTTTAAAAGTTAATAACTGTGATATATGAATATAAAGTCATTTAAAAAAATTCAAGTTAATGGAATAAACTAGGAGATTATAAAAAATTATATCATTTCATACGACAATCATTTGGAGGATGTCAAATGCCAGTGCTGATATTTTCAGTTCAAGGGTTACTATATAGGCATGTCTTATTAGTCCTTCATCAAAGCGACGTATTTCATATTCTAGATAAGTATTTCTTGAAGAGATGGTGCAAGAATATAAAATACTAACTCGATGATTTCGATTGTAATATTCAATTTTATAATAAAAGTACTTAAAAATTTTGATATGTAGTCACATTATTTAAATTGAGATGTCCTATTTTATATTTATGAAAACCTATTATATATCATAAAATCCTAATATAAATATGATATGTTATTAATGTAGATATACTTTGATGAGCCATCGAATGATAAAGCCTGCAAAGATAGCCTCCATATCTGAAGATACATTAAATTTAGTGATGGATGATCTAGCACCATTATTTAAAAAAAATTGTAGATACCAATTATATAGCTCAGCCAAGTACATAACTATAATCCAAGATCTTGAACAAATTACTGCGAAAGACCATCTAAGGGAGAATAGAATTAAGAATGGAATCAAGAAGAAGTCAAAGAAGCCAAGGAAAAATATGAACAAGGCTTTCGTTGACACTCCTATATAAAATCAAAGAAGATCTATTACAAGAGGAATACTTCTCATCAAGTAGTGAAAGTACCATAACAAATAATTAAAAATACTATACCATCTTTCAATCCCTTTTTATATGAATTTGATGCTTATGTATACAGTCAACTAACACAGGAGAGAGCATAAAATGCTAAACTTTCCTATAGACTTATATAAATTTATATTATCTATAGAAATTTATAATAGTATGTATTCAATATCTGATTTAATATGTTGTTTTAACATATGAATTTAGAGATTAATTTATGGCATCCAAGACTAAAACAAAAAAAATAGATTTATGACACCCTTTTATATAATTATAACATCCATTTACAAAAATATAAGATCCTAGTATGAAACAAGAAACTAAAAAAATTAACCTCTCATTACAAGACTTTTTATCATTTGTGGCCTAAATTATAACTTCCAAAATATCATAATATACCATGAAAAGAAAAGAGAATAATTTAGGTCAAAACAAGATTATGATATCCCAGTTCAAAAATTATAATACACTAGTTAAAAAATTATGATACTGATGCGGGATAAAATAAAAACTAAATTATTGATATTATTGATTAATTAGTAGAGAAAAATAGAAACTAATTTTTTTATGTTTTTATCAGATTTTTAAAAGAAGACTTCAATGGAGACAAAAAAAGAAACTAGTTATTATCTACCCGCAAGTAAACCTTCAAATTAACTAGGAAAACATGACTTGGTGATTGAAAAATTACTGTAAACTAGGATTTATCTTATCAACGAATCAGAGAATAATGAGAAAGAAAAAGTTTCAGTTTTATCAACGAAGAAATGCTTCTCTGAATCGGATCTGACAGAACTCTCAAGATCTTCACGGTAGGGTTTCAAGAACTCGATCCCGGGTTTCGATCTTCCGCGCGAAACTAGTTTTGAGACAAGAACACCTGATCTTGATTCCTGTTCACCTGTAATACTCAACAATGAGAATCACAAATTAAAAAAAGCAGCAAAGAAAAAGAAAGAATGAAAGGAAAGGAAGGTTTAGAAATGGTGGTTTTTGGATTTTCTGGTCGGCTGGATAAGTAGGGCCTCATACCCTGCAATGTTCCATAAAACAAAGGAAGGGGCGCACACCCCGCGATGCACACAACAAAGGAAGAAGATTTTTTGACAGAATAACACTCTTATTGAATAATAATTGATTGATTATAAGGAGGGGTTGGAGGGGCATTTATAGACCCCCAACCAGTGGTGTAAAGGATACAACTACTAGTCTTTTTCTTCCTTGGACTACAACTCCTAGAATCCTGCTTTAGGTAGCCCAAACTCTTGTTTGTTGAGAAGATCTGGACTCCTTTCAAAGTGGGCAAAATCTTGAGGCTTCTCTTTCAAAGTGGGCAAAATCTTGAGGCTTCTCATCCAAAGTGGGCGTCCAAGTGGTGGATTGATGAGATGGCTTGATGTAGGGTCAAGATGCTCCATCACTTGTCCTTGCTTCCTGGACTCTAGAGTTTGGATGATGTGGTCTTCTATAGGTGAGTAGACTCTTCAGTCTGGATAGGAGAGGACTCAAGAGTTTTGGTGAGACTCTTGAGTTCTGGAGATTTAAGCAGCTTCCAACCAGTTTGAGTGAAATGCTGTGGTAGAGAACCTTTAAACCTCTTTCATTTAGTGAATGGATACCTTGGAACTCTCTTTGAAGTGGGTGACAAGAAGGAGTGGAAAGCTTGGCTGACCTCTTCTTAAATTGGCGTGAAATAATTTCAGTGGGGTGCCCATGTGGAGAACTCCTTCTGCTTTACACCTCTTAAAAAGAAAGGCACCAATTTGAAATTCATTTAAGACATAGCATGTGGGATGTCCAAACATAAGTGACATGGCAAGTGTTTTGTCCCAACGGCAAATAATTTTCAGACATGTCATGTATTCTTATCCTGGTTGAAGTGCCAAGCAGTGTTGTCCCAAAGACATGTCCAAACATGACATGTATTGATGTCCAAATCTTTGAAAAGGTGATGCCAAGAAGAGGTTGTGACTTGGGCTAGCACATGGGTTGTCTTGAGCTAGCACATGGGGTCACATGATCTTCAATTGGATGCACATGAGATGTTGTCCGATCGCTTACCTTGCTCCTCGCCCATGGGTGCCTTTTAGATCATCAGTTGCCTTGGTCCCTCGATCTTCCCCCTCTAGGGGCTTAGAGGTCAACGATGTTCCTTGGCCGCCCTCCCCAGATTACTTCCTCTCATAATTGGGAGTTAAGTTGCGAGCTTGTCTCGTCATCCATGCTGTCACAAAGGGGGGAATTAAGCGGGACTTCGATCTGGCACCGCCGCCCTTGGGTTTGGGACGTTGAATGCGGCCCTCCCCTTCGAGGGGTTCTAGGTGATCAGCCACAGGATCTGATACCTCTATCAGGGTGTCCCTCATAAACTGGTGCAAACGAGGTTTTGTGCACTGTTACGGACCTGGGGGCGCCGTACTGGGTATGCTGCACCATGCACACCAACCTCAACAGCATCCTCGGGGTTGGCGCCCTCAGGCCTCCTGACGTTCCATGAAGAAGGTGCAACTTCGATCGAGTTGGATCCATTTGGGGATGCTACCTGGTGAGAGAACAGGAGTGCCCGGCTCGACTTCGACTGAGGTGGACCTATCTGGGGGTGCCACCTGGCGAAGGAGCGAGGACAGGCTTGACTTCGGCCGAGGTGGACCCATCTGGGGGTGCCACATGGTGAAGGAGTGGGAGCATGCGTGACTTCGACCGAGGTGGACCCATCTGGGAGTGCCACCTGGCGAAGGAGAGGAAGTGCCTGGCTTGACTCCGGCCGAGGTGGACCCATTTGGGGGTGCCACCTGGCGACGGAGCGGGGACAGGCTCGACTTCGACCGAGGTGGACCCATCTGGGGGTGCCACCTGGTGAAGGAGCGGAAGTAGGCTCGACTTCGGCTGAGGTGGACCCATCTGGGAGTGCCACCTGGCGAAGGAGTGGGAGTGCCTGGCTCGACTCTGACCGAGGTGGACCCGTCTGGGAGTGCCACCTGGCGAAGGAGTAGAGACAGGCTCGACTTCGGTCGAGGTAGACCCGTTTGGGGGTGCCACCTGGCAAAGGAGCGGGAGCAGACTCGACTTCGACCGAGGTGGATCCATCTGGGAGTGCTACCTAGCGAAGGAGCGGGAGCACCTAGCTTGACTCCGACCGAGGTAGACCCGTCTGGGAGTGCCACTTGGCAAAGGAGCAGAGACAAGCTCGACTTCGACCGAGGTGGACCCTACTTAGGTGCGCCACCTGGCGAAGGAGCAGAGGCGTCAAGCTCGACTTTGACCAAGATGGACCCCACTTCGGGGTGCCACTTGAAGAAGGAGTGGGGGCACCGAGCTCGACTTCGGTCGAGGTGGATCCCACCTGGGGGTGCCACCCGGTGGAGCAGAGGAAAGCTCGACTTAGACCGAGGTGGACCCCACTTGGGGGCGCCACCTAGCGAAAGAGCAGGGGTGCCGAGCTCGACTTCGATCGAGGTGGTCCCCACCTGGGGATGCCACCTGGCGAAGGAGCAAGCACAGGCTCAACTTCGGCCGAGGTGGACCCCTCCTGGTGGCGCCACTTGGCGAAGCAGCATGGAGCCCGGAAGGGAACATGGCACAGTGCTATCTACCTGCTTGGCTGCCAGCTAGGTCTGACACGCGCTCCACATCAACGACCTTGCCATATCAGCTGCCCCCACACTCCCAAGTCCTATCGAAGCACCGTGACTGGGACATGGGGAGTTAATGCAGAGATGACATGGGAGGACAAAAATCTTGTACAATAATTATCACGATCGCCACCGCTCCGCTTACCGTGCCCGAGGTCCAATATGCAGGCACCACATCTGCGAGTTCGATGAATCATAATTGTGTCGTGCCAGACTCAAGGTGGTTTCCAGCAAACCGAAGCATCGTCGTCGGGCATCTTCACACGCGGTGCTCATCCGATGGCTCGGGCGAAAAGAGGTTGTACGATTGCTATCGATTGATTTTGAAAAGAAAGGGGACTTTTCAGAAACGAGGTCTTTTGGCTTTTTCACACCTCGCTAGTGGTTGCAGTGGTCCTTCTTCATCTCTCAGGTCGCCTTTCTTCACTAAAACAATCTGGTGAGTGCCCGGTGATCCTCATTTCCTCTCCCGTTTCTTCTCAAACCCCAGTCCTCTCCTCCATTTTGGGTGAACCGGGCCTTTCTCTAGGCTCCTGTCCTCCTCCTTCCTTTCTCAAACATCCTCCTTCTCGATGGCTCCTTCGGGTCATCGCTCTTGCTTCTCTTCTAACCCGGATAAGGCTGGTCCTTCCCGGTCGAGGACTCCATCGTCCTCCTCGTCGGAGGACGACGTTCCCCTTGACATCCGGGCAGAATAACCATTGGAAGCCCTAGGGCCCTTAGGGTTTTTCTTGCTATCCTTGTTCCTCCCATCTCTGTCGTCGCCCCTTCGATGGTAGAGGCTTCTTCCAGCCCCTCCGGTTTCACTTCGACGATGATCGAAGAAGATCTTTCCTGGATCCGGGACATGTTTAGGGTTCCAGATTCCATCCAGCTCTCGCTCCCGAGCCCGGGGGAGTGAGTTGCTTCAAGTAGCCCTGGCTGGGTTGCCTTTTATGAGGACTTCCTTGCCGGGGGTCTTCATTTTCCACTCCACCTTTTCTTTCTTTCCTTTTTTAGTAACTACCACCTTGTTCTGGCCCAGTTGGCCCCTAACACCATCAGGGTTGTCTTTGCTTTCATCATCTTTTATCACTTCCACGGGTTCGTTGTCCGTTTCTCACTGATCAGGGCCCTCTTTATCCTGAAGTGCTACTCTACCGATGATGGTTGGTGGTACCTCTCCCCCAAGCCTAAGTGCCTCCGATTCGACCTCCCCATATCCATCAAGGAAAGGAAGAACCGATTCTTCTTTGCCTCGGTCGGGGACATTAATTGGGTCTGGAGTGAGCCAGACCGGTCCCCGAACTGAAATTCTCAAGTTGAGCTGGCTGACCGAGAGGTCCACTCCCAACTGTTAGGTGATGTGGTTCCCTCCCTCGAAGTTCTGCTCTCGGAGCATAATCTGTTCGAGGCTTGGGTTAGCTTGATTCGGATGATTGGTGAGGCTCCAGGCCTCCCTCCTTTTTCTTCTTTCTTTTCTTCTTCTTCTTCTTTTTTGTTTTATGACCTCCTCTGACCTTTCTCTTTTTCCAGGGATGAAGTTCTCCATGGATAGCCTGGTGGACTCAGCTCGGAAGACAAGCGCTTCGACCGGGGCCTAAGAAACTCCACCGAAGAGGGCTCGTGTGGAGACGGATCAGGGGCCCAGGCCCACTTTGACCTTGGAGCAGAGGGCGATGGATGCGACCCCTTGGCCACCTCAGCAGTGAACTCCTGCCTCAAAGATCGTTGACATTGACTGGAGTGGGGAGGAGGAGCACCGGTGCCTCCTCCGACGGTCGCAGTGACCAGTGCTCCGGAGGTAGCCTTGATGGTGGCGGCAACCTCGCAGACTAAGACTTTGCATGCCGAAGGGACTCCCGCTTAGCCCTCCTTTGAGCCTCGCCTCGCACCGGTAGGGCTTCCTAGTAATGCCGCTATCATCCGGGACCAAGGCCTAGCAGAAAGGATGATGAGTATGCGGCCCAGCCTCGGGACCGCCGCTTGAGGGGTGGCCTGGACTACTTGGCCGCACTACTCGGGATCCTTCCCTAGCTCTTCACAGTGAGTATCCAGCACCTCCTCTTAATGTTTCAGTTGGGTTTTTAAAGAGTTCTGAACTTATTTTTGATGCAGATCGGGACTAATGTGCTCCTTCTCCGCGACTTCCTCAATTCTTCTGCAAGGAAAGAGACTGAAAGGGAGAAGAAGCTGGTCAAGCTCACGACCAACATGAAGGACCTGGTAGAGAAAGGTCATGAGCTGAGGGAGAGCAACCAGGCTCTTTGAGAAGACCTAGCCCATGCTGAAGGGCGCATCAGGGACCTCGAGGCCTCTCGGTCCGAAGAGAGGGTCTTGGTCAGTGCCATGCTGATGAGGACGCGGTGGAGATCTCCCTCCTGGAGGGGCGATCCCGATCACTGGAGAGCCGGTTGATGAGGTCCTGGCAGAATTGACGGCGGCCAAAAAGAAAACCTCTTACGCCTCAGGGCTGCTGGAGGCCACGCAGAGGGATGCTCGGGAGGCCGTGCCTAAGTTCCGGGCTTTCCAAGAGTTCAAGGATGTGGTCCACGAGGCTGCCGTGGACTCCTTCATGAAGGGCTTTGAGATCTGCCAGGAGAATGTGGCTTCCCTCTTCCTGGAGCTCAATCTGGTCGGAGTCATCCTTGGCGGCCCCAAGGAGTAGCCCGAGGAGTCAGCGGTGCCGGGAGCAGCTGACTAGGGGACTGCTGGGCGACTAGCTGGGGAGGAAGCCGGTGACGTGGAGGTTTCCCGACCTGGGATGGATCCAGCGATGGAGTGACCTTGGGTCATTCATGTTGTATCCTAGTGTAGGGTTTTTGTTTTGTTCTTTTGGGTCGCCCGGTCCGTCGGGTCCCTTTCATTTGTATGAAACCCCTACACTCAGAAATGATACCCTTTTCCCTTTTTACTGCTTAGTGTCCTTGTCTCCGACTCTTTGCTTTACTCCTTCGTTGATGGCGGGTCTGAATCCCCTGTTGTTTTTTGTTGGAGCCAAGCCTATGACTTTGATTTGAAGTTCGACTCTGCCTCTTGGCCAGAAATCAGATTCAGGAAGCCTGCAGGCTACAGCATGGGATTCTTGGAGCTTCTGGCTTGTACTTTATAAGTCTTTGGTGCCGGGACTTTGGTTGCCATAACTGAGTTTTGTGCCTTCGTGCCGGAGCTGGGTTCCGGGCTTTCATCCGGACTAAACATCGGGCTTTCATGCCAGAACTGGGTTCCGTGACATCTTCCGGACTGAACTCCGGACTTTCATGCCGGAACCGGGTTCCGTGCCATCTTCCATACTGAACTCCGGGCTTTCATCCGGACTAAACTCCGAGATTTCATGCTGGAACTGGGTTCCGTGCCATCCTCTGAACTTAACTACGGGCTTTCATGCCGGAACTGGGTTCCGTGTCATCTTCCGGACTGAACTCCAGGATTTAATCCGAACTAAACTCCAGGATTTCATGCTGGAACTAGGTTCCGCGCCAACTTCCGGACTGAACTCCGGGCTTTCACGCCAGAACTGAGTTCCGTGCCATCGTTTGGACTGAACTCTGGGCTTTCATGCTGGAATTGGGTTCCGTGCCATCTTCTGGACTGAACTCGGGGCTTTGTGTTTTCCACGAATTGCTTTGCGAGACTTTTGCCTCGCCTTTGTTCGTCAAACCTAAGGCCGGGCGATGATAGTCCTACGAGACAGAGACAGAGACAAGCATTACATTAAAGAGAATTTTGTTATTAATGTTTATAAAATCTTACATCATTGGTAATACATCCTCAAATTTGTGGCGTTCCACACCCGCAGAAATCGTGCTCCGCCGAGCTCGATGAGATAGTAGGCACCGTGAGGGAGGGCTTCGACCATGTTGTAAGGGCCTTCCCAGTTTGGAAAGAGCTTATCGCACTCTTGAGGTTGGGAGGCTTCGGCACGTCGCAACACCAGGTCTCCTGGGTGAAAGGACTTCGGTCTCACCCTGGAGTTGTAATATTTGGCCACCCGTTGCCAGTAGGCTGCCATTCAAACCCAAGCCTTGTCCCTCGTTTCTTCAAGCATATCTAGATTGAGCAGGAGTTGTGCTGGGTTCTCGACTTCATCATATTGCTCTACACTCAATGTTGGTAGATTGAGTTCAACCGGAATCACCACTTCTGCATCGAAGACGAGGTTGAACGGAGTTTCATTCATGGCCATCCTTGGTATTGTGTGGTATGCCCACAGGATACTGGGAAGTTCATCAGCCCATCTATCCTTGGCCTGATCCAACCTGGTTTGGAGCCCTTGAAGGATGGTCTGGTTGGTCACCTCGGCCTCCCCATTGGTCTGAGGGTGTGCTACCGAGGTGAAGCGATGACGAATGCCGAGATCATTGCAAAACTCCTTGAACTCCCGATTGTCGAACTGTCGTCTGTTGTCTGTGATGATGGTGTGAGGGAGTCCGAAGCAGCATATGATTGATTTCCAGAAGAATCTGCTGACATTTTCTTTCGTGATCCGGGCTAATGGCTCAGCCTCAATCCACTTCGTGAAGTAGTCGATGGCGACTATCAAGAACTTATGCTGCCCGGATACGGGAGGAAAGGGACCAAGGATGTCCATGCCCCACTGGGCAAATGGCCAGGGGGTGGAGAGCTGGGAGAGTGGTGCAGCTAGCTGGCGTTGTACAATGGCGTGACATTGACAGCGGTCACACCTCTTGGCAAAGTTGGCCGCGTTCTCTCTCATCGTTTCCCAGAAGTACCCATGGTAGAGGGCCTTGTATGCCAGAGTCCTGCCCGCCACATGATTTTCTTAGAGGCATTCGTATATCTCCTGGAGCGGACTACAGCCTCAGTGGGTCTCAAACATATGAGGAGTGGGTAGGAGTAGGACCTTCGATAGAGCAATCCATCCATCAGCACAAAGCGTGCGGTCTTCCTCTTGTTGAGGCCAGCTTCTATCCGATCTTCGGGCATAGTACCGTCGATGATGTATCTGACATATTTGTCCATCCAGCTGGGCTCCGGGATGACCTACTGGATCTCTCTGGGGGCTTCATTGCTCGGGGCCTGAAGATGTTTGATGTAGGCGCGACCCATTGATGAGTCCAGTAGGGTTGCCAGCCAGGAAAGGGTGTCAGCACGAGCGTTTCCTCCACGTGGAATGTGGGAGATGCTGAAGCGCTTGAAACCTGCAATACTTGCACATACCAACTCTAGGTACCTTGACATTTGAGGGTCCCGGGCCTCGAACTCGCCTGAGACCTGCCCGACCACCAACTGTGAGTTGGTGAAGACCCTCAAGCTGGTCATGCCCAATTCATGGTAGACTCTCGGTCCCGCGAGGAGCGCTTCATACTTCGCCTGGTTATTGATGGTGGCAAACTGGAGGCGGAGTGCGCACTCGACGATGACTCCCTCGCTATTAGCGAGGATGAGCCCGGCTCCACTTCCACCGGAGTTGGAGGCTCCGTCCACATGTAGGACCCAGATGTCCTCCTCCGGTTCAGGCCCTGGTTGTTGATTCCGAGGGCTCTCTTTCGATCCCTGATCCAGGCCTGCACACTCAACTAAAAAGTCAGCCAGTACCTGTACCTTCATGGACGACCTCGGCTGGTAGGCGATGTTGAACTCGCTGAGCTTCAGCACCCACTTCGCCGGTCATCTGGACATGTCAGGTTGGCTGAGTATGGCCTTTAGCAGTTGATCCATTAGGACCGCGATCAGGTGGGCTTAAAAGTAAGGCCTGAGATGCTGGGCAGACACAATGAGTGCAAAAATTAACTTCTCGGATTGAGAATACCTGAGCTCAACATCACGAAGAAGCTTGCTTGTATAGTATACAGGTCTATGGATCTCTCCATCATCCATTCAGATTAGGACCGAGCTAATGACTTCCGGAGTGACCGCCATATACAGGAGGCGCTCTTCTCCCTCCTCTAGTCGGGAGAGCAGTGGTGGCGATGCCAGGGTCTTCTTTAGCTCCTCGAACACCTCCTGACACTCCTTCGTCCAAGCAAAGTCATGCATCTTCCTCATCGCCTTGAAGAAGGGCTGGCAACGATCTGTAGATCATGAGATGAACCAGCTCAGGGCGGCTATCCGGCAGGTGAGTCGCTGGACTTGCTTCTTGGAAGTTGGCTGCTCCATGTCAAGGATCGCTCGGACCATCTCTGGGTTGGCTTCAATCCCCCTTTGGGTCACCATGAAGCCAAGAAACTTTCCTACCGCTATACCGAAAGCGCACTTCGTCGGGTTCAACTTCATTTGGTGGAGACGAAGGTTGCGGAAGGTCTCAGTCAGGTCGTCAACATGGTCCGAGGTCGGCTTGCTCATAACGAGCATGTCATCTACGTACACCTGTATATTGCGGCCGATTTGGTCTTTGAAAACCTTGTTGACCAAATGCTGGTACGTGGTGCCAGCATTCTTCAGGTCGAAGGGCATCATTCTATAGCAGTATGTCCCACGGTCTGTGATAAAGGCAGTATGCTCCTCATCCTCCGGATGCATCCAGATCTAATTGTACCCAGAGAACGCATCCATGAAGGAGAGGAGGCGGTGCACCGAAGTGGCGTCCACGAGCTGGTTGATCTTCGGAAGGGGGAAACTATCTTTTGGACAAGCACGGTTGAGGTCTGTGTAGTCCACACTGATCCTTCACTTTTCGTTGCTTTTCTTCACCATGACTATGTTGGCCAGCCAGCTGGGATACTGGACTTCGCAGATAAAGCCAGCGGTCCAGAGATGTCCACCAAGAAACTCCAAAAGTCCTGGCCATCTACCACCTGATTCACAGCTTGGCGCATCAAGCCCCTCGACCTCCTTCATCAGGCCTCCCGGCCTTCTCCCTCATCAGGCCTCTCAGCCCCTTTCACCCAGCCTCTCGGCTCCAGCCACCTTGCTCGCAGTTCGAAGATATCCACCGGAAAACTCCAGAAGTCCCAGCCATCTATCGCCTGACTCATAGCTTGGCACATCAGGCCTCTCGACCTCCTTCATCAGGCCTCCTGACCTCCTCCATCAGGCCTCTCAGCCTCCCCCTTCCTCAGGCCTCCCGGCCTCCTCCTTCATCAGGCCTCTCGGCCCCTTCCAATAAGCCTCTTAGCTCCATTCGCTGTGCTCGATCGCAGTTCGGAGATCGAAACCAAAGGATTTCGAGATTTCGCTCAGCGGGTCAAGCCGAGGGACCCCGGAAGCTTCAGAAGTCAAGGACCTTTGCATGGGCCATAAGGCTCCAGCATCATCCTGCAAGAGTCGAAAGTCTGGAACAGACTCAAGACAGCCCCAGAAGTACACCTTCCTATTCTAAATAAGAGGAATGGAAGACAGAGATGCATCGGATAATAAAAAAAGATGCCTTCATTAATCAAAAGTTTCTTACATCAAGGGAGGTTCCTGACAGGTCGGGAAACCTCTCAAATGCAGATTACAAGAACAAAGGGAAGGAAGCTTGGTCAGCTCCAGCCTTGGTCCTGATCTTAACCTCCATGATTGGTGCAGAAGGCACTAGCAGGACAGGTCGAGTCCATAGGGGCCCTACCTCAGGTGTTTGCCGGACCTCTAGAGTCTGGCATCGGGTCCGCCACCTCTCCCTTGGATTTTATCAATCCCATGATTTCAAGAGCAGCTGCAGTAGCCCCTCATTATGCCACCTATGATGGCATCAGAGGGGTTAGATCTGTTCCACAACGACCACGCCCCGGCCGCCCCCTCCTTGTCAAGGACCTCCGGTCTTGTAAACTAAGGGGAGGCGTGAGTGGCCTCTTTCTCCCTCTTCTGTTCTTCCCCAGTTGTGCGATCGGAGGCTCTCCCCCTTGTCCTCCTTGGGAGAAATTTTCGAGCTTGGTGGATTTCTTCTCCAAGCCAGATGCCATCACCTTGATGACCGACCGATCCCTCCTAAAGAGTTTTCACTCGGCTCCCCGATTCCTTAGCAAAGAACCTGAAGTCCACCAAGAGTCTTCTCTCGGCATGGCCCGAAGGAGGAGTAAAGGAAGAAAGCATGGGAGAAAAACCTAGCCTATCAAAAGCTCTCAACACTCGAGCGGGAGAAGGACTAGAGGGAAAAGAAGAAGCACATGATAGAATAATGTTGGCCAACGCTCAAGGACTTCTTAAATATGGAGGATGCAGACCCTTTGAAGTAAAGGTCGCCACCCACCATTGCCTCATCCCAATGCAAGGCATGTGCCCACTCAATCTTTTGGCCAACTAGAGACTGCCATGTAGCCCAGCCGGACATCCTAGATATGCCAAACTTGCGACCGTCGCTTTGATCCAAATAGAGCATTCATGGTCTTTCATTGGAAAATCGAGCATCGCCTTGTTTGCACCAGGGGCATGATTTTCGAGCCGCAGGTGCTCAAGGCTTTAATGGCATAGCAGGCGCATCCCCCCATATTAGCGGGACCATTACTCCCTTCGCCCTGAGCATTGCCTCATCCATTTGGCTCGGGAGTGGGGGCATCTGATGTGGTGACATCCACTGACATGAAGCATGCAGGTGGCTGCGGCGACAGGAGACCCGCCATTCGGGTGTGGCGGTTTGGCGAAGGGCCGAAGTTGGGCTCATTGGGTGATCCCCTGTCTAAGATAAGCCTCCCTGCAGAGGTCAAGCTCCTAGCCAAGGCCAGGCTCATTGGGCGAGCCCCTCATCTGAGGTCAGCCTCCTTACCGATGTCAAGCTCCCAATCGAAGCTGGGCCCACGAGACACGCCCCTGTCCGAGGTCAGCTCCTGGCCAGGGCCATGCTCGCATCCAAACATGGAGTCCCAGGTATGGAGTTTCCACCAGAAAGCAGATGTTCAAATCATGCCGCAGCAAAAGCTTGGCCACCCGTAGCCTTCTGTAGGCGGTGCCAGCCCTACCAGAGGTATGATATAGGCGCTCCCAGGCCCGGTGGCGTGCTGCCACACCCATGGCCATACCACCAACGGTCTCCCACCACCACCGCACGGCACCTGAAGCCTTCCTAAGAGAGAAATCCAGCCAAAGTCCCAGGACCTGCAGCACCTAGGCGTTCCCTCCAGAAATAGAAGCACCCCTCCTATAAGGAGTAGCGAAGAAGAAGAGAAGGGGGTTTTTTCTTCCCCTTCAAAGGGGGCCTTTTCTTCCCTTCTGTTGCCTAGTGATGATGCAACCCAAGAGGGGGGGTAAATTGGGTTTTAAAACTTGTTTGCAAGACTTCAAATAATTTGCCAATTCAAAGCATGTATTTGTGAGCATGATAATAAAGTACAGCAAAAATAAAGAAGTAAATGCAAGAATAAAAATAATCACAAACACATAAAGATTTATAGTGGTTCGGTGCATTCTAAGGCACTTATATCCACTCCCCAAGTTTTTCTTGGAAATTCACTATAATCATTCTTGATTATAGCCGATTAGTTTTTCGAGCTTACTAATCAAACCCAACTTGTTTTCACGAGCTCGCAAGTCAAAATCACTTTGATTTTCACAGGCTAACCAAAAATTTCTTAATTTTTATGGGCTCACCAAAAATCCCTTGATTTTCACAAGCTCACCAAAAACTCCTAGTTGGTTTTGTAACATAGGCTCACCAACAACCTCTTTGATTTTTATCATAAAGGCTAACCAAGAACCTAGATAGTTTTCTCAAGGCTCATCATCAACCAAGATACTAGTTTCAATTCCATTGAAACTAGTAAACAATACAAGCATAAAAACATGAATGATACAACATAATGCTTTCTTACACAAAGTAGATTTGTTGATGAAGCACTTGATCATTGATGTTGAGCTTTTTCCATGTTGTGGAAGCTTCAATGGATGCTTGAAGATACCACTCTTGGAAGCTCCCTTTTCTCTTTAAATCCTTGAAGGCTCAACACAATCAATAATTGGATCCTTAAAATATTTTTACTTGATCTTCAAGAAACTCATCATTCAATCCAAATGATCCACTTTCCTTTAAGCTTGATAGTGTATAAATAGCCCTCTAAACCTTATTTGATCGTTGGTGACCATTGGAGGAGAAAATATAGCCATTGGAATCAAGTTGGAAAAGTTCTGCACTTCAGAAAACTAGCCATTACAGTCCAAGTGTAGACACTTCATCTTCATGAGTTAACACCTTGAGTCGACACTTGATTTTTATTAGTCGATACTTGTTCAAAAAAGTCTTCTGAAACTTTTTGGAATGCATTGGTGAGTCGACACTTCATCTGGTGAGTCGACACCTTAAGTCAACACTTCAGTCCGTGAGTCGATACTTGACCAAACTCTAAATCTACTCATTTTGTCTTTTATTTGGTCTCGGACCTTGAATCGACACTTCACTATTCATGAGTCAATACTTGAATTTCATGAGTCGATACTTGAATTTTATGAGTTGACACTTGGCTGTACCAGTGCTGAAACTTCTTCAAAATTTAAATATTGAGTACCTATGTCTGATTTACATACTTAATACATAATTAGTACTCAAATATACTTAAGTATTTTGTTATAATTAAAACCAGAGTCAATACCTTCGAAAAAGGGAAAGAAGGTAAGAAAGGTAAGAATGTGGAGAAAGGTGAGGGAGAGGTAAGTCCCGATCCCTCTCTCTCGATCCCGACTCTTTTCATTTTCTTTACATTTCTACATCGAGTCCACCCTCTCGGCGGACGGGTCCCCCAAGCCCCACGCCACGGAGGTCTCTTCTGTTTTTCTTGATCGTCCCACTGACTTGATCGTCGGAGTGTCCTTACTGGAATCCCCGGACCAGGTCTCCCCTGTCTTGCAGGAAGGAAGGGAGGAATGGAGGGTGTGCGGCGCCAGCAGAGGAGGAACGCCCCGGCATGACCGAACTATAGGCCACGACGATCTTGGCGGCAACACATACTATTTCAATAGTTTAGATAGTTTATTAGGAGATGTTGGGGCTCTCATTATGGTATGCTCGAGAAACTACACTTGTACATTAGCATTTTATACTTTAAAAATATGAAAGAATTTAAATAAAGATAATTACACTCATTTTTGCATGTGAATGATCCTTACCACTAGAGTTACTAAACAGCCAAATAGGGCAGGCTACCTCCTACCTTTATCACACCTCTTTGCTTGGATTGGCTTTCCAGATCTCAAACAATCAGCAATTTCTAGGTGACCCATAATCATCAAATCTTTGATTGCAGAAGCCTAGTCAATTGCTTCCAACTAAGATAAATCATCCAAAGGATGAGATATCTTGAACATATTTGATTTGATTTTGAAACTAAAAACATTTCAAGCATGCATGCAATCCAAAGTCTAATAGTATCCTCAATGTCCTCTCATCTTTGAAGACCAAAGTTGGGCTGTTAACTTCTCCAATTTTTTATTTTGAAGATCTAATTACTGACCAAATCTTCAGAATAACCTGTTCCTTTTATTTTGGTCTGTCATGGAGATCTTCTTTTTATGGTATAGAAGATCCAAAATCAGTGCTACATCATCGATACTGAATGTAACTACTTTACTATAAAAAATAAACTCATCACCTCCGTTATAATATCTAATTATATCCATAAGGAGTCGCCTTTCGACTATGAACGGTTGCATATCGACAAAGGCACCAAATGGAGTCTTTCGGATTATATTTAAATGAATAAAAAATACTCATCTTCTAAACATTCTGATTGTACATTGCTGACTTGCAATAATTCTTAAATAATTATGAAGCATTCATACTATGCTGTGAAATAATTTCAAAATCATTTGAAATATAGTAAAAAAAAAGAAATGTAAGATTATGAAAAAATAAATTCTACTTAACTATTATAAAAAATGTAAGGCTTTCTAGTTTAAATCTATACAGTGTCATAATATTTGAACTAGGATATCATAATTTCTAAACTAGGATGTCAATACTATTTTAGATTGAATTTATCAAGTTTTTCACTATGATACGTTATGATATTGTGGAGGTCATAATTCAGTCCACGGATGAAAGAAAGTCCTGGTAGAAAGGGTTAATATATTCAGTTTCTTATTTCATATCGGGATGTCATAATATTTGAACTAGGATATCATAATTTCTGAATTATGATGTCATAATACTGTTTCAGGCTGAATTTATCATATTTTTTTTATCGTAGCATGTTGTGATATTATGGAAGTCATAATTCAGTCCACAGATGAAAGAAAGTCTTGGTAGGAAAGGTTAATGCATTCAGTTTCTTATTTCGTACCGGGATGTTATAATATTTGAATTAGGATATTATAATTTTTGAACTAGAATATTATAATACTGTTTTGTGCTGAATTTGTCATATTTTTTCATAATGGAATGTTATGACATTGTGGAAGACAATTCAGCCCACAGATGAAAAAAAATCCTAGTAGGAAAGGTTAGTGCATTCAGTTCTTATTTTGTACCGGGATGTCATAATATTTGAACTAGGGTATCATAATTTTTAAATTAGAGTGCCATAATACTGTTTCGGGCTGAATTTATTGTGGTAGTTTATGATATTGTGGGAGTCATAATTTAGCCCATGAATGAAAGAAAGTCCTGGTAGAAATGGTTAATGCATTCAATTCCTTGTTTCATACATTGATGTCATAATATTTAAACTAGAATATTATAATTTCTGAACTAGGATGTCATTATACTATTTGGAGTTGAATTTATCATATTTTTTTTATCGTGGCATATTATGACATTATGAGAGTCATAATTTTGTTCACGAATAAAAAAAAATCATGGTAGGAAGGGTTAATGCATTCAGTTTCTTGTTTCATGCCAGGATGTCATAATATTTAAATTAGGATATCATAATTTCTGAACTAAGATGTCATAATATTGAAAAAGGATGTAAAAATTATAAAAAATATTTTTTTTGCATACAATATTATAAGTCTAGGATATCTTATGACTACTAGAAGAATTCTAAGGCTTTCCATCTTGAAATTATGCATGGTATCATAATTTTATACTATGAAGTCATAATTTGATGAATGACTATCTTAATCTTTTTTAAAAATATTATGACATCTTTCTTTAGACATAAATTTCAAATAATTATATTAAAATGTATAATTTATTTACCTTCTTGTGGTTCTTTAACTTTATCTGAGAAAGAATTTAAACGGGTACCATCCTCTCTTGTATAAAGAACAAGTGCCGTGCTTCTTTCCGGCAACTGTAGTTCCTTCTAGCAATATTTTTATATTTGCGGTCTGCGTTGAAACATAAAATTATTAGACTTTATTGATAGAAAGATTTGAAAATCCTAATTCTTCGTGGGATGCTCAAGAATGAGAAAATCTAGCGATTACTCGAGATGGGATGGAGATGGTCGTTGCTGGCCATCGAGATGAAAACTTGAATCATCGAAGAGAAGCAAGCAAAAATAATGAAGGGATCTCTAGATATGATTGGAGTTCAGTGCTTTTTTCTATTTGGAGTAGAAAAAAAAAATATCTTTCTATTTGCATGCTTATTTTCTTCTCAAAAAGAGAAGGAAAAAAATCTTTTTCTTAGTTTGAAAAAATATATGTAATTTAAAAATTATCATGATATGGTTTCTCGTCCTATCTTGTCAAATGAAACTAAATATGTGTAAACCAATAAAAAGATAGGGTATGGGCTAGCTCAGATTCTTAGGTACCGCATATAACGTACAAAGATTTTTTCATTGTAACAACTCTCTTCCACTAAGTAAAATACCATCGTTGCCTCCCTTCCAGTTGAGTGTGACTGCTGGACTACTGCTTTTTCTGAACGTGCATGATTTTGACCCGTCACCTTTGATGTCTACCGATGATCGGATAAGTGGAGGATAGGTGGATGGACTGCAGCAGCCCGCGTGTGCCTTTTTGAAGGATAACGTTAGTCTCGGGCCCCTAATCTTGACACGTTACTGCTATGGTTTCAATCATGGCCAAAAAAAAAAAAAAAAAATCACGGATTTGGCAGCATTGGTCATGACCAGCAGGAAACCTAACGTAATTGTGAAAGTAGTTCCGTGGATCCGCATTACAGAAGCCAGTCATTTATTGGACAAATTACCAGGGACCAATTATTATCCAACCACAAACCAGTAACCGGGGTTTGGCTGCTAAACCAGGTTGGGGTTGTGTATTTCGCACGGAACGACGATAGATCTTTTCCAGCTGTCTGCACAGATTTTATAACGATTATTCCGTGGTTCAATAATGTATATCATGAAAAATATATATATTTTGCACCAAAGATATTATCCATACCTGTTACCTATCAAGTCCAGTTTTTTTTTTAAAAAAGCAAATGGAATTAAAGGGGGAGGGGAACCAGCGTAATTATTTTCTCTGAACGTGATACTAAAGATCCTTATTTTGTTACGCTTAGATTATGTTTGATAAATTATTAAAAAATTCTGAATGATAATCTGGATTATCTGTAAGATACATTATTATTGGATAGATTGCTAGTAATACTGGTTACTGTGTTTGGTATACATATATAATCTATCAGTAAGATTGATTATTATATTTGGTATGATAAATAGATTACCAGTAATCTAAGCTCAAATTTCTAAAATATTCCTAAGTCAAATTTATTAAAAATATATTATAATATAATATAGTAATATAATATAATATTGCTTTGATATAATAAATTATAAAAAATGTATTAGATTATATCATATTTGAAATAATATAATATACTCATATAACATAGTATATTTATTTAAAATATGTAATATATTTATATATAATATAATATATATTTAAATTATGTATTTATGTAGAATATAAATATATTATTTTAAATTTAATAAAATAATGTATATAAATTTAATATATTATTTAATATATTTAAAAGATTACATATAATTTTTTTACATTTATTTAGTATAAAAAATAATTTTCAATTTTTTAATTTTAATATAAAAATATTAGATATTTTATATTTAATAATATAAAATATTTAAAATTATATTTTTAATAAATAGCAAATATAAAAAATATATCTTTATAAATAAAATATAGATTTAAGAAGAGGTCCCAATTAGCACCTAGAGGACATAGATGAGAGGGAGAAGGGATAATTTTGTAAAAATAAAAAATACAAGATTACCATATGAGAGGTAATCCAGATTACCACTACAACATAGATTACCGATTTAAGAAAATACCAAACAAGGTTATCTGGTGGGCCCAGTTTAAAATTACCGGTAATCTGAATAGATTACCGTCTACCAAACACAACCTTAGAATATTAGACGTAAAGAAGATATAATCAGGGGAGTGGAAGATTAGGGGTGAAGGCTGGGGTCTCTGGGAAGGGAGAGTTGTCTTTGTCGATTAATGCTCCTGGGGACTCTAGTGTTACCGGGATGGTTTGGTTCTCTGGAAGGGCTCGGTCTGGGAGACGGGGCTCTGGTGGAGTGGAGGGTTTAGGGTTGGCAGGGAGTTCTACCGATGCGGGGAGGAGTTTGATTGGTGGTCGGGTCTTTGGGGTTGGAGGAGGGGATGGAGGATTCTTGGAGTGGAGGGTTGTTGGGTAGATCCACTAGTGTGGGACGGGACTCGGGGAGATTCGTCGAGGTTGGTGGTGTTGTCGAGTCCCGGCCGGGTTTCCTCGGTGGTCGGGAGGATGTGCAGAATTCTTCTTCTTTGGCAGAGAACGTAGTCTTGGCCTCTGTTGGTGAGCAGCAGAGTCACGATATTATCTTTGATAAACTGAAGACAACCCTGGGATCGGTAGGGGTGCCTTATGTGGGGTTTGAACAGAGTGATGTATCAGTCAAGGGGGTTGTTCAGGGGTCTGCCACATCTGGGAAGGGTACCCCTATGTCTGCTGTGTCGGGGGATGTTTCTAGGCAGGGGTCCGGTGCATCCAAATATACTTAAGCTTTGTAATGAAAATCTTAGTATGGAATGTTCAGGGGGGCGGGAAAACCAGCCTTCCTATTTACTTATGAAAGATTCCTTTAGCTATGTCATCCTTAGATGTGTGTTCTCTTGGAGACTAAGCTTTCTGGGCTCAGTCTGGAGCGTGTGCGGTGCCGTTTTCCTCGGGAATGGGATTTTTATTCCATTGATTCTCGGGGTCTGGTGGGTGGTATTATTGTCACCTAGAATTTGGAGGCCGCCAAAGTTAATGTTTTTCATCATTCCTCTCAAATGGTGGCTATTATCATCTTTGAACCGAATCGACCTTCTTGGCTTTTATGCGGTGTCTATGCTAGTATGTTGTATAGGGAGAAGAGGGTGGTCTGGGAGGAGGCTTCGGTCTTGATTGTCAGGGAGTTCTCATTGTGGTTGCTGGAGACTTCAATGTGGTCGATCGGCTCGAGGACAAAGGAAGACCCTTTGTGGAAGATGCTGCCTCTTTGGAATTTACCAATTTCATTCAAGTGACTGGATTTGTTGATATGGGGTTCATTGGACCTCGCTATACTTGGTGCAATAACCGGTCCGGTGCAGCTAGAGTCTGGGAGAGACTGGATAGATTCTGTGCCACTCCATCTTTGCTCTCTTTGTACTCAGTTCATATGGTCTGTCACCTCAGCTGCATTGCCTCGGATCACTGTCCTCTTCTTCTGTCTATAGATGTTTACGCCAGGGGGCCCACTCCTTTTAGATTTGAAAAGTTCTGACTTTCTTATCCGAAATTCAGAGATATTGTTAGAGAGGTGTGGAAGATTCTGGTCCGGGGTGATGCTTCTTACCGTAGCACTTGGAGATTGGAGCTTCTTAGAAGGTGCTTACTCTGTTGGAACAGGGTTGAGGTGAGAAATGTGTTGACTAAATTGAAGACTGTGGAAAGCACTATTCTTGATTTGCAGGAGAAGGAAGACAGGATGGGATGTTTATCGCCGGCTGATATGGAGACTCTTCACTTTCACCTCTCTCTGCATCATCCTCTTCTTCATCATCAGGAGGTCATCTAGAGATAGAAATCCAGAGTCTAGTGGCTGCAGGAGGGGGACAAGAACACTTGCTTCTTTCACTAGGCCACTATCATCCGAAGACACAAAAACACTATCAATGCTTTGCGGTCTTCTAATGGTCGGTGGTTGGAGGAGGAAGCTATCAGGAGGGAGATCTTGATGTTCTTTAGATCCAGATGGACAGTCTCCAGCCCTATTATTCCTTCTCCCTCCTCTCACCCCCCGTCAGTTACTATCTCTCCTTTTCATAACTCTCTTCTTCTGGTGCCGATTTTCGAGGAGGAGGTTCAATCCACCCTGTGGTCTACGGGGGAGGACAAAGCCCTTGGTCATGATGGCTTTCCTCCTTTCTTCTTCCAGAGACATTGGGATATTCTCTACACTAATTTTGTTGCAGCTGTGTAATTATTTTTTGTTTTAGGTACAATGCCTAACTCCTGGAAGTAGACTTTTATCATTCTTATCTCCAAGCATCCTGATGCCTTGGAGCCCAGTCTTTATAGATCGATCAGTTTATGCAATACCCTCTATAAAGTGTGTGCTAAACTGTTGGTCAATAGGATGAAGCTTATTCTCCTGCAGTTGATCTGCCAGGAGCAGGGAGTTTTTGTTGGTGCCCGGTGTATTTCTAATAATATGCTCATTGCTCATGAGTTTATGTCGGATCTCCATCGTGCTCCTAATCGCCGCAGTCTGATGGCTATCAAAATTGACATGGAGAGAGAGCTTATGATAGAGTTAACTGGATTTTCTTCTCAAGGCTCTGCAGGATTTTAGGTTTCATCAAGCTTGGATCTCCAGGATTTTGTCCTGTGTTACTGGACCTTCCTTCTCCCTTCTAGTCCTACGAAGTACTTTATTGCTACTATCAGCCTCTGTCAAGGTTGTCCTCTTTCACCATCCCTCTTTATTATTTGTGATGACTTTTTGTCGAGGGCGTTGCGAGCAGCTGTGTAGGAGTCGGTCATCCAATTGTTTATTCCCGCTCCTGGTGCTCCTCCGATCTTGCATCTTTTGTTTGCAGATGACTATTTGCTCCTAAGTAGGGCTTCAGTTATTTGTGCTCAGGGATTTTGGAGGGTTATGGAGGATTATTGTTTGGCTTCAAGACAGATAGTTAATCTCCAGAAATCTAATATTTATTTTAGTCCGAAGACCTCCACTCAGCTCTGTCACAGGATTTTGGATATTCTCAGCATTGCGAAGTGCCAGGGTCCTCTTACTTATTTGGCTGTGCCCATTACGGGGTCTAAACTCTCCAGGGCGGATTGTACCCCGATGGTTCAGGTGGTTTGGGAGAGGATTGACGGATGGCAGGGTAGAGCCCTCTCTTTTATGGGCAGGATTATCCTTATTCGTTCGGTTTTCACTTCGCTTCCGATCTATCGTCTATCTAATGCTATTATCCCGAAGACCGTCATTCTTAGATTGGAGAAGATGATCCGGGCTTTCCTCTGGGATTCCGCTCTGGCCCGTCGAAGGATCCATTTGATCGGGTGGTAGATAGTTTGTCAGCGACTCAGCATGGTGGTCTGGGGATTCACTCTCTGGTCAGTAGGAGAGAAGCTTTACTTGTAGGGCACGTCGCCAAATATTTTTTATGTCCGGACAATATGTGGTCATCTATGATGTGGGCCCATTACGGCGACTATCCTGCTCTTCTCGAGGGTACTTAGCTTCCTCCCAGATACTCTTCTGCCCTTTAGAGGGAGATGATGGCTAGGGCTCCGCTGATTATTCCCTACCTTTCTTGAATTGTAGGGGATGGTAGATCTGTTAGATTTATGCTCGACCCTTGGATATATAATATTTCTTTAATCAGGTGGCCTACTTTCATCTTGGTTGACATGCCGGATACGATCTTGATCGTCGATCTTTTAGTTCCTGGGCAATCCCAATGGGACCAGGGAGTGGTTCTTTCCATCTTTGGGGATATTCTTGGTCTTCGGGTTTTATCTATTATTTTACCCACCTTTCCTAGCCCGGATGTCAGGGTTTGGAGGCATTCTTCCTCCCCTCGTGTGCCTATGTCCGATCTAATGACCATTTTTGCTCCAAACTCTTCTACGACTTTCTCTTTGGGTTGGATCAAGTCTATCCCGGTTCATTCTAGGATTTCCTTCTTCCTCTAGAAGCTTGCCTAGCATCGCCTTCCCACCAAATATTTCTTGATGACTAGAGGCCTTCATATGCCCCTAGGATGCCCACTATGCGGGGTTGCTGATGAGACTCGGGCTCATGCTCTGTTTTTCTGTTGCTGGGCATGGCAAATGTGGCAGACGGCGGGCCTCGAGGAGCTTTTCTCTCAGGCTGTTGATAGAGAGGATACTTTCTTTTGCTTTCTGAGATCTGCTACTGTTCTCCCCTCTGCTACTGTCCTTGCTTATATCACTTATCATATATGGCTTTCTAAGAATGAGCTAGTCTTCAGCTCGGTCAGATGCTCCCCCAGGTTGCTTGTTGAGAGAGCTAGGGCCTTTGCCCATGAGTATCAGCGATCGATTGGAAGGTCTTCGGAGATCTAGGATTCCCGTTCTGCTCTATGAGCACCCCTTCGGATTTTTGTCTCCTAAGAACACCCTCCTCCGCATCACTTCATAGTCAATTTTGATTGGAGTCTTCGGCATAGACTGGGGGGTGCTGCCTTCGTCATCCGTGACTCTCGGCTGGGTATTCTGGGTGCTGGTGGTATTCCTCTCCTTGACACCTCTGTCCCTAGGATGGAGTTGTATGCTGCCTGGGCTGGTATCAAGTATGCCCGTTGGATGCTCCACCTGGATTGTCTGATTTTAGAGGACGATTCTTTAACGGTGGTTTTGTGGATTCGACAGTCGCTGAGAGCTTCTTCGGCACATTCTATTATTCGGAACATTGGCCTTCTTTTACAGGGTTGTGCTTCTATTAAGATTCGGTATATATATAGGGAAGCAAATTCTGTGACAGATTGGGTTGCCTTTTATGTCGTCCGGCATTTTGGTTCGATCTTCTGGTCTGATTAGCGGTCTGCCCTTATACAGTTTAGGAATATTATATTTTTTTGAATATTTAAATTATATTCATTCTCATTTTTTTTATAATAAATATATTATTTTATAATTAAAAAGAGAGAGAGAAAGAAAGAAAGAAAGAAAGATAGATAGAATCATAGCTACTACTGATTGAACTAGCATCCATGATGTCCCAACTCAATTCAATCACCGACTTAGTGAACAAGTCATCTAAAGGTGCATTCGGCTGGCATAAAATTCCGTAAGCCAGACCCGCCAAAGTATTTTCCAGAAAAAAAAAAAAATAAAAAAATAAAAAAATCGCTCACGAGGTTGATGGTGCAGAATTTCACATCATTGATTTTAAAGGACGAAATCCATCTGTCATGTCTAATATTTTTTACGTGTTACACGTGTGATGAAATTTATGATGGATCCGTGAATAATGAAAGATTTTTTAAAAAATATTATTTTTAAAAAATATTTATCAAAACAATAAATTTTAAATATATTTATAATTTTAAAATAATTTTGACGAGATGGCAAGCAGGTGTGAATCTGTATATTGAATATGTGGTTTCGATTAATTGAAACCGCGTGTCGACCATGCAGTTCGAATTAAATGAAACCGTGACCATGCAGTTCGAATTAAATGAAACGGTAGTTTGAGCTTGCGATTTCTAAATAAAATTTAAAAGTAAATATAAAAAAATAAAATAAAAAAATATTAAAATTTTAAAAAATATTAAAATAAAAATAAAATTTAAAATAAATTTAAATATCCAAGATAAAATAATAATAAAATATATAATTAATTAGTTATGTCTACTAATATTTTAATTAATGAAATACATAGTATTTAAATATATTATAATACATTAACTTAGTAATAATATTTTAAAAAATTTATGCTATTAGAAATATAATATTAAAAATTTAATATTATAATATATAATATTAATAGATAAATAAATAATAATATAATTAATTATTAATAAAGAAATTTAATATCACTAGTTCGGTCGCCAGGCTTGGCCAATCCGATCGCTAGAGGCACAACGGGCACCCACCCGCTTGTGCCTCCAAAGACCGGATTATGATGATCGGACTGGCACCGGCTTGGCATCGGCCTGGTGGCCGGACTGGTAGCCAGATTGGCATCGGCCTGGCAACAAGACTGGTGACTAGACTGGCACCGACCTGGTAGCCAGACTAGTGACCAGGTTGGCACTAGGCTGGTGGCGGAATTGGCACCGGCTTGGCAAACGGACTAGCAACTAGACTGGCACAAACCTAGCGGTCAGACTGGTGACCAGACTAGCACAATATAGATAGCTGGACTAGCGACCGAACTAGCATCCGGACTGGCACCGACCTAGTGGCTAGACTGGCACCGGCCTGACAGGCAGACTGGTGAGTAGACTGGCATCGAACTGGCGGTCGAACTGGTGACTGGACTAGCACCAGGCTAGCGACCGGACTGGCACTAGCCTGGTGACCAGACTAGCACCCAGCCTGACAGGCAGACTGGTGACCGGACTGGCATCTAACTAGCTGTCGGACTGGCACTGGCTTGAAACCGTAGGTTGAACCTGATGGCTAGACTGGTGATTGGATTGGCACTAGCTTGATGGCTAGATTGGTACTAGCCTGACAGCCAGACTTGCACTAGGTTGGCTACCGGACTAGCACCGGCCTGATAGGCAGACTGGCAACTAGACTGGCACCGAATTGGCGATCGGATTGGCAACCAAACTAGCACCAGGTTAGCAACCGACTGGCACCGACTTGGTGGCCGGACTGTCAGCCAGAGTGGCACCTGCCTGATAGGTAGATTGGCTATTGGACTAGTATCAAATTAGCAGTCAAACTAGCATCGGACTAGCGACCGGCCTAAAACTACAGGTTGAACCTAGCAGCTGAACTGACAACCGGACTGGCATCGTCCTGACAACAAGACTGGTGATTGGACTGGCAACGAGCTAGTGGTCGGACTAATACTGACATGATAGATAGACTAGCGACTGGACTAGCAACGAACTATAGCGATTGTTCTGGCGATCAGACTAACACCAGGCTAGCGACCATATTGGCACTGGCATGGCGATCAGATTGTCAACCAGACTGGTATTGGCCTAGCAACCGGACTAGCATTGGATTGATGGTTGGACTAACACCGGCCTGACAGGTAAACAGCAACTGGACTGGCACCAAACTGGTGGCCAAAATGCTACCATACTAGCACTAGGCTAGCAGCCGGACTGGCACTAACCTGGCAGCCATACTGGTGACTAGACTGGCATCGACCTAGCGATCGGACTGGTGCCAGACTAGCGATAGGACTAGCATCGAGCTAATGACCGGACTAGCACCAGCCTAACAAGTAAACTGGTACTGGACTGGCGGTCGCCAGTTCGGTGCCAGACCAATTGCTAGTTTGCCCATTAGGTTGGTAACAGTCTGATCGCCAGGCTGATGCAGTTCGACTGCTAGCCTGGTGCCAGTCTAGTTGGTAGCCCAGTACCAGTCCGGTCATCAATCTAGTTGGCAGACCGGTGCCAGTCCGATCACCAGGCCGGTGCCTATCCGACCGTCGGTTCGGTGCCAGTCCAGTCACCAGTCTGCCTATCAAGCTGGTGCCAGTTTGGTCACCAGGCCGGTACTAGTTCGGTGCTAGTCCGGCTACCTATGTAGTGCTAGTCTGGTCACCAGTCCAGCCATTAGTTCGGTACCAATCTAGTTGCCAGTCTGCCTGTCAAGTCGATGCAAGTCTGGCGGCTAGCCCAATATCAGTCCAGTTGTCAGTTCGGCCATCATGCTGGTACCAGTCTGATTGCCAGGTCGGTGCCAGTCCGGCCACTAGTCTGATTGCCAAGCCAGTGCCAATCTGGTCGCTATAATCGGATCTCTCGGGCACAAGCGGGTGGGTGCCCGTCATGCCCCTGATGGTCGGATTGGTACCGGCCTAGCGACCAGACTAGCGATATTAAACTTCTTTATTAATAGTTAATTCTATGTTATGTATTTATATATTAATATTAAATATTATAATATTTAATATTTAATATTAAATTTTTTATAGCATAAATTTATTTAAATATTATTACTAAGTTAATGTATTACAATATATTTAAATCTTATGTATTTCATTAATAGATATAATTAATTAATAGAAAAAAACTTAGAAATATATTATTTATTTTAAAAAAGATAAATATTTATTAAATATTAAAGAAATATGATAATAAAAAAATATGTTGAGTAAAAAAATTTAAAGTGAATAAATATGTTCAATAAAAAAAATATGTTGAAATTTGGTTAAGAAATATGTTGAATCAGATTTCTTTTAAAGTGCAAGGTCCTACAAAGATTAGTGTTAATAATATTTCTGCTATCAACTTGACGAAGCATTCAATCACTTATGCAAAGAGCAAGCATATAAAATTGAGATTTAATTTTCTCGGAGATCAAGTCTACAAGAAAGAAATTAAGTTTGTTTATTGCAAATCGAATGATCAGATCACTGATGTCTTGATCAAACTTTGAAGTTCGAAACCTTGATCAGTCTCAAAAAGAAGATTGACATGATAGGCACGGAGATTTTGGATTAAAGGAAATGATTGTGATAATCTTAAATAGAAACTAGTTTCGTTTTAGTGGTTTTAAGTTGATAAGCTTATCTACTGCAATATTATTTTTAATTTTTTTTATTTTTATAAAAAGATAATGTCATAGATTTAACGTAGAGGTTTGTGGATATGGCGCACATGGGCAAAAAGAGTGCAAGGTCCGTCAACCATTGATGTTTTATTTCCTATCTCTCGTCTTCGGCGGAGCACTTAGTGTAAATTTTGATTCTTGGACTTGTGATCCTCCATTAGAAAGTGATAGTTATCCGTTTGAAAGATATTTAATTCTTTTTTGATAAAATAGATATATTAAATTAAATTAAATATAAATATAAATAAATATATTTATGAGAATTAAAATATAAAATATTTAAAAATTTAAAAGAGTGACCTGCCGTATTTATAATGTTGATCATGTATGATTAACTATATAAGACATTTGAACTTCATAATCTGCAGCTTCATGGAATTTTGTTTTGGTTTAGCTTTCCTAAGTTTTGCCTGAGAGTGAGGCCTCAAAATCAATAAACATGAGTGAAGATATTACACGATGCTTGTGTATGCATAGGTTCTGTAATTCTAATTTTTTAGAAGATTAGCAATAGGCTTATATACGATCCATTACCAAAATCTAGTTTCTAATATTGGTCCTCTTACAGTTTTGGAGGATCAAGTATTTATTCACTTTGATAAATTTTTGAAACATTACATCTTGTTGTTAAGGTTTTTTTTTTCTTTTCTTTTCTTTTTCTCCTAATAACAATAACTTGTGCAATCTATGGTTCTTTCCTTTGCTTTCCCTTTTCCCCGCCATTTAGATTTTCGGTGTTTTTGGGAAATACAATAAAACAGCCGACGGTCACTCGTGCGGAGGTCCAGAAGATACGACTATATGGTACTTTTTATTGAGATTCTTTACCCTTTATTGAGAGCCGATATATTTCCTACTTTTTTTTAATGGTAGAATAATATATTTCCTACTTGAAGGCTCTTTTCTACGCCATGTATCATTGGATTTTCCTTCTTTAGCTCTGTCCAGGTAACCTTCCAAAATCTTTTGGTAGAACAATTACCTTCGATTAATCTTTGGCGAGTATGTACGTCAAATAATAGGATTAACCTATCTAATGAACTTAACAACCATGTGCTCCAACCCAAAGCGTTACCAGTGATAATATTATTAATTTTTAAGATATAAATTAATATTTATTTAAAGAGTATTGAACATTAAGCAACAACTAGCATCATTAAATTATTGTTACACACACATATATAGCTAATAAGACATGAATAAGTAAATACACAAGAAAACATTACCAAAAATTAGCCATTTGTTAAGGAATATTATCAAGAAATCCATTCCTTAAAGAAATTTATTTGTCATGCTCCGAATTTAGCACTGAGATCGGCATGTGACCGGCCGCACAACCCTAAATATCATCTTACAGATCATGCCAGGCCTATCCTTTAATTCAATAACCAAGTAGAGGTAAAGAATAAATTTTATTTATTATTTATTATTTCTAGAATTTTTCATCAAAGTTAACGGGTAAATAAAATTCTACTAAAATTTAAGATAACTTATAAACTAAGAGATTAATACTTAAATCCTAGTTTCTAGTTTCTCACAACGGGTTTTCAAAGCCCGATTGATCTTCCGAATATGTAACAAAGATATAGAAAACAGGGGGTGAGCTATGCAAGTTCAGTAAGTTATCAACACCTCTAATAGATGCATGAACATGTCAATAATAATTTATAAATATATACAAATAATGCATTTCAGAATAACCAGCTCACAATAAAATAAAATACAATATTACATTATATGTACATTCAAGTACAAACGATACGACTATGGATGGCCTACCATTTACTTTACTTTCCTAGTCCCTCTGACTATGGCCACGATCGACCTATGGCTAGCCTAGAAAGATTTAGAATCCTGACTACACATACCGTACATCGGTCATGTACCAATGATCGCCCTATTGGAGGTTCGGAAGGAAACTAACTCTGATATCATATGAGAAAACATGCATCATCAGATGTGCCAGCAACTGCCATGCATGGCTAAAAATAAAAAGGCAACTAGCTCCTGACTATACATACCGCACATCATTCATGTGCTAGTGATCGTCCTACTGGAGGCTCGGAAGGAGACTCGATCCTCGTATGATCATAATCGGACTAGAAAGCATCTACACCAATATAATGCATGCAACCAATGCAATATACTATACATATTTAATATTTCATAAATATATAACATATTTGGCATATAATACCAGAGGTCAAGATAACTTACCTGAAACTGATTCTATCAGGAACACACGACTCAACTCTAGATTCTCGATACTCCCATACTGATGAAGGCTCTGATAAAATCAGTTAAATAATTAATCCGAAATCTAAATTAGCTAAAAGATTTCTCGATCTGATCTAGGTTGGCTCTATCTAGATATTTATTTAAGTCCAATTGATAGGAATCGGATTAATCAATAAGAAAATAATTTAAATATCCAAAATTTATTTATTTATTTATTTATTATTCTTTTCCTTTTCTCTCCTCTCTCTCTCCTCTTCTTTCTCTCTCCTCTTTCTCTCTTCCTCTCTCTTCTCTTTCTCCCTTCTCTTTTTTGTGCCTTCTCTTTCTTTTCTTTTCTCTTTTCTTCTTTTTTTCTTCTTCCCCCTTTCTTTCTTTCCTTCTTCCCCAACTCCCTTCTTCTTCCCTGGCTCCCATCCTTAGCTTGGCCAAAAGGGTCTTTAGCATCCCAAGGATGGAGACCGAAGGGGGCGGCGATCCACCAGAACTTCCTGGATGGAGCAAGGATGGAGTTGGCCGGCATATCCATGGCCGTTCTAGCCATGGGTAGCAACTGGAAGATGAACGAGCCAAAATCCATTTCAGATAACTGATTAAATACACAAATCAAGAGCTTAGGAAGAGGAGGACTCATCGGCGACGGTCTAGGAACGATCGGCCACCGGAGAAGAGGAGGAGATCGATGGAAAACTCGATGATAGGGGGGTTTTTAAGAGGAGAATCGAGAGAAATTCCTTGTCGTAGAGAAAGAAAACTTGGTCGATCGAGTCTCCCTTCCCTCCACGATACTCCACTGGGATGAATCCAACTCTTCGATGAACCTCCACCCGCGTTCTTTGACGATTTCGATGATCGGATAAATAGGAGCTCCATCTCTTGCTTCTCTTCTTTTTTTCTCAGTTCTGAATTGAAATCGGCAAGGGCTACTGACTTCAGCCCAAGGTGGCCCAATTAAGCTGGGCTTCATACTATTACTTGGAGAATCATTGAGAGATTATAAAGGGATTTTTAAAGGATGTTAAATTACGTTCAAAACCTAGTTTCACTAAAAAATCTTTAAGCAATTTGCGAAGAATTTACTACTCTATATAAATCCTTTGAAAATCCCTTAGTAATTTGCAAGGGATCAATTAATGATTAATTACTTTAATAATTTTTATTAAGGAATTTGTAAAGAAAGTTCTATCTCTCATAGATTTAGCAAGGGATGAATTCCTTGGTATTGATAAGATATTTTTAAAAATTTAAAAATATTAGAGAGGGATTTTTTTAGAAATCCTTTAGTGATATCGAAATCTAGTACAAAAAGAATATCACTTGCAAATTTCCTCACTGACATAAAAAATATTGATAAAATTAGTACCATATACTGATTTCTAATTTCAATTAAATCAAAAGAACCCCTCCTCTCTCTAATCCATTCAGATCTCATCAAAATACCCTTCTCTCTCTAATAATAGCAGGAGGTGAATATACATAGAACGATGCTCATTACAAGAAAACAGGGCTTCAATGATGAAAAAATTCTATCACAAATTAAGATAAATTTATAATTAATCTATAACACAAAAGAAAAATAATTTTTTAGACTTTTAGTGATAAAAATTAAATTATTTGGACTAATTATGTACAACTAATATAAGTACAGTCGATATGAGTTGCATGTCAGAGTATGCTTATCTCATATTATCGATGTAGAAATTAAGAGACTGCATGAGTGGGAGTTTGCAAAATGGTTGAAAAATTTAGTCAGTTGACAACATACTCTATGTAATAAGTTTTCTTTATTTTTGACTATTAAGTTAAACGGTTGTGATAATTATTTCTTTAAAATAGGTAAAGAGTGACAGGCATGAAATTGATTGGCATGACATAGACATAGCACAAGGTCCAAATCTAGGAGTTATAACTTTCAAAGGATATTTTGTCAAAAATTTCAAATTCCATACACTTAAATATGGCATTAATAAATAACCATAAATAGTGGCATGTGTGTAAAAGAGAGCTATTTCAATGATTTTGAGCATGATTATTATGGCATATTAATTGAGATTTTGAAATTAGCTTATTATGATGTTAGAAACAAGATTGTGTTATTTAGATGCAATTGGTAAGATATCGAAAGAGACATGAGAGTACATCATGATTATGGTCTCGTAGATGTGCGCCATAGATCACAATTGAATATATATCAATGATCCTTTTATATTGGAACAATAAGCACAATAAATATATTACACCACTTATCCATGTAATAGTAAGGAGACATGGGATTGATGGGCTATGTAAAACTAAAATTAGGAATTCCTTTAATATCCCTTTAGCGGATATATGTGATGACAATATATCTCTGAATACTGATATGTATCAAGAAGATGAGATTGCAAACTCATCTATAGTTCAATTTAATGAAGAACTTGATGCACCCAATTTTCTAGTTTATTTTTCTTAGTAGGAAATGCTTGATGATGACAAGATGTATAAGTTGTGACAAAGACTAGAAGAAGTAGTGGTAGAAGAGGAAGAGGGAGAAGAAGAGGACATGGAGGATAAGAAAAAAGAATAACTTAAAGACAATGATGAGTTTAACGAGGAAGAAAATGAGTCTGAGTTATTTGATAGCGATAATGATTGATTTGTACAATAATGCTATTCACATTTAAATTTAGTTGTCATGTAATGCATTATCATACTAATTTGTAATAATTATATATATTTTGGATAATTTTAATTATAATTTATCAAATATTTATTTTGACTATTTGATCTATGCTTACATTATTGATTTATATTATATTAGTACAAATAATATATGCGATATTAAGTTAGATTCATGATATCTAATATGTGCATCTAATTTTTACATATGAATAAGAATAATGACATGTGGTGGAGTATCCAAACTTGGTAGAAGTAGAGGTTGCAAAATATGACCCGACTCGCTAACTAGACCTGTGTTGCCAACCTTACCGCTGTGGCCCGTAGCTACGGGTTGGTGCCAGACCTCGGTCCCCTTTGCTACGAAATCCTAATTCTCTCGGACCTGCAAAACGAGGTTAGAGACCCGGGCCGGGGATCCCGGCGGGGGCACTCCGACGATCAAGTTAGCGAGCGGTAAAGTGGAACAGATCCACTAAGACGGATCCCCGTTGGGTCTTCGTGCTTAGAGGAGTCTTTAATGAGGAGATGAATAAGAATAAGCAAGAATGAGAGGGGTTAACACTCCGGTTCTTGTGACTGGGCTCGCCGGGCTCGCTCCTGCGAGTTCCTTCGGAGCTTTTTGTCTCAGAGTCGCCTATTCTCTCGCTCCTGCGAGTTCCTTCGGAGCTTTTTGTCTCAGAGTCGCCTATTCTCTCCTTTCATGCATTTGCCCTTTTTGGTTGCTTACCTTTTTTCATGCTCGCCGGTGCCTTTTTGATATCATCGGGTGCTTCGGTGCCTCGATTCTCCCCCTCTGGGAGGCCTTGGAGGTCAATGATACTTATTGACCATTCTCCTGAGGTCGTCTCCCCTTACGGTTGGGAGTTAACTGGCGAGCCCATCTCGTTTGCTGTGCAGTCACGAAAGGGAGAGCCGGGCGGGACCTCGATCCGTGCATAGGTGCCCTTGGGTTCGAGGTGTTGATCGTGGCCCCCCTTCGAAGATTTTTTCAGGTCACTAGCCACCGAATCTGGTACCTCGATCGAGGTGTCTCTCCTAAACTAGTGCAAACGAGGTTCTGCTCACCATTACAGATCTGGAAACACCATACTGGATGCACCGCACTGTGCGCTCTGTCCTCAGTAGCATCATCGGGGCTTGCACCCTCAGTCCTTTGGATGCTTCACGGAGCGGGCTCGACTTCGGCAAGGTGGACCCGCCAGAAGGTGCCACCTGGCTAAGGAGCAGAGACAGGCCCACTTCGACCGAGGTGGACCCCGCCTGGGTCAATAACTGGCGAAGGGGTAGAGGCAAGCTCGACTTCGATCGAGGTGGACCCATCTGGGGGTGCCACCTGGCGAAGGAGCAGAGATGAGCCCACTTCAATCGAGGTGGACCCCGCCTGGGTCGACATCTGGCAAAGGGGCAGAGACAAGCTCGACTTCGATCGAGATGGATCCATCTGGGGGCACCACCTAGCGATGGAGCAAAGGTGCCAGGCTCGACTTCGACGAGGTGGACCCATCAGGGGGTGCCACTTGGAGAAGGAGCAGAGGCAGGCCCACTTCGACCGAGGTGGACCCTGCCTGGGTCGACACCTAGCGAAGAGACAGAGGCAAGCTCGACTTCGATCGAGGTGGACCCATCTTGGGGCGCCACCTGGCGAAGGAGCAGAGGTGCCAGGCTCGACTTCGGTGAGGTAGACCCATCAGGGGGTGCCACCTAGTGAAGAAGCAGAGGCAGGCCCACTTCGACCGAGATGGACCCCACCTGGGTCGACACCTGGCAAAGGGGCAGAAACAAACTCGACTTCGGCTGAGGTGGACCCATCTCGGGGTACCACCTGGCGAAGGAGCAGAGGTGCCAGGCTCGACTTCGGCGAGGTGGACCCATCAGGGGATGCTACTTGGCGAAGGAGCAGAGGCGGGCCCACTTCGACCGAGGTGGACCCCACCTAGGTCGATACCTGGCGAAGGGGCAGAGGCAAGCTCGACTTCGACCAAGGTGGACCCATCTGGGGGCGCCACCTGGTGAAGGAGCAGTGGTGCCAGGCTTAACTTCGACGAGGTGGACCCATTAGGGGGTGCCACCTAGTGAAGGAGCAGAGGCAGGCCCACTTCGATCGAGGTGGACCCCGCCTGGGTCGACACCTGGTGAAGGGACAGAGGCAAGTTCGACTTCGATCGAGGTGGACCCATCTCGGGGCGCCACCTGGCAAAGGAGCAGATGTGCCAAGCTCGACTTCGACGAGGTGGACCGATCAAGAGGTGCCACCTGGTGAAGGAGCAGAGGCAGGCCTACTTCGACCGAGGTGGACCCCGCCTAGGTTGACACCTGGCGAAGGGATAGAGGCAAGCTTGACTTCGATCGAGGTGGACCCATCTCGGGGCGCCACCTGGCGAAGGAGCAGAAGTGCCAGGCTCGACTTCGACGAGGTGGACCCATCAGGGGGTGCTACCTGGCAAAGGAGCAGAGACAGGCCCAGTTCGTCCGAGGTGGACCCCGCCTTGGTCGATACCTGGCGAAGGGGCAGAGGTGCCGGGCTCGGATCGAGGTGGGTGCGGCCGCTGGTCGAGCCACCTGACAGGAGAGCTTGAAAAAGAATACCGTGCGACACTGCTTGGCTGCTAGCTGGTACTGACGCATGCCCATGTCAGCGATCTTGCCATATCAACTTGTATTCAACCTACTATAAATAGGATTGGATTTGGACTAAATAGGTTCAGGTCGTAAATGACTTGACTCATTTAATCTATTTAATATTCAAGTTACATTCAAGTTTTAGATAGCTGATCTATTTAATCCATTTAATATACTGGTTGCATGGATCAAAATAGCTTGGATAACTGGTCACTTCTGAAATTCTGATTCAAGATAGTACTTCTTTCTAAAAGAAAAAGGTATGGTCCATTTTTCAAATTGAAAACCAGTAAACCATGCACCTGGCCATTTCAAGTTTTAACTCATTATTTAAATTTTGATTTGATTGGGCATTAATCTTATTGTGAATCGTGACCCACTAAGTAACCGCGCCTTTAACAACCCACCCACCACTACAAAAAAATAATAATTTTATAATAAATTTTATAATTAATTTATTTTAATTATTTTTATGACTAATTTTATAATTAATTTTTAAAAAATATTAATATAGCAACCAACTATAAATTGGTTGTAAAATTAGTTGCAAGATTTCCTACCAGGAGGGTCCCTATAAATTTACAATATATTTTATTATCAATTTATATAATTAAAAATATTATTTTTATATGTTTGCAATCAAACAAATTGATTGTAAATTTTTTTAATTATATAATTTTTTAAAAATAATTTTGTGACCAATTTATCGGTTAAAAGATGGCTGTAATATTTTGTAACCAAACATTCGGATGCAAATATTCTTAACCATTTAATTTTTATATATACTTGCATCTAATTTTTTGGTTGCAAATTATTTAATCAATTTTGCAACCAAAAAATCAGTCACAAATATTTGGTTTATTATTTTTATTTAGTAAATAATTTTGAGACTGAGTTTTTGGTTGCAAAAATGCATAATAATTTGCAACCAAAAATTTGGTCGTAAGAATTTTAATATTAATATTACAATTTAAATTCATTTATGATCAATTTTTTGTTTACAAATTCTTATACATTTTGCAACTAAAATCCAATCACAAAAATTTTATTTTATATTTTTTAAATATTTTATGATCATTTTTTTGTTGCAAAATTGAATTATATCTTTGCAACCAAAATCAACCATAAATATTTTTAATATTATTTTTATTTTTTATATTTATTTATGACTAATTTTTTGTTGAAAAAATCTTAAATAATTTACAATCGATAAATCGATCACAATGGTTTTTATTTTTTATTTTCTGATTTTAATTTTTTTTTGATCATTTTTTGGTTACAAAATTACTTGTTAATTTGCAATCAAAAAATCGATCATCAATAATTTATATTGTTATTATTATTTAAATTTATTTGTGACCATTTTTTTTGGTTACATAGTTGCTAAATAGTTTGCAAACAAAAATCTGGTTGCTAATATTTTTTTTTATTATTTTTAGGTTTTAAATTTATTTGTGACCATTTTATTAGTTGTAAAATTGATAAAAAATTGTAATCAAAAAATTGATTAAAAATATTTTAAATTATTTTTTAAAATTTTTCTAATTTTTTTGATTAAATTTTTGGTTGCAATTTTTAAAAGTTTGCAACCAAAATATTGATCATTATTTTTTTTTACTTATTAATTTTTATTTCATTGACATACTAGTGGCTGATTTTTCAGTCACAATTTCTTTTACAATTTATAGCTAAAAATTTGATCATAAATTTGAATTCTAAAAAATAAATTAGCACCTTTATCTTTAAATGGAATTAAATAAAAATATTTTCAAATAATATTTTAAATCTTAAAAAAGAAGATTATTTTTTTAAAAAATAGAATATTTGTTGCCCAGGTGGCTATCCAAGAGGAGGGTGAATTGGGTAATTAAAAATTTAAAGCAAGTAATGTGCAATTAAAATCCCTTAGAAGGTGTTAGGTGCTGTGATAAAGTTATAAATTGCAAAAGTTAAAAAGAGATAAAGAAGCACAACACAAATACACCAAATTTATAGTAGTTCGGAGAAACCCAACTCCTACGTCCACTACCCAAGATACCACTTGGAATTTCTACTATATTCACACCCGAATAAAGTAAGATTATTTTACAGGATCACAATCCAAAACCTCTACACTTTGGTTTTACGGGATCATCAAAGAAAATCCAACACCCTTTGGTTTTAACAGGCTCACCAAAGAAACCTAACTTGGTTTTACCAGGATCACCAAGAACACAACACTTGGTTTTTATTAAGGCTCACCAAGAACCTATTTGGTTTTTCAACCGGGCTCACCAATAATCCAAATATTCAAAAATGAATTGAAAGAAATGCAACAAAAATGACAAACTCAATTTATCGGATAGTTGCTGGTGCAGTTTGATGGAAGTCCACTTGAATACACTTTAATAAGCTTTAATTACTTCAGTGGCTTCTTCCTAAAGTTGCTTCAAACTTCTAATCAGAGTTGGTGAAGTCTTGAAATCTAGCTTAAATGCTCTTGTGCTCTTTTGCTATTAGTTGGTAGGATATTCAATGAAGCTCTCTTTACTTTTAAGAACTCTCTCTTTTTCTTATCTTTAAGAAAATTCAAATCCTTCAAATATAAGGTCTTCCATCACTCCAAGGTAGTTAGAGACATTTTTGACCGTTAGGACGTGACTTGTGACCGTTGGAGCACCTTTTAGCATTCAAAAATAAATTATGGATCTAGCCATTAGATACCTGGAAACAACGTTCGAGTCGGCTCGGATCCTTCGAGTTGATAGGTCGAGTCGCCAAATCTTCATTGCAGTCGGCTCTTTGTCTCAGGGCGCAAAACATCACTCTGGACAAGTCGGCTCTTGATAGCTCGGGTTGGCTCGAACTTCTTTCTTTGAAAAACTTGAACTCGAGGAGTCGGCTCTTTTCAGCTTGGGTCGGCTCTTCTTCTCAGGTTTGAAAATCCTTACCATGGAAGAGTCGGCTCGATGCAGTTCGGGTCGGCTCGCTTTCTCAGGCTTTCAGAATTAGGTCTGGCAGAGTCAGTTTTTTCTGGTTCGAGTTAGCTCGCCTAGCTGTTCTCAGAAACCTTCAGAAATTGGACTCTGAAAGAGTCGGCTCGGACCGATTCCAGTCGACTCAGATTCATTAGAGTCGGCTCGGTTATCTTCGAGTCAGCTCGGATTCTTGCATTCCAGAATCCTTGCTGCGTGCCAGTAAGCGGAGTCGGCTCTTCAATAAGTTGGGTCAGCTCGAGTATCTTCTTCAGGATTTTTATACTTGAACTTAAAGAAAAACTCTTACCAACTCTTTACATTTTCAAACATACCAACTCAAAACTAATTTCAAGGCACACATACATAGAAGTAACCCTTTTTCACATGATTTTTCTTAGCTTTTTTATTGGATTCTTCTTTACAAAAATACATTACAACACAACTCAAATAAGAAAACAGAGGTGTAGGAGTTGAAGTTTGAACATTTAATCCATCCTACAAAAACTTGTGAAATACTTGAAGAGTTGTCAGAAATAAATATACATGCTCCAATATTTGGTTATCATCAAAATCACTTATAGGGTCAACAATCTTTCCTTTTTTGATGATGACAAAATACTAGGCATGAAAAATTAATATAACACTTTATAATTACTTGTATAATTATATTTGCAAGTATATATGAACAAGTAAAACAAGTTGACTTCAATTAGTGCCAAATAATGAAAAGAGAATTAGGGCAGAGAGAGGTAATCTTCCCCTCAATAAGATACTCCATGATTTGGCTTACTTTCTATGTATTTTCGGAGCTCAAAATGTTTCAACATTAAGCATCAGAGCTATTAAAAGTCAAAATATATATAATTATGTATCAGAGCCTCTTAAATATGTATCATGATGTATCGGAGCTTAATTTGAGTTTAGATTTCAGGCTTTATGCATTAGAACAGATATATAATCATGAAAATATTTTCTCCTTTTCATTTTTTTCATGCAAATATTTTACAGCATACCATTCTCCCACTTTTTGTCAATCAATCAAAAAGGTAGAGTAGGAGTTAAGCTTAGATTTTAAAATAGAATGAGAAAGTATTTAAAATTTGTTTGAGATAATTTCACTTCCTCATATTCATCTTGAAATTCTAATTAAAATATCGATCAATGTATGAACAATTGAACATAAACATTCATAGAGAAATAGAACAAAATGTGTACTTTTCATTTCATTAAAAAAGTTCAGTATAAAGTACAAAGTGAGGAGTAATACACTTAGTCACTATCTAAGTTTACTCTAGGATGTGAAGGTTGACCTGGAATCTGAATGCCAGGTGGCAGAGAAGCAATTGGGTCAACAAATTATGGTTCCTTGTGACCAAGGTGTGGAGCAGGTTGTCTGGGATGAGTAGAATGACTAGGAAAAGGTGTAGAAGGAGGAGGAGCGTTCTGAGCAGCTTGAATTTCTTCAATCTTAGTCATTATCTTCCACAAGAAGCTGTCATAGATTTGAGTTCTGCTTCCAGTTTCTTTGTTCTTTTAGAGGCAATTAAATCTTCTATTGATTCCTTTATTTGTGCCACTTCTTTTTGCAATCTAAACAATTCTGTGGCTTGAACATTGGCAAATGCCTCTGCTGATCCTCTTAATCTGCCAAACTCACTTCTAATTATACCAATACCTTTGGTATAATCATCTTCCATCCTTTTTCTTGCTTCAACTGACCCCATTCTTATTCTCAAGTTGTCCATTTTAGTTCTATATGCTTCAAGAACTTGAGTGATGGAGTTTTTAGTACATTCAGAATTTGATGCAATCAATTGAAGGATTGGCTGTAGATTAGTTTCTGTTGCACCAGTTGCAGTCTTGGAGGTTTCAAGTGTGTCTATCCTTCTCTTTAGATCATCTATCTGCCCTCCAAATTGAGTTAGTCTATCATCAACTGACTTTTGAAGTTCTCCAAACATTGTAATCATAGAAGACTTGATAGTTTCAGTCATGTTATTCATTTGTTGTGTCATGAAGTCTTGTAACAATGAATTATCTTCGGCAGGGGTAGCAGTAGTGTGACTATGAATTGGAACATCAGTAGACTGAGTAAAAGTAGCTGTACCACATGGTATATCAGGCATATCTAGTACTAAGATGTCAAGAAAAAAGGTGTCAAAGTCTACTTGTACTGAAGACCCCATCCTTGGCTGTGGTTCTGGAATATGCACTGTAGTGTCTTCACCAGCCTCTAACTCTGCTTGTTCTTGAATCTCCTTAGATTCTTCAGTTACTAGGACATCGGTTTTTTTTCTCCAAGTGCCATCTGACAATAAATATCCCATTCTTTAAAAAAGTTTTTGCAATGTATGTATCAGTATGGAGTAGTGTCCTGCTGTCCTCCCTTGTCAGATCTACCTTTGCATTTTGAAAGAAGAGAGATAAAACCATTCCATAGGATAGACATGCCTTGACTTTTCTTATTGCCTCCTTCATTTGGCAAATCATAATTGCTGGCAAATTGATCTTATCACCATTAATCAAAAGTTTCATAAAGCACAGATCTCTTTCACTAACCCAATCAAAACATCCAGTTCTGGGTAAGAAGATCCTGTTAATAAAATTATGTAGAATTCTCATCTCAATAGATAACATGCTTGCCTTAAGAATCCCTATCTCGTTTACTTCAGTTCTCTCTAAAACCGTTTGCAGTGCCTTGGTTCTATCTTTCAGTACTAAATACTCTGGGCCTTCAAAAGGCATTTCCAAAATAGTTCCTAGAATTTGGGCAGATATAATTATCCTTCTTCCCTTAACAAAAGATTCAATGAAGTTTTCTCCAAACCTTAAATTTTCATAGAACATTCTCACTAGGTTTGGATAGATTTTAACATCTAGAGAACACAAATTCCTCCATCCTTGATTTTCAATAAAATCACCAATCACAAAGCCTATCTCCTTCAGATATTCAAATAAAATCCATCTGCCTGTGGTGATTGGTCTCATACCTAGAGAGATTTGGTGACTCGGAGAAGTTAGACTAGCTTCTTCTTCAGACTAAGGTTGATTTCGAGAAACATGGTCTTCTCAAAATTTTGTCCTCCTTTCTTGCGGAGCTGCTTCACTAACTCTTCTTGATTTCTTTCCAACAGCTCTTTTTGGTGCCATAGAGTGAAGAAATTCAAATTACGATGCTGTTCTTGGAAGTTTGGAAGATTTGGAAGTTTTTAGAAAGAGACAGAATAGGGTTTAGGAGTAAAAACGGGAAAATCAAACCCTACGGCTCGAACTAAAAAGAGACGGCTCGACATCCAAGCCGGCTCGACCAACAGTTCATCTGCTCGAGTTGGCTCGACCAGAGAGAGCACAAAAATGATAATTTTGGATTTCAATCAAAGCTCATTTTATCACAAAATTTGAATCAGGAAGTTATCTAGATAATTTGTCCTTAAGACTATGGGAGTATTTCTAGAGAGGGTCACATAATCCTAGTTCACTTCTAATCATTGTAAATCTATCGAAATTCAATGGTTTGGTAAAAATATTAGCAATTTGGTTTTCAGTTGGCATGTATTCAAGAATAATATCATTATTCAATGCATGTTCTCTTATGAAATGGTGCCTAATCTCAATGTGCTTGGTTCGTGAATGCTGAACAGGATTTTTTTGTCAAATTAATGGCACTTGTGTTATCACATTTGATTAGAGTTTTAAATAGTATAACACCAAAGTCTTCTAGTTATTGTTTAATCCATAACACTTGAGCACAACAACTACAAGCAGCAACGTACTCTATCTCAGCAATGGACAATGCTACGGAGTTTTGCTTCTTATAGTGCCATAAAATTAAATTCAATCCTAGAAATTGGCATGTATCACTAGTGCTCTTTCTATCAATTTTGCAACTAGCATAGTCAGTTTCAAAAAAACCAATTAAGTTCAAAGATGATTGTTTAGAATACCAAAGACCTAAATTACTTATACCTTTCAAATATTTAAGAATTCTTTTAACAGCAAGCATATATGTTTCTTTAGGATTGCATTGAAATCTAGCACAAACACATACACTATACAAGATATCAGGTCTACTGGCTGTTAAATATAAAAGGGATCCGATCATACTTTTATAAAGCTTTTGGTCAACATCAGATCCACTTTCATCTTTGTCTAGTCTGCAGGTAGTGCTCATGGGTGTGTTAGCCTCTTTACTTGTTTCTATGCCAAATTTCTTGATCATTTCTTTGATGTACTTGGCTTGGTTTATAAATATTCCTTCCTTCATTTGTTTGACTTGTAATCCAAGGAAGTAGTTGATCTCACCCATAAGGCTCATTTCAAACTCACCTTAAATCAGCTCAGCAAAATCTTCACAGAGATTTTCATTAGTTGCACCAAATATTATATCATCAACATAAATTTATACAACTAATATATTATTTCCTTTGTTTTTAATAAAAAGGGTTTTGTCAACATTTTCTCTTTTGAAATCATTTTCTCTTTTGCTCAATCTATCATACCAGGCCCTAGGTGCTTGTTTCAAACCATACAAAGTTTTGTTCAATTTAAATACATGATTTGGAAAAGCATGATTTTCAAAACCTGGTGGCTGTTCTACAAAAACTTGTTCAGAAATAAATCCATTTAGAAAAGCACTTTTGACACCCATCTGAAAAAGTTTAAAGTTCATGTAGCAAGCAAATGCAAGAAATAATCGAATGGCTTCTAGTCTTGCTACTGGAGCATAAGTTTCATCAAAATTAATACCCTCTTCTTGATTGTATCTTTTTGCTAGCAACCTTACTTTATTTCTTATAACTTTGCCATTCTCATATAGTTTGTTCATATAGACCCATTTGGTTCCTATGATTGGATGATCTGTAGGTCTACTAACCAGTATCCAAACATTATTTCTTTCAAACTGGTTTAATTCATTATGCATAGCCATCATCCAGTTATGATCAGTTTCAGCTTCTTCTAAACTGCATGCTTCAATTTGAGATACAAAGGCTAGGTAGTCATGTGCATCTCTATCTGCTGACCTAGTCCTAACACCATGAGAAGGATCACCAATAATTAAATCTTTGGGATGTGAAGTTACATACCTCCATTCCTTTGGTAAATCAGCATGATCCTTGCTTACCATTTCACTTTCACCTTTCATTGGCTTGTCTTGAATGCTTAGATCTTCTATTTCCTTTTGTAGAGTACTTGCATCATTATCTATGCACTCATCTTTTCTAGATGGTGAGGGGTTAGCTTCATCAAAAATAACATGAATTGACTCTTCTACAGTAAAAGTTCTTTTGTTAAACAATCTATATACTTTGCTATGTAAGGAATAACCAAGGAATATAGACTCATCAGATTTTGCATCAAACTTTCCTAGGTTATCTTTGCCATTATTTAACACAAAGCATTTACACCCAAAAACATGAAAGTAATTAATATTTGGTTTTCTTCCATTCTAAAGCTCATAGGGGGTTTTCTTTGAAATTGGTCGTATTAAAACTCGATTTAAAATATAACAGGCAGTGTTCACTGCTTCTGCCCAAAAGTACCTTGGAAGATTATCTTCACATAACATCGTCCGGGCCATTTCTTCCAAAGTCCTATTTTTCCTCTTTACAACACCATTTTGTTGTGGTGTTCTAGGAGCAGAGAAGTTGTGATCAATGCCGTGCTCAGTGCAATACTTATCAAAAAATTGATTTTAAAATTCAGTTCCATGATCACTTCTTATTGAAATAACGGAAAGATTTTTCTCATTTGAAACTTTCTTAAGAAATTTTCTAAATACATCAAAAGTTTCATCTTTATGTGCTATAAATAATATCCATGTGAATCTAGAAAAGTCATCTACAATCACAAGACCATATTTCATACCTCCTAGGCTTGTAGTCATAGTTAGTCCAAATAAGTCTATATGAAGTAGCTTAAGGGGTATGGTTGTTGAAATAATATTTTTTTGATTTAAAACTTTTCCTAGTTTGTTTGCCTAATTGACAAGCATCACATACATAATCAAGATCTACTTTAAAATATGGCAAACATCTAACTAGATTCTTTGAGATTAATTTGGTAATTATATGCATGCTAGGATGACCTAATCGTCTATGCCATAATAAACATGACTCCTTGGTCTTAGCATTCATTGCTACTAGACTGGAACTACTGGACATGGCTAGATCATTTAGATCTACCACATAGATGTTTCTAAGTCTATGGCCGATGAATTTGTTATTAGAATCAAGAGAGTTAGTTACTATACACATAGATGATTCAAAGATAACTTTGAAGCCTTTATCGCATAATTGACTAATACTCAGTAAATTATGCTTCAATTTATCTACTAGCAGTACATTTTCAATAAAAGTACAGGAAGTTATTTTGATGTTACCGTTTTCGATTATTCTTCCCTTGCCATTATCTCCAAATGTAACCAATCCTCCTTCTTTCATTTGTAGGGTGATGAACTGATCTTTGTCACCCGTCATATATCTTGAACAGCCGCTATTAAGATACCATCTTTTCTTTAATTTGTGGGCTTCAAGACAATCCTGCAAAATAATCAAGGAGTGATTTTAGGTACCCGAGCCAACATGGATCCTTTCGGGTTAGCAAAATTGGTTTCCTTTGAAACCCAAACAATTTTATATTTTAATGCACCAATCATGGAATTTTTTAACAAATTGCATTGATAAGATTTATGCCCAAATTTATAACATGCATAACAAATAAGTTTATCGTTTTTGAATGATGCATGCTTTGAAGCTATGAAAGATGCAGAAACAGAAATGTTTGGTTTGAAAGATTTTTGTATATAATTCTTAGGAATATATTTCAAGCCATTTGAAATAGATTTCGATGGAAAAACTTTTTCAAATTTAACATTTAAAGCTGAAGCTTTTGAAGATATAAATCTTGTTGCTGAAATTTCTTTATTATTTAAAGCATTAAATTCAATTCCAGCTTTACTTTTAGAATTTATTTGTTCTTTCAAAATTAGCTCAAGCTTATTGGAATTCAAAGTAAGTTTTTCAACTAAAGGTTTAAGCTTTTCAACCTCCTTTTTCAAATCAATATTTTAAGCAACTAAAATATTGTTTGTCTCATTTAAAGCATTTTTCTCATTATTCAAAACAGTAACATTTTCAGAAAAGTTATTCAATTCTTTTTGCAAAATGCTATGCTTTTCAGAAATTTCATCCTTGTCTTTCAATAAAATATCATTTTGTTTCTTCAAGGATTTAATTTTAACCCCAGCTTTCTTGAATTCAATAAGTAAATCATGAAATGCTGAATTCAGTTCATCATATGAAAATTCAGTTTGTAGCTCAGGAGATGATACATCATTTTCAAGATCCATCAGATATAGATTTGCAGATTTCGTGGTCTCTTCTTCTTCTTCTATTGATGAGGATGCTTCGCTGTCACTCCACGTCGCTACCATAGCTTTTTTTTTCTTTTTTTAAAATCTCTTTTTCAATAATGGACAATCTGGTCGGATATGCCCTGGCTTTTTGCATTCATAACAGGTGGGCACTTCTCTTTCTTTTTCTTTTTCTTTGTCATTTTCCTTACTGAAATCTTTGTTCTTGTAGAATTTTTTAAAGTATCTTCCTTTTCTTCTTCCCAAGAACCTTCTAAATTTTTTGACGACTATGGCAACATCTTCGTCTTCCATGTCGCTTTCAGTAGAGGAGCTTTCTTCTTCCGATTCTTCATCCTTTCTAGAATCCATTGCAGCTTTGAAGGCGATTGATTTCTTCTTCTTTTGATCATCTTCAGTTCGGTGCTGCATGGTCAGTTCATGTGTGATGAGAGATCCTAGCAGTTCATCCGGCAATAGGGTATTCAAATCTTTTGCTTCCTAGATGGCAGTCACTTTTGGATCCCATTTATCCGAAAGAGATCTCAGTATCTTCTGCACTAGATCTGTATTAGTATATACCCTATCAAGACTTTTTAAGCCATTAATAATGTCAGTGAAACATGAAAACATAGCAGAGATTGTTTGATTTGGTTCCATCTTAAATAGTTCATAACTGTGCACAAGAATATTAATTTTAGAAGACTTCACTTGAGAAATTCCTTCATGGGTCACTTTGAGTTTATCCCAAATTTCTTTTGTAGAGGAGCAAATAGAAATTCGATTAAACTCATTACTATCCAAAGCACAATATAATAAGTTCATGGCTTTGGCATTTAATTCGTCCATGTTCATGTCGTGTTCGTTCCAATCCTCTCCAGGTTTAGGAACGTCCACTAGATCAATTTTAGCCATGGAGATATAAGGACCCTTTAGAATGACCTTCCACAATTGAAAATCAACTGCTTGAACATAAATTTTCATTCTAGCTTTTCAATATGCATAATTTGTGCCAGTGAAAAGTGAAGGTCTATTAGTTGATTGGCCTTTCACCAAGGACATACTCATTGGATAAGACATCAATCTTTACTCTTATGTATTCAGAGACACTGCTCTGATACCAGTTGTTGCCCAAGTGGCTACCCAAGAGGGGGATGAATTGGTTAATTAAAAATTTAAAGCAAGTAATGTGCAATTAAAATTTATTAGAAGGTGTTAGGTGCTGTGACAGAGTTATAAATTGCAGAAGCTAAAAAGAGGTAAAGAAGCACAACACAAACACACCAAATTTATAGTGGTTTGGAGCAACCCAGCTCATACGTCCACTACCCAAGATATCACTTGGAATTTTTACTATATTCACACCCGAATATAGTAGGATTGTTTTACAGGATCAAAATTTAAAACCTATACACTTTGGTTTTACGGGATCATCAAAGAAAATCCAACACCCTTTGATTTTAACAGGCTCACCAAAGAAACCTAACTTGGTTTTACTAGGATCACCAAGAACCAAACACTTGGTTTTTATTAAGGCTCACCAAGAACATATTTGATTTTTCAACCGGGCTCACCAATAACCCAATAATTCAAAAATGAATTGAAAGAAATGTAACAAAAATGACAAACTCAATTTATCGGATAGTTGCCGGTGCAGTTTGATGGAAGTCCACTTGAATGCACTTGAATAACCTTTAATTGCTTCAGTGGCTTCTTCCCAAAGTTGTTTCAAACTTTTAATCAGAGTTGGTGAAGTCTTGAAGTCTATCTTGAATGCTCTTGTGCTCTTTTGCTATTAGTTGGTAGGATATTCAATGAAGCTCTCTTCACTCTTAAGAACTCTTTCTTTTTCTTATCTTTAAGAAAATTCAAATCCTTCAAATATAAGGTCTTCCATCACTCCAAGGCAGTTTGAGACGTTTTTGACCATTGGGATGTGACTTGTGATTATTGGAGCACCTTTTAGCATTCAAAAATAAATTCTGGAACTAGCCGTTAGATACCTGGAAACAACGTTTGAGTCAGCTCAGATTCCTTCGAGTTGGCTCGGATCCTTTGAGTCGATAGGTCGAGTCACCAAATCTTCATTGCAGTCGGTTCTTTATCTCAGGATGCAAAACATCACTCTGGATGAGTCGGCTCTTGATAGCTCGGTCGGCTCGAACTTCTTTCTTTGAAAAACTTGAACTCGAGGAGTCGACTCTTTTCAGTTTGGGTCGGCTCTTCTTCTCAGATTCGAAAATCCTCACTCTAGAAGAGTCGGCTCGATGCAGTTCGGGTCAGCTCGCTTTCTCAGGCTTTCAGAATTAGGTATGGCAGAGTCAGCTCTTTCTGGTTTGGGTCGGCTCGCTTGGCTGTTCTAAAAAATCTTCAAAAATTGGACTCTGGAAGAGTCGGCTCGAACCGATTCCAGTCGACTTGGATTCATTAAAGTCGGCTCGAATTCCTGCATTCCAGAATCCTTGCTGCGTTCCAGTAAGCGGAGTTGGCTCTTCAATAAGTTGGGTCGGCTCGAGTATCTTCTTCAGGATTTTTACACTTGAACTTAAAGAAAAATTCTTACCAACTCTTTACATTTTCAAGCGTACCAACTCAAAACTAATTTCAAGGCACACATACACAGAAGTAACCCTTTTTCACATGATTTTTTCTTAACTTTTTCATTGGGTTCTTTTTTACAAAAACACATTACAACACAACTCAAACAAGAAAACAGAGGTGTAGGAGTTGAAGTTTGAACATTTAATCCATCCTACAAAAACTTGTCAAACACTTAAAGAGTTGTCAGAAATAAATATACATGCTCCAATATTTGGTTATCATCAAAATCACTTATGGGGTCAACAATATTTGTGTTTGATAATTTAGTTGTAAATTAATAATAAAAATTAGCGACTGAAATATCGATTGCAAATATATCAACTGATATATCAGTCGCTAATTTCTTGTATATATAATAATGCAATCTTTAACCGGGCGAACCCTTATTGATCTACCCTAGTTGCCATTCCATCCCCTCCCTCCCCCTCACCCTCCCGCTCATGACTGCCTCCTTCTTGTCGTCGGTGACTGCAGCCACCCTCTCCCTCTCCTCGATCTATCCTAGTAGCACACTACTTCCCCTTCTTCACCCCCTTGCGATGGTAGTAGGCACCCCCCATTCCCCCTCCTACGATAGCTGCAACCCTTTCCCCCTACGCAGTGGTAGTAGCCTTCTCCCCCTAGCTAGGGCGGGTTGATGATTGTTGTTGCCGCCTAGATCGCCGTGGCCAGTAGCTCTTGTGTGGCCTAGGTGCGTGGACTCCGTGCCAGCATCACCGGGCTCGTTGGTCGGAGACGATCAAGGAGAACATAGTCATAGTTGGGATGAAAGGGGCTTGGTACTGTCATGGCCCTCCTGTGGGCCTCTTCGGTGAGGAGTAATCTTCCTACTTATCGTCCCTCCACCGGGCGATACCTGCAAAACAGGAGAGACCTGCGCCGGGGATTCCGGCAAAGGCACTCCGACGATCAAGTCAGTGGGATGATCGAAGGAAATAAGAGACCTCTAAGACGGAGAGCTTGGGGGACTCTCCACTACCAGAGGGTGATGGATCATACCAGAGTGAAGAGCGTGGGTCTCCTCCCCTCCTTACCTCTTCCCGCTGCTCTCATATAGACGAGCGGCTCTTGGTGTTCAGAGGGGCACGTTCTTCTTGGTATAGGCCTGTGAAGCCTCTGCAGGCTTGGGAGGCTTAGGTAGGCTGGTCAGCTTTCCCTTTCTTGATGGCTCAGAAGATTTGGCAGAGGAGCCCAGCGCCTCAAGTGTGGCACTATTCACTAGTTAGTGCAAACAGTAGCTTAGGAAACTTAAATGCGTACCTTTCTTTGTAGGCGGCGTGTCAGGCGGCGCGTCCAGGACCCACGTGGAGGGGGATCCATGGAAAGAGTGCCGGGCCCATGTGGATGGGCCCCTTGGAAAACGTGCGGGGCCCACGAGAGACTGAACTGCGTGGTGCTCCCAGCGACCGAGCTGGGCTGCGACGCCAAAGTGCCAGGCTAGCCGGGACGCCGCTTCAAGTTGCCATGCGGGCACGCGGACCGAGAGAAGGCCCGCGGGGGCCTTCGTGCACGTTGATCAAGGCGATGTGCGAGGCCCCATGCACGTAGGCGAGGACCCATGCGTTGCGAACACGAGCGCTGCTGGGCCACGGGAGAGCGGAGTTGGACCGCGGGCGTGCTTGGGCACGGAGCAGGTGCAGACGATGTGGCCACGCGGGAATGCCAGACGGGGCACCACGTGGGCATGCCGAACTGGGCACATGGGCACGTGGGCATGCCGAACTGTGCGTCACGCGAGCCCATGAGTGCCGGCGCTGCCACGGGCGGAAGGGTCGGACCTGGGGTGCGGGAGTGCCGGACCGGGTAGAGCCGGGCTGAGCTGGACCGAGGCGGGGCCGGCCGGAGCCGGGCTTGTTTAGGTGGCGTCCGGCAGGCACACCACGGGCATGCCGAGCCGGGAGCCGGCGTGCCGAGGTCGACTGAGCCGCAGTCTTGCCAAGCGTGCATGCCACGGTGAGGGGCTGGGACGGTGCCACGGATGGCGCGGAGCCGGCAAGGAGGGAGTTGTGGCCGTCACGGGCGTGCCGCGGGCATGCTGAGCGCCGGACCGGACCTCGTAGAGCCGGAGAGGTCGAGCTGGGCGTTGTTGCCGAGGTGGGTCCAAGGCTGCCGGGGGCGGAGCAGGATCGCCGGCGGAGCAGGGGCAGCCTTGGGCGGAGGCAAGTCGGGCCGTCGGCGAGGCGCTGCCGGGGTGCCACTCGGACCGAGCCAGATCCATTACCGAGCTGGAGCAGGAGGGCAGAGGTCTCCTGTGGGCGAGCCGGGCATCGTTGCCGAGGTGGGTCATGAGGTCGGCGGACGCCGGAGCTGGTGCGGGGGGAGCCGGGTTCGCCGCAAGCTCGCCGGGGGCGTGCCGCGGGCAGGTTGAGCACCGGACCTACCTCGTGGAGCCGGAGAGGTCGAGCTGGACGTGGGCGTGTCGTGCGGGCGCGCTGCTGCCGAGGTGGGTCCTGAGGTCGGCGGACACTGGAGCTGGCGCGGGGGGATCCGGGGTCGCCGCAAGCTCGCTGGGGGCGTGCCTCCCCTATGCGCGGACCGAGGCACGGGTGTGGTGCGGCCGTGCCGAACCGGGGAGTTCGGCTATGGTGCCAGAACTAGATCCCATGTGGACTTAGCCTCGTTGCCGGGTCACGCCATTCCCAAACATGCCGAACTGGAGCAGCACGGGCTGAGGTGGACGGAGCCACGCGGGCGCTCACAGGGCGGAGTCGGGGAGCCTTATGGACTGAAGTGGGCTGCCCGGTATGCCTGACAGGGCTCCAGGCATGGCCGGAGTGAGCCGGCCGGGTGCCGACCTGGCCGCCACAGGGGCTGATCTCTTCAAGTGGCCTCACCATTGTGTCTGGGCCGAATGGGTTAGTCACCACTGTAACAATTGTGTTACAAGATATTCTGTTATTAAGGCTAAGAGTTCAATCCCTGACTATTGTGATATTCTTTCTTGTTGACTCCTGTCTTGATTTTGATGAATAACAAAATACTTAAGTATATTTGAGTACAACTGTATGTTAAAAGTATGTTTATCAGAACAGGATACCCATCGAAGTTGTAATGTGTTGAAAGTTCAAATACTTGTCATCTTGTTGAAGAAGTCACTTATATTGATGGAATTTCAAGTTAAATGGACCTTGGCATATAAGAATAACCTTGAAGGACTCAAAGTTTAAATTTGGAGACGTTTTAGCAGAGTTTCAGCCAAGTGCCGACTCATGAAAATGAAGTGTCGACTCACAGAAGCTTGAGCTGATACGCAGAAGAAGTTTTAGCTGGTATGTATGAAGTATCGACTCATGAAGATTAAATATCGACTCAAGTATCGACTCAAGGCCTGAGACCAAAAATGATATAGAATATATTGAATTCAAGTTTTTGCTCAAGTGTTGACTCATGTGTTGACTCAAGACCTGAAGTATCGACACCTACAGGTTTGGATGAATAGTAACAGTAGTTTTTTGAAACGTAGAATTGGTCCTTTTTATTTCTAACGGCTATTTTCTCCTCTCCAATGATCATAAACGGTCATTTAAGGCTTGGAAAGGTATTTAAAGTGGAACAAACTCAAGAAGGAATAAACTAATGAAGAACTAATGAAAAACTAATGAGCATTCATTCAGTATTCATTGCTTTGGAGTAAAGTTGAGCCTTAAAGCATTCAAGAGCATTCAAGAAGCATTCAAGTCCAATCTTTAAGCAATCATTAAGACTTTAACAACTTGGGGATAAGCTTTCTCAACTGCAATCAAGAGCTTCAAAAAAATAATTGCTTTTAATTTGAAAGCTTATTGTATCTTTACTTTAAACTTGAATTTATTGTTGTTTTTAGTTTCAAGTAGATTAAAACTAGTGGTTTGGTTATTGGTGAGCCTTGTAAAAATCAACTTAGGTTGTTGGTGAGTCTTGTGAAAACCAACTAGGTTGTTGGTGAGCCTTATAAAAACCAACTAGATTTTTAGTTAGTCTTGTGATGAAAACCAAGAAGGGTTTTGATTAGTGAGCCCGAAAAAAGTAATCAACTGTAATCAAGTTGGATTATAGTGAAATTTTCAGGTAGACCTTGGAGAGTGATGTAGGTATTTTGAAGTGCACCGAATCATTATAAAATATTCTGTATTTGTGATTGCTTCTACTCTTCTTACTTTTACTTCATTATTTCCATTACATTTTATTATCAAGCACACATATACTTGAAATCACACTAGCACCTTCATTATTTTTTAATTAGCACTTATATTTAATCTTTGTAAAAAGTTTTAAAATCCAATTCATCCCTTCTCTTGGGTTGCTTCGCTGGGCAACACTTCTCTGTTAGGAGGTAACTAGGTAAAGACCTTTCCTAGTTTGGACATCTGGATTTTTTTTTGGTTAAATTTTTTAGAAATGGAGGGAGGAGTGGTTACTCTCCTCGGATTTTGATGATCATTTGGAAGGCAGTAAGGATTATGGCTCAGATCTTGCATATTTAAAGAAAGAAAGGGATCAAATGCTTTTTGCCTTTCTTGGGTATAGAGGTTCAGCTCCTTTTTGATCAATAGGTGTTAGGTTGCTTAGGTGACTTTGTGCCATGGAACATGTTCAGGTCTACCAGAAAAGGCTTTCCCGTGTGATGTAGGGGAAAACCCCAAACCCAGGATCTCAAAAATGATAGGGCTGACAATGGCCCTACTAGACCAGCTCCAGGATAGACGAGGAGCCATATTCAACTATCTTGAACTATGGTGCCTGGATCTACGATACTCAAGCATAGATAAAATAGATGGGACATTAAGATAAACCAAATGAGCAGTGGGAAAACTTTGTCATTCCCTTGAAAGAAAAGAGCCGACAAAAAAGTACTCCCATAGTCCTATTGATGGTAATCATAATATATAACACACCCGACTCGCAAGATCTTGGTTCCCTCCCCAATTGGAGATTTGACTCTGCTTCGGTATTTACCTCTAACTCCTCCTAGTCCCTGGTGGGCTTAGACTGGAAGGTCCAAATAGACAGCCTATCCATCGAGGTACCAACTACTTAACCCCCGGATTAGATATATTCCTCCATTTACTCTTGATATGTTAGGGACCCGAGTTCTCAAACCCCAAGTTCCATGAAACCTCGGTTACAAAAGGTCCTTTAAATCTACTAAATTATGGAACAAATTCTCTGCTCAATCAGCCACTTTTATAAAAATACCTACCAAAAAATTGAAGCAGGAATCTACCGACACTCTTTTTGAAGGACCCTTCATAATAGATAAACTATTAAGTCCTAATATCTGAAGTATATGTCAACCATTAAAGAGGCATAGCCTTTCTTTAAGCCATATTTCCTGAAACCATTAAGGCATATAATGAAGAGGTATATAAAACAAAACTCCCCATTAATGCGAGGATATCCCAGGTAGACATGGATGATCTTTACTTGAAAATTTGGGTGTCAACTCCAAGAGTCCATCATTTCTCGTCTACTAAGCTACCATGATGGATTTGAAAGAATAATACTCTAAAAGCCAATCATATTTCTTATGAAATAGAAGCTTATCTATACAATTCTCCTGACTCATGTATGATATTAATAAAAGATATTTTTTTTCATTATATACTATGTCTTATAGTTTGTTATTTTAAGATTATAATGAATCTCATAAATTAGGACAATGATTTTAGGATTATGATGGAGTTCATAATAGTGAGATCTAAGATCTTATAAATCCTAATCTAAAATATTCCTAGTCATAGGATCATCGAGTTGTGGATCGATATTTTCAAAGAGACTAGTATATCCTATGTATGCTTGATAAAAAGAGTGGTTGATCTCACACCACTTATGTAAGGACACTAATACAAGGATGTGGGTGCTCATCAGGATATGAGTTTATTGAATTGATTCATTATGAGAACATCTTATGAAGTTTTACTTATCAAAAGATGATTCTCTTAGTGAAAGTTATACAAGTGATCCTTAGACACGAGATCACTAGGGTATCTTATATACATGAATCCATATTTTGGTTTATACTTATTCATGATTTAGTCATGTACAGGATGCTCATAGATATGGTGAATTGTATATGAAGGTTATGAGTAGGTCAATAAGGAATCAATAACTTTTAGTAAGAGCAGTATTTATCCCATGCAATCTCAACAAACGATGACTCAGAAAGTCTTTGATCAAAACAGGATGACATTAGAAAAGAATTTCTAATTTTTTATCAGTCGAGTCTTTATTAGTGATTTGAGGTTCAAATGAATAAAGTGTGAGGGTTTGATAATTTTCCGTACCCATCACTTATTCGGGATAAAGGAAGATCGAAGGATTGAATACATGGTAACTTGCCACTGAAGGATTTTTAGTAATTTCTATCAAATTTCTCATCTTTTGGATAGGCACGACACGTTGCTAGACATCAATCATGTCTTGTAGGTTATCACAAATTAAATTGATTAATTTATGAGTCAATTTGAAAGATGGTTAGAATTGGTAGCTAAGGTTAGCTTGATTTGATCTAATTCGATTAGTTGATTTCTAATCAAACTAAATCGACATGAACTTAAATCTATCGCTGGATAGATGAAGATCTCAAAGGGTTACACACATTAAAAAACTGATCAAGAAAGTCATTTATATTTTTATTAGGATCATAGGATCCTAATTTGCTAGTTAATTAACATACTAGCATATGTTGGCTAGCCTAACTCCTAATCTAATTAGATTAAATTTAAATGCTTGCTATTTGGGCTAACTAATTTGAGTGAGACTTAAATTGGATTGAGCCTTAAGTGTGGCAGCCAAATCAGGATTTATCCTGATTTTATAGCCTTTATCCATTAATTAAACGAAGAGTCCCAAGGGCTTGGGACTCTTGGTGTGTATGCATTTTTTAAAGGGCACAAAAGGACCAGAGTCCTTTTACAATTAAATCATCATTTTGGTGATAAGCCTTAGCCCCTATTCTCTCTAATAGATGTCTATTTAGACTGGATTGACCGGTCAAATTATATAATAATGGGCATGATTTCATAAAAGGTTGTGATTCTTGGAATATATAGTGCAAGGAATGGGTAGAGTCCTGCTTATCAATCACCTTTTTTTATATAAGCCTTTCTAATTTATATGCCAATTGGAGTGTTGGACCCAATCTTTAATTCTAAAATTAAAGATTAATTATCAATTTTTTTCTGAAAAGTTGCGATAAGTTAACTCTTGGTGCAAAAATGTTAGTGAAACAATGTTTCACTTTACACCTTTCTGCCTAAAGACTCCTTCTGCTTGAAGGGTCTTATCTGATATATTAAATATCAGATTAGGGATTGATGAAAGGGTGCATTAGGCGCCTCCTCTCTTCCTATTTAAAGGCTACGATGATTGAAATCAAAGTATTTGAAGTTTGTCCTGACAACTCTCTTCATTTCCTTGTAAAAGATAAGTCTTTTATTTTAAGACAAGTCACCATTTTAAGAGAAGGGCTTAGGAAGAGAATTAGAAAGGATAATAGGATAGTAAGAGAGTTTTCATAGAGGTTTAGAGGTACTCTTCGAAAGGAAAAAGGTTCTAGTAAAGAATAAAGGCTATTAAAGGAAGAAAGGCTGCAAGAAAGAGTCAAGCAATAAATATGAGTGCTTCCTTGATCCAGTTCCTTTGTGGATCCCTCTAGAGGGTATACACTTGTGTGCCTAGTGGAATAAAAGATATTAACATTACAAGTATTCTTTTATTTTCTAATATTTTTCCCTATTAATTGATATAATCAAGGGAGTTCTGGATCTAGGATTTCAGTTGATTAGGGTTTCAAGGATTAAAATTTTGATATCCAGTTTTCTACTGCACAACCATAACCTAGCAGGATTATCTCTAAACTATCCTTGAGATCAACTATAAAAGAGAGGGGCTCTAAACAAACCCTCAAGAGGTACCCCTTCTGCTCCTTTCTTACCCTCATGCACTTGCACTTATTTTTCTTGATTGATCTGGAATACTAACTTGACCATTGAAGGGCCTTCACCGGAGCCTCCGCCAGCTAGAACTTCCTTTATAGGTACAGCTACCCTCTGTTTCTACTCCAGCTCATTCTAGTGATCGAGCAGATTCCAGTGCCATCACCGTGCATTCCGAAATAAGGTAATATAGAAAAAGTTCGACATAGGGGAGAAAGTATTGAAAAAGATTCTTTCCAGATGTGAGCCTCACCCAAGAGGGAAACTCTATTTTGTGCTCGCTCTCTTCTATCATGCATCATGGCTGGGTGAGTTAGTCCATTGCAAATTAACCTCAGTGCTTCCAATCTGGTCATGCACTTCTTTAACTTTCTACTTATTTTCAGTTTTGTTCTTTTGTTGCTATTTCTCATTTTTTTTCATCTAAAAACAAATATTTATATCTATATCTATATCACATACAGCTGGATCCATTTATCATCCCTCCTACTGACATAAATGCCTCTAGAGACTTTCTTAGGGACCACAGGAATAGAGTTGGAGACATTTATTCATTTCTCTTGGTGGTTTTTGTTCATTTTTCTTTTTTGTATAAGAAAAGGAGGGTGACCATAATTATGGAGGCCTAAGTTTCTGAAGATGCACCATCAAAGACTCGAACCCAAAACCTTTGATTTTTAAATAAAGGGTTGTGACTTACAACTGGGGTAAGATCCAATTAACTTTCTATCAAGGTTTTAATCTTTATTCTTGCTTAAAAGCCTTTTTTGTATGTTTTTCCCCTTGTTTTGTTTTTTGTTATTCTACTCCTATTTCTACTTTCTTCATTTTCTTTACCTTTCATATTCTTTTGACTACATATTAGTAGTATTTCTCTAAGCAATATGTCATCAACTAACTTGGGAACATCAAAAGGTTAAATTTTAGTAGTGACCAATTCTTAGTTAGCAAGTTTGTTTGCACATGCAAAGAACTTTCTCCTTCTTTTTCTAGTGCAGAAATAGAACTTGTACATATAAATCTTGCTTTTTTAAATTCCTTCTACGGTTCTATTTGCATGTCTATGTGCACACGGCATAGAACTCATTTCAAGTATTTATTCTTTTTTATGCTAAGTTAAAATCTAAACCCTAAATCCTAAATTAACCCTAAATTCTAAATCTTAAATTCTAAATTAATCTTAACTCTAAACCCTAAGCCCTAAATTTGACATTGCTTGATTTCATTATGTTTCAACTTGGAATTCGTCATGCTGTTAGGTATATATCAATGCATTATCTGATGTCATTGGAATTCATGTTATTGGAATTAATACTGTTGGATATGTTTTATATTTGTTATTATGCTTCGATTGGTAGATGCTCCCTATGAGATACTTTATATCAAGAAAAAAATAATATAATTTTAAATTACTTTTTGTATTTAAACTTAGCAATTGATATTTAAATTAAAATTAAATTTTTTGATTTTTAGTCGTATCGAAATATTTATAAAAATTATGATTGATTTTTTGATAATTAAATACCAATTTTTATTAATAATTTTTAAATAATTTTTAATTTTAGCAATCAATTTTGTAATCGGTCCTAACAATAAAAAAATAAAAATATATATTTATAACTAATTTGTGAACAATTTTTTAAATATAAATATTTTTTAAACTAGTGACTAATTTTTACATTAATTTTCACTCCATTTTTTAAATTTAATATTTTTAAAATAAACTTAACTATTGATATTGCAACCAATTTTTAAAATTAAGAAATAAAAGATATTTATGATGGATTTTTTAAATATAAAACATTTTAAAAAAAAATAATGTCTGATTTTGAGATCATTTTTCATCCCAATTTTTAATTTAATATTTTTTAATAAATTTAACAACCAATATTGCAATCAATTCTAAAAATTAAAAAATTGAAAAAAATATTTATGATCAATTTTTTAAATCTAAAATATTTTTAAAAAATCAGTGATCAATTTTGAAATTGATTTTCACTCTAATTTTTTATTTAATATTTTAAGATAAATTTTACGATCAATTTTGTAATAATTTTAAAAAAATTAAAAAATTAAAAAAAAATTTCAATCAATTTTGCCATCAATTTTATGATCAATCCTTAAATTAATTATTTTTAATAAAATAATTAATTATAAAATTGATCTCTAAATTATATATTTTTTAGTAAAAAACTCTTTCATAAATTAGCAGCTAATTATTTTTTTTCTTCGATTGATAAATCCATTACAAAATATTAAATAATTTTTTTAAATTTTTGGTAGGTAAATCAATTACAAAATTTTATTTTTTTTTTTCTGTCTCTAAATCTGCTAAATTTTATAACCAAAAAAGTTGGTTGCAAAATATTTACAATTAAGATTTTTGTGATCGAAAATAATTAGTTGCAAAATTGGTCACAAAAATTATTAGCAACCGATTTTTAATTTTTAGCAACCAATTTTTTGGTCATTAAAATCCTTCTCTCTCTCACTATGACAATATGCCCATAAATGAAAACCCATTTCTCTCTTTTCTATTTCTACTTCTCTAATTCTCCCGTCCCATTCTGCCCTCACCTCCTCTCCTTTTCACAGTCCCCACCTCTGGTTATGGTACAGTGACAAGGGGGAGTGCCAAAGCAAAGTGGTGATAAACGATGGGTCGCAGGATCGAGTTGGAGATCAGGGAGAGTATCGAAGCAGAGTGACAAGGGATGGCAAGCCATGGGACTGAGCCAAAGAAGAGGGGGATTACCTAAGCAAAGTGGTGAGGGATAATGGGCTGCAAGATCGAGCAGGAGAAGAGGGGAAGCATCAGAGTAGAGCGATAAGAAAGACTGGTAGTAGGACTAAGCCAAAGAAGAGGGGGAGCACTAGAGCAGAGCAGTGATCCACGGCAGGCCATAGGATCAAGTCAGAGAAGAGAGGGAGCACCGAAGTGGAGCAACAAGAGATGGCAGGCCATGGGATAGAGTCAAAGAAGAGGGGGAATGCCAGTTTTTTTTAATAGATTGTAGATGGGTTATAAACATGCTGGATCTTTATTTTTTTATTGGATCGTGAAAGGATTGTAAAATAGATCAGGCCAAGTAACATGTTTATTAAATAGGTTGGGTTAGGGTTCTAGAACCTGACCTATTTAATAAACACATCGGGTTCGAGTTAAGACTTTTTTGAATCAATCCCTATCTAACCTTACCTATTTATATCCGACCCATTCCAATTGCATCCCTAGGTGGAAGTGGTGGTAGAGAAAGAGATATATCCTAATAATAGCTTCGAGATAAACATTATGGAGATATTGGATATACAACAATCTATCTATAGGCTATTTAACACACCTCCACTTGCTGAGGGGCATGGCTTATTGCCTGTGGAGGAGCCCTCTATCAGTTCTTCATCTTATATGTCTAATAGTATGGGTTTGGTTGATTGTATGTGTATAAGTGTACAAAACACCCGAACCACCGAGTTAACCATTGAAGAAGATAAAGTTTTCATCATAGAAGAAAGGAATAAGTAGGTTTTATAATTATATATTCTTATTTGACATCTATTTTTATGGTTATTTTATATAATTAATTTTGTTGTTGTTTAATGCATAGATTCATTGTGCCTGAGATGTCATGCCAGATGAGTGTTTGGTTGAAGCTTGGCCTTTGTGAGGTTCGATGGAGCAAATAAGCAAGGATAAGTTGTTGCGCAGACTTGAGATGATGTATTAGGTTTTTACTTAGTTCATAATGTAAATAAGTTATTATGATAACATAGTATAAGTCTTTGATATATTTTGAAGGTAAGGTATAGATTTATTCTACTAGAAGATTATAATGTTAGGAAATGCTGGGTGAGTACCAATAGATATCTACTTTCTAGTATAATGAGTGAGGCATGAAAGAAATATGTTGATGAGTTAAAGGAAAGAAATATGTAAGCTACACTTGCAAACATGATCGGCAAAGTTCATCCAAGTTGGATGAAGTAAGAGATATGGTATGAGTTATATCGGAAGCAATGACTCAAGGATACGAGGTGGTAGAAGTTTAGAGCTACTCAGGAAAACTGAATGAAGCAAAAGGAGTGATTGATTATCGAGCATTTAGGGGGTTCCATTCATTTTGTGACATACAAGAGGAGGATGGTCATTAATTATTTCTCTATTGTTGTTGATGTTTATATTCGATTATATATTTGTTATGATATAATTAATAGCTTATTGCATATGCAAAAGAATGATGCAGAACCGACTATTACAATGCTTTTTGACTTCACCCACAAGAAGAAAGGGATAGAAAAGTTTGTAGATGCAAAATCCAAGAAAGTTAGTGTAAGTTTTCAATTTTATATCTAAGTATATTTATATGTTAATATATATATTAACATATGTATATCCATAAATATATCTATAAGTATATCCTCATCCAAGAAAGGTTCTTTTAAGATATGTTATAAGTATATCTATCAGTATGAATATGGAGATTTCCTATTATATATGCCCTAAATGTAGATATGAAGTTGTTTTAATATTGGTTGAGAATTGTTCTTGGATATGTTGTTATGGTGGTGGTTGATCATTAAATTGAATGGTTGGTTCGCATTATTAATAGGTTGTGTGCTTGTTATCTTGAAAACTCATAGTTTTAGGGTAAACTCTATTGGATTTTTTTAAAAATGTCTAATAGATTTTGGATATTTAGATTTGTAGAGTTGGGGTGTTATATTAATAGATAAATTATTGTTATTCTGTTTGTCTTGTTTTTATGCATATTATCTATGAAATAAAGATTTTTCGCTTATTCGTTTTTTTTAAATGCTTGAACATTTTTAATGTACTGTTGCAGAGGCATATGATGTTGCTCTTGTAGAAAGTTATAGTTCATAAGTTGAATCATAACCTTTATTTGAAGCTACTACATGCGTAGAAGCCATAAGAGATATTTCTGAGAATAAAGTACACAGATTAGGACCTTATGCATTTCATCTAGTATACCTGTAAGGACTTCTACATCATGCTTTACTTCTCAACCAAGCAACTTTTCGAAAAGTGCATCTACTACCTGCTCTGCTGCTCAAAGAGCTATAGGGATTATGCATGAGCATGTTATAGTAATTTTAATGAACCCTCAATATAGAAAGATATTGCGATCTTTTATTTCTAGTCTTGGTTTTATATCCAATGAGTAATTCTCACCTCTTCTAAAGAAGGAATCAAGTCAGATAACACTCCAACTGATCCTCCATGTATTTGATGTTTGATTATGAACTTATTAGGTGTAGTGTTATGTTTGATGCTGGGTACTGACTAGAGTTAAATTGTTTAATATTTTGATACCTGTGTTGCATTTAACTATGGATTGAACTTGATGAATGCTAAACTTATGTAATTGTAGACTTAATTAGACATGTTAATATTTGCTCAAATGTATTGCTGTATTATTTTGTATTATAAAATATTAGATGTTGGCTTGGTGCCAGCGCGCACCTGTGGGAATGTCGTGTCAAGCGCCACATGGTGGGGGATGTGTATGGTGGCCAGGGGACATCCTCAGAGGGTCGACTCGAGGGTCGGCTCGGCCCCTGGTAGGGAGGATTAAATAAGGGACTGATCGCCCGGCCTACCGCTTGAGTGCAATCTGGCTTGATGCAGGTCGACCCAGGTGCGAAGCCCCTTAGGCCCGCCAGTGCGCTTACCGCTAGGTTCTGGTGCGCCTTAAGTGAGTAGATTCCCAGCCTTCCAATAGGGACGTTCCTTTTGGAATGGTGGTTAGAGGCTACGATCCAATGGGTGGTATCAGAGCAAGGTTGCAGGTTCGAATCCCTGTCGAGCTCCCTGGGTGTCGCTGGGGGGATTGTTGGCCTGGTGTTAGCGCACACTCATGTGAATGCTGCGTCAAGCACCACGTGGTGGGACGTGTGTGGTGGCCAGGGGACATCCTCGGAGGGTCGACTCGAGGGTCGGCTCAACCCCTGGTAGGGAGGATTAAATAAGGGACTGATCGCTCGATCTATCGCTTGGGTGCGATCTGACTTGATGCGGGTCAACCTAGGTGCGAAGCTCCTCAGGCTCGCCAACGCGCTTACCGTTGGGTTCTGGTGCGCCTTAAGTGAGTAGATTCCCAGCCTTCCAATATGGACGTTCCTTTTGGAATGATGGTTAGGGGCTACAATCCAACATTAGATTATGGCTGATATATTAAAAATTACGATATATACAGGCTTGCTACTATATTTATAACATAGTCTTTTAAGTGAAATTTTTACTAAGGAATTTGCAAGAAAAATAGTGTTAGATAAAAACTTTACTAAGTGATTACCATATAACTTTTAAACAAACTTCAAACCATCTTCAAGGGATTGCCGAGGGTTATCACTAAGGGATTTGCAAGGGATAATTTTCTTACAAATTATTTAGCTGACCAATTCTTGGAAAGGGATACTCTCTTGATGAATCCCTTGGTAATTACCGAGGAATTTCTTACTGCATTTTGGTTTGTGAATCCCTTGAAAAATAATTGATGCTTGATGAATGGTCTTTAGTTTTATCAAGAAAAATTTTCTCACTAAAAGTTTTTGATTTCTTGGTAATTACCAAGAGATTTATGAGCTAATATCAGGTATTCTAAAAAACAGATTTCTGTTAAAAATCCCTCGATGATTATCTTCATCAAAAAAATTTTGACTTTCATCAGGGGATTTTGTTTCTCACTAAAAGGTTAATTGGTAATGAGAAAGTGATTCTTATGTATAGAAGGAAAAAATTCTCTCGCTCTTTGACGAACAATGTGGATTGTTAAGTATACATTACATATTAATTGTTATTTAATTTATCCAGTATTTTCCAAATAAATACTATTTTATACCTCAAAAATTAATGGTGTGATATTATTATTGATGAACAACAAAAGGGGTTTTAAAAAATCATTATTTAAATTTGTTAACATGTACAAAAATAATACATCAATAGAGTTTAAAAAAAAAAAGTATACTTGGTTTTTCGCTTATCCTGTTATAAATGTTTTAATGAGCCACAATGCAACTATGACTATTATGTCATCCTTTTCTAACATTGGGCACGTGTTGCCCATGTTCTTCCACTACAGTGAGAGACCAGGAAAAATAAGCCTCTCACTGTTAAATAAGATTGCATTTTTGTGGAGCTTCAAAAACTCTCACTTTTTTTTTTCCTTTTTTTTTTTTTTTTTTGGAAGGGAGGTGTGGGGGGGGGGGGGGGGGGGGGGGTTGGGAAAGAAAAACTCTATCTCTCTCTTTTTTGATAAACCGAATATATATTATATAATAATCCTGGAATGGTACAACCCAAACTGTCTGCTAACAAAAGTCTCTAAACCGTACAGGCATGTCATGAAGAGAAGAATATAAAAACTCTCCCGAATGAAACGTCATAAAAGAAGCCACCCAATCTGCAACTGAGTTGGCTTCCCGGTAGACATGACGAACTATAAGGCCCATACAGTCTTGAAGTAACAGAGCTATGTCCCGTAAAAGAGGTAGAGAAGGCGTCCCTTTGAGAGCACTCTGGATCCAGGAGATGACAGTGAGGGAGTCACCTTCAATAATAAGGCGATCTAAGTGAAGGGTCCTCTTGGCATACCTGATGCCCGCCCATGCTCCGTAAAGCTCTGCTAAGGGGACGGTCTGGTCGAAGAGTTGGGTACCCCCCGCGACGAGAAAGCCGACACCAGAGGCCTGAATGACAAATGCAGCCTCTGCAGTAGACCCTCTGACACTCCCGTCAAAGTTAATAGTAGCAGAAGTCGGAGGAGGGGGTTTGCAGGAAACAAGAATCCGACGAGGCACTCGAAGAGCAAAACTGGAACCTCAGATCTCAGACGAATGTACCATCATACCCTGATACTCAGCATCTTGGGCCCTAGCTCTCTCAATAATAGATCTGGTCAAACAAATATCAAACCTGAAGACAATGGCATTTCGGGTAATCCAGAGATGTAAGGCAAATATGCAATAAAGCCCCGAGAAGCCGTGTCTGGAGGATGGCACAGGGTGTGAAGGAATGTGTCAACCACATCATGTCCCGTGTATAACAAGGATCTGTAACTTGCCAAGCTCTCATGCAAAGGAAAAGTGTATGATCCACGGATTCCTCAAGAGCAACACAAATCGGGCAAGAGGGGGGTATGTTCACCCCATCGGTGTTCAGAAAGGATCTAGTAGGGAGCCACCGCCAAGCCACCTTCCAAATAAAAAGTTGTACCCATGGGTGCACAGGAAGAGACCAGATCCACCCGGCCTGAAGACTCCTCTACTGCACTGGATAGTAGATAGAATACAAGTCTAATAGAGGGGCAGAGGAGGAGGAAGGAGACCCCCAGACTTTAGTATCCTGGCAAGGCGACACCGGTAGAGCAATAGAAAGAATCCTGTCCCTCAGGGCATCCCCAAAGTAAGAATAAAGTAGAGTAGAATCCCAGATTTGCAACCCTGGGATAATAAAATCCATAACCAAACTGAAAGGCGGCAAGTCAGGGGATACAAAGGTGGGCCATCTCTGAAGTGAGATATCAGAGATCCACACATCCGATAGGACTATAATAGATCTCCCATCCCCAACCATCCATCTGATGTGGTGAATGACCTCCAGAGTCCTCCTCCTGATCTCCCTCCAAATAGCAGACCCTCGAGATGATGAAGCAACGTCACCTCCCTCCAGAGAGCGGACATCATACCTCGCTCGCATAAAGGAAGCCCACAAACTGTGAGGCTCTAAAAATAGTCTAGTGGTATGATGAGCCAACAATGCCTCTCTCCTAACAGCAAGGGAGTAGATACCAAGTCCTCCATCCCGAAGAGGCTGACACACCGACTGCCACCCCAGCAGATTGATACCCCTAGGAGCCGCACTCGGCCGCCAAAGGAAAGCCCGAAGAATCTGCTTGACCTTATCCACCATAACCTTGGGAATGACAGCATTTGCTAAAAGGTAGATTGGTAAGGATGTCAGCACAAATCTAATCAAGATAAGTCTACCTATAGCCGATAGAGTCCTACCTTGCCAACCTTCGATCCTATCCTGCATTGCCTGCACCAAACCATGAGAGTCTACCCTACTGAGCTGCCCACCAGAAATAGGTACGCCCAAATAACGGATGGGACCATTCTTCTCCTCAATCCCCAGAATGGAAAGAATCAGACTACGAATGCAGACTGTAGTCTTTGGAGAAAAATGGACCTCTGACTTTGACAAGTTGACCCTCTGACCGGATGCAAGATAATATGCCATAACTACAATCCCGAATCCCCATGCCATAGCCTCAGATGCCCTTCCTAGAAGTAAGCAATCATCTATAAAAAGGAGGTGCGAGATCGGGACTACTGATGGGGCAGCAATGAAAGGATGGATTGTCGATGCCTGAACAACATCCCGCAAAGCTCGCGAGAGGAAGTCAGTAGTAATAATAAACAAATAGGGGGAGAGCGGACAATTTTGCCGTAGGCCCATCGAAGAGTGAAAATACTTCGAGGGAGATCTATTAATAATAATAGAGAAAGATGGGCACATGATGCATGCCATAATCCTGGAAATCTACAGCGGATGGAAGCCAAAATCATGTAGTGAGCGCTCGACGAAGCTCCACCGCACTCGGTCATAGGCTCTCTCCATATCTAGTTTGATAGCCATCAGAGCAGATCTAGATGATGCCCTCCACATGTCATGCATAAACTCCTGAGCTAGCAGGACATTGTCAGAAAAGCCCCTACCTCCAATAAAAGCTCCTTGCTCCGGAGAGATGATGCCCAGAAGAATAGCCTTCATTCTCCTGGCCAATAGTTTAGAACAAATTTTGTACAGAGTACCACACAGGCTAATAGGTCTGAAGTGCGAAGGATGAGAAGGCTAAGAATCCTTAGGGATAAGAGTGACATGTGTCCGCTTCCACCTATCCGGCATCAGACTAGTAGAGAAAAAGAGTTGCACAGCAAAGGTAACATCAGATCTAACAATTCCCCAATATCATTGAAAGAAGAGAGGGGGGAAGCCATCAGGACCAGGAGCTTTGTCTTTCGCCATAGACCAAAGCACCTCCCTAATGTCAGTCTCAGAAACAGGAGCCAGAAGTCCAGCATTCTGGTCCTGGGACATAAACCTCTCAAGAGCAGAAACCTAGAAGTAAGGAGGGTCACCCTCATCAGAATTCCATCTGAATCTAAAAAAATGACCCAAGCTCATACAAGATACTCTCCTCTTCCTCAATCCAGTGCCCATCCTCGGACTTTAGAGTCGCTATCCGATTTCTGTGCCTCCTGACAAGGGTAGCTTGGTGGAAGAAGTGAGAATTTCTATCTCCCTGAGCTAACCATTGAACCCTAGATTTCTGCCTCCACATAGTTTTTTGCTAAGCCAGCAGAGAATTATAAGAAGCTAGATTAGCTCGCAAAGAGGAGAGATTTGTATCATTCAGACCACCATCCCTATCCTCCTTCACCTGGAAATCATGGATGACTTTCTCCATTTCCACCAATCTTGTAAAAATATTACCAACCTCCTCTTTGTTCTACCTCATCAACTGACGTTTGAGAAGTTCCAATCTATGGTTGATCCGGTACTGAGCATTATTCCTGATAAGAATTCAGCAGACCTCCCTTACCACCTCCCAGGAGCTTGGATAAGAAAGCCAATTTTTTTCAAACCTGAAAGAAGCATGAATGGGAGAAAGAGGAGATAAAGTCAAGAGGATGGGACAATGATCAGAAGCCACCCTGTCCAGATGCTGCACCATGAATTTGGGATACAGGTGGAGCCAACCTGTGATTGCCATAGCTCTGTCTAACCTTTTCCAAACCCTGGCCCTTCTAGATTTGTTATTGCACCAAGTATACCTAGAGCCCACAAAGCCCAGGTCCACCAAGCCATTGGAATCCAAAAATTGAGTGAATTCCCTGGTTGCCACATTCTGAGAAAAGGGTTTACCCCTCTCTTCTCTTCCACCTTAGTAATACAGTTGAAGTCCCTAACCACAATAGTCGGGAAGCCCTGATTGATCAACCGAGGCATCTCATTCTACAGAAATCTTCTTTCCTTGTAGCAGGTGCTGGCATAGACTCTGGAAAGGATCCAAGAGTGACCATTATTTTTAGTAATCACCATAATCATATTCTGTGCACACATGTGGAACACATTGATTCTGACGACAGCCCTGTCCTAGGCCACAACAATGCCCCTCGATAACCCCCTAGCATCAATAGTATAAAAATCCCAATTGTTGGGAAGATATCATCGAATCTTCTGCAAGGAAGATCCAACCAGATGGGTTTCCAGTATCAAATAAACATCATGATGATTTAAAAGATTTATTCTACGAAAAGAGGAGGCAAAGGAAGGTTTCCCTGCCCCTCTAGCATTCCACGATAGGATCTTCATACAGAAATCCTTAACCCCTTGAAGAAGCCATCCCCTAGCTCTTCACAGACCCAACATGCACAGCATCCATAGACCCCACATGCATAGCCTTCATAGGATCCCCTCCCCCTGCTTCGCCTCCCCTGTCTCCTGAAATAAAGCCACCTTCAACTGTCCCACAACATCGTCATGGACCGGAGCTTGCTGATCCATCCCAATTCGAACAGGGACCACCACTTCTCCATCCTAACTCGTACCCGGATTAGGGCGACTAGCCGCAATCAAAGCCAACAAAACCCCACCTGGAGCTTCCTGCTGCCATCCCGAGGAACATAACCCCCATCCAACTGTTGGGAATTATGTCCCAAAGCCAATCGTCTAGGCTGTAGATGGTTGTGCTATTTGTATATGAATTTTGATATAAATAAAACTTATCTTTAGGCTGTCCATCACAGGTTCATTTTCTTTAATTTAAATTCTTTTGTGATGATATCCTTTGAGCTACCTTGTATGTGATGTAGATAGGATGCATCATGTAGTTCATAAATTAGTTCACGACCAAAGGATATGCTATTTCGAGATGATAGAGTATCAAGAGTAGATCGTTGATGTCATATCTGTTGGTTGTCCTCTTAACCAAGTAGCATGGAGATGCTGGTATGACATCGGGTGTTGTGTTTGATACTTCACTGTATGTGACTCTCATGCGAGATTCTCTTGCTACCGAAGAGGAGTCTTGCATTAGAATGTGGACATGAATTATTCCTTTGACTTGAGATCATTATGGCAGCTTGCAAGCAACTCACTGTGCTTTGGTGCCGGACTACCCGGATTTCTAATCCGGTGATGAAAGGTTGCTGGCTACAGTCAAGTACTTATATAGCGGTAGTAGGATCGAGATAGGATTGACCTCTCCAAATGATTTGGCTTGAATGCTTTATATGCCTCAATTGAGTAAGACCTTGGCCAGGGCATTCCTTGTAAAGAGTTCAGGGATTCTTTGAGACATATTCGGATGGACTGCTAAGGGTTGGGTAGTTTAACCCTATGCCATCCGGAGTATTAGGAGGTTTAGGGAATAAGTTCAATGCTATTCCATATTCGATAGGTTCATGTTGCTCTGCAACCTTCAACCTATCTGGATGCTGAGTGTCATTGCTAGATGGCGACTTTGGCTAGTACTGAAAATGTTTCCGTGCTACCATTTAGTGTTTGAACCTATCAGAGTCGGACCTTTGTAGAGCATCCATGTAGGTGATCAGATCCTCATTATTTTCATCAAGTTCAATGGGATCCCCGTCCTGGACCAAGAAACCATAGTATCTATCCGATTGACGCGGTACTCTACCGGATCTCCTTAATGAGTGCTCAATGGGCTCTGGTTTTTGAATTAGTCAAATCCAGTTCTGAGATGTCGCCTAAATGTGTCGGTACTTTTACCTGCTGAACTTCACTAAGTTCAATCTTAGTGGCTACAGTTCCTTCACTAAGGAACTCATTTTCCAAAAAGATAGCCCTAAGACCAACAAACACTCTTTGTTTATCAGGCAGGTAAAAGAAATACCATTTAGATTCTTTCGGATACCCAACAAATAGGCACCGGTCAGACCTAGGTCCTAATTCATCAGTCTGCAAATGCTTAACATACGCTAGACACCCCCAGACCCTAAGGTATGAGAGTACTAGTTTTCGTTCAGACCACATCTCATATGGAGTCTTGTCCACAGACTTACTAGGAGACCTATTAAGAAGATAACAAGCAAACTCCAGGGCATAACCCCAGAAAGAGATAGGTAGAGTAGCAAATCCCATCATGGACCGGACCATGTCTAACAAAGTCCTATTCCTCCTTTTGGAGACACCATTTAGTTAGGGTGTCCCCGGAGGTGTCCATTGTGAGAGAATCCCATTCTCTTGAAGATAAGTCAGAAACTCACTAGAAAGATATTCGCCTCCTCGATCAGATCGAAGAGTCTTTATACTCTTTTCAGTTTGCTTTTTAACTTCATTACGATATTGTTTGAATATTTCAAACGACTCAGACTTATGTCTCAACAGATAGACATAACTGAACCTAGATAGGTCGTCTATAAAAGTAATGAAATAATTATACCTACCTCTAGCACTGACTTTCATAGATCCACATACATCTGTATGTACTAGACTTAGAATTTCTTTGGCCCTTTCACCTTTTCCAGAAAAAGATGATTTTGTCATTTTTCCAAGTAAACAAGATTCACAGGTAGGTAATGATTCAAAATCATTTACCTCTAAGAGACCTTCTTGTCTTAACATGTTCATCCCGTTCTTGTTTATATGACCTAGCCTACAGTGCCAGAGATAAGCATCGCTGACATTATCCATTCTAGGATGTTTGTTTGCTGTGTACATTACACTCACAGGCTGTGATAGTATATAAATGTCATTTACTAGATTTCCACTCATTACAACTGAACCATTCAAAGTAATATTGCAAACATTTCTTTTTATTGAAAGTTCAAAACATTCATTGGTATCAGAGCTAGGTTGGTGTATGCATCTAGTTTAATGTTTCATAAGAAATCGATTTGATTTCCTTCATGTAGTACTCGGATTAAGGTGGATTCGCCATGGCCATCCGGTCATAGGAGAGAAGTATGGTTTAAAGACCATCTCTTCCCATTCCAAGGGGTTCTCCTATGGCATGTAGGGGTGCCGATGCATCATGATCTCATGAAAAAGAAAGTAAGAAATTTAATGGATTAAAATTGTTTTAATCTTTGATTTATAAATCATTATTATGTTTAGATGAGATCTAAAAGAAATTTGATCTAAAAACCTTGAAAAGTTCGTGTGTAATGTTTGAAGTTTGGAAAAACTATGTTCTGGAAGAGCTGGCTCTTTCAGAAGAGCTGGCTCGTTCAGAAGAGCTGACTAGAAGAGCTGGCTCGTTCAGATAGAGCTGACCCGACCAGAAATCTATGTTCTGAAAGAGTCAACTCGAGCAACAAAAGAGTCAGCTCGAGCAACAGAGCGGACCCAACCAGAAATCTATGTTCTGGAAGAGTCGGCTCGAGCAACAGAAGAGTCGGCTCGAGCAGCAGAGCTGACAGAAGAGCCGACTTGACCAGAAATGTGTGTTCTAGAAGAGGTAACTTGATTTGCAAGAGCTAACTCGACCAGAAAATTATGAAATAGTGATTTTAAGCTTCAAACTTTTATGAAATTATTTCATTTTACTTTAAAAATGTTTTAAATAGTGTGATGCACTTAATTATGAATTAATATGTATAATTGCTTCTGATCGAGCCGACTCTCCTTGAACGAGTCGACTCAAGCTGAGCCGACTCGAATGGTTGAGTTGACTCGAATAACGGACTGCTAAAATTCAAAAACCCTTCATTAAATGCTGTAATTGTTATGGGATTTAATGCTAGGAGTTTCGAGTTTTAATGATTGCCATTGCTGAATTTCAAGAGACCCCATAACTCTCCAATAATCTCTCATTAATCCCTTTTAATTATTTTGAGGGCTGCTGCTATTATATAATTGCTGGGCTGCAGAAAGTGAACAGTTCACTCCTCATTTTTCATACCTAGAAATCTGGATCAAGGTTGAGACTCTGCCATATTCCTTAGTTAGAGATCTTGATTGATCCTTGAGAGATTAAAATATTGGATCTTTGGGATAGAGTGAGTTTTGGGTGGGATCTTTGAGTGCATACCTTCTATTGAAGGTTTGGAATAGAGGGAACTGGGAGAGTCCTTGTTCAATTCCAGCACTGCTGCAGCAATTAGCACTTCAAGGAGTTGAAGGAGTCCCACTCTCTTCAAGGAGTTGAAGAAGAAAGAGTTCACCCGACAAAGCTTCTGTAGGGGCTAGCACCTCAAAAGGAAGAAAAAGGAATTGTGCTACACGATGTGAATCATCTGTAAAGCTAGTACCCGAGTACTACTTGCAAAGTCAGATTTTTCTATAGGCTTGTGCCGTCCCGGGAATCATCATTGAGAGGTGGGCATTTTTGCAACTTCCAGTTCCTCTCGGTAAATGTCATCGAGGTATGTACTTGTTTTATGTATGACATAATTATCCATACCGCATCATTGTATGGTTATATGAATAGTTTCATATTTCATACTATGGATGCATGATTTTATATTTATATTACTCTAGATGCATCTAGATCCTGCTAAAGGGATTATGTTAATTAGATTAACATCTTGATAAAATAGTTTTATCACTTTCCGCTGCTGCTTGCTTTTAGAAAAGTTTTAAAATGCATGCATCACCCCATGCTTCACCCCTAGGAACGGTTCCTTTCACCAACTCCTATACACACCCCTGAGAACTCCCCAGCAACCCCTAAGCACACCTCTGGGAACCCTCAGCTAACCCACCTCCTTTCACCCCCACCTCTGCCGCACCCCCTACCAGGATTTTACTCTTAGCCACACCACCCACCTTCCCTCCCCGCTAATCCCTGCCCCAAGCACCTGAGAGGAGGCTGCCATGACCCACCAAGCATTCCCTGTACAGCTCCCTGGGCAGTAGCAGAAGCCTCAGACCCCTTCCTGACAACCTCAGCCCATCCCATCACCATCATTTTCCCCTCAACAGTATCCCCAGCATCTCTCTCCCCTGTTCCACACTCACTCCTAGCAGCAGATGACCCAGCCACCATAGGCAAAGAGCCCGAGAGATTGCCCTTGCCCCCCACAAGCCCCTCCAAACAAGGATCAGAAGAACTAACCTTTACCGTAAGGGGGGATGCCGACACCGCCAGCCGCACCTTTAGTCCAGCCGGAGATGGGGGGCCAGGCTCCACCAGCATCGGTTTGGGGATCACCAGGGCAGAGCCTTTTAGGCTGGGCAGTGGGGAAGGCGGCGAGCTTCGGCTCCTTTTCAAAGCACCCGAGCCCAAGTCCACCATGAAGAGGTCCACTGGGCCAGAGTCCGGAAGGCCCACCTCCATCCGATCCCGTAGCCCGGCCAAAGGCCCAAAGCCAGGGGCACCATCTCCTGAGGCCTCCCCTAAGCTCGCCTCCGAGGAACGGCACGGTGCAACCTTGCTCGGCTTCTGCCAGTCGTCCGAGTCTAGCGGTGAGCTAGGAGTGGACGTACCGACCATCGGTGAAGCTCTTGAGGGGGAAGAAGAGGGAAGATCCGAGGAGGATCTGCCAGCATCCCTTCCCCCATCAACCTCCTTCCTCTCCTTCATCGAAGACCTTGCCGGTCGAGGCTGCCAAATGTGAGAGGTGAGTAGCCAGGGACCAAACTTCGGTCGATCCCTCCCCTCAGCCTCCAAGTTAGACATAACCGACCCCTTTCTAGTTGACACCTCCGACCCCCCTTCACTACTCTCCCCTTCCTTTCTTCCCCCCAGCTCAACCGAGGTAGTAGTACAATCTTCTTCATCATGCCCAATTTTCCCACAAGCAAAACAGAGGACAGGCAAGTTTTCATAAACAAAACGTTGCCTAAAGACCTTGGATTTACCTTTAATCAACACCCCCGGCTTCATTGGTTGGGAGGAATCCAATTCCACCTTAACTCGAGCAAACCCTACCTTCTTTAAATGATCAGTAAACCCATCAACCGAGATAGGTCTCCCAGCCTCCTCCGCCACCGCCATCATCGATGCCGGCTTCCAGTATTCCAGCGGAAGACCAGGCATTCTCATCCACACCACCACTTTATCAATCTTCCTCTACTCCGGCACAAAGTTTGTCTCCCATTCATCCATAGCAAGCAGCTGGCCTCCGGCAAACCAAGGCCCTCCGGCAATGACGAAGGCGCACTCCCTTTCCGCCTTTAGCTGGACCACAAGATGATCCTCGGCCAACGGAATGACTTTCGGGTCGTATGATAAGTTTGCCTTCGACCGGATCTCCCTGGCCACCGATTCCGCTGACACCCACTGTCCCAAGCTTTGAACCACCACCGCAAGACTTGACCATTCCTTCCTTGTAGCTCTAGAACCTTAGTGAAGTATGCTTGCAACTGTTCAAGATCATCCACCGGAAGCTTCGAAGAAGTCTAAAAGGACCCTCTCGTCGGCCCCTGAACAATCATTGCCCAAGTACGTTTCCCCTTCAATCGAACTCGGCGTCCCCTTCTCGTCCTTCCCGCTCGAACTCCCCCCTTCCACCATGGATTTCTGAGGTAGTTTCAAGAACACGGAAACTGAAACCCCCAAGCACGCTTACCAAGACACATCTTGTCTATCACACTTGTACTGGGTTGGTGTTGCACGCGTTCTTCTAATAATTAAAGATAGAAGCTCAAAAAAAATCAGCCAATCGCTGTCAGGGAGAGTCTAGCTAATTTTGTTTTTAAAAGAAAAACTCTCTTTTTCTTTTTGACAAGAAAAAAAAAAAAAATCCGATATAGCTATCCTGTAAATTTTTATTCTCCACACATATCAATTGTCATGGATTTAATCAAGTTATTTATGAAATCCTGTCTCGAATCAATTGATGGTAAAATAAAATTCCTACCAATCGAGCTATCATCCTAGCAATGAAAAATGTCCTCTTCATTGTTGGTATTGGATCCATGTTACACCAGCCAAGAGGGTGATTCAGAAAAATCAGCCTATCACTGTTAGATGGCGTTGCATTTTTCTATCACTGTTAGAAAAAAACAAAGCTCTCGCTCTCTCCGGGGAGGGTTAGCTTACCATCTTTGGAGGTGGCCGCACCTCGAATCAATTTATCACGTGAACAATTCTATTGCATGTGGCCAGACTTCAAGGGTTAACCCCGCAAAGTCTCTTTATATAACGACCAGCAAAGACTCGAACCCCGTACAAATAATCAAAAACTACCGGTCAGTTCCATCTCACCTTCTTCCCCCAAAACCATCCCAAAAAGAATGATGTTGCAGCCTTTGTTACAAGCTCCGAACCGAACTTCCTCCCTCTTCTTCTCATATGGGTGGTCCTCAAGCCATGGAGGCTCATCCACCAAAACCCGGCCATCATCGTCGGTTCGACAACGAAGGGCATCGAGGTGTGGCCAGATTTGTTGTGCGATGGAGGAGGCTCGGCTGGCTGTGGCTGCTACCAAGGAGGGACCGGTCCCGGTCAAGGCATTCGTCAATGTGAAGCGCCCCATCGGAGGGATCTTTGCGCAAGGCATTGTTGATACAATTACTGACTTGTTCGGAAAATCTCTCCTTCTCGAGCTCGTGAGCTCAGAGCTAGATCCGAGTAAGTTTCTAATTAAGCATGCATACGTAAGAATTTGTCAAAGAACACGATGCTAATTAGTTGCATAATAATTAACTGGCTCCGATCTAGATCCGAGTGAGTTTTTTTTTTTTTTTTTTTTTAATGAAACAAAAGGTGGGGAGGAGGGAGATAGATCCCGGGCATGGCCATCTCCAGACGGTCTCCCAATCCCAGCCAGAAAATATTCGATACACGACACATATTAATTTTTTTGCGGCCGTTTTTCAGAAAATTATTATATATATTCCTAATTTTTTCACTACCACCGATCGACGGAAACTCCAGAATTATTTTATTAAATTTTTTTTTTGAATTTACTTCTAGATATTTTTTTTATTTTTTATTTTATTTCTGAATTTTTTTGTCGAAATATTTCTGAATCAAAACTCGAATTTCTATTAATTTTTCACAATCAACTGGGCCACTCATCGCTGAGTTTTTAATTAAGCATAGGCAAGAATTTTCTAAGAAGAAGGGACCGAGTTGCATAACTAGCTTGGGGAGTTCTTTTGAAGCATTTTACTGCGTGGACATGATGACCGCTGTTTTTACCTCCCTTAATTATCATATTATATATTCTGGGAGAGTCATACGTACGTTGGATGTCATATGTTATCGATTACTGTATTCCGGGACCTTCAAAGGTTGGAAATGTTCAACTTCAATATGCTATATATTTATTATGTATTGCTGGAGTACCTTATATCATCTTTTGGTGTACGTTTTTCTTTTTTAAGATTTTAGTTGTCAATTCTTGCTAATATATTATAACACTTGGATTTTGTTTCCCTTTTCTTTTATAATACAAACATATATCTTTAAAAAAAATACAGTAATTTTTTAATTTTTAATTTTTTAAAAAAAGTTATTTGAAAAATTTATGGGATATATCTGGTAGATCCTTAAACAATGGCGGAGCTTCACGTGACGTACGATTAATTACTACCTGCCAAACTAAGCCAAAAAAAATTGAAATAAAAAATTAAAAAAATACTGTAGTTACCAAAAAAATGTAACCACGAAAAACCAAAAAGCTTCATTCAAATATCCTTTTGTTTTCTAAATATTAATTTTTTCCATTTATTTTATTTGAGATTTTGAAAAAAAAAAAATAATGTTTAATTAAATCCTTCCTCTCTCTCTCTCTGTGTCTGGGAGACAATAAAAGTGGGTCACACTAAGCTTTCTCAAGCACTCTCTTTTTTTCCTCCTTGCTGAATAGGTTTAATTTTTTGGATTTTGGAGTTGGAGCTTGGAAGGTCTTATTAGTATGTTATCATTTAATTTAGTTTTTTATTTTTTTGGATATGTTTATAGAAAGTATGTTTGCATATGTGATCCTGCCCTCTGCTATTAGATTACTTTGAAATTGCGATCGGCAATCTCACCTCAGCAATTTCAAAGTGATCCGACGGCGTGGTTCCGTGACCAAGTTTCCAAGTTTATTTTGTTTCCTGAAAAATTAATAAAGAACGAATAGAGTAACTCAAATAAACATGTGCCTTGATTTATCATTTTTCTGAATTTTTTTCCTCTCTCGTGTATATATATATATATCACGAGGATCGTTGTCTTTTTTTTTTTTTTTTTTCTTTTTGTGATAATAAAAAAGGGATGGGGGACCATTACAGGGTCTTTCCTCGTCAAAATGTTCTTGACCTCTCACTCACATCAATGATGAAAATTTTCACATCAATGATGAAAATTTTTAAATTTAATCGAGTCATCAACGATCCCGGGCTTCAAAAAAATTTCTGAATTTAACGAATCACAAACAATCCGAATTTCAAAAAATTTTTAAATTTAATCGAGTCATCCACCAAATCTATTGGTAGCGAGGCAAGATCTCTATCAATCGGACTACCATCTAAACGGTACAAGAATCGTTATCTTCAAAATTATAATTTGATATATATATATATATATTTATTTATTTAAATCTAGAAGCGTCCCAAACATGATCAGATGTTGGTTATATAGAACAACGGTAACCGTAATATTATGATGTCATAGTGGTTTCAATGGTCTCCCATATTCTACTTTAAGTACATAAAGATATTTAAAAATGACCATTATCTTAACTACCATCCGATAATATATAATTACCACGATATTATGTTATTAATGTGGATGTTATTTATATCTCCGGTGCTCTTTGGGTTAAATTAATTTTTAAACTCAAATTTCAAGCTAGTGGAAAAAAATCGCAAGCAATCGCGTCAGCATGTAAGACTTTATTTCCCTGTCATTGTCCATTTCTTAGTTTTAGTTTTTAATTTTCCGAAGAAAAACTATAAAAAAAAAAAAAAAATCGGAATAGTTGTTGATGAAACTCTTACCGTCGAGAGACAGTAATCCAGCTAGTTAGGATTTTATCTCATAATCAATCGGTCATGGATTCAGGATACGATTCTATAAAAATTATGATTAAATCAAGAAATTATCTTTAAGATCCATAACGATTGGATGGGCGAGTGATCGGGATCCTTTTTCTTCTCCATTCTGACCGGCTGTATCTTGGTGGTGCTGGATTGACGTATTCATCCTTGAACAAAAAAATGTTACAAAAATCTTGCACCTGAATCAAATATTTTTTTATGGATAGTTAGATAGAATTTATTATTTTTTATTATTATTATCTTTTAAAAAAAAATGTCCCATTTGGATTATGGCAAGTTTATCATCATGTGGGACCAGCGTGCGTGCCAGAGGACGAAGGGTTGGACATGCAGGACGCTCGGATACGTACCGGTTGTGGACCATGACAACAACGTGCAATTTGTCTACCCTATCGCAAACTACCGGCAGGATGAAAAAAATCTTGGGCGGGAGTGGAGTGGGAGAAGTGGAGCATCTCTGATTTGGGATTGAAACAGGGATTGAAAAGGGTGGCATCGGGGGACCTCTTTTTCTATATTATCGAACCTCCACCAGCTCAGCGGTCGATTCGGGAACCCTCCAGCTCGGCCCTAATGGAGAGCATCAATTTTGGTGGCCAATCCATGCTTGAAAGTAGGGACTTATGGCTAATATGGATAGAGACTTCACCTTTATGCACTTGAGTCGGCCAATCATGGATCTTAAAAAAGTAGAGGCACACAATTAGGCTTGAACACACTTGATTAAGCCCAGCTACTGTTATCTGGTGCCTTGCTTACTATTTAATCGATTCAATAAAGAATCCGATATGATAAGAGGCTTGATAAGATATGGATCCAAACCCCTTTCCTTTAAAGAATCCAATAAGAAGACCAAGCCTGACCCTCAAATTTGGCATTATGGCACGAGTCATTCTTTATGTTAAACGAACCCAACCTATTATTTACTTTAAATTGTAGAGATATAGGCAGTATGAAAGATTGGAAAAGATTGATCACCATAAGCCAAACCCATGTTCTTTAATACGGAAATATAGAATCTGCTCCACAAATCATTGAACTTTTTTTTTTTTTTATATATATATATTAAGGGCAGTGTTTAGAAGAAACCAATCCTAGCTTGAGATTAATATGCTTATCAACATTTATTTCAGAAACGGGTTTAGAGAAGAAGACGGTAGCGGGCTATGCTTACAAGATTACCGCCCAGGATGAGGACGAGAAGGATGAAGTCACATACGAGGGCAACTTCACACTCCCTGTTAATTTTGGTGACGTTGGCGCTATTTTGGTGACCAATGAGCATCACAAGGAGATGTATCTCAAAAATATTGTCCTCAAAATTGAAGATGAGACTTTTACCATAGAATGCCAATCTTGGGTGTGCTCCAAGTACGATAACCCTGAGAAAAGGATCTTCTTCGGCAGTAAGGTAACTCTCTCTCTCTCTCTCTCTCTCTCTCTCTCTCTACTTCTTAGATAATTACTTTAACAAGTATATTTAGCAAATAATTTCGAGAATAAAATATAATTCATCATTAGTGTCCAAAAAATTTCAAATAATCATAGATTTAGAAAAATAGCAAAGCCGGTAAAACTGTGGATTTATCTTTATGTTTTCATGGCAAAAACATATGTTATAAAGAGGTGAGAATAATTAACAATAGTAAAAAATGCCACCACCATGAATGATAATAATTAATTCATAATCTAAGGGTATTTCTTGAATTTAGTAACTAAGTAGTCATTGATTAAGTTGGTACTTCATGAATAATTAGGAGAATCATTATGATCAATTAAAAACTTGACAATAATAATATAATATTTTAGTAATTATGAGAGTATAGTTATTATGGTTTGGAGATACACAAAGCAATGAAAAATTAATATTACAAGCTTAAAGTAATATCTACGATGAGCGATTGTTGTGAAGAGCTAGGCATTATTGAACATTGGTATTTAGTTATCATAATTTCCAACGCATGAACACTGACCACCATTTTTAGGTACTATTACATATTTGGACATGATGGAGATGATCTTGGACTAGATCTATTGATTCATAACATTTGGTTCAGCTTTATGTTGTTATAACAAATCGGGAATCCACCTTCTAATATTTTTCAAAAAAAAAAAAAAAAGAAATAGAAAAAGAAAAAAAAGAAATACTCCTAATTTGATTGGGTTCCTATATATATGTGGATGAAGATGATTAACATTGCAACAAAAATTATCAATGTAACAAGCAACACAACGTAAAACTCGATCTATTTAATTATTATTATTCAATTAATGCACTTTCTCTTTAGGTCTAGCATTTAGCAATTGTTTATTATTAGCACAAGCAAGCATGTCAACACGTACACTTTCTAACACGCTTTTGTTTGTTCAATGTGGAGCAGTCCTACTTGCCATCCCAGACCCCAGATGGCCTTCGGAGGCTAAGAACGAAAGAACTGGAGAACTTGAGGGGGAATGGAACAGGGGAGCGCAAGCCCTTCGACAGGATCTACGACTATGACGTGTATAACGATCTCGGCAACCCGGACAAGAGCGAGGAGCTGGCAAGGCCGGTCCTCGGCGGTAACAAAGAATATCCATATCCAAGGCGTTGTCGGACCGGACGTCCGATGTGCAAGAAAGGTATCCAAAATATTGAACCCAGTGTCCTCGAGATTATTAGCTAATAATCGATCGAGTCAAGTCAATGCATCGATCCCTTGACTCCCAAAAGGCAAAACCAGATTAATGCCTATCTATACCACATTAATGACAAATACGTTCGAGAATATGTGATGTTATACCACAGTTCCATAATCTAGCCAAGTACAAGCAAAGCGTATACATAGGATTTAGGTATTATATATGTGCTAAAAACCTCAAAAAATTTAAGGCAAATGGACTAATCAAGGTTAACCTCCATCTTTTTGGATGATCGTGCGTTTCAGTAATGTAATATGAGCCCCCCCCCCTCCTCTTTTTTTTTTTTTTTTTTTCCTTCTCACAAAAAGAATGATGCTGTTATGATATATATAATCTTTTGTATGTTAATTTGTATCCACCAAACTTATATGGGAGCATATGCTTGCACTCGTAGACCCTCGTTCAGAATCATGGAGTGGCGATGATTACGTCCCGAGGGACGAGGCTTTCTCAGAGGTGAAGCAAGCGACATTCACAATCAATGTCGTGCGACAAGTAATCCACGCTCTACTACCTTCGCTCGACACGGCAGTCATCGATCCGAAGCTTGGCTTTCCCTTCTTCGACTCCATCGATGCGTTGTACAACGAGGGCATGAGGTTTCCAAAGGAGAAGGGGCTCGCCTTCTTCCGCACCCTCCTACCAAGGCTAGTCAAGACAATTGCTGAGGACACCGATCAAGTCTTGCTCTTTGAGACCCCGGAAATGATTGACAGTAAATTTTTTCTCCTCCCCTGGCATTGCATGACGAAGACAAGGAATTATATTTCATGCAACGTGCATGCACTACTACGGATACCAACGCATGTTTCGCATATATTAACTAGCAATATTAATTCTAGAAATCAAATGATGAGAGAACTACGTACGTACGATAAATTGTGATTAATTAAATAGCAAGAATCATGACAATTAAGTGTCGATCCAAATGATCGGGATTGGCTCTTCGAATCTTTACATGAAGATTTTGAACCCATATGACACGCTCGTTGACTTGTACATAAACTTTTATGTTGCACTAATTTGGTGGCCTTGATTGCAGGGGATAAGTTCTCATGGTTGAGAGATGAAGAGTTCGCTCGGCAAACTTTGGCGGGCCTAAATCCCTTCAGTCTTCAACTAGTTACGGTATGCTCTGCTTCCAGTATTGCACTCCGTTCGTACAAGATCTAGCCGTAAAGAAAAACTGAACTCGATTATTCACAAATATACTAGTGATGTATCCAAATCATTCAAATGCGACCCGTTTCGGGTAATCAGGCTAGCTGGATAACAAGTAACGGTGCCAATATATTGGCCTTTAATCTATCAATTTAGAAATCTTGATCAATGCCTGACCTGCTGACAACACACGATATTAATTGTAAGACAGTATCAGACAATGCTAAATTATACATGTGCCTTGGCTAGCTATTTAATTTACGGTCATGCATGGTGAAGTTTTTAATTTAGGCTATTTTATTTATTTATAAGCCATTATGTGATTTGAACTTGCTTTTATGACATTGTGCAGGAATTTCCGATAGTTAGCAAACTCGATCCTAATGTTTATGGTCCACCAAAGTCGGCAATCACTAAAGAACTAATTGAACGGGAAATAAAAGGAGTCGTGACCTTTGAAGAGGTAAACTTTATATACATATATATACATAAAAACATATACGGATACATACTTCTATGGTATATATACTTCTATATATGTGCATGGAGGAATGCTATTGTAAGAGAAAAATCATGCAGAAAAGTCATCGAGGTGCCTCTTGCACCAATAATTTTGCTTCATTTAATGGCAAATTTTTAAATGCCGATTCAAATGAATCAACGGTAATACACCATGCCAGTGAAGTGACTTTTTGAGTTGAAGTATTTTGTACATAGGGGATCGAGAGGGTTGTTTTTTTCGCTCGAATGAATGAATGACCGATTTTCTTTTGCGATACATACTATTAATTAGACTGTGCCGAAATCACTTTGAAAACCATGCATACGATGATGTTGCAATGCGTTGAAAATCATGTAACTATTTTGAGAATACTATGAGATGACATCCAATGGTTGGTGTCATCATCAATCATTCATCGATCTGTACAAAAGATACAAGCCGTGTCCTTTCTATAGGTATATGCTAAGCATGCTATTTGCAGGAATGCACGTTAATTGCCATGTTGGACCGTAAGATTTTGTGCAACACAATTTTTTTTTTTTTTTTTTTTTTGGCAAATATATTTTATACCCTTCCATATTATCTCATTATATCATGTGGACCATCGCCTATAAATCCATATGTAACTTTCAAATACTAATTTCACTGGCCACGAATTGAAACAAAAGAGACCACTTTCTTAAATCCAATAATCATCTACGTACAGTCGCAACATATCTAGTTGTCGTTGGCATCTTCATTTTAATTTGTTTTATAATTAATGGCCATTGTCATTATTATCTCAAAGTAGTCCAGTTGCATGCAAGACCTTTTTTTTTTTTTTAAAAAAAAAATACCTTCCATCTCCGAATCGCATGCATAGCTGAAGCACACTTATTGTATATACTGATGCTGGTCTCCTTTTTTTTTTTTTTTTTTTTTTGTTAAATATTAAAAAAAAAAAAAAAAAAAAAATCTTTCAGGCTCTCCGACAGAAAAGATTGTTCATGCTAGACTACCACGATCTTCTGCTACCTTACGTGCACAAGGTCAGAGAGCTAGGAGATACCACGTTGTACGGATCCCGAACACTCTTCTTCCTCACGGATGACGGTACGCTGAGGCCTCTTGCTATCGAGCTCACCTGCCCTCAATCCCCAACCAAGCCCCGGTGGAATCAAGTCTTCACTCCCAGTTGGAATGCCACCGGAGCCTGGCTGTGGAAGCTAGCGAAAGCACACGTGACCGCCCACGACGCGGGCTATCACCAGCTAGTCATCCATTGGTAAGATTAGCGCCCCACCCTCGCCTCCCTACCTGTGAATCATGATCCAAATTAAATATTTTAAGGATTACCGAGGTAGCAACATCACACTACCACCACTTGATCCGGTCACTGATCGACTACATAAATGAGATCGATTTCTTAGAGGGAAAGGATTCGGTTTCAAGGACGAATTCAGGCTTAGCCTGGTAGTCGACAGACCTCTACGACCAAACTTATTTAAGTACCTTGCAAACGGTCAGATGCTAGAGCACCTGTAAAACTGTTCTCCCTTCTCTGTGACTCGACAGGTTACGGACTCACTGCTGCACCGAGCCATACATAATTGCTGCAAACCGGCAACTCAGCGAGATGCACCCAATATATCGGTTGCTGAAGCCCCATTTCAGATACACCATGGAGATCAATGCAGAAGCACGCGACTCACTCATCAACGCAGGCGGCATCATCGAGACAACATTCTCTCCCGGCAAATATTCCATCGAGTTAAGCTCAGTTGCCTATGGCCAGCTATGGCGATTCGACATGGAGGCCTTGCCTGCCGACCTGATAAGAAGGTATAATAAACCACCTCAACAACTCATCAACCACTGCCTTTTTGTATATACCATCTCCATGGTCCATACAGATCGATACCCGGCCAGGACTACTATATCTGATTGTCGGGGAATGGCGAGTTGACTCGGCACGTAACAAATCTCCTAAGCGAGTCACCTCAGGTTTTGAGTGGAATGGTAAGTTCAACAGTTAGTTGGGACCAAAGGTTTTAAAGTTGAAGCACAGATCAGGGATGGGCCAGACCTTATACAAATCCGAACTTATGTGGAGCGAGTTTACATACAGATCTTACGGTGATAGATCTCCACCTTTCTCCTCATAAAATCTAAAATGATATCTTTCAATCAGAATCCTTTATAGTTCGTGGAAGTGCCATGCATCCCTGAATGGCCACCATCAAAATATAAATAACCATCCAATAACACACATCATGGATGAATATGGCACGTGCCCATGAATTGCTTTATTTGATAGTCATCCACCTCCTGATAGCTGCCATTCATTTGTTTGATAAATATCCATATCCTAATGGTACCTGTGGTGCTGCACATGCAGCAAGAAGGTCTATACTCAATATTTTTTGATGTTTCTCTCCCCCCCCCCCCCCCCCCCCCCCACCAAAAAAAAGAAAAAGAAAAACTACCATTTAGTTGGTTGGCCTCTCGCTCCTTAAGGACCTGCCATTTATGTGGATTATAGAATTTCATACACATCTTAAAATTGCTTTTTTGGTTGTCTCAATTTGCCTAGAAGTTCAAAAAAAAAAAAAAAAAACTAAAACTAAGAAATTCTACTTCAATTTCGGTTAGAATAAAAAACTAAAATTCCAACGTTATATATATATATATATGGCTTAAGGAATACTTAGCTTTATCTTCTAAACATTGAGTTTTTGTTGATTATCAGGGGACTGGCGGTGGAGGATCCGAAAGCAGAGTTTGGATTAAGGCTCATGATAGAAGACTATCCATTCGCTACCGATGGGCTTCTGGTGTGGTCATCAATCAAGCAATGGGTTACAGACTACGTCAACTTCTATTACCCAGAACCAAGCCTTGTAAAGAAGGACAATGAGCTCCAAGAATGGTGGACCGAGGTCCGAACCAAAGGCCATGGCGACAAGAAGGACGAGCCATGGTGGCCGGTGCTGAACACCCCCGAGGACTTGATCCAAGTCCTGACCACCATCATCTGGGTCGCCTCCGGCCACCATGCCGCGGTCAATTTCGGACAGTACCTTTATGCTGGCTACTTCCCCAACCGCCCCAGCATCGTCCGCAAGAACATGCCGGTGGAGGACGAAAAGAAGCACGACTTTGCCAAGTTCTTGCACAGGCCCGAGTTCACCCTTCTCAACACCTTGCCATCACAAATTCAAGCCACGAAGTTGTTGGCGGTGTTGGACGTGCTCTCCAGCCATTCGCCGGACGAGGAGTACTTGGGTGGAGAGCCTGAGCTAGCATGGAAAGAGGAGCCCATGATCAATGCTGCGTTCGAGATGTTTAAGGGAAGGATGGAGGAAATCGAAGGGATCATCGATGGACGGAATGCCGATCCCAACCTTAGGAATAGATGTGGTGCCGGCATTGTCCCATATGAGCTCCTGAAGCCCTACTCCAAACCCGGGGTGACGGGAATGGGTATTCCTAACAGTATATCCATTTGAGATCAACCGGAAGGAACTTTTCTTCGATAATAAAAGAAAGACGTGCGGCTTTATGCCTCCTTTTCCATTAAAAAAAAAAAAAAAACCGGAAGGAACTCCCCCTTCCTTTCATTAGATTTTGCTTAAACTTTGCATATTTTTCATCGATAACCGACTCTCTATGAATTAACCGAGCTGAAAGTAATCAATAAATCCAGCATAAGCTACATCCATGTATATATACGCTTTGAGCCTTGCGGAAAGCCGCTCAGGAAAAGTCAATGAGTCTCCATGGATATAAGATATTAATAGTTCTTCCATAAGAGAAAAATCCTCGGGTTGCGAATGTTCTTCATGAGACACAGGCGGTCTGTCATTAGCGATCGACCATCGGTCGCTCATCTTTGCCCAAAAGATAACCGTAGCACTACGTCAATTTTAAATATGGTTGTTGTAGAAAGTTAATTTAGTCTTCTTAACTTGAAGAAAGTAAAAAAATCCAAGTTTAACCATCTTGATTATTTTCGTAAGAATAAGACACGGCCGTTTTTTTTTTTTTTTTTTTTTTTTTTTTGGTGAAGAACAAGACACAGCCTTTGACGGTTCCCAGCTACTAAAACCGGGGCTGGTTGCTTTCTTTCTGCAGGTGACGCTTAACGGAGGACAAACAAAATTCTCCACCGATGGAGCGCGATGCCTTTGCTCCTCTATTCAGTGGGATGTCTTGAATCGAACATCTGGCAGGGCGGGGGGCCGCGAGGATAACCGCACCGGGATTTATCTCCCCTTCTCTTTTTTGAATTAAAAAAAAAAAACGATGTCGATTCCAGGCGCCATCCACCGCAAATAGGGTCCCGGATTTGGAGTTGTTCTCTCGATCTGCCGCATGGAGAGCAGACAAAGGCCCACAAATTAATGAACTTCCAACATTTTTTTAAAAAAAAACGCATGTACGACAAAATCCTCCACCGCCTTCTAATGGTTCGAGAATATCAGCACAAGCACATACTTGTGTGTTAAAAAACGACACTTGTAGACAGATAATACCACACACACCGCATCTAGATATGATGCACAAGGGGAAATAAAATCTAAGGTGAGCTGTATCTTTCTATCCTTTTCCTTCGATTAATTATTATTTAAAATATATTTAATAATAATAATAATTTAAAATTAGTTTAAATTTAATTTTTTTTAATTTAAAATTTTAGTAAGATGATTTTATCTAATCTAAAATATGTTTAGTTATTAAATCTATCTTGACGTGGCCAGAACGCTGATATGGCACGAGGCAGCTGACGTGGAGCCCCCATCAGATGCCACGACAAGCTTTCAACATGAGCGTCTTCGCCGGGCTGAGCTTCCCTAAAGCAACATCTCTGCCTGTCGAAGGCAAGCTCCGTCCTCCGCCAGGTCCGTTCCCGCTAGCCCGGAATACCTAGGCCAGAGCCGAGTCCGAATGCCCGCCCAAGGCGGACCCCTCGAGATCAGGCCCCGTGGTCAGGAGTCGAGCTCAGCCTCCCCCGCCACGAGGCGCCCATTCGAGCTCAGGTTCCCTGGGCTGGGCGGCACCCCGGCACCGAGCTCGCCTGAAGCCGGGCCTCGTGGTCAAGAGTCGAGCTCAGCCTCCTCCACCACGAGGCGCCCCTCCGCGGTCGAGCTCAGTCCACCTCCGTCCTGCCGAGCAGCACCGAGGCGAGTCTACCGAAGACAGGCCTTGCCCCTCCAACTCGGCCCTCAATTCAAACCAACGCGCCAGCCACCAGGGGAGCCATGCCTCTCCTTCGAGGACAGTGCCGGTACTCCCGAGGACCGTGCGACAACACCAACCATGTCGTAATTAATGCCCACGGCCGTCTCTCACTCCAGAAAGAAAGGAAAGCTCACATCAAGGCACCATGCCCTCCGCCAATCTGCCGTACAACCGAAAAAAATACCCTATCGAAGAGCGCAGGTCCCAAGACCAGCGGCCCGCCGATCAAGGCCCTGTCAGGTTCCCAGGAGAGGGATGGGCCCTGTCAGGTTCCCAGGATAGGGATGGGCAGAAGGAATGTCAGAAATCTACGGAGGCTTCCCCAACTGTCAAAACAAGAGAGACGTCCCGTCTACGCCACGGTACTTCACCATACACGACAACAGGGGGAGATCCCAAAGCAAACCAAGGTAGAAAACCCCGCCAGAGTAAGAAAAAGAGGTATCGACATCTGACCCAAAAACATCCATTGCATACTTTTCAATCCAAGAGAGGAACCAGAGCAACACAAGGGAGGAAGGCCAGAGAGGAGGGCAAGACCACCTCGGCCAACACCACTCCCAGCTCGTCCTCATCTTCCACCCACACTATATTCACTCCTCCTAGCGTGGAGCTCATCCAGAGGGGCTCGACCAGGAGGATCTGTTCTCCTGGATCGTCACTGACTTGACCGTCGGAGTGCCCACGTCGGAATCCCCGGCCGGGTCCCTGACATTGCTTCCTTGCAAGTCCCGAGGCACCGGAGGCGTTCCCAGGAGAGCGAATGCGCGACACCCGACCACGTAAAGAGCTACAGGCCACGGCGATCTGGGCGGCAACATATCTTAATTTATATGTTCATTATAAAAGAAAAGATAATGTCATTTATGAAATACAAGCACTACTAAAAAAATAATAATTCCCGGCGCTTTTTTCGGTTTTTCCTAACACTTTAAAGCATCGGGAAAAACCTTCCCGATGCTTTAAAAAACATGGTAAATGCATTGCGTAGGTGAGGGTGGAAAAAAAATTTTCCGACGCTTTGGAGAAGTGTCGGGGTTGACCAGGTTTTTCCCGATGCTTTTAAGCATCGGGAGTAAGGTTATTCCCGACGCTTTTAAAAAGCATCGGGAATAACCTTATTCTCGACGCTTAAAAGAGTCGGAAAAAAGAAAGTATTGGGAATAACCTTATTCCCGATACTTAAAAGCATCGAAAAAAAGCCTGATTATTCCCGACGCTTTAAAACATTAGAAATTTCAATTTTTTTTTTAAAAAAAAATAAATAATATTTAAATTTAAATATCCCCCTTCGTAGTTGTAGCTGCCATTCACGGGTCCGATCGTTTGCTTTTCGATTTCGACCATCCAATCCTGATCCAACGGAGGAACGAACGGAAGGTTGCCACCGCCCATTATCTCTTGACAGGTGCCCGATTGGATGAGTCGAGTTATTTGTCGCTTTAAGATCATGATATTACATGGGCTAATTCTCTCAAGCTCGATGATTACCGGATTATCCACGTGGTGGTTTACACGAAATTAATGCATGCATGTCCGGATTGTCACCACGTACCCATCCATATAAATATGATTTTTTGTAAGATATATGCTTCTTTTCTTGATATTTATGTATAAAAAAACAAATATATTCTCCTTTTTGCACCCGGCCCCACCCCCCCCCCCACCCCAAAAAAAAAAAAAATCTAGAAACAACCATGATATTGGGCGAGTTCCAATATGCATGGATCGAAAACTTGTTAGGCATAAAGAAGAATGGATTATGATAAATTGTGTAATTAATTTTCACTATAATGACTTTCATGGCCAGCATTTTATAAAATAAAAAGCTCATCATGTCAGCCATTATAATAACTTTAAATGCCGTTATAGAGATGGTGAGGTTATATATAAAAGAATTGTTCGAATAATGATCATTATTTAACCATTATCCCTGTCATAGAGTAAAATAATATTTTTATTTTACTTTTATTTTAATTGTTTAATTAAAAATAAGAAACGATATTCTTTTATTCTACTAGCAATGACATGATCCAGTTTCCATTATTACATCTTGTTAGTGCCTGATGGTAGCATCATAACAACAATAATTACCAGGCTATTCTAGGCTAATACAATTAATGAGTGAACTAAGCAACGTAATATTAAGTACTATCATAACAGATAATTAGGATATGTGAGACAAAGGGATCATACAAGGGATGAAGGGAATATCAGCATTATTGAAATCATAATAATGGTACAACAAATAACAATCAAATTATGGATTCCAGCATGAATTATCACTTGCACGCCTAGGTTTCATGCCAAGCCCCATTGACAGAAAAATTTCATTGGGGTCTGGTGGCTTTTTCTTTTTTTTTATTTTTTTTTGGTAAGAAGGCCCCTGGCAGGGCATTACATAAAATAAATAGAGTTTTACAAAATTTGTACAAAACCCAAAACAACAGGTACACATGTTACAATAGCACTCGTTTACTATTCATTCTATGGTCACGTAAGAGCTACCAAATTAGAAATCTGCAATGGCTGTTACCTGGAAACTTGGAATTTGAAAAATTTTGTTTAGGTGTATTTTCTGTTGTGTTTCTTCTCTTTCAGGACACCGGATCTAAATGCTCTAAAACCAATGAATCTTAGAAATAGCAAAATGTTAAATGCAAAAATTAAACAACATAAAATTTGACTGGAATAATTGAGAGGTTTCAGTATACAAGACAAATTCAACACTAGGTGGCAGATAATAGTGTGAAATAAAAAAAAATGCTAACAAGACGCTTTCTTTTTAAATGCTTATTAGATTTAAATCCGTTACTTTCCAGCGCCATAAGGGAAACCATTGCTATAATTTGCAGGGAGATCTCCCTGTAAACCAGGAACATTATTTACTGCTCCTTTAACTTTGAGATGGACAGCATCAAACTCCCCTTTAAAGCTTTGACGAAGGCAGACCTAGAACATAAACTGTTAAAGAGTTAGAAAGAAGTCCAGAAAAAGGCAGCAAAAATTCGTTTGAGTCCTACCAAGATGGATATATACCAAGTTGTTTTGCATCGACAATGCTTGGACAAGCAGATGGAGGAGGGGAGTTCTCATCCAAGAAAGCTTCGACCTGGTTAGGATCAGACCAAGCTGGATATCCTTTAATCTTACCCTGCGTGCCAGCACACAAGGAAACTTCTCTGTCAAGAACAAAAACTCATTTCAAAGTTGTTTGAATATCCAGACTTACCAAAACATTTAAAGCTGAGAGTGTTGCCATTCCTTCACGTGTCCACTGAATTAATAAAAGACGAACTTGATTGTACTAGGAGTAAAAAAAATGAATATATAGGAAATAAAAGTTGTTACTTTTGAACTTAAATGTAATCATACAAGATGTTTACCTTGGAGGCAGATGCAATATGTGGCACAACAATGGCATTTTTCATCTCAGCAAGCCCAGGTTTCGTGTAAGGTTCTATTGCTGCGTCAACTCCTGGATCGAGAACCGGGATGGCTGGGCGGGCTGGAGCGCTCCTCTCCCGGACGAACCTGCAGAAAAGTTCCCAAGGGCACCAATGATGCTCCGGCGGGGGACCCTCCGATGCTTAAGTTAGCGGGAGGTTGAAGGCAACAGAATGGAGGAATCAAAGGAACAACAGCGTATGGAGAGGGAAGAGTTCTTCTACCTTCGAACGGGGTCCCCCAGGTACCTTATATAGGTGCGGAACAGTCCAAAATCCGTTAGGGGAGAGGCTGGGAAAGACCGATCTGCCCCTAGGAGAATCTGGAGAGTGGCCACGTGGCGCGTGGATACGGCGACACCGTGGAAGTAGTGGAGTAGGGCCGTTAGGATGGCAGGGTTCCGCCGTAACTGAAAGGTGCTTTTGGAATACCCTGGATGCCAAGGCTTGTCCGTCGAACATCGGTCATGAGGCGGTCGGTCAGTCGGGCCAAAGGCCGAACCTCCGAAGGAGAACAGTGGGCCGGACCCCAGCAGGAGAGGGTCGCTTGGACCTTTAGTGGAGAACGGTGGGTCGGACTCCAGCAAGAGAGCAGTGGGCCAGACTCCAGCAGGAGAGGGTCGTTCGAACCTCAGCTCTGGTGGATCGGACCTCTTTAGTTGGAGCTTTGAGGAGGGCGGCCAGATTGGACCGCAAGACTAGGCCGATTCTGGTCGAGGGTGAGTCGTCGTGGTACAACAATTGTCCCCCTTGCCCTTGCGCTTCGAGCGAGTCCGTAAGCTCGAAGGGCGAGGGGATTAATTGGCAATAAATGCGCTGGCCTTTCAAATGATGGCGAATCTGGCCCGGCATGCTGCATCCGGCTGTCTCCTGCTTCGATTTTTGTCCTGGGACAGGTGTCAACGCCTGGGTGGTGAGGACTGAGGGAGCAGTTATGGCCGGTACGGCGCATAGTGGCTGCCCATTCAGATTCTTGAAGCGACGTGGGACACGTGGTGCCATCGGGGCAGTTGGCACCCCGCCGGAGTGGCCCATCCGCCGTTGCTTCGTCTGTCATGCGGATCGGGGTCGGATACGATCCAGCGCATCCCCCCGGATTCCCGTCCAACCCGGGAATCGAAGCGGCGGCCGTCGGAGCTCGGCACGTGGGGGTTGCGTTGGGATGCGGCCCCTAGATGCCTATAAAAGGAGAGGGGCAGCGCCCAGAAAGAAGTTGCTGCTGCGTTTGCACCAGAAGAGAAAATCGCCTCGTCCCCCCTCTGCGTTGCTCTTAGGCTTCTTTAGAGACCCAGAAATCAGGTCAGTCCCGTCTTTGTCTTCCCCCATCTTCTTCATTCTCTGCAACCCATTTGGGATGGCTGCAGCTCACGGTCGTAGGGAACCCGGGCCCTTCGACATCCCGTCGACCATGACCCGAGAGAGGGTCGAAGACCTTAGGATCATTTACAACATACGGTCCACCTTGCATCTGACCATCCCTAGCTGAGAGAGTAGGGTAAACGGACCTCTGAATTTAGGAGCCCTACCCATGTATGAAGACCACCTGAAGGCCGATCTTCGTTTCCCAATCCATAGCTTCTTCGTTCAGGTCTTCAATACCTTTAGGATCACGCCCTCCCAGCTGACGCCGAACAGCATTAGGGTCTTGTGCGGCTTCGCAGTTCTGTGTCGGGAGGCCGGCATAGAGCCTAGGGTGACCCTTTTCTCCCTTCCTATTACAACAGGACTTCCGGAGTCAGGAATGGTGGATGCTTATTCACCGTCCTAACTGGAAGATCCTAGGGGGGCTTCCATCCGCTATTCATGGATGGAAGTCCAGGTTCTTCTTCGTAGATAGCCTGGAGTCGTGGGGCTTCGAGGCAGCTTGGGGGGGGCTGAGGACGGATGCCTTGCATGGGAGGAAGGTCTCGAGAGCCGACAAGGCCGACTTCCATAGATTGGACAGCGAAGATCCAAAATCCATTACTTTTCTGCTCTTTGAGGACAGCCTCCACCGGGCCGGACTCAGCCGACAGCCGATGCTAGGTAGGATGAGAGTTGTGTAGGGAGAGATTGGCTACCCTCCTTTCCCTCCTTATTTTCTGTCAGCTTGGCGACTGCCACTAACTCTGCTTCCATTATTGACAGGCAAAAAAATGAAGCTGGATCGGGCTGTCCTTTCAGCATGGTCGGCGTAGTGGAGGGCCATCCGGATCGTAGAGCCGATGCAGTAGGAGTCGAAGAAACGGGTAGCAGAACCAGCGCCCAAAAGGCCGAAGAAGCAACGGACAGCAGAGTCGTCCGTCCCGGTGGTGTTGATCGACTTAGGGGATGACACACTCTTTACCGAATGACAAAAGATGATCACGTCCGAGCGGTCATCTTCAGCAGGACAGCCGGCCGCCCAAGCGAAAGGGATGCATTCGACGTCGGCAGGGACGGTGGCGGCCCCTGTGCCCCCCTCGTCAGAGACGACCGCAACGGTCCCCCCAACGACCCGGAGAACCCCGACGGGCGAAGGGCTGTCGGCTGCTAGCAAGAGGGCCACCTGGGCCCTGGGGGAAGAAGAGGAGCGCCTGCTGTGGCGCACGACGGAGGAGGCAAGGAAGCAGCTTCAATGGGTCGTCCCCGATACTAACGGGCAGTTAGTGAACGAGGCGGCCAGCAGTTCTCTCCGGCATCTTCTTGGGGTAAGCTCCACTCCTCTTGCTTCCACTTTAAGTTTAATGCCGAAAGCTCACTAACTGCGCTTGTTTGTCGGCAGCTCGTCAGGGACAACCTCCTGATGGACCAAGGGCTGGGTGAGCTGCTATACACAAAGGAGCAGCTGACCCAGAGGGCTGAGGCGGTCGAGCTGGTGAGGGACACCACCTGGGCGGCGCTGACGGCCTCCAGGGAAGAGGTGACCAGCCTGAAGGCTGCGGTAGCCGAGATGTCCCCCTTGCGAGCCAAACTGGAGGCCCAGAAGAAGAAAACAGAGGACTTGCTCGCCCAAAAGACTGACCGAGAGGCCAGGCTCAAAGAGAAGAGGAAGAAGCTCAAAGCCCTAGCCCGCCGGTTGAAGGTCGAGGAGGATCGTACAACTGATCAGGACCTCCGCTCAAAGGGCTATCAAGCATCAACAGAGAGGTACAAGGGCCTGCTAAAGTCGGCCCAGGATCTGCTGAAGATGGCCAGTGAGAAGGCCATTGTAGATTACAAGGTCTCCAAAGACTTCAAGGAGGAGATGAACAAAGCTGGGACGGTCGGCTTCGATTACAGGTACGACGAGTGCCTGGGGAAGGTTGGCACCGCCTTCCCAGAGTTCGACCTTGCTTTCCTCCAGCTGCCGAAGCCAGCGGCGGCAGAAGCTTCGGAGGGGCTGACCCGACTACTCGAGCGATCGAAGCCTCAGCGGAGATCATTGCTGAAGAGGCCGGAGTGGACGCCCCAACCTGTGCTGAGGCGGAGGCAACCGAGGGGGCCAAAGAGGTCGAAGCGGCATCTATAGCCGAAGAGGCCTGAGTGGCCGTTGTAGTACCGTCCGGAGGTCAGACCTAGTTGGTTGTAAATGTTTGACTTTCAGTCTATGTAAATATCTTTTTGGACTTAATGAAGAAAAACTTTTCCTCACTATTCCAATCTTCTCTTTATACTGTTTACTGCATTGCTTTCTGAAATTTCGCTAAGTATGGGCCAGTCGGCATATTAGAGTGTATGGTCGAATCTTCATGGTAAGTATTGAGTGAAAACCTAGACCAAACTAGATCCTCTTAGGATTTTTATTCCAAGTACTGGCTCGTCGGCCCTCTAGACCGAGAATAGACTAAGACGGTTGAAGCAGCAGTCGGATGTCGGCTCAGGCCGGGGCAACTAGCTTAGAAAATTTATCCTAAGTGTTGGTCCATCGGCTTTCCAGATGCTGAAGCAGTTGGGGTAGCGATCAGATGTCAGCTCAGGCCGAAGCAACTAGCTTAGGAAATTCATCCTAAGTGTTGGTCCATCGGCTTTCCGGACGCTGAAGCAGTTGGGGCAGCGATCGGATGTCAGCTCAGGCCGAAGCAACTAGCTTAGGAAATTCATCCTAAGTGTTAGTCCGTCGACTTTCCGAACGCTGAAGCAGTTGGGGCAGCGATCGGATGTCAGCTCAGGCCGGAGTAACTAGCTTAGGAAACTCATCCTAAGTGTTGGTCCGTCGGCTTTCTGGATTGGGCTGCCCTAGAGCCTTTACCGTCCGAAGCCAGACTTTCGGAGATGGGCTGCCCTAGAGCCTTTGCCGACCGGAGTCGAACTTTCAAAAGTGGGCTGCCCTAGAGCCTTTGCCGATCGGAGTCGGACTTTCGGAAGTGGGCTGCCCTAGAGCCTTTGCCGACCGGAGTCAGACTTTCAGAAGTGGGCTGCCCTAAAGCCTTTGCCGACCGAAGTCGGACTTTCGGAAGTGGGCTGCCCTAAAGCCTTTGCCGACCGGAGTTGGACTTTCGGAAGTGGGCTGCCCTAGAGCCTTTGCTGACCGGAGTCAGACTTATGGAGGTGGGCTGCCCTAGAGCCTTTGCCGACCATAATCGACTTTCGAAAGTGGCCCACCCTAGAGCCTTTGCCACCGGAGTCAGACTTTTGGATGTGGGCTTCTCTAGAGCCTTTGCCGACTGGAGTCGGACTTTCGGAAGTGGGCCCTAGAGCCTTTGCCGACCGGAGTCGGACTTTCGGAAGTGGGCTGCCCTAGAGCCTTTGCCGACCGGAGTCGGACTTTCGGAGGTGGGCTGCCCTAGAGCCATTACCGACCGAGTCGGACTTTCGGAGGTGGGCTGCCCTAGAGCCTTTGCCGACCGGAGTCGGACTTTCGGAAGTGGTTCGTAGAAGAAATGTGGACTTCACTGATAATATTTGCGGAGATTGTCTACATTCCATGGACGCGCCAACTGCCGTCCGTCCAAAAATTCCAGCCAATAAGTGCCGGCTCGAACCACTTCGGAGACCCGATATGGTCCTTCCCAATTTGGAGAAAGCTTGCCTTGCTCTGTCGGCCTCGAGATTTCGGTCCTTCGCAATACCAAATCGCCGACTCGAAAAGCTCGTGCCTTGACTCGCGAGTTATAGTACTTTGCCATCTTTTGGCGGCATACCGCCATCTTCATGCTTGCCCGAAATCTTGTTTCCTCAAGCAAGTCCAGGTTAACCCTTTGTTGCTCGGAGTTGGCTGGCTCAGTATAGTGGTCGATCCGGAGGGATTGGAGAGAAGTTTCAATAGGGATGACAGCTTCACTTCCGTAAGTGAGGTTGAATGGAGTTTTGCTAGTCGACGATCTGGCGGTCATCCGATATGCCCATAACACAGAATGGAGTTCTTCCGCCAAAAGTCCCTTTGCTTCATTAAGCCGAGTCTTCAGCCCATGCAAAATTGTTCTGTTGGTGACTTCAACCTCTCCATTGCACTGTGGATGATCGACCGAGGTAAGTCGGTGAGAGACTTGGTATTGCTGACAAAAATCTTGAAATTTAGAATTATCAAACTATCTCTCATTGTCAGTAATGATGGCTTGGGGGATGCCGAATCGAAAGATGATATTGTTCCGGACAAAGTTCTCTACCTTAACCTCCGTTATCTGTGCAGTGGTTCGGCTTCCGCCCACTTGGTGAAATAGTCGATAGCCACAAGTAAAAATTTTCGTTGCCCGGAGGCCGGGAGAAAGGGTCCCAGGATATCCATCCCCCACTGTGCGAACGGCCATGGAGCAATGATTGGAGTTAGCTCACTGGCAGGCCTCCTTTGAATGACGAGTACCTCTGACATGCATTGCACCTTCGGGCAAAGTCTGATGCATCTTTCTGAATGGTGGGCCAGTAATATCCCTGCTGGATGATCTTGTAAGCCAGGAATCTCCCTCCAAGGTGGTCACCACAGATGCCTCATGAACTTCCCTGAGGGCGTAGTCAGGCATCCGTCAACCCCAAACACTTCAATAGCGGTTGGGAGAATGACCTCTTATAAAGGACGCTGTCAAGGATGACATACCTAGAAGCTGTCAGGCGCACCCACTTGGCCTCCATCGGATCTTCTCTCTTGGTAGGGACAGAGGCGCATAATTCTCGAACCTTCAGGGAAAGTCCCTGGGCTTCAGACTTCGGTGTTGGGCCGACCGCCGACTGTCGTTCGGAGGTCGAACTTCGGGAGCTTTGTCGCTCCGCTTCTTCGGGGCCAGCCTTCCTTCAGCTTGACGTCGACTGCCAGCTTGTTTTTTCGCTAGGGCATACTTCTGCGCTCTGGCCAGCAACTCACTATAGCTTGTCGGATGCTTCTTGTCCAGGGAAAAGGTCAACCTGGACGAGCGGAGCCATCGCTTGAAGGCTGACATCGCTATAGCTTTGTTAAAGTCCGGGACTTCCATGGCCACTGAGTTAAAATGGGCCATGAAGTCCCGGAGGGTCTCTCCCTCCTTTTGGAGCACGAGGAAGAGGCAGTCGGTAGTCCTCGGGGTCCACTGCAAGTCTTGAAATGGAAAAGAAAAAGGAATTCGAGTTGAGAGAAGGAATGGATCGTACCTGGCCGGATAGCAGAGAACCACATCCGAGCAGTCTTCTTGAGGGTCGCGGGGAAGGCGATGCAATGAAGGGCGTCGGAGGCACCTTGGACCATCATGTGGGCCTTGTACTTGCCGAGGTGGTCCACCGGGTTGGTGATACCGTCGTAAGGGTCCACCTGTGGGATCTTGAAGTGGCGGGGAATCATCTCCGCCAGAATTTTCTCTGAGAATGGGGGACAGGAGTCGTACACCTATCCCTCTCGGCCTTCTGCTGGAGGGCGATTTCATCAATGCACTCCTCCATGCGCATAATCTTGCTGCCGTAGTCCTTTGGAGGTTCAGCGGCAGCCGACCGCCGAAGGGGATGGACTCGGCGTAGGAAGGCGAGGCAGACCTTGGCCTTTTGCTGTCGGCACGACAACCCAAGGACCTCCAGGGCTCTATGGCGGCGTGGGAACCATGCTGAGGGATCTCTGGCCGTCGGCCTTCCGCAGCGGCAGTCCGAGGGTTAGAGTAGGAAGCAGCTGGTTGTTGTTGCCGGTTGTCAGCTGCTTCCTGGAACCGCTGAACCGCAGCCATAAGTGTCTCAATGCGGTTCACCAAGGTTTGGAATTACTGCATCCCCAAAGTGATGGTGGGCTCTGCAGCAGTAGGGGCGCAGTAGTGAAATCATTCTCTCGAAGAGGCTCCTCAGACCTGGAAGGAGAGGTATCTCTCCTGGTAGTGGCATTTGGAGCTCTTCCCTTAGCTATTTTCTCGTTGGGATGATGGATTCCTCCTTTTAGAAGAAAGAGATTCTTTCGTCGCCCTTCCTCTAGTGCCAATCTGTTGCTGCGTCAACTCCTGGACCGAGAACCGAGATGGCTGGGCGGGCTGGAGCGCTCCTCTCCCGAGCGAACCTACAGAAAAGTTTCCAAGGGCGCCGGTGGTGCTCTGGCGGGGGACCCTCTGATGCTTAAGCTAGCAGGAGGTTGAAGGCAACAGAATGGAGGAATCAAAGGAACAACAGCGTATGGAGGGGGAAGAGTTCTTCTACCTTCGAATGGGATCCCCCAGGTACCTTATATAGGTGCGGAACAGTCCAAAATCTGTTAGGGGAGAGCCTGGGAAAACCGATCTGCCTCCAGGAGAATCTGGAGAGTGGCCACGTGGCGCGTGGATACGGCGACACCGTAGAAGTAGTGGAGCAGGGCCGTTAGGATGGCAGGGTTCCACTGTAATTGAAAGGTGCTTCTGGAATACCCTGGATGCCAAGGCTTGTCCGTCGAACGTTGGCCATGAGGTGGTCGGTCAGTCGGGCCAAAGGCCGAACCTCCGAAGGAGAACAGTGGGCCGGACCCCAACAGGAGAGGATCGCTCGAACCTCTGGCGGAGAACGATAGGTCGGACTCCAGCAGGAGAGCAATGGGCCGGACTCCAGTAAAAGAGGGTTGTTCGGACCTCAGCTTCAATGGGTCGGACCTCTTCAGTTGGAGCTTTGAGGAGGGCGGCCGGATCGGATGACAGGACTGGGCCGGTTCTGGTCGAGGGTGAGTCATCATGGTACAACAGGTTCATTCTGTTGAAAGGTATCGATTAGGTTAGTGTATTATAAAGTGGTCTTCTACAAAGAACTGGAGCATCAAATATGGAACCAACTGCATGATTACCTTGAATACATCAAGCCCTACACGGAACATGGGGTTCATCTTTTGTTTGGACATCAAAATTTAGCCAATTTTGCAATGGCACATCAAAATTTAGTCAAATGATAAAATTCGTAGAAGATCAAGTAGCAGTGGTTCATCTTTTGTTTGGACACGAAATCAACCAGCAAAACTAGTCAAATATCAAAAAAAAGAATGATTGACAGACAATAGACAACACTAGATAAATAAGGAGCATCCAAGTTTTTTAAGAAAAACAACAGTTAAATGAAAGAAGCCATTGGCATTTCCTTGATGACCAGGGCCCCATTCACTGCTGCATCAAACTCATGCATTGTAAATGTTGGAGGGCAGTCCACGATTTTGTCACCCGGATCAAGTACACATCTGTAGGAAAGTAAAAGAATAAACAAAACATCAAAAGTGCTGATATCTCTTAAAGGTAAAGAAAATTTTTTATATTCATAAAATAAAAATAAAAATAAAATAAGAAACTCGAGCTTCAAGTTATAACCTCATGATTAAGTCAATAAGCTCATCTGCACTAAAAAATAAAAATAAAAATGTCAGAAACAGTTCTAACTTCACCTACAGTCTGCCCATAAATCTGTGCAATCTAATAATGTTATACTCAAATTATACTAAAATCTGTAAAATTCATTACAATCTAATATTTTTAATGTTTGTTATACATGTCTGTTTAACAAAATTAAAAAATACATGAAAATATAAAGTATAAAATAACAAAAAGCCGACCGGTACCGGGATCATGTATGTACTCTGTACGAAATTCGGCATGTCCCTTCTGTCAGGTAGCATGATACTCCTCTAATGTAACAGTAACATAGTTGTAAAAGAGTTTTACAGATGAAGTAAGTACCCATGAGAAAGAAACAAATTGATGAAGTATCCTAGCATTCATGAACAACTGTCCAACTTTGTACAGAATCCATGAATTTGTAGAGAATACCCATGAACAAGAGCCGATGAAGTAACAGAGGAGACATACAAAGGATAATAGAAGACATATCCCATGAATTAGCATATAGTAAGATATCCATGAAGAACCCAACATTCTTGACGAAGAAATATCCAACTTTGTACAAAATCCATGAATTAGTAGAGAATTCCCATGAAAAAGAGTCAATGAAGTAACAGAGAAGACATATAAAGGATAATAGAAGACATATCCCATGAATTAGCATATGGTAAGATATCCATGAAGAACCTAGCATTCTTGACGAAGAAATGTCCAACTTTGTACAAAATCCATGAATTAGTAAAGAATTCCATGAAAAAGAGTCCATGAAATAACAGAGAAGGCATATAAAGGATAATAGAAGGCATATAAAATTATATAAATAAAACTAGATATTAGTTTGGAGCTCGAAGTTGTATCCATACGTACCTGAATAGATTCAAATCCTAACAAGGTATTATCTAGTGCATGGCACCATACTAGCACATCTTAGCTTCTGATCTGCAGGGCTACGATGCGATATTTATACCTTATAACATGTTATCTTAACAAATATTTCAGCAACTTGGAAGCAAGAAAGAGTTCAATCATGTAATTGCATTATAAACTGAAACAGGATTTCACAGGGGTGATTCTCCACATCTCCACAACATAGCAGAGGTAACCATCTAACGACAAGCATTTAAAAAGATTGTTATGTTAATAAGAACATATCATGCGATACATGTGAAGCACATCCATGACAGTTGACTCAAAATGTGTCGTAGCATCATAACTCTGCAGACAGTACACTTGTCTATGAATGTTTGGAACATCAAAGCAAGGATAGAGATCATCAATACTTACAGTTGATATAATGCAATTATCCAGTGAGGGTTCATTGACAGGTACAAATCTATCATAAGTATCAAAAAATAATTCCAAATGAACAAGAATTTTTATAATAATATTTTATAGTTCTCAACTAGTTACATGCATCCAGATTGACCAAGTAATATGACTCCAGCTCTTGCCAGTAATCCAATACCATTGGCTGAACATAATTGTTTAAGAGAACCTGAGCTCCACGCGAGTGGTTATCAGTGCCTGGCACAAAGGGCATGTTGATATTGTTGCACCACATATCCTGCAAATCTAAACATGAAAAGGAAGAACACATATTCAGTAAGAGAGTCTTCTTTATCACAGGATGTCCATGCTCAACACATATCCTGCAAGTCTAAACATGAAAAGGAAGAACACATATTCAGTAAGAAAGTCTTCTTTATCAGAGGAGGTCCATGCCCAACAAACAAATAAGAAATCAAAGTGCATAAGAAACCGTTGTACAAAGCAAAGTGCATGAGAAAAACATATATCTATGTGTTTCGTCGATTTTGATGCACTATCGTATTATCGTTGGTCCTTTGTCTAGCTATTATTAACTGCACCTTTATTTTCTTCATCTATGACACAACAAAAGAAGAATATGTGAGACAAAGTGAAAACATAACAAAAAACAAGTAGACCCCTGCATAGGAAACTTGGATATATGATATACAGAGGACTTCGCATGAGGATGAAAACCAACGTTGCAGCACCTGGGAGTTGTAATAAGTTGAAGTACCAATAATGCAGCAACATAGAAGTTGGAGATGTATCAACTTGAATCCAATAGAAGCAGTAGAATCCAATCATCATGAAATCTGGAACAAACTCAAACTGCCAAACATGTTAGAACATAAGAGCAACAGAGGACCACAATCGCAGAAGCCAAGTACGTACCAAAGTCAGACACATCCCGTAATAGATCTTTAAAAAACAACTTGAGATGAACAAAGTACAACATGAAAATATATTGAGTGCATGGATATATGCATGAAGATATCATCCAGAAATAGTGAAACAGTGACTCTGTTTTGCCGGATGAACGTTCTGACAAAAGATTTACAGAAGCCTCATCTACAACTTGCTGTTGTGTTTGGCCAGATTCAACACTACTCTGAGAAGGTACAGATGTGGAAAAAAATTTAACCCAATTTCTTCTCTTCATGTATTCAATGGCAGGATATAGAAGAGCCCGGAATAGCATTACACTTCCACTCACAATAAATGTCCTGGCGGAGGCCAGACACATGACAAGAATGAGCAGGAAAGCAGGAGGCAAACAAAGCAGCACTGCGCCCAATGTCCCAACTGGAACTTTATATGGCATGTGAAGATCTGGCTTCTTGATTCTGAGCTTTACAAAGGCAGCAAACTCTAGAAGCATCCCCAAAGCATATAGGAAGTTAAGGAATTCCAGAATCTCTTGAAAGCTCATCCATGACAGGAAAATAATCCCAGTTGCAGAGAATAAGATGCTAATGGTTGGGGTTCCATACTTTGATCTACAAAAGCATCATTTAGACAAAAGGGAAAAATAAAAGGTCATGTCAGTGCTAAGTTTTAAGTGTTTTCCTACATAAAATCTACAAAGAAATATTACTGAGAAAACGAATCACAGCCTTCAAAATTTTCCTTGAGAACTCAAATTATCTATAAAATTTTCCTTGAGAACTCAAATTATCTGTAAGGTTTACCCAAACCCAATACTCCTCCCAAATGCTAGTCTACAATAGAACTTACAAATGTATACCCAAGTTTTAGTGGATCTAAATTAGTAAAGAAACAAAACATCAATCTCAAGCGAGGAGGCCATAAGAGAACGAATCCAAAACCAAAACAGAGAGACAGACGGAGAGAGAGAGAGATCTGAGCAAACCTCATCATGTCCATTGGATATTGCTGCTGCTTGCGAGCCAAGGCCTTGTGCAGCAGTTGATCAGCAATCTTGGCGACGGTGTTCCTCAGTTCCAGCAGCTTCTTCTCGTACTCCACCAGATCTTCCAGGCCGAAGGAGTCCACGTTGTTGTCCCACCAGTAGGGCGGCCCCCTTGCTGCCCCTTCATGGCCTCCTCGAGGGCGTCGCGCCGCTTCTTCTCGACGTCCACCAGGCCATGCAGCTCCATGTACTGGCGGTTCAGCTCGCGCACGACCGCCCCACGGTGAGAGTCCGCCGCAGGCCCCCCGCTGTTGCCGTGGTGGGGATTGCCGGTGAGGAAGCGGTCGAAGACCGAGTCAACGGAGGGGTGGCCGAACGAGAAGGCCTTGCCAGCGGGGGAGAATACAACGACCCCGATCTCGGCGCCGCAGAGGATGGAGAGCTCGCTGGCCTTCATGAAGAGGCCGGTGCGGCGCTTGGAGAAGCACACCGGGAACTCCCAAAAAATTGCATAGCTTTCTCGAGAGAAGCGCATCAATGGCGTTCTCCGAAGAAGAAAGTAAATGGGATTAGGGCTCGAGGAGATGAACGAGGAGGCGGCGCACAAAGAAGAGAGGAAATGGGATTACGGCTCGGAATAAAATGTGAGCTTTTGCCGACGCTATTGTAAAGCGTGCCGACGCCACCGGTGGTTGCCGATGCTTCGAACTAGCGTCGAAAAAAACCAGACAGGATATCAACCATTTGTTGCAGTGAAGTTTCTTTATTTTTTATTTCTCTTCCAGGTGTCTGCATATTTTTTGTTCCAATAGAATTGCTATCAAAGCTTTATTAATCAGAATTATGAGGCCCATCATAAATAACAAGGTGTGGGAGCTACCATGATATTATTTGTAATTGAAATTTAGTCATGATAAATTTAAGTATCGCTAATAATTCATCTTTTTTATTAAAGAACTATAACAGATGGAGAATGGAGTTCCAGAAATATGAGGACAAATCACAGAGGTGCAACATTGAGATGCCAAGAAAAAAGATCGCAAGGCTCTCTATTTTATTCACCAAGAAGTTAATGATGTAATTTTTGAAAAGATTGTAAGAGCTACCACAGCAAAAAAAGCTTGGGACATTTTTGAATGAACTTTCAAGGATATAAAAAAGGTACATAAAGTAAGATTGCAGACCTTACAAACATAGTTTGAGTTACCACATATGGAAAAAATAAAAATTATAATAGACTATGTGACTAGAGTCCAAGTTTTATCAAATCAAATAAAAATAAATGATTAGAATGTGAAAGAGTCCATATTGGTAATAAAAATTCTATGAACCCTCACACTCAAGTTCAATCTTATTACCACTATAATAGAAAAAATAAAAGATTTAAATACAATGATTGTTGATGAATTGTCAAGCTCCTTAGAGACTTATGAATAGCGGCTTAATGAGAAGTCAGAAGAAAAGTTGTTAGACAAAGCCCTCAAATCCTAAGTTTCAGTCAAAGATGAACAAAAAGAAAATGGCAGATAATAATCTTTTGAGAATAAATCTCTTGGCAGAGGAGGACAACAAGATCATGGTGGTAGTAGAGGAAATTATGGAGGCAAAGGCAGATTCAATAATGGACTAAAAAATTATAGTAAAAGAGGCAGAGGATCATACAGAGGATGAGGATGTGGATATGGAAGAGGAAGGTATGATAAGTCTAATATTTAATATTATGAATGCAATTCATATGGCCATTATGCTAGTGAGTGTAGGTCAAATAATCATAATCAACCTATAAAAGAAGCCCAATTCATCCAAGGAGATGGAGCTAACCATACTCTATTGATGGTATCTTTGAATACAGAAGAGCCCAACTATAATTCATAGTATCTTGATACAGGTTGCACAAACTTTATGACAGGAAGAAAGAAGCTTTAGATAGATAAATCAGTGAAAAATTTAGTTAAGTTTGCATATGACATAACTTTTCTAGTTATAAAAAAAGATAAAATTTTGATTCAGTTAAAGAATGGTGATCATTAATGTATTTCAGATATTTTTTATGTTCCAAGTATGAAAAATAATTTGCTGAGCATGAGATAACTACTTGAGAAATGATACAAAATGTAACTCAAAGATAATTATTTCAGTATTTTTACCAAAAAAATAAAATCATGCTTAAATCTCCCTTGACAAGTAATCGTATGTTCAAAATAGATATTAAGAATGATGTTTATAATTATTTGAGTGCAATTGTGAATGATGAATCATGGCTATGGCATCTTATATTTGGTCATCTAAATTTTTAGAGTTTAAAATTGCTTACTCATAATAATATGGTAAAGGATTTGCCTACTTTAGATCATCCTAATCAGTTTTATGAAGGATATGTTTTTGGAAAACAGCATAGGAAGTCGTTTTTCAATCATAATACTTGAAAAGTAAGTAAACCACTTGAACTTATATATTCAGATGTATATGGTCGACCAATGAATACCGCTTCACTTAGAGAAAGTTTTTATTTTCTAATATTTGTAGATGATTATAGTAAAAAGACTTGGACTTATTTTTTGAAAAAAAAATAGAAGTTTTTGATGTATTTAAAGAGTTTAAGATATTTGTGAAAAAATAGATTGGGCACTCTATTAAAGTATTGAGAACTGATAATGGAGGTGAGTGCACTTCCAATCAATTTACAAAATTTTGTGTATAGCAATGAATTGAGCATGAGATTACTATTTGGTATACGCCACAACACAACAGTATTACAAAAAGAAGTAATAGAACCATCATGCACATGGCAAGGAGTATGCTAAAAGCTAAAGGTGTACCTAATAACTTTTAGGCTGAAGTAATTTCTTATTTAGTAGTTTATTTGATGAATATAACATCTACTAAAAGTTTGTAGAATGTAACTTCTAAAAGAGCTTAGAGTGGCTTTAAATCAAGTGTTAGGTACCTTAAAGTATTTGGCTCTATTGCTTTTACTTATGTTCCAGGTGAACTTAGAACCAAACTTGATGATATAAGTGAAAAAACTATTTTCATTGGTTATAAGTCTAAAAAACTTGGTAGATACAAATTGTATAATCTAACTATAAAGAATGTAATTATTAGGAGAGATACAATTTTTGATGAAACAGATGCATGGGATTGGAATATGGAGAAAGAGCTAGATTCAAAAAAGATACTGATAGAAATAAATAAAGATGCAACAAAAATGATGCACCTCAAGATATAAAAAATGATGAACAAATCTTATTCAAAGACCCTGTAAAGCTCAGCAACTACATTCAAGATTACATAATTTTGAGGTAATATCTGATAATAATATTAATAATGATGGAGAATTGATTCTGTTGGTGCAGAATCCCTTTTCTAACCGGGAGGAGCTACTGGATCGCAGGTTCGTTCCCTGGTTCACCTACAAAATAAATTCCTGACCGGAATTGCTCCAGCGGGAGACACTCCGATGCCTAAGTCAGAGGCGGGCTCCAGCCAAAGAATGGGGAAGATTCTGAGGAGGATCGGATGAGAAGGAAAATACTCCAAGATTTTCAGGAATATCTTGTGCCTTACCCGGAGCATTCCTTCTTACCTTTATTTATAAAGAGTTGTCCAGCCTGCGGTTCCATTCTTCCTCCAGCAGTTACGATGGGGGAGTTAATTTCTTTCCCATAACTTGGAATCATGGGTAGTTATTAAACGATTCCGACGGCCAGACCAGAGGCATTGCCGCTGGAGTTACGCGCCATGATTGCGCTCTAGAGATAGTCAATGATAATCGTTGCTTGACGTATTCGTAGAGATTTGAGACAGATCGAGGATCCACCTTCAGACTTTCCTTTCAGGGAGATTTTCGTAATTGAATCAGGGAATGTCTTCATCCTCGGACCCTTTCGAGATAGATCGAAGATCATGTCTTCGACATAAGTCGAAGACCTGATCTTTGATGTATGCCGAAGACTATGTCTTCGACATAAGCCGAAGACCGTATCTTCGGGAGTCAGTGGAAGTCACTCCTCAGTCCAGGCTAAGGACCTTATCTTCGAGGGCCGTAGGCCCGTTAAGAATTTTGGCTTGCCCGTTGGTTGCCTAATTTTTTCCGAATACCTCGATTTGAAGTTTACGGTTTGAAAGAAATATCTCTGACCGGTTGAACCGATGGCTGGCTCGTACTTGGACCAACATATCCCAATAGTTGCCCCCCTACTCTCAGTTCTCGAAATGAAGATTTGCCTCGAAGAGTGAGAGTATTACTAGTTTATTGTTTTTCTCCCGGGAGATGGTGTAGTGGATGATTACAAAATCTCTGATTGGACTGTCTACCATAACTACTGGTTGATTCGGGAATCAAGCAATGGACAGCCGTCATTCCCTGATTGAGGGGTGAAAAAAGAGTGGGCGGACCAGGGACTGTCTCTCCTTTTTCCATGGCCTGACGGTTCAATCAATCTTTCGGTTGGGATTTGAGCGGTGGTCGTGGTCCCTTCCCGTCCCTTGGATGATGAGTGCGCTCCATCTAGGCCATTGATTTATACGGATTATGACCTTTGGTCTATTCCGTGTCAAATCAGCTTAAGGCCGTTTTGGGGTTGTGCAGCTATCCCGAACGTCCGTGACGGGTTTATGAAGATGGTCCTGTTTATCAAGATGTTTTCTTGGAGCTTTTTCATCTCTTTTTGAGAAAGAGAAAAAGTCCAGCTGAGGAAGCTTCTTTTACCTCATACTTTCAGTTTTGGCTCAGCTTTCCCTATTTTTGGCCATCAGTCTTTTTCGCAGGTAGAATCTTCCCTCCGCTTCTTTGCCTCGCTCTTTTATCATGGCCGAGTTTGTAGGAAGCCAAAGGGAAAAAGTCGGGCCCTCGGGGGTCGATGTTATAGTGAGTCCGGAGTTAGTTCCCAGCTCTGTTTCACCAAGAAAGGTTGCTCATCTTCGAGAACGCTATCACGTTCCCGATGGGTTTCCTCTAATCCTTCCCACATCGATGGGTGAACAAGCCTCCTACTGGGTGTTTGGCCATGTACGAAGACCATTTGAAGGCTGGCCTTCAATTTTCCCTGCATCCTTTCTTCATCAAAGTCTTTTCCCTGTACCAAGTAGTGTCTGCGCAGTTGACTCCGAATAGCATTCAGAACATCTGTGGATTTCTGGTACGGTGTCACGTAGCTAATATGAATCCCAGGACCAATTTGTTTACTGCCCTCTTTGTACTTAAGAGAGATTTTCACGGTAGCGGATGGTGAGTGATTGGCCCTCGACTTGGTCACAAGATCATCAAGGATATGCCCAGCACCATCCATGGATGGAAACCTATCTTCGTTTTTGTATCGTCCATTGAACCGTGGGATTTTAGTAGCGATTGGAAGGAGCCGCATTTAATTGTCAACGATGGGAAAAAGGTTTTGGCAGCTGATCAGTCTAATTATGACTTACTGATCGATTCAGAGGCCGTTCCTATCCGCGAGTTGTTGGAGGAAAGGAATCTCTATCTTGCAGGGATCAGTGAGTTCTCTTTGTTAGGTATAAATGGTAGAAATTTTTATCTCTTCTCTTTCATTCCTGTTGTAGTTCAGTCGACTCAAAGAGTTTTTCTCTTTGTAGGCGATGGAATGAAGCCTAATTTGAGCTGGCTTTGCCAATCTTCAGAGAAGAGGACATCTCAGGCTCCTCCTTCAAGGTCAGCGGTTCAGAAGAAGGCTTGAAGGGATGATCCTGAGAGGAATAGGAGTACTTCATCCTCCAGAGGAACCTCTGGAGGGGACGTAGTGCCAATGATAGAGGCCCCAACAGGGCCTCAGCAAGTTGATTCTCCGCCGGTGGTTGTCTCTTCAGTTCACACAAGGGAGAGTCCGTCTCCGATGGCTGATGTGTCTTTGCCTTGCCCCCTACAGTAGATAGGGGCAAGGCACCGCAAGTCGAGAGGGAGCCCGTTCGGGAGGCTTCTCCAACTAGGAGCCGTCCTGTGGACTTTTCGGAGCTTTCCCCCATGGGGGGATTGTTGATCCCCGCCATAGCTAGGCGGGTGCTAAAGGATATGTTGCTGCCTCATGACTTGGTAGTTATCCGAGGCCGAAGCCTCGCTAGAATATCCGACTCTGCCTTTTCCTCCCTGCAACAGGTGAGATCCTCATCATTTTTTCTTTGCCCGGAGGGTTGTTCGGTCCAAAACCTCACCTTATCGATGTAGTTGGTCTACGACATCACCTTCATGGAGGAGGACCTAGGGAATGTCGACAGTCTCATCCACGGTCTTAAAAAAGAACTCCATACAGCTAGGGCTAAAAAAGAAGTGGCCGAAGAATTGAAGCAGTCTATGGAGAATCGTCTCGCTCATGCGGATACTGAAGTTCGTGGCCTTAGGAATGAGCTGAAAAGCGCCACTTGACAATCACGGGGCAAGGGGCAAAGTTGAGGAAGAGTAGAAAATATGTCGATTCCTTGCAACAATCTGTCCGGGAGAATCAGGAAAAGATGGAGGACCTGACTAGGGCGGTTGAGGAGGCAACCAGGAGGGCTGAAGAGGCATCCTTGGAGTCTGAGGTAGCTAGGAGAGAGTCTGAAGTCCTGAAAGAGCTGGCGGGTAGAGCTGTAGTAAATTTGAGGAAGTCCTCATAGTTCCAATAGGAAATGAATGAGGCGACCTTATACAGCTACCAGCATGGTTTTAACGACGAACTTGTCAAGGTCAATGAGGTTTTCCCTAACCTTGATCTTTCTGCTATCCCTGCTTTCGACATTGCGGAAGAAGAAGAGGATGGAGCTGAGGCCGAAGAGGAGATCGGAGGGATGTCAAGTCCAAGGGAGGATATCCCAATCGTGGTTGAGGCTTCCAGCATAATTTTGGCCCAGGTCGAAGAGGCTGAAGAGGTGCCAGACTTGGGGGAAAAACTCCTGTCGTAGTCGAAGACTTGAATGTAGTTCCGATCCCGGCCCAAGAGGGAGCCCAAGCTAAGGAGGGGGTCCAGGTTGAAGACCCTCTGGACTCAACCCAAGTCGAGGAAACTCTCTCTGCATAAATTGATAGGCTGCTCCAATCCTGCGATGCTGGGTCTCTTCCAGACGATGCCTAAGGATTTGTGCAGCTTTAGGTGTTATATATCTTCCTTACTTTCCTTTAAAATGTAACTAATGAACTCCTTGGAATTTCCAAGTGGCTATCTCCTTTTTGTACATGTTATGTCATGTTTTTGAATCTGGTTTAAATAAAGCTGTTGGCTTTGGTGATGATTTGAACTACACTGCTCTTTCTCCTTTTTGGCCGAGGGGCCGAAGTTGAAGATTGTTTGGTTTGTTGCTGGCATTGAAGACGAGCTCCGAAGCAAAACTAGAAAGCCATTGCCGACGACTGACCACGGTCAAGCCAGGCTGATGCCGGTCTTTTTTCATATTTAATCCGCCTGTCTAGGGATGGAAATGGACAGATGTAATCTTCCTGTTGACCATTGGTTAGTAAGCATTAATTATGATTCTCGTTGCCCGTGTTGAGTGTGTCAATATTCGAATGGTCGCATCCCCGTGCGCCCCGGGTGCCGCCATATCCTCCCTTTCCGAAAGGAGGCCATTAATGCCGTCGCCGAATGATGAAGATTATTCTAGATTTGAAGTGCCGTTTGCCATCCCCAAGAGTGGTTATTGGCGATCATACTGCTCCCGAGCGGTCACCTGGAGTTTCAAGGTGTCGCTTCAACACGTGGCATCCTTCGGTGTATTTGGGAAAGGGCGTGGAGCACGTTTCCCTGTAGCCGGTCGTGGGTGTAAGGTCCTTATAAATATGGCCCTGTCTCCTCCTGTCAAAGGCCATCACAATTTCAGACTCCCATTTTGGAAGTTCCCTTCTTTCTCTAGCATCCCAGCGGAATGAAGTTCAGCATTTCCGAACTTAAGAAGGCGGCAAAGAGGAGGGCCTCCGAGGCCCCATCTGAGGGAGAGCCCAGCTCTAAGGTTCCTTGGGGAGGCGATAACGATGACCCACAGGCGATCATTGCTCGCCTGGAGAGGAGAATCCAGATCTTGGAAGCCCGCTTGGTGGAGGCCAAGGCGCGAGTTAAGGTCTGTTGCCCAGATATGGTGCCCAAGAGGGGGGGTGAATTGGATATTTAAAAAAAACTTAACGCAATATATGTGCTATCAAGTTTTAAGATGAAGAGTGATAGTGCTTTAATAATTGTTCAACGGAAGCAATGAAATAAAATGGCAATTAAAGAGCTAAAGAAGTAAAAGAGAAAGGCAATGCAAACACACAAGAAATATAGTGGTTCGGTGCACCTAGCACCTACATCCACTCCCCAAGCTCCACTTGGGAATTTCCACTATAATCTTTAGATTACAGCCGACTTGTTTTACCAGGCTCACAAGTCAAAACCTTACACACTTGTTTTGGCTTCGGGCTAACAAGCAATCCTAGTTGGTTTTATCAATTGGCTCACCAACAAACCTCACTCACTTGTTTTGGCTTCGGGCTTACAAGCAACCCTAGTTGGTTTTATCAATTGGCTCACCAACAAACCTCACTCTAGTTTCAAATTCCCTTGAAACTAGCTAAAGACAAAAGAGTATGAAACAATGAATTAAAACTAAACAAACTCCTTTTGAGCAATAATAAATTCGTTGAAGCTCTTGATGGAGACTCTTCAAGCCTTTTGTCTTGGAATCTTGGACCTCACTAAATGCCAAACACTTGAATGTTGGATTCCTCAAAGATGGAAAGCTTTTAGATAGGGAATCTCTTGGTTTTCTCACACTTTTGGCTTGGAAGTGATTGAAGGCTTTGTACTTTGAATCAACACTTTTTCACTTTGTCTCCTTGTCTTTTTTGAAGTTTGGTGGAGGTTAAATACCTCATTCATGCTGAAACAACTCCACAAGACCGTTAGATTCAAAAATATGGCCGTTTATGGCCGTTGGAAATCAAATCAGAAGTTCAGAAAAACTAGCCGTTATGCCATGAGTCGACCTCATGAGTCGACCTCTGGATCAAGTGTCGACCTCATGAGTCGACCTCCAGTAAAATTTAGGCAAAAGTTCAGAATACCATGGTTCTGCCCATTTTGAATTCTCAGGCTATGAGTCGACCTCTGGACAGGTGTTGACCTCTGGTGGTCGACCTCTGAAGCGTGCCACTGAGACTTTGCCGTGCCGGCCATGCTGAACTTTCCTTTTCTTCATGAGTCGACCTCTGGTGGTCGACCTTTGACAAGGTGTCGACCTCTGGGGGTCGACCTCTGATCTGAATTTTTCTGAAACTCTTTGAGATGTGCGTGCCATGCTTGAGTTTCTTTAAGCCTTTGTTTCTTTTGTCAAATATTTCTTAACAAGAAGGTCCATTATGAGAATTTTGATCTTGTCCAAGGTAGAAGAGCTCTTTTCCAAATCAGATAAACTTAGTTTCATCATTGTCCTTTTGATACTCTTTTTGAATAACCTAAGTCCTGAAACTTTATCTTGAGATTAAACATTAGTCCAAACATATACTCAACCTTTTGTTGATCATCAAAACTAAGGAGTCAAAGCCAACAATCTCCCCCTTTTTGATGATGACAAAACCTTGAGTATATATGCAATTAAGTCCAAAAGCAAGATATAGCAATAATAAAATATTTTCAAAGAATCCTTACATGCATGAGTGTATCATAAAAATTTACTTTTCATCTTCTTTTTGTGAAAATATTTTCAAGAGTTACTTTTTATTTACTTCTTTCTTTTTGTGAAAACATTCTCATGAGTCAAAAAGGTAAGAATCATATAAACTTTACTACTCATAAGACAGAGATCTCATAAATACATATTTACTTTACTAAATTTGATCTCATAAATACATATATACTTTACTACTCCCCCTTTTCGTCAGGAATCAAAAAGTTCATTTTTGTAGTGAAAGATATATTAATGAAACTTATGATCAATTATAATGAAGTATTTAGGTGCATAAAACACATGCTCCCCCTCAATTTGTGCATTCAATAATAAAATATTCTAACTTGAGGGTTTTTAAAAAAAATAAATGTTAAGAGCTGGTATCAGATAAAATGGCACAAGATAGATAAAATATCACAATGTAGATAAAAACAAATGTATTCAGTTACAAAATTACTTACAAAGTAGGCATAAAATTCTGATACAACAGATCATACACAAGCAAACTAAGTACAACAAATAAAACTATGAGGCTATTCCTCATCAGAAGGTATGTCAAAAGATACAGGAGCCATGATCCTAGATGAGGATTTTGGAGTCCTATGAGAGGAACTCCGAGTCCTCAGAGAGGGACCAGACCTAGGGGTAGTCCTACGAGATCTATATGTCCTAGGTAAGGGCTCCACAGATGTCGAGATAAAGGCAGTAGCTGAAGGAGTGGACGGATCAGCATGCTGAGTAGACTGAGCTGGGGTCTGCCTGCTGACTAGCTCATAAGCTGTGGGATCATCGATATCTGTCTCTGTATGCTCATCTATGTCATCCGGAATCCCAGTGATAGTCTCAAATAGTGACTCTGTAGGCTCAATATCAACTGGCACAGCTGTGGCTGGAGGATCTAAACTCGGAAGATCAGTGGAAGGAGGAATCTCTGGAATCGGCTCTGCAGGTGGAACATCAGAACTACCTGCTCCAGGCTGATCTCCATCACTGTCACTGTATCCACCAGAGTCATCAGCATCATCATCATCATCATCATCATCATCATCATGTGGAGGAGATACTGTCGGATCTGCAGTCCCTGATGGTAGTGCTAATCTCAATAAGCTGAGGATCTGTCTGAATCCTGTATCCATACTAGCTGAGAGAGCACTAATGCGTGTGTCTGTGTGTATCCGCAAATCATGAAGCTCCTGTCGTACACCAGTGATCTCTGTCCGGACCTCTAAAATCTGATCAGTCACTCGCTACTCGAAGTCCGATATCCTCACTGAAGTCCTCCGTGGTGTAGCAGTAATAGTAGGTGCCGGAGCTGATGAAGGTGGTGGCGTGAATGGCTCAGGCTCCTCAGTCTCTGTCTCCGGTGCTGGGCGAGGAGGTGTACCATGATCAGTAGGCCCTGAAGGCCCTGCCTCAGCAGCTCGGATCTCATCCTCCTCATCTGGCTCCTGGCCAGACTCTCGTCGTACCCATCGGTCACTAATCAGTCGAAATCCTATCCTATGAAGGGATTTCTCTCCATAAGTATCTGTGTGCTGTAGCTGACTGAAGGGTATACCGTCGAATGAGACACCATGCTCTCTGAATATCTGAGTCAGTCCCATGCCGTACGGCTGAACGAGTCTCCTGTGAGAAGCTGCCTCACCCATCTGCTGAAGCATGATCCTGGGGAGGTTGATGGGAGTCCGATGACTCAGGGACACCATCAACACCAGCTCACGCTCAGTAATAAAATCAAATCTCCCGCTCTTCGGAATCAAGATACGGGCGATGATGTGATGCAGCACTCTCATCTCCAGTGAAAGCTGGTTAGCGGCTACTGTGGAAATGCCGCTAACATCCTCACGCTCTAGGATACACCTGAAGGCGTGCTCTCTGTCGCTGATCGTAGTGGCAGCAGTGCCATGAAGTGGAATCCTCCAGATGCGACTGATGACCTCAGGTGTCACTGGAATCTCGATCCCTCGAACTGTAGCAGACCATCTAATGCTATCAGTGGCCATGGATCCATAAAACTCCCTGATGAGGTCTGGGTAGAATCTCTCGGACATCATACAAAAATGGACCAGACCTGCATCTCTCAATACATCTCCAATGAAGAAGTGATGCTGATCCCAGAATGGAATATCCACGCGCCTCCCACTAGCAATGCTCTTCCGGACTAGGCTGGCTGGCACTGGTGCAGGTGGCTCTGGGGTCGGCTCACGCTCATGTCTGACTTTCCTTCGCCGCTCAGTACTACCCTGCCCCTGTTCTAGTCTCCTTTTCCTTACTGCCTGGTGTTTTCTCGGACCCATGTGTAAGGATGAGGGGTAACTTAGGGAGAAATGCAAAGAGGTAAGGTTAAGAGGAAAAGAGAGGGAAAGAGAGGTTCACGGATTGGGAAAAAGAAAAGAATGTGAAATGGTGAAATAGGGTTTGTGAGAGTGGAGAAAAAAGAAAATAAATAGAGAAAAAGTAAGAGACGGAGGGTAGAAATAAGTGTTTTCTATTGAAATACAACCGGGATTAGAGGGTAGATAGATTCGAAGGCTTTCGATTGTCCAAAATCAAAAGTACGGTCAAAAAGAGGGTTGAATCCAAGAAATGCAAGAGGAGAGGAGAGGATTTTCCAAAATGTTGAGGGAGAAGGGTGGAAATCCACTATTTAGGGGTTTAGGAATGTTGGAGGGGGACCACACGAAGGAGAGGAAGGAAAAAATTGGAAAAACAAGGCTTGCGGACGGGTTTTTAAAAAGCAAGTTTCCGTTCAAGTGTCGACCTCTGAAAATTTTCAGGGGTCGACCTCAAGTGTCGACCTCCAAAACTTAAGTGTCGACCTCAAGTGTCGACCTCCGAAAATCTCAAGTGTCGACCTCCAACAATAAATCACCCAAAATAAAATTCTGTAAGATTACAAAATTGATAAAATTTAGAAAAATAACCTTTAAACATATTTGAGAATTTATAAATCATTTTTGAGGAATTTTGATGAAAATTGAAGAGTTTCAAGCAAAAGGATCAATGACTCCTAGTTCTCTTCTAATCATACAAAATCTATCTTCATTCAATGGTTTTGTGAATATATCAGCCAATTGATAATCAGTACATATAAATTCTAACAACACATTAGAGTTTTGAACGTGATCTCTTATGAAGTGATGTCTTATTTCAATATGTTTGCTTCTTGAATGTTGTACAGGATTTTTCGTTAAGTTGATTGCACTAGTATTATCACATCTTATGGGTGTCTTAGTTAGTTTGATGCCAAAGTCTTCGAGTTGTTGTTTGATCCATAGAATCTGAGCACAACAGCTTCCAGCTGCTATATATTCGGCTTCCGCCGTAGATAGAGCAACCGAATTCTGTTTCTTACTGCTCCATGAAATCAAATTAACTCCTAGGAATTGACAAGTTCCACTAGTACTTTTTCGATCAAGTTTACACCCAGCAAAATCAGCATCAGAATATGCAATTAATTCATATGATGACTCTCTAGAGTACCAAAGACCAATTTCGATAGACCCAGATAAGTATCTAAGTATACGTTTTACAGCTAAGAGATGTGATTCTTTAGGAGCAGACTGAAAACGTGCACACATACAAACACTAAACATTATATCTGGTCTACTGGCAATTAGATATAGCAATGACCAATCATGCCTCTATATAATTTTTGGTCTACTGATTTACCACATTCATCTTTGTCTAATTTACATGAAGAGCTCATAGGGGCACCTATTGGTTTTGTAGTCTCCATCCCAAACTTTTTCAATATCTCCTTTGTGTACTTGGCTTGGTTGATGGAGATCCCCTCTTTGGTTTGCTTAATTTGGAGTCCGAGGAAGAAGTTGAGTTCTCCCATCATGCTCATCTCGAACTCACTCTGCATTAACTTCGCAAATTCTTGACAAAGACATTCGTTAGTAGCACCAAAAATAATATCATCTACATATATTTGTACTACTAAGAGATCATCATTTTTCTTTTTCAAAAACAATGTATTATCTACATTACCTCTAGAGAAATTATTTTTCATTAAAAATGAACTTAATCTATCATACCAAGCTCTAGGAGCTTGCTTTAAACCATACAATGCTTTATGCAATTTAAAGACATGATTAGGAAATTCATGATTTTCAAAACCAGGAGGTTGTTCAACATAAACCTCCTCTTCAATAAATCCATTTAAAAAGGCACTCTTTACATCCATTTGAAATAACTTGAAATCCATAAAACAAGCAAAAGCAAGTAAAAGTCTAATTGCTTCTAGCCTAGCAACATGAGCAAAGGTTTCATCGAAGTCGATCCCTTCTTCCTGGTTGTAGCCTTTAGCAACAAGTCTAGCTTTGTTCCTAATTACAATACCACGTTCATCAAGTTTATTTCTAAAAACCTATTTTGTGCCAATTACTGAAACATTAAGGGGTCTTTCAGTTAAAGTCCAAACATTATTTCTTTTAAATTGATTTAGTTCATCTTGCATAGCATTAATCCAGTTACAATCTTTTTCAGCTTCTTCTATTGACTTAGGCTCTATCTGAGATACAAAAGCTAAATAATCACAAACATTTCTAATAGAAGAGCGTGTACTTACCCCCTTTGATGGATCACCTATTATTAGCTCTTTAGGGTGTCCATGTGCATACCTCCATTCTTTAGGTAATGGTTTTGGTGAAGTTGCATTGATTTCTTGAATTTGATCTTGACTTTCTTGATCATCATCTCCTTTGGGCTCATCTTCATTGATTGTCAATTGTTCAAGTTTCTTTGTACCTGTTTCAACATCAATAGAATCTTCTTTTCTAGAAGATTTTTCGTTAGATTCATCAAACACTACATGAATTGATTCTTCAACCAGAAGTGTTCTTCTGTTGAAGACCCTGTATGCCTTGCTAGAAGTAGAGTATCCTAAGAAGATACCCTCATCTGACTTGGCATCAAATTTACTGATATTATCTTTGCCATTGTTTAATATGAAGCAGCGGCAACCAAATACACAAAAATATTTGAGATTAGGTTTTCGATTTTTCCAAAGCTCATATGGTGTTTTCTTCAAAATAGGTCGAATTAAAACATGATTTAAAATGTAACAGGAAGTATTAATGGCTTCTGCCCAAAAATATCTAGGTAAATCGTTTTCGCAAAGCATTGTGCGTGCCATTTCTTCAAGAGTCCTGTTCTTTCTTTCTACCACCCATTTTGTTGAGGTGTCCTAGGTGCAGAGAAATTATGACTAATACCATTTTCATTACAAAAAGTTTCAAAATCATGATTTTCAAATTCAGTTCCATGATCACTACGCAAAGAAACAATAGTGAGATCTTTTTCGTTTGAAACCCTTTTATGAAATTTAACAAAAGCTGAAAATGTTTCATCTTTATGAGCTAAAAACATTATCCAAGTAAATCGTGAGTAATCATCTACAATTACTAGCCCATATTTTTTACCTCCCAAACTAGTTGTTCTGGTTGGTCCAAAGAGGTCCATATGCAATAATTCAAGGGGTCTAGTAGTAGATACTACTCCTTTAGGTTTGAAAGTAGATTTAGTTTGTTTTCTAAATTGACATGCAGCACAAATTTTATCTTTTTCAAAAGTGAGTTTTGGCAATTTTTTACAAGATTCTTTTTGCTTAATTTTGAAATCAACTGCATACTAGCATGCCCTAGCCTACGGTGCCAAAGCCAACTAGTTTCACTTGCCTTGGCTTCCTTAGCCACTAGGCATTGACCACTTTCCATGGCTAGATCATCAAGATCAACCATGTAAATGTTTCCATGCCTAAGACTAGTGAACTTGATGCCATCGACATCTAGACTAGATACCATGCACAAAGATGATTCAAAAATTACTTTAAAACCTTTATCACAAAACTGACTAATGCTAAAAAGATTATGCTTCAAGCCATCAACAAATAATACATTATCTACATAAGCATTAGGGGTGATATGGATTTTACCAATTCCGACGATTTTGCCTTTTCCATTATCACCAAAGGTAACGTTTCCACCATCAATAGCAGCTAGTGATGAGAATTGCTTCACATCCCCAATCATGTGCCTTGAGCAACCACTATCCAGATACCAAATTCTTCTTTTATTTTTGGTTGCAAGGCACACCTCATTATCTTCATTGGCCATGAAATATAGGTTGGCGACTACCTGCTGCTCTTCTTCACTGCTGGAGTCTTCACTCTCACTCCAGGTAGCCATCATGGCTTTCTTTCTCAACATCCTTCTACTCTTTTTAAGCAAAGGGCAATCCGTTTTGTAATGACCTGGCTTCTTGCACTCGAAGCAGATGGGTGGATCCCTTTCTTTATCTTTCTCTTTCTCCTTATTGTGGTCACCCTTTTGTGGTCTCTTTTTGTAGAAGCCCTTCTTCTTTCTCATGAATCTTTTAAATTTTCTTGTAATGAGGGCTGTCTCATCATCGTCAGCTTCTTCTTCTGATTCATCACTTGACTCTTCTTTTGTAGTGGACTTGAAGGCTATGGCTTTCTTTTTCTTGTCATTGTCCACTGTCTTCTGCTTTAGTGAAAGCTCGTAGGTCATCAGTGATCCAAGAAGCTGCTCGAGAGGTAGAGTGTTGACATCCTTGGCTTCTTCTATGGCTGTAACTTTCGCATCCCATGAAGCCGGAAGAGACCTGAGAAGTTTGTTAACCAGTTCACCATTAGATATATTTTTTCCCAAACTCCTCATACCATTTACTATATTTGTAAATCTAGTATACATTTCACTTATACTTTCAGTTGGTTCCATCCTGAACATCTCATACGTATGAATGAGCATGTTCACCTTAGTGGTCTTCACTTGATGTGTACCCTCATGGGTAACCTCAAGTGTATCCCAAATTTCTTTGGCGGAACTACAATTTGATATTCTGTTGAATTCACTAGGATCAAGTGCACAGAATAACAAATTCATCGCCTTAGCATTTAACTCTGCTTGTTTGATGACATTGTCATCCCATTCTTCTTCAGATTTTGGGGTGATAATGCCATTAATCAAGTGAGTGGGCTGATGAAGCCCTTTAGTGATTACTCTCCAAATATGATAATCTACAGCTTGTAAATAAATACGCATACGAGTTTTCCAATATGTGTAGTTTGTGCCATTAAAGAAAGGAGGACGATTTGATGCTTGTCCTTCAACTATACCCATTCCAATTGGGGCGGCCATGATCTTTCACTCAAGATCGTTGGACCTACAAGAGAGTACCGGTGCTCTGATACCACTTGTTGCCCAGATATGGTGCCCAAGAGGGGGGGTGAATTGGGTATTTAAAAAAAAATTAACGCAATATATGTGCTATCAAGTTTTAAGATGAAGAGTGATAGTGCTTTAATAATTGTTCAACGGAAGCAATGAAATAAAATGGCAATTAAAGAGCTAAAGAAGTAAAAGAGAAAGGCAATGCAAACACACAAGAAATATAGTGGTTCGGTGCACCTAGCACCTACATCCACTCCCCAAGCTCCACTTGGAAATTTTCACTATAATCTTTAGATTACAGCCGACTTGTTTTACCAGGCTCACAAGTCAAAACCTTACACACTTGTTTTGGCTTCGGGCTAACAAGCAACCCTAGTTGGTTTTATCAATTGGCTCACCAACAAACCTCACTCACTTGTTTTGGCTTCGGGCTTACAAGCAACCCTAGTTGGTTTTATCAATTGGCTCACCAACAAACCTCACTCTAGTTTCAAATTCCCTTGAAACTAGCTAAAGACAAAAGAGTATGAAACAATGAATTAAAACTAAACAAACTCCTTTTGAGCAATAATAAATTCGTTGAAGCTCTTGATGGAGACTCTTCAAGCCTTTTGTCTTGGAATCTTGGACCTCACTAAATGCCAAATACTTGAATGTTGGATTCCTCAAAGATGGAAAGCTTTTGGGTAGGGAATCTCTTGGTTTTCTCACACTTTTGGCTTGGAAGTGATTGAAGGCTTTGTACTTTGAATCAACACTTTTTCACTTTGTCTCCTTATCTTTTTTGAAGTTTGGTGGAGGTTAAATACCTCATTCATGCTGAAACAACTCCACAAGACCGTTAGATTCAAAAATATGGCCGTTTATGGCCGTTGGAAATCAAATCAGAAGTTCAGAAAAACTAGCCGTTATGCCATGAGTCGACCTCATGAGTCGACCTCTGGATCAAGTATCGACCTCATGAGTCGACCTCCAGTAAAATTTAGGCAAAAGTTCAGAATACCATGGTTCTGCCCATTTTGAATTCTCAGGCTATGAGTCGACCTCTGGTGTCGACCTCTAGACAGGTGTTGACCTCTGGTGGTCGACCTCTGAAGCGTGCCACTGAGACTTTGCCGTGCCGGCCATGCTGAACTTTCCTTTTCTTCATGAGTCGACCTCTGGTGGTCGACCTTTGACAAGGTGTCGACCTCTGGGGATCGACCTCTGATCTGAATTTTTCTGAAACTCTTTGAGATGTGCGTGCCATGCTTGAGTTTCTTTAAGCCTTTGTTTCTTTTGTCAAATATTTCTTAACAAGAAGGTCCATTATGAGAATTTTGATCTTGTCCAAGGTAGAAAAGCTCTTTTCCAAATCAGGTAAACTTAGTTTCATCATTATCCTTTTGATACTCTTTTTGAATAACCTAAGTCCTGAAACTTTATCTTGAGATTAAACATTAGTCCAAACATATACTCAACCTTTTGTTGATCATCAAAACTAAGGAGTCAAAGCCAACAAGGTCGCCGTTGCAGAGGTGGAGTCTAGAAAGAGGTTGGCGGAGGCCATCTTAGACTTCGTGGCTTCTCCGGCCTATAAAGACAAAGTTGCAGAGGCGATCCTGGATTCATACCACCGGGGTTTCCAAGAGCATCAGGACAAGGCTTTCAAGTTCTTCCATTTGAAGGGCTTGCAAAACATCAGACCTTCTGTCCCATTCCCTGGTCACGATTCGATTCTGACTTTGAAGAGGAGTCGAAGTCAGACCCCGAAGGGAACACCGGAGCCTCTCCATCCTCCTTCCAGGGCTTTGATGCCTCCGGTCGACACGGGAAAGGGCCGGCTGGCGATCATTGAATCTACCTTCCCCTTCATCTACAATACTCTTTTTTTTTGTAAATATTCAAAAATGAAATGAAGTTTTCAACTTCTTCCACTCTTCTTCTGTGATTTGTCGTACTATGATATATTGAAGATGTAAATTTTCCAAAACATTTGGGATCTGGAAAGAGACATGAGACCGACTGGGCCGTCCTATCGAGTGTTTACTGTTGACAGGATGAGTGGTATAGGTTCACTCTAGCACATTTTCGGATTTACCATAGGGTAAGGTGTCTAAGCCATCCCTATGTCTTCCTGTCATGATTAAGGTACGCTATTTAGGCCCACCTCGGTGCATCTTCGGACATACCATAGGGTAGGCTATAGAAACCATCCAATGCCTTCTTTGGTGTAAGGTAGGCTGATTAGACCCGTCCCGGCATGTCTTCGGGTTTTCCATAGGGTAGGTTATGTGAACCATCCCTGTGCCTTCGATCGTTTTGGTAGCCTGATTGGGTCGTCCGTTGCGCTCGTCAGGCATACCGATAAAGTGAGCGGATCAGACTCTCCTTTGCGCCATTGGCCGATTTCTTAGATTGTGCCATTCAAGCCGTTGTTGTTCAATTATGAAACGGGCCGTGCAGAGTTGGACAAATTTGCACGAAAGATTTAGGGGCCTGTTTATTGATAATATTTATGAAGGTTTTGTACATTCCACGGCCGGGACAAAGTTTTACCATTTAGGGTCTTGAGTCGATATGTCCCTAAACGTATGACTTCTTTGACTTTGTATGGACCTTCCCAGTTGGAGGAAAGCTTGCCCTATTTTGTTGGCCTGGATACTTCTGCCCTTCGCAGCACCATATCCCCTGTGCGAAAAATTTGCTCCTTTACTCTGGAATTGTAATACTTGGTGACCTTTTGCTAGTATGTTGCCATTTTCATTTGGACTTAAAGCCTGGTGCTTGGCAGCAGATCCAGGTCGACTCTTCTACGATCAGAGTTTTCAGGCTCTTCGTATTTATCGATTCTTAGAGATTGGAGAGAGACCTCAATAGGAAGAACGACTTCGGTACCGTATGCCAGGTTGAATGGAGACTCACCGGTGGCTATTCTCGGAGTAGTTCTGTATACCTAGAGGACGGAGGTCAGCTCTTCTACCCAGAGTCCTTTGGTCACATTCAACCTCATCTTCAGACCATGGAGAATGGTCTGATTAGTTACTTCGGCTTCTCCGTTGGACTGCGGATGGGCAACGGAAGTCAGCCTATGTTGCACATGGTACCGAGCGTAGAAGTTTTTAAACTTCGGATTATCAAACTGCCTCCCGTTGTCAGTGATTATTGTATGTGGAATCCCGAACCGAAATATGATAAAGTTTTTGACAAAATTCTCAACCTTACCCTCCGTGATTTGAGCCAGTGGTTCGGCTTCGACCCACTTTGTGAAATAGTCAATTACCACAAGGAGGAATTTTCTCTGCCCAGATGTGGACGAAAATGGGTCAAGAATATCCATCCCCCACTGAGCAAAAGGCCAGGGGGCTATCAGCTGGGTCAAGTGACTCGCTGGTTGTCTCTGAATGTTGGCATATCTCTGGCATTGATCACATCTTCGTACAAAGTCGGTCGAGTCCTTTTGGATGGAGGGCCAATAGTATCCTTGGCATATAATTTTATACGCTAAGGACCTGCCCGCCAAGTGATCACCATATATCCCCTCGTGGACCACTCTCAAGGCATAGTCAGCGTCTGACGGTCCCAAGCATTTCAGCAAAAGTTGAGAGAATGATCTTTTATAGAGAGCTTCGTCTAGGATGACATATTGAGATGCCATCCAGTGGATCTTTTTGGCCTCTACCTTGTCTTCCGGCAGCACTCCGTCGTTTATGAACTTGATGATGGGATCCATCCAGCTTGGCTCGGTCTCAATTTGGTGCACCTCCATAGCTTCTTCAGCTATATTTGGGGCTTCAAGGTGTTCAACGAATGTGTGGCCAAGGGATTCCGGGATTGTAGTGGCGAGTCGAGACAACGCATCTGCTAGGAGTTCTTTAATTGAGAAACATGAATGATTTCGAAGTATTCCAGTTGAGAAGATAAGATTTGTATCTTTTCCAAGTACTGCACCATGGTGGGGTCTCTGGCTTCATATTCTCCTTTAACTTGATTTACCACCAACTGGAAATCCGAAAAAGCCTGGAGTCTCCGAACTCCTAAACTCTTGGCGATCCGAAGTCCTGCAGCAGGGTTCGTATTCGGCCTGATTATTTGAAGCACGGAAGGAGAACCGAAGTGCATACTCCACCGTGTGACAGTCGGGTTCGGCCAGTATAAGGCCGACTCCACATCCAGCAAAATTGGAAGCTTCATCCACATGAAGTATCCAATCGGACTCCGTATTCTTCAAATTTCCTTCTTTTGCTGGAGGCGCTTCATCCTCGGACTTCCAGGTGCACTCAGCCAAGAAATCTGAAAGCACCTGGGCCTACATAGCCGATCGGAGCTGGAAGCTGATGTCAAACTCACTTAGTTTCACAACCCACTTGGCTATTCTTCTAGAGGTATCAGGGGATCGGAGAATGGCTTTAAGGGGCGATCGGTCAGCACCACGATGGCGTGGGCGTGGAAGTAATATCGTAGCTGCTTTACCCCAATTATCAAAGTAGATCAGCTTCTACATTTTCGAATATCTTGTTTCAGCATCATGCAGAACTTTGCTGATGTAGTAGATCGGCTTGTGAGAGCCGTCTTCTTCTCTTCGGACAAGGACTGAACTGATTGCTTCGTCAGAGGTGGAAAGGTATAAATAGAGCACTTTCCCTTCTTGAGGTTTGGAAAGTAAAGGCGGGGTCTCTAAATACTTCTTCAACTCTTCAAAGGCAGTACGGCAGTCCTTGGTCCATTCAAAGCTCCGAGACTGCCGAAGTACCTTAAAAAATGGGAGACCTTTCTCAGTTGATCGAGAGATAAACCTGCTTAAGGAGGCGATCCTCCCTGTTAGTTGTTGGACTTCTTTCTTGCAGGATGGATGCCTCATGTCTTTGAGGGCCTGAATCTTCTCAGGGTTTGCTTCAATCCCTCACTTGGTAACGAGGAAACCCAAAAATTTACCCGAAGTAATCCTAAAGGTGCACTTCGTAGGGTTTAACTTCATTCGATAATGTCGCAAGGCGCTGAATGACTCCCCTAGGTCCTGGATGTGATCTTTTTTAAGGAGGCTTTTGATGATCATGTCATCGATATAGGCCTCCAGGTTTCTCCCCAACTATTTCTTGAACACCTTATTAATCAATCTCTGAACTGTCGCTACAGTGTTCTTGAGCCTAAATGGCATCATCTTGTAGCAATATAGACCTTTGTCGTTGATGAAGGCTGTCTTCTCCTCATCCCGAGGGTCCATTCGGATCTGATTGTAGCCGAAGAAGGCATCCATGAAACTTAGCAGTTGGTGGCCGGCAATGGCATTGACCAGCTGGTCAATCTTTGGAAGAGGAAAGATATCCATTGGGCAAGCCTTATTGAGGTCTATGTAGTCGATGCAGATCCTCCACTTGCCATTAGCTTTCTTTACCATTACTACATTGGCCAACCACTCGGGATAGTGGGCTTCCTGGATGAACCCTGTCTTGAGGAGCTTGCTCACCTCTTCATCTATTGCTTTTTGTCTTTCGGGGCCAAAGCTTCTCTTTGCAGTTTGTTTCTAGGCAACACATCCGAGAGAATGCATCGTAGATCAAGACATCGGTCAAACTTCCATTATCAACTAAGATTTGTTGTACATCGTAATTGGCCACAACGGCTGAGATTACAATAGGGTTGTCATGCGGGAGCCGAACTCCTACAAGGTCATCATCGAAGAAGAGAATAGCATTGTTGTCCTTGAGTCACTTCAGGACATCATCTTCGTCCCTTCTCCAGTTGGCAGGTCGATGTATCATCTCCACATCTTCATTGGTGTGCCTTTGATTCGATAGTTCAATCTCTTCAGGAGCCGATTGGGGAACAGTAGCTTCTGACCGAAGTCCTTGGCGACAACGTACCATTCCAAATACCCTCTCTTGATGAGATCCTCTATTGCATCTCTCAGTTGCATGCATTATTCAGTATTATGGCTGTGGTCCCGGTGGAATCGGTAGTATTTATTCCTGTTCCTTGCAGAGGAGGATGCCTTCATGGGACGTGGCCACTGGAGATAGTTTTCTTTTTCTATTTCCAAGAGAATCTTTTCATGAGGGAGGTTGAGGGGGGTATAGGAGTTGAATCTTCCGCCCGATGTTCTGGGCCTGGGAGGACTCCTTCGGCGGTCAGCATATTTATTGTTATTGGAAATAGGGGACCTTGTCCCCTGTTATTTTTCTTCTTTGAAGGAGGCTTTCCTTCGATCAGTCGTCGATTCGCTGCCTGCTCTTCGACATCGGCATATTTCTGAGCCCTTGACAGGAGCTCAGCGTAGCTTTTGGGAAACTTCTTATCCAGGGAAAAGGTGAGCCTGGATGTACGAAGCCCCTTCTTCAATGCAGACATGGCCACGTGCTCGTTGAGATCGGGGATCTCGAGTGTGGCCATATTAAATCTGGAGATATAATCTCACAGACTTTCTCCTTCATTCTGGTGAAGGAGGAATAGTGTATCTGTATTTCGGGGGATCTTGCGACAAGTCCTGAAATGCAAGACAAATAGCTTTTCTAACTCGGAGAAGGAATCGATGGTACCTGGACATATGCTCGAGTACCACATCCGAGCAGCTTTCTTTAAGGTGGTCGGGAACGCGAGGCAGTACATCGTATGTGAAGCTCCTTGGATCATCATATGGGTCTTAAAACTGTTTAGATGGTCAAAAGGATCGGAGGTGCCGTCATAGGGTTCCATCTGAAAAACCCTGAAATGTCGAGGGATAACTTCGGCCATGACGTGGTCGGTGTAGGGCGGCGCAGATCACACACTGCCAAATCATTGTGGTCTCTTTGCTCCCATATTCTTGCCATCTCTGATTCGATGGCCTTGAATTTTCCATCGTAATCAGGGAAAGCTGCTTTGGCGCTTTCTCTACGAGAGTAGAGTCTTCAGAGGAGGGTGAGGAAGTTTGCCTAGATCTTTTCCCTCTCTGCGAGGAATCAGTGGGCCTAGGCATTTCTGAACTTCGGCCTTCGAGAGAGGGGTGAGGATGGGGAGAGAGATGTGTGGACCCCTCTCGAGGGACTCTCTTCCTCCAGGATCGAGAACTATGTCTGGAGGTGGCTGGCGGATACCTCACCTGAAGAGCTCTATTTTGGAAATCCTGAACCATAGCTGTAAGGTTAGTGACCTGGTTCAGGAGGGCTTCGAACTGCCGTTGTTCCACGATAATTATGGGAGGTGGAATATCGTTCTCCACCAGGGGTGTACCCCCTAGGATGGAGCACGACTTCGACTCGCTGAGATAACCTGAGTCCTTTTTGCCATCGAAAACTTCTTACTTCCCCTTTATCAAGGAGGGGAGCTTAACAATGTGCGTCCCCCTTCCTAGCGCGCCAATCTATTGGTGCAGAGTTCCTTTTCCGACCGGGCGGAGCTACTAGATCGCAGGTCTGCTCTTTGGTTCACCTGCAAAACAAATCCCTGGTCGGAATTGCTCCGGCGGGGGACACTCCGATGCCTAAGTCAGAGGCGGGCTCCAGCCATAGAATGGGAAAGATTCTGAGGAGGATCAGATGAGAAGGGAAAGACTCCGAGATTTTCAGGAATATCTCGTGCCTTACCCGGAGCATTCCCTCTTACCGTTATTTATGAGTTGTCCAGTCTGCGGTTCCATTCTTCCTCCATCGATTACGATGGGGGAGTTAATTTCTTTCCCACAATTTAGAATCGTGGATAGTTATTAAACGATTCTGGCGGCCAGACCATAGGCATTGCCGCTGGAGTTACGCGCCATGATTGCGCTCCAAAGATAGTTGATGATAACCGTTACTTGACATGTTCATAGAGATTTGGGACAGATCGAGGATCCGTCTTCAGACTTCCCTTTCAGGGAGATTTTCGTAATTGAATCAGGGAATGTCTTCGTCCTCGGACCCTTTCGAGACAGATCGGAGGTCATGTCTTCGGCATAGGTCGAAGACCTAATCTTTGATGTAGGTCGAAGATTATGTCTTCAACATAAGCCAAAGACCATATCTTCGGGACTCAGTGGAAGTCACTCCTCGTCCAGGCTGAGGATGTTATCTTCAGGGGCCGTAGGCCCGTTAAGAATTTTGGCTTGCTCGTTGGTTGCCTGGTTTTTTTCGATTACCTCAGTTTGAAGTTTACGGTTCGGAAGAAATGTCTCTGACCGGTTGAACTGGCGGCTGGCTCATACTTGGGCCAACATATCCCAACAGATTCGTTATGCTATGTTTGTAGATTATGACCCAATCAGGTTTAAGGAAGCAGTTGCAAGATAAAAGGTGGATTAATACAATGGAGGAAGAAATAAAGGCTATCAAGAAAAATAATACCTTGACACTAATTGAAATTCCAGTAGGAAAGAAAGAAATTGAAGTGAAATGGATTTTTAAAACCAAAGGAAGCTAAATAATGAAGTGGAAAGATATATGGCAAGATTAGTAGCAAAGGGTTACGAGCAACAACTAAGAATTGACTACCAAGAGGCATTCTCTCTCATTGCTAGAATTGAAATAGTAAAACTAATTATTTCTTTTATTGCAGAGAGCCACGGAAAAATCCATCAAATGGATATGAAATCAGTTTTTTTAAATGACCCTCTTGATGAAGAAGTATATATCAAGCAACCTAAAGGCTTCATCAAGCAAGGGAGTGAACATAAGGTGTATTGGCTCAAAAAAACTTTGTATGGTCTCAAGCAAGTCCCCCATGCCTGAAGCAAGAGGATTAATATTATTCTTTTAAATACTATTTGGATGAGTTAACTATAGGATAAAAAACTTACTAGAAATGTCTAATCTAATGGAAAAAATAATGACTTCCATAGCACATTATTTTTTTCTTGCCACGGTCACTGCCGACATCCACCGCCCCACCTCCACTTTGGCACCACCAGCACTGCCCACTCCGGCCTTGACCTCCTTCGACCTCCCACCTCCTGCTCCAGCCGAGAACTTCATCGGAGCATCAGCAATGCTTCTGTTCCCTGATTCTCGTCCCGATCTGACATCTCCGACCACCTTGATCCTGGCATCGGTAGTGGCCATCATATCTCCTATGGCAATAAGATCTTTTGTTTTCAAAAGGGCATAGTCTCCATGGCATTAAGACCAAAGAAATGCTTATGCAGTTCTATGATGTAAGAAATGCCTGTATTTAATGCTTGGAAAAACACACCACAAAGGAGTACAAGTAGGGGTGGCAAAATATGACTCGATCTGCCAACCTGACCTGCATTCGTCCCGTCTTAAATATATTTGAGTTGAGCTTAAATAGATTCAGATCATAAATAGATCAATCAATTTAACTTATTCATTAAATGGATCGGATTTAGTTTTAAAGCATCCAACCTGCATAACCCATTTAACATGTTTATATTTTTTAAAAATTAAATTAATATATAATTAATTTATTTAATTTTTAAAAATATTCGATCCAACTGTTATTCTGTTTGAAATTTAAATTTATGTCATGTCACGTCATCCTTATCCTCGTGGAGAGGGTGGGCGTCCATGGCAGATAGATTTTTTTTTCCTATTTCCCTTGCTCCAACGACCTGGCCTCTCCCTTCCAAAGTCCCAACTCCGATCTCCTTTCATTTTTTTTTTTATAACCATATCCCTTCTTCTTCTTCTTCTCTCCAACTTTCTTGTCACCACCATCAGAGCCCTCCCTCCCCTCCACCACATGTCCCCCCTTCCTCTTCTCTTCGGTCTCCATGTGCTCCCCTCCTCCACGCATCCCCCCTTTGACCCATTGGAGTCCTCTATCCCCTTGGTCGCCGTGGTTCATGGGCCACATGGCCTCCGCCGTCGTGGACTCCATGATTCTCCACTCTCTCAATGAACACTACCTCGAAGTCTCGAAGATGATTGCTCTTCCGATACTCGCCCTCCTTCTTCCCCCTTCTTCTTGATTTTCTTTATCTCCTTCTTGGATTTCCGTGACCTCCTCTTCTACCTTCTCTCTAATAAAAAGTGAATCTACCATCGCCGTACACAATCGTAAAGGAGGTGCTAGACAAGGACGGGCCAGTCCTTTGGAGATCCTGCAAGAATGAGGAGATATCCATCTCCATGATGCACCTCGCCATCATGCCTAACGGAGATGAGGGTGATAATGGTGATGACTCCATAAACCAGTTATTCTTTCAGGTTGACATGTCGAAGCCTAGGAGGGAGGAGTCCCTCCACTTCCTTTGCGGGCTTTACCTGAATGGGGTCGGTATCCACTCCATCTGCCTCCTATGGAAGGTCGTGGCATCCTCTGACTTAGCCTCCATATCCAGGTGCCAGGGTCATGTTTTCCGATAAGTCCTTTTTTTTTTATTGGCTTTTATTTGTTATTATTGAAATGACTGAAATAGTGGGTTTTAAATAGGTAAATGGGTTGAGCTTTTTTTTTTTATTATTGTATTATAAACGGATCGTAAACAAGCCAGGCTAGATAACCTATTTAACAAATAGATCAAGTTCAATTTCTAAAATCTAATCTATTAAATAAATAGATCGGGTTCAGGTTGGACCTTTTTTGATCTGATCTGAATCTGATTCGATCCGTTATTATCTGACCCGATAGCCATCCCTAAGCGTATGGGTACCGGGTGAAAACCCAATTTGCTTTTTATAGATTCTAGTTCATTATAAACATAAAGGTTAGCAGGGGTTACAACTGCTAGGCTATCCCTCGGTTTGCTCGGTTCGAATCCGGTCAAAAATCTAGAAGCTTATTTTCTAAACAAATAAAAATATTAAGAGCAAGTAAAAATTTTACATGCTGATATCTCTTTACAATAATATGGAGCAACATAGAAAATAACTTAATTTTTCCTAATTTATCATGAAAAAAAAAGGAACAGAAAAAAAAATATAATTTATTATTCAAATATAGGATAGGATTATTTATATGTATTTTTTTTTATAATAGATTTGACATATAATTTTATAAGATCAAATTTTGTATCCTAAAATAATTTTTATCCTAAATTTAAAATCTTAGATATATGTATTTTTTCTTTTTTTTTTTTTTTTTGTTTTTGGTTTTGGTTTTTACTGTCCAATTGGACTTTGTTACTTTGATTTGAAAGAGAACTAGCTAGCAAGTAGTTTTTGCTGAAACTTTTTCCCTTTGCGCATGGTTGGAAGAATGAAGAAGTATTGAGATACATTTCCTGCTATTCGGAGGCAGGAGGCGGCTCTCCTCCGCTCCACCCAACAACTATTTTTTTCCTGATAGTTTTGGGGTTAAAATTACCTCCCATAATCTACCAAAAAAAAATTACCTTCCATGCTCTTTCGTTGGCAATGTTTACTCCAAATAATTGAGCTACCGTCTATCTCCTCTCTCACCAGCAAGCCATCATCACCAGATGCTCATTGGCATGCTCATCATCACCCATCACAATCCTTCAACCAATGACACCGCTAGGCCGCGGGCCCTCCTTTGGTTATGAGAGAGAACAACAAAGGATTCTTCCCTTCATTCTTTCTCACTCTTCTTTCTCTACGCATCTTAGTAGACCCAGCACGGAAACGGATCATACTAATTTTTTTAAAAAAAAATTCAAAAAATAAATAATAAATAATTTAAATTAATTTAAATATTTTTTGATAAAAAATATTTGAATTGTACTTGATATTATTTCATATGATTAAATTTATCAATAATGAAATCTACTTAAAATTTTCAGCTATCTTCGTATTGATATAAGTGACCATATAATCGGCAAGAAAGTTATCTTCCATCTTGGTGCATAATTTGATATTTTGATAATCTTCATTATTAAGAATGCTCTCTCTGTAGTAACAGTTGAAACAGACAGAGTCGTAAGCATCTCAAACTTGTGGAAGATGCACGTGCGCCGCCCATAATAATGGCGGTATCGTATTGAGTGCCATTGGCATGGGATGACAGGATGGAACGTCCATCAAGCGACAGGGCCAAAGGTGACAGGGCACGAGCATGGTAGGGTGGCATCAGTGCCAACCCGAGGCATGACAGGCAGTTGCTTGCTCATGCCCTCCAAGACTTGACCGCACCATGCAATGGATCTGGCCGCTAGGATGGAGTGCGGCTCCATCGCATGCAGCATCCATTAGTGCGGCGAGGCTGATGGAGACCACCAGGACGACAGTTGTTGATCGACACGATGGTATCTAGCCTTGCATACATGCAGCCGCTCGACACATCGTGGGGATGTTCCTGCCGGTTGCACTACGCGATATGTCCGACCGCCATCTCATCCATCTATGCAATAAACGGGACAAAGGTTGCAAATGGGTCGGGTCGATCCGTGACCTGACCCGACCCGACCCGACCTGGTTAGACCCAACCCAGACCCATTTAAAAGATCCATGGATCTGAATCGGATTTAAAAATTAGACCCGTTCATTTTTTGGATCGGGTCTGGATTTACTGAATTCGGACCCGACCCGACCCGAATCCAAATATAGGACCCGAATCTTTTTTTAATATCTATTTATGGGCTCTAGGCCTCTGTATTTTCAATTCCTTAAATGTGTAACAATGTAATGGCTTAATGGATTTCCGGCTTGGGCCAAACCCACTGCTCAACGCCTCAACCCATTTTCGAACTCCTAACCGGGCCACTGGCCGACTCCGAAGTCTCCTTCGATGGACTCGTTAAAATTAAAATACTCTAAACTTTTATTAATGCCAAGCTTCTCAAATCCTCATTCAGCCCTAATCCCAAATTCCACTCCGTCTCTAACCCTCCACATCTCCCTCAGTCTCCCTCCCTCCTCCCATCGCCAGATCTCCCCCTTTGTCCAATCGATCTCGGTTCGGTGAAAATAACGATGGCTGGCGAGGAGAGTTCACCGAAGAAACTTCACCACCTTCTCGAGGATCTGGTCCTCAGTGAGAAGAACTTCAACGACAAAACCCTAGAAATGAATCCCTAAAGCCTTCACCATTTGATCAGGCGAGTTATCCTTCCGATCCTTTTTCCAAAGTTCATTTAACCCCCTTGATTTCTCTTTCTAGAGCTTTTACTCCCCAGATTCTGAGTTTCAGGATTTTGTCTATTATTCTCTATCACGGGAGCAGTAGAACTGGGCCTTCTTCTTGGAGAGAAAGTGAAGGGTATGGAATGGTGGCAAAGGTCCGAATCTGATCTTGATTGCTTTCCGTTCTCTCTCTGGCTGGGTATCCTCGAGCACGGTTCTAAGTAAGTCTTTTTCCCAAATAGCAAAATCCTAGATCTCTGTTGTTACTTGCTACAGTATTTGTTTATATTTTATTAAACCCTAGATATCACATGCACAAGGATCTGTAAGACTTTTAAGGAAACAAAATCGAAGGAAACATATGACATGATCGAGATGCATTCTAAAAATACACATGAACTATTCCTCTTCTTTGCAATAGACTATATATCTTGATCTATGTCAAGATATCTCATATTAGTTTGACTGATATATTGTATTAGTTTGGTTAATATATTGTATCCAAAATTGACTTTTGATATATCATAATAGTTTGATTGATATATTATACATAGAACTGACTTAGGTATTATTTTAGGGGTGACTTATGTGCCTAAGGAAGTATTTGAATAATATTTGTGAGAGATTGGCCTACGGTGCACTACTGAGAATTAGACAGCTTGACATGCATTGTGTTCCCATTATTAACTCAAGTAAAATTTTGTAAATGGATCCGTGACCCGAACCGGACCCGTATGTTATGGATTGGAGTTGGGTTATATATGGACCTGACTCGATTCGATCTTTTATTATATTGGATTTGGGTCCAATATCAAGACCCGATCAAGGAACCGGGTCAGGTTGGGATCAAGTATAACCTGGTCCGATCCAACCTATTTACAACCCTAAACGGGAAGGTACCGGCTGCACGTGGTGGTTTCAACTATGACGGGTTCCAAAGATGGATGCTAGTCAAGCGACAAGAAAGAAATCATTTATCTTCTCCTAAATAATTATAAAAAAAATTAATGAAAATAAAAGAGAAAGTAGAGAAAGCTTATTTACGGTATTTGTATAATTTAAAACTTTTTTTCCAAGATTCTTCAAGCTATATTTAATACCAACCAATTTTAGAAGGACCAAATAGATAGATCCTTATATATTTAAAATTTAATTAAAACTTAATTTATAAATGAAAGTGAGGAAAAAGTTGAGGGCCAAGCCCTCGCTTGGTGGTCCACCACTGATCCAACAGGAAGGTTATGTGGATCCTAAAATGATCCTAGTAGGTGCTACAACCATCTATCATATGACAAAGACTCGACCTTCGTTACGTACCCTAAACCCTATCATCAACAACTTCTACCATAACATTTTTGCTCCACAATCCACCGATTGCGTTACCTAAATCTAACCTTCCACAATCAACCATAATCACTATATTTTTTTTCCTGAATTATTAATTTCAATTCTATAGGAGTTGATCGTAAAATAAGATAATATTATTATTTTCATAAATTTTGCATGATGACATGACATTTAAATCTCCATTTGTATATATTGCCCGTACCTTAAGGGCCTATTCTTTGAAAAGTAAATAACTTATCTAGAAATCTCTATTTTTTAGATAAATAATTTTCATGCAATACTTAGATATAAAATAATTTATTTATATTCTTTTATACATTTAACAAATGATTCCAGAATTTATTACTCATGTTCTTTTACATTACTATTTTTCCAGAAAAATTACTAAAATCTATCCATATTTTTCATAATACCCTTTATTATATAAATATATTAATTATATATATAATAATTAATATTATATACTATATAATTTAATATAAATAATATATTTTATATTTCTATAATATTATATATTATATAATAATGATAATTTATTTTATAATAATAGATTTATTACAATAATATAATATATAATATATTACATTATATTATAATATATTATTACTATTATAATATATGATTATATTATTATTATATAGTTACGAGTATATTAGAAATAAAATAAAAAATTTATTTTTCTTGTTCATAGAAAAATAATTTATCTATCTAAAAAAAATATAAAATTATGAATAAGTTAATTAATGAAAAAATTGATAAAATTTTTCATAATATTTATCCATCAAGAATATATCCTAAAACATATTCCAATGGAAATGACAAAATTCACTTGTTGGACAATGAAATGATATTTCAAAATATGTGCTCCAAGCTCTGCCTCCAAGTTAAAATATCGAAAAATAGCTTGAAAGAGCACAGCAACAAATTTAATCACAGAATGCTGGGGACATGGTCACATCTGATATAACATCCAGTTTCTATTGTCTACATATGTATACCTGATTCTCGGAATTGTCATGAAACAATTATTTACAGTTAATGGAGAGTGAATCCTCTTATACCATGTGTGGCATGTCAACAAATTTCTTGGAAAAAATTATCCATTCCTGTAAGTTGTTGCTGTATGATCATCCAGCACCCCTGCTTCCAATGCCGAGCATTAAGTGGACATGGGAGAAGATGGAGGCTCCAAGTAGGCCAGAGTTGATTTGAAAGAGATGTCAGATACATCAAACTCAGATGCCTCAGCAGAGCCCATTTTATGGACAAGACGGATCAGATATTCAGTTATATCAGTCATTGGTGGACGGAACTCAGGTGCTGGCTGTTTACAGAAATTGAAACAGAAGGTAAGAAGCTGAGTCAGCAAATAACCAAAAAGAAATACGCATCAAATTCACAAAACCAAGCATGAGTATTCAAAATTTGATTGAAAGTTGTAATAGAACTTTCTTTAACTTCACAGCATCAAGCGAGTTTAGGTAAGTCATGAATCCACTATAATAAAATTTTTTGAAATCCACTGGATTAAATGCAAAAGATTGAAATATAAAATTTTTGAGATCTCGTTGAATAACTAATAAATCTATAATTTTTATCATATAATCAAGATCTTTCAAAAGGTATTGAGTTTGCGATACAAACCTGTATTCGCCATTAATTCTAAATCTTTAATCTCGATACTCATGCGAATACCGAAGGTAGAGTCCTCTTCATTATCCTCTTAATAGGCGGCTATTCAATGGGACTAACCGTGAGAACAAATTTCACGTAGAATAATAATATATGAGTAGAGAGAAGACTTAACCTATTATTTATTATCAAACCGTAATAGGCCCTCCCATCATGGATCAATTGGGCCAAGACCTATATTGTAGGTCCTTAACCACACCAACCAACATGAGATATCCAAAGTCCAAACATAGGGATCACAAAACATTGGGCTATATACATGTCTATCAACATGATCATAAAATCAACCCGTTTTTAACAAAGCATAAACAATAATAATTAATGTTAGCCCAAATAAGAAAAATTTTTATATTTCCCTACCTAGATAACATTAATTATGATTTTGAAAATATTTTATTTCAAAACGACTCTCAAATTGAACATGGTATGTGACTACAAAAACATATAATCCATAGCATCTATAAATGACTCGGTCCAACAGTATCAATCATGCCGAATCATGAAAGTCATCGTATCCCTTATTCGATACAAGACATATCCATGGTTACAAGTATCACAAAAACTATCGACATGAGTCTTAGTATGGTAGTGTAATCATGAAAGTCATCGTATCCCTTATTCGATACAAGACATATCCATGGTTACAAGTATCACAAAAACTATCGACATGAGTCTTAGTATGGTAGTGTAGTAAGGTCTTAGTATGGTAGTGTAAGGTCTTAGTATGGTAGTATAAGACATATCCATGGTTACAAGTATCACAAAAACTATCGACATGAGTCTTAGTATGGTAGTGTAGTAAGGTCTTAGTATGGTAGTGTAGTAAAAAAATAGCATTAAAAGTGATCCAAATAAAACATATATTTTCATTATCAATCTACCAATTTATCTTCAACATGTTTGAAAAACTAAATAAGAAAGAAAAATTTTAATGGCATTAAAACAAGCCATTTTATTTCACATATTCAAACATAGTATCAATAACGAGATAATACAACATATCAAAGATTTGATACCTGATCTCAATTTTATACAACAGATACATAACCCAAAGAGATATCTTACAATCAAAAAAATTTAAATAAATGTACCATTAATCATGATTTCTTTTTAACCATGTGCTTTATTACAAGCTAAAAAAATTCTACGACTTCAAAAGAAGCTCGTATGTCTCCAAATAAGTATATCGAGATCTCTTAAAAATAAATGATACATATCCATACAATTATCATTCTCAAGATAAAAATACATTCTTGAGATACTATATTGTATTTTATTTCATATGCACATATAAATCATATAGAAATGCAATCCATCAACTAACGTATCAACAATATATATAAATACCTATGATGGAAATATAAAATGAAACAAAACTTCATAATAATAAAGTACAAATATAAAGTCATTTTCACTAACCAAGCATAACAAAAAAATTTAATATGTCCATATTTTCAACATACTTTGTAAAACATATGAGCCTCAAATTCTTGGTCAGAGAATCAACCAACATGGACTTTAAATATATGCACTCGACAGTTATGTATCCTTGGATTATAATTCATTAATAAACCATTTAATGATAAATAAAACTTATCAATCCAGTCAATGCATACATATATCAAACTACATCAAACTCCCACTAATCAAAATATTCTAAAATTATAAGTTTTATTTATTTGATTAGGAGATCAACAAATATTGACTTTGCACAAATGTACTTTACAAAATATCTCCCTTTTAACTAAAATCTCTGGTTATCAAATATTCAATCTTCACATAAATAGACATAAAACTTTTATTATTCTTTTAAAGAACATAGCTGTATTATTATTATAATAAATATTACGTGGTTTGTAAGATAGAATCAATAATTATAAAATCTAAGACAAAGTTTCATAATCAAAAGCAATATATATTATATTTTTGCAACATGCCATAAACTTTGCCTATATATTTAAAAAAAATTAATAGATTCTATTTTCATGCCTTTCTACAAACTCTCCGGTCATTCACATCTTAAGAAATTAAATTGTCATAAAATGACATGTTTCCATTTCTTATTATATAATTTTTTTACTAGTACTATATTAATTAGTAATGAAGGTACTGATAATTGATCTGTATATATAATGTTGCTCTCCCACTATTCTCTAGTAGGATAAAATATAATATTTACATAAATAAAAGAAAAATAAGAGTAATAACTTATTTTTTATCCAATATTATATTTCTAGTATTGGAGCATCTAATATCATACAAATTAAAATATACAAACATGACTTGATTTGACTCAATATTCTTTATAGTCCTATTAGAATAGTAGAATCTATATTCATTAAGAATTATCTAGATAATCATTTAAATAATATATTATTTTAAATTCAAATTTATTTACTGATGGAGTATTAATGATTAAGTATTATAGGACAGGTCCAAATATAAAATTGAATAATATTGGACTTCAACTTAGAAAATATCTTGTATAACTATTTTACCAAGAATTTATTTAAAATATACATAACAGTTCTTTAGGATCTTATACTAGAGATATTATGATAAATTACACCCACTCATTATACTTCATACCATGTCTTTCAGAGTGTGAATTTACCTTTCAATCACATCATTTTGTTTAGAAATTTTAGGCATTGTGTTTAAACAATTATCCCATACTTATAAAAATATTCAATAATACTATTTGTTTATTATATATGAGATCTTAAAATGTGACTGATATACCATATTAATATATTTATCATTTTCTCAAAAGTATCAAAACTTCTTAATGAAATAGGATAAAATCATTAATTATTCCATTTATATGGTTTTAAGTTCACTAAACCACACAACAAAAAAATTAAAAATATGATGAATAACAAATGTATCAGAGATAGAAATATCATAATACTAAGTTTAGGCATAATACTCTCTAGTTTCAAGATATAAGCTCTAATATCATCATATCATCATATTTTATATTAATTTATTTATCCATCAGTTATCCAGACTCTTTTTATCAGATTCTACATACATTTCACAAATAAGATCAAAAATTATATTAGATCACCATTCTTAAATACAACAACAAGAACGGAATCAATTATATAAATATATTACAAATAAAATGATTCACTCTTTACCACTTTTATAGGTAGCTTATTCCAAGTATTCTTATGAGTCATCCAAGATGGAAGATCATTACATAATGTAATATCTATAATCCATCATACTTAGTATTAGCATAATTTCAGTTTCCATATTTTATTTTAATTAAAGTCATCATAATGGGAGTATTAATTCTAAATATACAAACTGCTAAATAATCTTTATGCAGTTAATCAAAAAAGAAATATAGATAATATAAATGCCAGAAAATCTTTATAAGTATTATTTTAATGAGAGCCCTTGGTCTAATATTATAAGACTTTTTTTTGGAAAGAAGTGATCCACATAAAAAATCCTTCTTCAACATATAATGCTATGCAATCCCTTCTAAAATCTTATAAAATGAACTTGTAAATCTCAATGAATGGGCTACTTTGACGGTCACCATCAATCGAAATTCACAAACCTTCCAATCAAGGATCATAACCTCTAAATGGCATAAGATACATAAAAGATAAATCAAGATCATGTATGATGCAAGATGTTTCAAGTACAAACAACAAATAAATAAAGGCTTTAAATATAATAAATCATTTTTAACAAGTATACCATGTGCATCATCATAAAACTCTCCTTTAAATAGAAAATATACATACTTTTAAGCTCCAATAATGAGATTAATATAATGAAAATATAAGGCTTTTGAGAATCTATCTTTAGGTAAATAAACTTCTTAGGCCCAATATATACATCTCTTTTCAAGAAAAATAAAGATTAATACAATGAGAATACAAAGTATTCGAAAATCTATACTCTTTGAGCAAATAAGTTTTCTAAGCCCAATATATCTCTACCTTTGATAATTTGACATAATTAAAATCTCGACAACAACATTATTATTATTAACATAAAAATGACTGTATAATTAAAGATGGTAGGAATTCAAAATATTAATCAATGAGCATATACATAAATGATATACAAGAGTTCAAATATAATATCGCATATTTTCTTTTGGACAGAATATGCAATATGCATAAATACTCTTAACATGAAACCATAAACAAATAAATTAGCCTAACGGTTACGAACCTATCCCCTTTGGACAAACAGTCCATACAAGCTAGAGCACTCTTGCAACACAATGCTCCATGCAACCTTTTCTAATTAAAATATACAATTTTCTTTGGACAAACGGTTATATGCCATAACCAGAAAATATCCCTCATAATGAAAAACTCATGGACAACATAAATAAATCACTTTGGTGATAAATATTTATGCCAACCCATAAAATTATTTATACAGAAAAAATAGATGTCCAAATAAATATAAAATGACATACCCTACCTACATGTATGCCACAAAAGATCAGTCCAAAATGGATACTTAACAACATGCACTCCACTGATCAAATCATAACATATAATGTATTGTAATTACCACTTCTATCGATTAACACTTACTATATAATTATAAAATACCTTTGAACCAAAATTATAGCATATAATAAGTATTGCAATTAATAACAGTCAATTTTTTTGGATCAACTACAACGATATATCAATATGCAATTTTAAAATATAATAAAAGATGAATAATTAGTCCTCAATAACTCAACTATTCAAAATTCATAAAGTGCTCTAGACTCTTTCGGGTTACACAAAAATATACTTGAATTATACAATGGTTAGTAAAATTTTACATAAATAATTTATAAATTATTTAAATATTTTATTATGCATGAAGAACTCTATAAAAATATTTTTCAAATCATTACGAGTTTAACGATTTAAAAATCACTCAAATCGAATGTAAAACAAGCAAATTACAATAATTTTTATCAAAAACAATAATAAAAGGCTAAACTGTAAATTATAGAAATATAGACTTTTCTGTAAAATATATTTTTCAAAAATAATAACCTAAATATAAAATTTTGAGGACTAATTTATAATTTTTAAAATTTTAGGGACCTATCTATAATTTTATATGGATCCATATGTAATTATTAATTTATAGACTTAATTGCAAATTTTTTCTTAATTCAATTTAAAACTGATCCAATATGATCGAGTTCAACCAGCTTTTCAATTGGGCTCAACTTATAATTAATGGATTGGATTTGAAGTGGGTTGAAATCCAAAATCCATCGACCCAAAATCCATTAAAACCTCTCCTTCCTCCCTTCTTCTAATCGCCTCCCAAAACCTCCATTAATGGAGTCAACGAGCTTTGGGATCTCCCCCGCGGAGGTCCGCCGGCCAAATCCGACCATCGATCACCATCTCTCCACGTTGCTGGCAGCCAAAAACTCCTCTCAATCATGATTGCTAACCTCCTTCCCTTCTTTTTTTTATATATGAGACATTCCAACACACCACGGACCACCAAATCGCTAGCCAGCCGAAGTTTCAACACCGTCATCGGGTTCGGGCAAGCACGGGATGATACGGGGTGACACTGGTGGAGAGGACGAGAAAGATCACGGTCGGTGCTCGGCCCTCAAGACATCCGACGATCGCGACAACTTCCATGGCCATCTCACCACCGCCGGCCACCATCGACGCTGACGAGGACCGACATGTCCAGAGCGTCACTGGTGGTGATGGTCGATGGGACAGGGGGGGTTTAAAGATGAATTAAAGCACTGGCTGGTTAGATAAAGAATACAACCATGCATTCTTTTATCATTATATATATATATATATATATATATATATATATATATATATATATATATATATATATATATATATATATATATGTTTCTATGAAATCTAAAACACCATGGAAAAGAGGAGAAATCATGGTGTTAATATGTCAAATGACCGGCCAATTATCAAAGATTGGTAGAAGAAAACACGATGATTACATCCTCCGACCTTTTTTTTAATCTAAAACATGGCTTGAAAAAGGGAAGAAATCACGGTGTTAATGCCGTAGATGGTCAACAAGCTTTTCAGGCCAATCATGGGGAAAAACATAGTGATTGCATCTTCCAATCTCTTTCTCAATTTTTATTTGATTCCAATCTTCAACAAAACATCAGGCTCTGATACCAAATGTAAGAAAAAATCTTAAAATCCCATGGATCAAATGCAGAAGATTGGAATATAAAACTTTTGGGATCTGATTGAATAATTAACAGATCTATAATTTTTATCATATAATCAAGATCTATAAAAAAGTATTGAATTTTGGAATATATACATGTATTCATCATTAATCACAAATCTTTAATCTCAATGCTCACGCAAACACCGAAGGCAGAGTCCTTTTCAGCATCCTCTCTCAACAGGCGGCTATTCGACGGGACTAGCCATAAAAACAAATCTCACGTAGAATAATAATATATAAGTGGAAAGGAGACCTAGCCTATTATTTATAAGCAAACCCTAATATGCCCTCCCGTCATGGGCTAGTTGGGCCAAGACATATACTGTGCTATCTCAACCACACTAACCAATATAAGATGCCTAAAAACCAAACATAGAGATCACAAAATATTGGATTATATACATGTCTATTAACATGATCATAAAATCAACACATTTTTAACAAATCATAAATAATAATAATTAATGTTAGTCCAATTAAGAAAAATTCTTACATCCATTTCAGCACCTGTTTCTAACATAGCATAGTAATATGAGAAATAAGTATGCTGGATCATCTTTCACTACTTCCACTTTAGTTTTCCCCTTTTTCTCCCTCCATATCAAATTTTCATTCTAAGATAAGGTTTTGATCATCATGCATCCAGTATCATAGTATGCAATGTTAACATCTAAAGGCTATATGCAGAGCAAACCTGAATACAGAGCAATATGATGTCCACAAATTGAGATAGGGCCTTGGAATTTATGGTGCCTTTGATTGCAGGATCAGTCATCCCATCCAATGAGCTGAAGTCGTGGAGACGAGAGGAAGCCCACTTGACCAGATATTGCTCCTCCTTGCTTCTTGAACTATTATAATGACAGAAATGAGGGTCCACAAAAAAAGGAAAAATGTAAGAATGATTACAGGAGGACATGAAATGCATGCCTGTCAAAAGCCCTTATTCCAGTCAAGAGCTCCAGCAAAACTATTCCAAAACCATATACATCAGTCTTAGTCTTATCTACACCAGGGATACAGAGCTCAGGAGCGGTGTAACCATTAAGACCCATGGACAGCTCAGAAGCCTGTTTTCAAGTAAAGAAAGTTCACCAAAGGGCACAGAGCAATAATATTACGGTACACAGTAATAACACATTTCCTTTAAAACATTCCAAAGTCAGAGTTCTTTTATGTACATTTTACTTCTATTTAATACTCTAAAAATATAATTTAACATATCTATATTCATTTAGATTGCTCCTTCACTTATGCATAATGCTTCATTGCTAACTATAACTGTATTTGAAGTGCTCTTCTTGAATGTCTTTGACAGATTGAAAGAATAAAAAAATAAAATTGTCATTTGTCTTAAGGTAAAAATCATCAGATGGAAATAACTGCAGTATGAATGCCAAGAATCCATTAACCAACTTTTCCCACCTTTCTCTTATGCAGTGGAGCATCCACCAATCATCACCAACTGTCAACAAGACAAACTCCCTCTAAAATTGAGACATTAGAGACTTCATATGTGAAATCCAGTATAATACCTTCAATTTTCAGATTCTTGAACTAGGTTAAAGTAGGGAAATATACCACTAGCTTTGAGATTTAGGTCAAGGTTTTAAATCCCGTGAGACAAAGTTGTCCCGGTTTTTTCCTGGAATGGGACGCATCAGCATCCCGCCCCATCCCGACAGTCGAGACAGGGGATGTCCCAAGATGTCCCGATTGGGACACTCGGACGCTAGTGGGATGTCCTGTCCCGACACATGGAATAATATCCCATCCCAGTGTCCCGTGGGATGTCCCGCTGGGACCTGAATCCTTGATTTAGATATCCACCTCCCTGATGAATTTATTGAACTAAACTAAATATTCTCTTTTCAAGTATGGTTATGAATGTCTTTAATTTTCTCCATTAAACTTTATTTAGCATTTAGCACAAGCAGTGAAGAAGAACTTGAGCAGTAATTACTTTTGGTTTAGTGCTAATGAGATGTCTTAGTACAGTTAGTCCACAGTCAGATATGTGGGGCATAAGCTCATCATCAAGCAAAATGTTGGTTGCCTTTATATTTCCATGGGCCATCGGAGGAGAGCATATCCAATGCATATACCTGCAGATGCCACAGAAATAAAGACCATCATCACGATTGAGAACAAAAAAAACAAAGAAAAAATTATAGCCCTAGGTGTTAAATATTTCATTAACCTTTTTTTGGAGAGGGTGGGGGAGGGGGAAGGGTGATAATTGTTGCTTTGTTCAAAAACCATTCTTTCTCCATCATTGGCATTTTTTTTTTCATCAATATAGTAAGGCAAACTTCCACTCAGAAATACACTCATCATGAAGACAATGGGAGTTAACAAAGTAGAATTTTTTTTCCTAAAAAAATAAAAAGTAGAAATCCCAATAGACAAGAAATTCCTCATATGATATAGTAGAAACATTATCATTATTAGCTTGAAGAGTTCTCATTCCTAGTATAAGAACACAGAAAGTGGAAGGGAAAATTATTTCATGTAAAATAAGAGCCATCAGGTTGAAGTGATATATTCATACTCCAATGCATGGGCAACACCAAGGGCAATCCGCACCCGAGCTTTCCATGAAAGAGCCTTATGCATGTTACCGGCAGAAAATAAGATATCATGAAGAGACCCACCACTGGCATATTCATACACAAGAACGTGCTCTCCATGCTCCACAGAATAGCCTAAAAGCTTGGCAATGTTTGGGTGTCTTAAACGTGACATATTCCAAACCACATCTAGAAACTCATCTTCTTCGTATATAGCCAGAGCTACCAGGTTAATCTTTTTGACAGCTAACATCTGAGGAAGCAGAAGATGAACATATGCAAAAGCTTCTGCATCAGAGTGCATCATACTTGAAAAAATAAACAGACAAATAAATAAATAAATGCCACCATTTAGGGATAAGAGTAAAGTCAACCACCATTCAGGAATATGATGCAGGAACATAGACAGTGATTAATATGAAAATAATCATATTTGCAAATAAATTATCCATGTTTCTTCCCGCACATAAATTAAATAGCCTTGACACAAAAACAAGGTCAGTCAGTAGAACTCATAAAAGACAGTCACATTAAAAAGAACCTATGAAATAAAAACCAAATATATATTATAATATATGTATTCTTTGACAGAAAATAATCATATTAATGACCACAACTCTGCACAACAAAACAGCAGCCATAAGATGATATTGCACATAAAATAGCATATCAAGACCCTTTTACAGCTGGTTATGCATGCTGACCGCACCCACCTCAATGTTAGTATTCTTTAACTGCCCACTTAAAATAATGAATCAAAAATAAGAAGTTATGCAGTTATGCCTAACTCTCTATGTGTAGTACCTCAATGATGCCAAACAGCAGACCTTTGGTAATATTAGCTAAGCCTTCTCTGATATGGTTATGGTTGCCATGTTAAAAAAGTTAAGTTATGCATACAATTACCTGTCCATCAGGAAATTCAGCTTTGTAAACATGGCCAGTAAAACCCTCACCAAGAAGGTTTTCCTCGCTGTAATTATTTGTGGCTGTAAGAATTTCTGAAGCTGAATAAAGCTTTGCAGTCAGCAGGTTTCTGGATCTCCTTGGAGAACTTTTTCTTTTAGACATTCTATGTGGTTTTGCATGACAACCCGGGGGAGGCCTTGTAGCAGTCATGTGAGCAGAAATCCAGGGGCATTGATCTAAGTTCACTTCTGCTACTGCAAAAGAAGCACAACCATAATCATGATTATCAGAGAATGTAGCTAAGATGAAAGACAACTGGTTATGCAGCTATTAACTTTCTATTGCATGTCTGACAGTGCATTTACAAAATTAACACCCCAAATCTGAATGCTGATGTAAAATTGCTGTGTCTGTCTGTCAGAATATGGTGGCTGCCACAACATAGACATATGTTGACAAGCCATTTATTCAAAATCTAGCGTACACCATGAGAGTGTTGCGGAGAATTGTTCTGTCAAGCTAAATAAAACGACTGTATGTTCTGAAGGTAAAGTTTTAACAAATAGGAATCAATCTTTGACATTTAGAACAAAGAAAAACAGCCATTGTCAAATCAAATATCTTAGTAGTTCCAGTGAATGCCACAGGTATATCTAGAATATTATATATTATATATATATATATACATATACATATATATATATATAGAGAGAGAGAGAGAGAAGATTAGGGTAACAGAGAACAAATGAGAAATTTTAAGCAATTAAATCTTTTTGAGGAAATTTAAGTAACTGAATCTAAAGTTAAAAGATGCAATTAAATGCATCGAGGTAGCATTATTTTTGCCTGAGCAATTCTTGATGCAAATTAGCAGCGGACTGCAAGAGAGGAGCAATTAAATATGGTGCAACAGATCATATTAGATTAAATGGAACTTTATAGTCATGATTGTAAAGCTCAATCCAGCTCTTTCTTCTTAAGATGGCTGGTGGATGTTCTGTATACAACACAGAGTATATGGTACTCTTCACAAGACTAACGGCTAGAGAAACCAGGTAGATAAAATGGTCAATATTCCAAGATGAGTGCATATCAGACATCTAAAATCAAAAACTCGAGGATATTTTATAAGATTGATAGGTGCAAATTGGATGAATAAAAAAAAGGTTCTCTTGCTTACCTGCCAAAAAAATACAGTGACTGACAGTTACCTGAGGGTGTTTTAACTGGAAGAACATGAAAAGAGTCATTGGTGCTCTTAGAACCATCAAGACCGCTTTTGTGAGCTCTGTGACTGTTTACAAGGACAGCGGCAGCAAGCAGAGCCACCAAAACTAGACCACCAATAATGCCGGCAATCACTCCCAGGCCTACTTGTTTCTGATTATGAACTCCTTGTACAGAAGAAAAGTTGAAAGAATTTGATGTAACTTTGGGGCTATGACTGACATTCCTATCAGCTGATGACACAGGGGAATGAGCATTTCTGTTCCTCAATGGTTGAGGAAATGCATAACCACCTTGAAACAGGTTCCCATTGATCCTGAACAGTTGATAAAGAGAATGGGAGGATGTATAATATGTTATATAAGAATTAGAGGAAGGAGAATTATAGAAAAAATATCAGTTCATAACTTATATATAAAATAATACCTCAATTGCTGAATATATTCAAATTGTTTTGGCAAATATCCGCTGAAGTGATTATTCTCGAGGTAACTGAAAAGATACAATAACCAAAAACAGCAAAGAATCATTTTATTTTTTTAAAAAAAGGAATGGAATGACCAATTACATGAACATTAAAGAGGTGAGGCTTACAGAATAGATAGGGGGAGGTTTGCTAAAAAAGCAACAGATCCTGTGAACTCATTATTTTGTAAATAACTGTCATCAAAATCAGAAACAAAAAATTGGTAAGATGTTTGTAGCTACTTCCACTGCAATAATTGTGGCGTTGTCACACTTACAGTGCATGAAGATTTGTCAATGAACCAAAAGAGCTTGGTAGATCACCAGTAAAATGGTTGAATGATAAGTCCCTGAAATTGTGGTCACTTGAGCTGGACCGAATCTAAAAGCCAGAGCTATGACATTATATAAAAAATATAATGGAAAAATAACACAACAGCACAGGCTTTTACTGTTAAAAGCCCACATAATAAACTTCAGGATTTTTTTTAGATAATGCATTTAATATAATCATATCAAAGGGGAGTTTGGCTCAATCAAGTCCAAGTCCAATACAACCAATATCCAGAAGAAGCAGTGTGAAATCTTACAGTATTTCTAAACTCTGCATGTCTGTAAATACATTTCCGATGGGGCCAAAGAGAGCATTATGGCTCAGATTCCTACTCATACGAAAAGAAGGACGATATATGCATCAAAAACCAAATTCTTGCAACAGTCACAAAACTAAAATGGCAGCTAAGTAACTCACAAGTGCTCGAGAAACTTTAGCGAAGACAACGAGATTGGGATGTTCTGAGAAAAAATATTCTCAGCCAAGTTTCTGCAGTTAGATACACTAAAGTAAAGAAACAGAAGAGAAAAAGGGAGATAACTTTCTCAAGGATTTCAAATAAAACAAAAAGAAGCATACATGTAGGTCGCATTCGGGGGCAAACCATAAGGAATTTCTCCACCAATATTATTTTTACTCAAATCTCTATTAAGACAAAAAAAAAAAAACAACAACCATCAAAAATCACCACATTTCTACCAAAAATAGAAAAAAACTCTCCGAGATTAATTTGAAGTTGCTCACTCACAGCTTTTTCAGAGATAGGAGAGTGGAGAGCTGGGAACCAAGAAACCCACCAACTCCCAGCCCTTCAATCTTTCTGCACCAAATAAAACAAGATTGTGTACCCAACAAAAACAACAATCAAACAAGTTGGACCAGCCCTTTCCGAAAAGAAGCAATATTTATCAAGATTAATCACCAAAAATTTCGGAAAAGGGGGAAAAATTACACGGAAACAACTGATTGGCCGGAGCAAGAGACCCCTCTCCATTGCTCCTCGCCGCAGGGGTCGCCTCCGGTGGCTTTCCACCCGGTCAGCTGAGGCGGGGCGTTGAGAGAGCCATAGAGAGCTTCGAGAGCCGAGACTGGAGAAGCCAAGAAAAGACCAAGAGTAAGAAGCCATTAGCGACGTTCGAGAGCCCAACCCGTGCACTCCCTTACTTTTTGCCCCCAAGATTTGTTCTTTCAGCATTTACAAGGTTTTTGTTTACTTTTTGTTTCGCCCATCCAATTAGTGGTCCCTCCGCCATGACGTGATCTGTGGAAGGGCGATGACATCGCAACAAATATGGCCGTGCGATCAAGATCAGACGGATGGGATTGTGAGGACTTAGAAGTTAGTGCCCTTGCCGATTTTCGCACGGGGATACCGAAATGGGGTACAAATATATCAAATTAAAGAGTATAATTTTTTTTTTTTTTTTTTCAAGAAAAGGAGAACATCGCGCTTACCATCGAGGGAATCAGTAACCGCGGAGGTAAAGTTGGAGGGATTAATCGCCGCAGAGAATAATAAGGAGAAGAAAGACGCTATCAGAAGCGTCGGATTAGCCCGACCCATCCTCCTCCGGCTTCACAGAAAAAATCACAAAAAAAAGGTTCATCATAAATATTACAAAAGAGAGGATTTAAATCAAGAATCTTTTGAGAACAATTATACCCAGAATCAAAGAACTGGATTCCAAGGAAAAGGGGAGAGAAAGAAAACAGAAATTTAAAGAGTGTTTATACTGATTCAAGAAAAGATATATCGATCAAGAACTATAAGATTCAAAGAAAAGGAAATGAAATTAGTTAGAGAAACAAGAAAAAGACGAAGAAAACGAGATCAAGAACTCACCTTGGAGCTACAATGGGTCGAAGGAAGTGAACAATTCCTGTGAATCTATCAAAATAGAAAAGACACAAAGGAGGAGGAGGTGGAGGAAGGAGTGAACTCAAAAGTCAAAACTAATAGCCAAGAGTTAGAGAAAATATGAGAACTCTTTTGTATTTTTTTTTTTCTTTTTGTTTTGGTAAACTTGGTTGCTATAAATGTTAGTCCAAAGAAGCGGGTTGAGCCGGGGGTTATTTCAGGCGGTGGGGGGAAGTCGTTTCACAATTTAGAGCACGTGCGTGCCAGGTCATCGTCCACGTCAGCTTGACCGTTTATGATATACTTTTGAATGAGATGTGGCTGTCCGGTAACGGTAAAGAAGTTGGGTAGGGACGCGGCGGTCGCTTGATTTCATAAAATAAAAGGAATAACGAATTCATACATGAGATCGGCTCTTCTCTAGTGTTAGTAATATTACAAGGAGAGGTATATGGTGTGATCAGGCAAATACAAAATTATCTCATGCTGTTCGTAAAGATATTACTTATATTTTCTCTTCTCAATATACTAATATGGTGCAATTTTAGTGTGCTTGAATATGAAAGCTTCAGCTCCCACATTGGATCGAAATCTTTTGATAAAAATCTGGATGACGAAGACTGCCATGTAAGTTGGTTCTTACTTACTATAGCAATTGGAATATTGTAATCATGTGTCATAGTTCTCTGCTCTTTTGCTACTGCCTGTTGGCAGCACCGGTGCTGCATATACCAAGTAGATTTCTTTTCTCATTTTTTGCCGAATTTGATCAGTTATTTATCCAATCCCTTGATAGGGAAAGGAAGGAAATCACTTTTGACATATGTGGCTTGGTTAATGCGACAGTCTTAGTATGATAGAATTTTTAATTATGTGCATAACACTCCTCTGCAACTTCTTCGAAAAGCTTTTATTTTATTACAATCTACTTTGGCTTCTTCAAACCTACCTTCAAGTGTGCCGTTATGGCACCGTGGTAGTTCCCATCCTTCCTCTTTCCAGGTGAGATCTTCCTACCTCCTTCCATTAGTATACTTAAGGTCAATTTTGATGCCTCAATCTTTGATAGAAAGGTTGCTCTTGGATATATCATTAGAAATCATAATGATAAACCAATTCAAGCAAGTGGGATGGTGTTCTTTGCATCTTCGGTTCCATTTGATGAGTTAATGGCTGCATGGAGTGATGTAAAGGCTGTGGTCATGGATTGTAATGCTTCACATGTATGGCTTGAGGGGGATTCTATTATTGTTATCAATTGGATCAAAAAAATCCTTTTTCTCATAATCACATTCAGGTTTCTATTCTTCAAGACGTAGTTTTGGAAGTCTACTCCTTTATCTTGCACAATTTCCTATACATATCGTCAAGTTTATCAAGTGACATATTATTTAGCTTCCAGAGTTGCTTTACAAGGGGAGTTTATATGGTCTTATTTGATGGATTTAGATGATCACTGTTTTCTTCTTCTCCATGCAGATGGCTATGGAGCTCAGTTTCTTAGATATGCTTAAATTGCATGGTGTGTTGCAGGGGTGGTATTTGACTGTGGTAGACATTATGCTATGAATGTTGTTGGTTTTCTAATCATGCTATGGACCTCTCTGGTATTCTATTCTTGCTGACCTATGGTCGGTCTCTGGTATTTCTGTATTTTATTATCTATGTTAATGGTTCTGCTGCGGAGTTTCATGTCCCTTGCTACTTTATTTCTACCTTGTTATTTCTACCGTGTGGGATTACTGCTTCTTTGGAGTGCTCTACCGTTCTTGTATCTACAATCTCCTAATCACAGGCTGCTTCTACTTCTTCCCATGCTAACTTCTTCTGCTAAAGTATTTGGGCTTCGGATGCTGCATCGTTTCTTTACCAGCTGCGGGAATATGGTATATTTTTATTCTGTCCAACCGTGCTTCTATTGCTGTGGTGGTGGTCCATGATATTAATCTTGGTTTCTTTTGCCGTCAGCAGAATTTTCGATTCACTTTTATTATCTCACTGATGTCTCTTTGAAGTAATACTGTCACACACATTCTAAAGGAAGGAATACTGTTCATTTCTTCAACAGAGATCTGGTTGCTTTATACTTCTGGTTTCCTTGTGCACATATCTCAACTTTCTTTTGTCTAGGAGCCTTTTGGTTATGTATATTAGAACCCACTTATAACTCATCAGGTCTCCCTTCTTTCCTTTTGGGCGCCGGTTTGCTACATTGTTGTGTTTCCATGTTACTTGTGGGTCTCTGCTATTGTATGTAAACAGTTATTTTCCAATATGATGTTCATTTATATATGTCATGCCCTCACCCGATGCCTGAGCCAGGCATAACAGATGGCCACATATTCTTATAGTTCAATTCCATCAAATATGTAAGGCCTATCTTTCTAATCAACAATCAGGCAGCGGTATAAAATAAATTCATTAATTATTTATTATTTCAAGAATTTTTCATCATAGCTAACAAGTAGATAAAAACTCAACTAAAATTTAAGATAAATCATAAACTAAGGGATTAACACCTAAATTCTAACTTCTCATTGACTGGTTCTAAAGTTTGATTGATCTTCCAGATCTGTAACAAAAATATAGAAAATAGGAGATGAGCTATACAGGCTCAGTAAGTTATCATCACCTCTAATATATGCATAAATATAATAACAACATACGCAAATCATATATCATAGAATAACCAGCTCATAATAAAATAAAATGCAACATCACATTAATGCACATTCAATTACAAACGATACGACTATGGATGGCCAACCATTTACTTTACTCTCCTAGTCCCTCTGACTATGGCCATGATCAGCCCGTGGCTAACCCTAAAAGATACTTGAATCCTAACTACACATACCAAAACCGGTCATGTACCGGTGATCATCCCATTGGAGGTCCGGAAGGAAACTAGCTCTGATATCACACGAGAAAATATGCATCCTCGACATGTGCCAGCGATCGCAACAAAGAAAAGGCAACTAGCTCCTGACTACACATACCGTACATCGATCATGTATCAGTGACCACCTCACTAGAGGCCCGGAAAGAGACTAGGTCCTCATGTGATCATAGTCGGACTAGAGAGCATCAACACCAACATACATAACAATAAATACATTCCAATGCAGATTAAATTATACTATACATAATTAACATTTCATAACATTCTTATCATATTTAGCATGTAATACTAGAGATCAAGATAACTTACCTGAAATTGATTCCATCAAGAACACGCGAATCAAATCCTAGATCCTTGATACTCCCATACTAATAAAGAAAATGAGGACTCTAACAAAATAAGTTAAATAATTAATCCTGAATCTAAATAAGATAAAAGATATTTTGGTCTGGTCTAAGACTAGACTCGATCTAGATATCTATTTAGGTCCGAGTGATGAAAATTAGATTAATCAATAGAAATAGTCTAAATATCCAAACTAATTTTATAAAATTTATTTATTCATTTATTTTTATTCTTTTTCTTCTCTCTCCTCTTCCTTTTTTTCTCTCTCCTCTTTTTCTCTCTTCTTTTCTCTATTTTCTTTCTCTCTCCTCTTTTCTTTTTTTCTTTCTTTGTTTTCCTTTCTTTTTTTTCCTTCTTATTCCCCGACTCCTTCCTTCTTGGTTCGGCTCGAGTGAGCTTCCCATGGTCCTCGAAAGCCATGAGAGGTCGTGGACGGGGAAGGGACCCCGCTGGACATCGCCGGATGGAGGGGAGTGGAGGGCGGCGAACCCAGCATAGCCAATAATGGTTCGATGGCAAGAGGAAGACTGATCAAAGTAGCAGATAGATCTCACCCCATTGCTACCACACAAAATTAAAAGCACCAGGGGAGAAGAGAACTTACCGACGATGGTCCAGGAGCGGTCGGCCACCGGAGGAGAGGGCAAATTCGATGAAAATCTTGGTGATGGGAAAGGGGTTTTAAAGAGAAAAATCATGGAAGTTTCCTCGCCGTACGGGGAAGAACTCGATCAATCGAGTTTCCCTCCCCTCCATGACACTCCACCGGCCAACCCCAACCCCTCCACAACTTCTCTTCCAAATTTTTCGGTGATTTCGGTGGCAAGATAAATAAGGGCTCCGTCCCTTATTTTTTTCCTTTTTTTTCTAAGTTCCGAACCGAAGTCGATAGAGGCTACCGACTTCAGCCCAAATGGTCCAAAAAAAAACTGGGTTTTCACATTTTCCCCTCCTATAAAAAATATTGGCCTCGAAATTAAAAAAATTCTAAGTCTTTCGAAACTTAAATATACGTAATCCAACACTCACATGTACCATTTTGTCCAAATTCAGTATCCCAATAAGAGCCTCCATTCTTCCATCATAATATACTTTAAATTAATCCTAATATTTTTAGTCCATCACACTTCTACTACGCACTCTAATATAATTTTTTTTCTAAATCCTCTAATTCCATTAGATGAATTTCTAACAAGGATATCACTTTTCATTAGAATCTAAACCAAATCTAACCTTAAAAAAAAATGGAATCAAAACTAATAAATTTTCTTATCCTTATTAGGCCTCGAGCATATCACTTCAAATTTAAACTTTAATCCATTTCCTATGTTTAAAGCTTTTGTCTAGAATTATACTATCTAAAATATTATCCTTTATAGACTAAACCGGTATAAGTCTTCTAATACCCATTTCTTTGCTAAATGAAACATCAGTAGCAAAGTAATCTAAATTTTCTCATAAATCTTAAATTTTGACTTGGAGTTTAACATATCCAATAATCTCCAACATATAGATGGAATATCAAGTAATCCAATTCAAGACTGCTAACATAAGTCATTAAAAATTTCACCAAGATATACATGCCATGTCTACATAATATCATTAAATCTGTTAATAGCAAATTACAAATCTATGCATTATCCCAAACACATTTTTCATTACATATTTTCAATAATAATTTCCATACAGATTCATCAAAAAATCTTCCTTCTTGATATCATTAAACTTTTTTATAACCTTCATCCTAAACATCTTCTTACAACAATCCCAAAATTTATAATCCAGTAATTAATAACAAAGTTCATATGCTATCATGATCTTCATCCATATCAAGTTTAGGATTCTAACATCATTCAATTAATAATTGAATATACTTATTTAGCATAACATTTCATACTATACCTTCAAGTCAACACTTCTAAAACTCGATCAAATTCATTTATCAAAGATAAAGATATATCTTATCCAGCTCTTCAATATCCATAATATGTTTATCATGATCAAATAGTATAAATCATTCAGCCTTTTATACTCATCTAAGATCAATATCTACAGAAATCGTATTCTTTTTTTGTGCTAATCATATGTAAAATCTTATGCACAATATCTAGAGATTAAAAATCCAAACTTCAAATCCATTCTTGCAATTTGTATCATATTTCGATTGATCATAATACTAAGTTCAAATACCTCTTAAATCACAGTCCATATGATCATAATCTAAATTTTAATATCACTCAAATCATATCCTAAACGCTTATGTCACAGTTCTAAGTGATCATAATCTAAGCTTCGATATCATTCAGTCATACCTTAATAATCATCATGTTAATTCCTAATCACTTATATCACGATCTTCAATTATATCAAAATTAGATTTTCAAAGTAAATCAAATCCATAATATAACTCAAAATATACATTCATATATCCATTATTTAGCCTCGATGATATTCTTCCAAAAATTAAGCTAGGAGAGTTTAATCCAACATTTTATTCATGCAAGCCTCCTATACTTAGCAAAACCCTTGGAACTATAACATACACCTATTAAAAAAAATTAAAAAAACTTTTAGTATCAATAATTATTCCAGAACATTCAATCAAAACTCTAATTCTATCCCGTTCTCATTAACTAAATCATCTTGATCTTGAACTTTTGCTCTAATACCATTAAATCTGTCATGCCCTAACCCGATGCCCGAGCTAAGCATAACAGACAGCCTCATATCCTTAGAGTTTAATTCCATCGAATATGCAATGCCTATCATTCTAATCAACAATCAGGCAATGGTATAAAATAAATTTATTAATTATTTATTATTTCTAGAATTTTCCATCATAGCTAACAAGTAGATAAAAATTTAACTAAAATTTAAGATAAATCATAAACTAAGGGATTAAGGCCTAAATCCTAGCTCCTCACTGACTGGTTCTAAAGCCTGATTGATCTTCCGGATATATAACAAAAATATAGAAAATAGGGGATAAGCTATATAGGCTCAGTAAGTCATCCTCACCTCTAATATATGCATAAATATGATAACAACGTACACAAATCATACATCTTAGAACAACCATCTCACGACAAAATAAAATGCAACATCACATTATATGCATATTGAATTACAAACGACATGACTATGGATGGCCAACCATTTACTTTATTCTCCTAACATCTCTAACTATAGCCATGATCGACCTATGACTAGCCTCGAAAGATACTAGAATCCTGACTACACATATCGAAATCAGTCATGTGCCAGTGATCGCCCTATTGGAGGCTTGAAAAGAAACTAACTCTGATATCATACGAGAAAATATGCATCCTCAGCATGTGTCAGCGATCATAACAAAGAAAAGGCAACTAGCTCTTGACTATACATACCGTATATCGGTCATGTGCCAATGATCGCTCCACTAAAGGCCCGAAAGGAGACTAGGTCCTCGTGTGATCATAATCAAATTAGAGAGCATCAATACTAACACACATAACAATGAATACAATCCTATGCAAATTAAATTATGTTATACATAATTAACATTTTATAACATTCGTATCATATTTAGCATGTAATACTAAAGGTCAAGATAACTTACCCGAAATTGATTCCATCAGGAACATGCGACTCGAATCCTAAATCCTTGATACTCCCATACTAATAAAGGTAATGAGGATTCTGATAAAATAAGTTAAATAATTAATTCTGAATCTAAATAAGATAAAAGATTTTTCGGTCTGATCTAAGACTAGGCTCGATCAAAATATCTATTTAGGTCCGTGATGGGGGACGAATTTGATGAGATGGGTGTGTGGAGGTATGATCTACTCACTTAGCAATAACATACTAGCATTAGAGCTCCAAATATGGCCAAAATTATGCATAGAAGAGATGAAGAACTTCAATATGAAAACTAGGTGAGCAGAATTCTGAACACCCTTGTGCAAGCTTTCTTTCAAGAAAATAAAAAGTATGATCTAAGGGCATAGAATCCCTCAAACTAGGCTAAGCTACCTTTAAGAATCTCAGATCTAAGGATCAAGAGGGTCTTTTCCCAACAATGAAGAGAAATCAAGCTCAATTAGAAAGAAAGCACTCATCACTCAAGAATTTGAAGGCTAGAGACAAGATCTATACTCCCTACTTGGAACTTACCATTGGAGCTTGGTCCTTGGCGTGGAGCCTTCATCATCAACTTCAAATCATCAAGAAAAACCTGCAAATGATCCAAAGTGAGGTCATGGTGATGAAGAATTGAAAGAAATTGAATAATTCAACAAAGAAAAGTGAAGGGATTTGAAGAAGGTTGCTAAATTCTTGGGCAGCACTTCCCCTCCCTCTTGGACTACTTGGATCTTAGATAGAAAAGGTTGGAAATGGAACTAAGGTCTCTCAAACTCAAGGCACTCACTCAAACTCACACTCAAACTCAACACTCCAACTCAAACTTCAAGAGAAACACTCAAAACTCCAAGAAAAACTCATGAACTTGGCAAGGTGGAAGAGAAGACAAACTAGCAAGCTTTCATTCAACTCAAATATTGCATTCCTTACAAGAGGAAGCCTTGGGCCTATTTATAGGCCAAGGAAAAGCCATAATCGACGGCAAAAAGGTGGATTAAGAAGCCAACTAATTCAGATTTAGTTGGTAACTAATTACATTATTAGTTCCTAGTAACTAATCATAACAAGAGAAAGTCCTAAAAGCTCCATATGGTGCCATCTTCTTGAAACACTTGTCTTCATCCAATCCTTTTACATGTCTTTTTAAGTTTGATCTTTCAATAGGCTCCAAAGTAGATGAATTTTTCATAACTTGGCCGGTTCAAAGATAGGCTTCAAGGTAAATGATCTTCAATAAAGCTTGGCCGGCCCATGGACTTGAAAAAAGGGGACTTCACTAGTTTTATTTGTTTGGCTTTAAGAAGACTTGAACACACCATACTTGCTTCATTCAAATAAAATTAGGGTCTTCCAGAGGTGTTTCACAAAGTTGGGTTTCTTTTTCATACATTTATGGGAACCTGAAAAAGATTGGACTAAAATCAAAGATTGTTAGTTTGTAATTTCTTCCTCTTGCCAATGTCCTCATTAGTCCGGGTGATGAAAATCGGATTAATCAATAGAAACAGTATAAATATCCAAACTAATTTTATAAAATTTATTTATTTATTTATTTATTTATATTCTTTTTTTCTCGCTCCTCTTCCTCTCTCCTCTTTCTCTCTCTACTTTTCTCTCTCTTCTTTCTCTCTCCTCTTCCTCTCTCCTTTTTTTTCTTTTTTTTTTTTTTTTTTTTCCTTTCCTTTTTTTCTTCTTCTTCCCCGGCTCCTTCCTTCTTGGTTTGGCCCGAGCGAGCCTCCCATGGTTCTCGAAAGCCATAAAAGGTGGTGGACAAGGAAAAGAGCCCGTCGAACATCGTTGAATGGAGGAAAGGGGAGGGCGGTGAACCTAGCATAGCCGACGATGGTCCGATGGCTAGAGGAAGACTGATCAAAGCAACAGATAGATCTTGTCCCATTGCTATCATGCAAAATTAAAAGCATCAAGGGAGAAGGGAACTTACCGGCGATGGTCCAGGAGTGATCGGTCGCTAGAGGAGAGGGCAAATTCGATGAAAATCTCAGTGATGGGAGAGGGGTTTTAAAGAGAAAAACCATGGAAGTTTCCTCGCCGTACGGGAAAGAACTCTGTCGATCAGATTCCTCTCCCCTCCATGACACTCCACCGGCCAATCCCAACCCCCTCCGCGACTTCTCTTCCAGATTTTCCAACGATTTCGGTGGCCAAATAAATAAGGGCTCCATCCCCTGTTTTCTTTCCTTTTTTTTTTTTTTTTTTTGAGTTCTGAACCGAAGTCAGCAGAGGCTGTCAACTTCAGCCCAAACGGCCCAAAAAAAAATCAGGTTTTTACATTATATATTATTGATGCTGAATCCTCACCGACCGGAAGAAGTAGCTTGCCCGCCGGTTCGTCGTTGATGGGAGCCTGCAAAATAACTCCCCTGACCGGAATTTTTCTGGTGGGGGACACTCCGATGCCAAAGTTAGAAAGAATTCAGGCAGCAAAATGAAGAACTCGAGAGCAGAGAGTGGTGAGAAGAAAGAAGAAAATGGCTCAAAATTTGCTCAGAGTTAGCAGAGACATCTGATAAAATTGGAATGATACGGAGAAGATTAGCATGGTCCCTGTGCAAGGATGACATGTGTCCTTAGCACGACTGCCACGCCACCAAGCAGTTATTGTGGATGACAGTTATCAAGGATCTGCCATCATTGCTCCTTCGTTTTTCATAAATAACAAATTCTGGTACTCCCATTTTTAAAATAAAATTATTTCGAACTTAGGAGTGGGAGGCAGCTGTTATGATAATCCGGTTTAATATAAAATATCGGTCCATCAGTCGAGCCAATTTCAAATTTTTGGTCTATTAGCTGAATCAATGCACTAAAGAAAATCTCTTCAGCTTGGTCCGAAGAGTATGCTTGGGATATGTTATTATTTTTCCTTCTGCTTTGTAACTTCAGCCTGGTCTAAAGAATATGCTTGGGATGTTAACCTTTCCTTCGATTTCGTATCTCCAGCCTGATCCGAAGACTATGTCTTTGAAATATTTTCATCTTTTCGATACTACAGTAAGTAGTTGTTTTCCTTGTTCACTCCAAAGGGATGCGTCCGAAGCATATAATTAACATTTCCTCAGGCCATCCAATGAAGGCCCTCCGAAGAGTTTGTTAGATTTACTTCGGACTCTTCCTAAAAAGAAGCACATCTGAAACCTTTGAGCGGTCTTTCAACCTGAAATAGTTAAAGGTTATTCTGGTTGTTATAACCGTCCACATGGTCGATAACTCCAGCTTGGATAATCATGGAATAACTAATTTTCCGACCGCCACTACTTACTGTTATGAGGAGGTTTTCTTAACTAACTCGCATAACCGTAAGTAGTTACACTTATGCCTATAAATACTGGTATGAGGGGACACTCGAGGTGAGCTAACTCTGAGCAAATTTGAGCCATTTTCTTCTTTCTTTTCACCACTCTCTGCTCTCGAGTTCTCCATTCTGCTGCCTGAATTCTTTCTAACTTTGGCATCGGAGTGTCTCCCATTAGAAAAATTCCGGTCAGAGAAGTTGTTTTGCAGGCTCCCATCAACGGCGAACCGACGGGCAAGCTACTCCATCCGATCGGCGAGGATTCAGCATCAACATATATTTATATATATATTACATGCAGATAGTCCTTGATATAAGTGCAATTTTTTACCACCACCCCGGATTAAACCCGGAACCTCTCCTATTGAGAGATGGTGACATATGACAACCAGCTGAACTTATAGCTGTTAACCAAGACCAGATGGTTTTGCTGCTTTAGAGAGTGGGATACAGATTGTGTTTTGTGGGAACGTACAAAAGAATTGCTTGTGGTATATGCATACTACTGCTAACTACAAATATCCCCGGAATATTTAGTTTCAGTTTATCTAATTACGCAACATTGCAAGAAGTAGCTGATATCATCTTTTTGATATCTCTTATGTTCAAAAGATTTTTATATTGAATTTCTGGTATATAGGGTTTGGAGGTCCTGCATCTTTTTACAAAAATAAAAGATCTGCAAACTGATATTTATTTTGGTTAACTAAAGAAACCCACCAGCATATTTTAGCATATAATTTCTTTTATAGATTTTAAGCAACATTGTCAACCTCTTTGATGGTCTTTTCAGGCTCAAAGACATTCATGTAGAGATTTAGAGATGCAGGAGCTTAGAATTCCTAGAATTGATGAGTCCTGGAACGGTTGTTTAAACTGTAGTCGCTGGAAGTTAGCATTAGAAGCTCGTACAAAATCAGTACGACTTTTAAGTGATTATATGTACAGTGTAGCCTTTGTTTTCCAACTTCTAGAACTATCTTTAAATACATTTGTAGAAAACCGAACATGAAAGCACTAACTGAGGTTAACAACATACTTTGGGCAATTCCCTATCATTCACTATCACAGAAAAGGCTTAATTTTGCCTGGTTGCTAATTGCTTAATTAGCCTTTCTAGGGTAACCCCTGCCATCTTGAAGTCAAAAAGACCTTTCAGCATTTCCCTGAACCCATCTGGAGAATTCAAAACCTGGAGCAAGGACAAACCATCTATCACTTCATAGTCATCTTCATGCTTAAGCAAACGGATTGATAGCTCAAATCATTGTAAATTAGTTAGCAAACAATGAGTTACACCATATCTGTGTCCCATAAGCCACATTCCTAGGGTTCCTAGGGACTCGATTTTTTTTTTTCCCTCCAAATAGACAGAGTTACTGATATCAGAGACTACCATACAGTTTGCTCCTATTAGGCTATCACATTTGGTCGTTAATAGATGGACATCCTCCCATGGAACAGCATATAACTGGACATAACAACAACAAATTGAGTATTACCTACAAAATTTCAAAACAACTTGCTGCACCCATTGAAAAATCTTCTAGCAATGTACTTAGGACCCTCGAGGTTACAAAAAAAGTGAATGAACCATTACAAAGTGTTTCAGGTTCATGAACTCCCAAGATAGAGTCACCACATTGCTGACCTTCCGAGTTTGTGCTGACAAGAATTCAGATCACCGGGAGAAACATAATCAATGGTACAAAAAGTTTCTTTTGCACTAAAGAACAAATCGGTCTAGAGGGACCAATGAATCACATCATCAGAATGGACATAGGCCCTACCAGGATCGAGGTCCATGCATTGCCTGCTTCCCTGCAGAGCCAGCTCAAGCTCCCCCGAGAACTGACTGTTATCCAGTTGGGTGACTTGACCCAATCCCAACTCATGTTGGGCCCCCAGTGAGCTGTTGCCACCTTCATGACTTTTAAATCCCCATGAACTGGCAACATAATTGTTTGAGAGAACTGGCTGAGCCATTGGTGCTCCACCAAAGCTGCTGCTTGCTGTGATAGTTGGAGCTCGGTCGTTCCTAGTAGCAGTGCTACCCCATGGCAGAGTTGACAGAAGAGAGAGAGCACAGCTGGAATCTGATGTTCCTGAGAGACATCCACTTGCTGGAATTTCTGGAGCGGAGAGCAGAGCCCGACCGGTGGAGTTATGCATGTATTGGCAGGCCACATACTGTGCAACCTCACTGGGTGGGGGAGCTCCTAAACTGCCCTGCCATTGATGACTAGAAGCCCGATCACCAGCCCGAACCATTGGCCATACTTCGCGCATGTTTCCTGGTAGCCTTGGGTGAGTGAAATCCATAAGAAAGCCTCTGAAACTGCGGTTATCCTCTGTTTACAGTTTCATAAGTTTATTTTAAACCAAAGGACCATGAAAAAGGAAGAAGTTTCTAGAATACAAGCAAATGTCTAACCATGAAAAGATGATGACAGCCGTCCGATGTGTGATGATAACGACCCAGGTGGTGGCTTCCTTCTGCGCTCATTGTGGCCTGCCAGACGTCTGCGGCAACTGCGTTTCCCTTGGTCAAATTCAGGTAATTGATGAAACCTTCAAAAATATATCAAGAAAAATCTGTCATTAAGCTGCATTATCCAAGGCATCAAATGCAATAAAACCTAAGCAAAATAAACTAGTAATACTTGCAAATATACTTATGATAATATAAAAATCTCGTATCATTGCAAACTGTAGAGATTTTGTGGTGCTCCCAAGCCTTGGAAAGACTTGGGAGGCCATGGCAGGGATTTCGAGGATCCCTCGGACTTGGAGACATGTCCCATCCTGGATATATTCCAGGGGTTTCCTGGAGGTATTCCAGGGATGCTCTAAATTTCAGTTTTATCTCATGTGACTTAAGGGGGAGTTTTTGAGAGACTGTGACATAACCCGGTTTGTGGGTTATGGGGTTTAAGTCCAAGTATTAGTTAGTTGGTTAGTTGCAACCAACTTAGGAAGTCCTAAACCGCCTATATGATTATATAGGGAGCATCGGTTTAGAGGGGTATGAAAGAGGAATCAGCGTGAGGGTTACATCACGCACGGAAGAAGGGCTTGAGCATGAAGGTCTTCCATGGATTTGGAGAAGGGGATCTTGCGTGAGGGAGTCCGCAAGGTAGAGTTGCTTCTCGGGCCTCAGAGAGGCGCTGATTCTTGATTGTAATCAAGGTTTCTTCTTCAAGGATTAATAAAGATCAGTCTCTCTTTTCTCCAAATCTCTTCTATTACTTCTCCTACTTCTTGGTTTAGAAAGAAGGCTGCCATCATCATGTCAGGGTCTCTTCCACGGTGCTTCGCGGCATATGCTCTGATCCAGGATTTTCTAATAAGTAGTATCAGAGTGGGTTCAAGCATGGATATAGGAGTTTTCTACCCGAGGATCCCATTGAGGTTTCTCCAGGATTTTGGAGAAGGATTCAAATCTGGGGTTCAGATCTAAAACTGCTATCTACACCATCTTTACATCAGGTATCTTCTTCAAGGTTTTTGTCAATATATCGCTGTTGTGATTGTTCTGGATCATGAAAGGCAGTGGGGTGAAGATTGGTATAGAGAAGTTTGATGGAAAAGGGAGTTTCCTTCCAAGATTGGTGTGGAGAAGTTTGATGAAAAAGGGAGTTTCACTATGTGGAAGGTTAGAGTAGAAGACTTGCTGGTTCAAATGGGATTAGATCTGGCTTTGGAAGATAGGCCAGGGGTATAAATGACAAGGAGTGGATGTCCTTGGAAAAAAGGGCATGTGCCACGATCAGGGCTTGTCTGGCGAATGAGATTTTGTATAGCGTGTTAGAAGAGAAGACACCCAAAGGATTGTGGTCGAGGTTGCACACCATGTATATGGGAAAGAATATGTGCAATAAGTTAGTGCTGAAGAAGCAACTGTACAACCTTCGAATGCAAGAGGGTGAGGATGTTGTGGGATACATTCAGCGGTTCGACCGAATGAGCATGGATTTGCTCAACATTGGGATGGATTTAGAAGAGGAAGATAAAAGTATGCTACTTTTATATTCACTACTCAGGAGTTTCGATCCGTTGGTGACTACACTGCTATATGGAAAGGAGACGCTGGTGTATGAGGAGATCATATCAGTGCTAAGGTCCAATGAGCAGCGGGAACGGATGACGAAGAGGAAGGTCTTCTAGGAGGGTTTGGCTATATCAGAGAGGCCAAGAAAATGGAAGAAGGGTGAACAGGTGGAACGGGTACAGTCCATGAAAGGCAGCATGGCTGACAGGTGCTACAGGTGTGATGTAGCAAGGCACTTTAAGTGGGAGTGCCGCTTAGGAAGAAGTGCAAGGATGGAGAAAAGGAAAGCCCAGATTTCTCAGGTTCAGTCGCTGGGTCAAAGGAAGAGTCGGATGAGCTCTTGGTTTTGAAGGAGCCTGCAGGAGGCAGTGTATCTGAAACGGCCTCGAAGGGATCCACAGGATCCGGAGGGTCCGAGGAGGCAGCGACTGGGTACGAAGTTCAGGTACAAGCTCAGCAGGGCAGCATTGAGTTACTAACCTCGAGATTTCATTCTGTGGTATCAGGTGGACTTCAGTTTCCGGTGGAGCACCGGGAAGAGGTGGCTTCACGGGTGGAGCAGAATTCGTCGCGAGATCAGAGCGGAAGGGTGCACGGGAAGGAGTCATATCCCAGCACCAGCGCCAGGGGTGCTCCGAGGCAGGTGGAGCAGCGTGCACAGGTAGTGAGGCGTGGCTCTGAGGAGATGGTGTCAGGTAGAGCTCCAGTTACAGCGAGTGCCGATTCAGGTTTGCTGAGTTCTCTTCAGGGAAGTCCAAGAAAAAGTCTGATACAACTGCCAGGCAGAAGAAAGGCTACAATGGTGGTGCCAAGGTACAAGCAAGGGTCTTTAGCTGTGGAGGCGGTCATCCCAAAGGCCTCCAAGGGTGCACAGCAGCTGAAGGGTGTTGACAGAGGCAAGAAGATCTGCACAAGAGGCTATCAGGACATGCGTTACAGCGGGGTTGTGCAGGAGGACATTGCCGGGTTTGCCAAGACTTGGGGGCACCAAGGTGGAGATTGTAGGGATTTTGTGGTGCTCCCAAGCCTTGGAGAGACTTGGGAGGCCATGGCAGGGATATTCGAGGATCCCTGGGACTTGGAAGCGTGTCCCAAGCGGGTCCTGGATATATTCCAAGAGTTTCCTGGAGGTGTTCCAAGGATACTCTAAGTTTCAGTTTTATCTCATGTGACTTAGGGGGGAGTTTTTGAGAGACTGTAACATAACCCGGTTTGTGGGTTATGGGATTTAAGTCCAAGTATTAGTTAGTTAGTTGCAACCAACTTAGAAAGCCCCAAACCGCCTATGTGATTATATATAGGGAGCGTCGGTTTAGAGGGATATGAGAGAGGAATCAGCGTGAGGGTTACATCACACGGAAGAAGGGCTTGAGCATGGAGATCTTCCACGGGTTTGGAGAAGGGGATCTTGCGTGAGAGAGTCCGCAAGGTAGAGTTGCTTCTCGGGTGTCAGAAAGACGCTGGTTCTTGATTGTAATCAAGGTTTCTTCTCCAAAGATTAATAAAAATCAGTCTCCCTTTTCTCCTAATCTCTTCTATTACTTCTCCTACTTCTTGGTTTAGAAAGAAGGCCGCCATCATCACGTCAGGGTCTCTCTCAAGGTGCTTCCGCGGCACATACTCTGATCCAGGATTTTCTAACACAAACAAATGGTTTCCCACTGATACTTATTTTTTTGAAGCAATTTTCCCTTTAAAACAATTTAGGATCTCACTCCCTGACATTTACTCCAAGGCTTATGGATGTCACAATAGGTTAAAAAGGTAATATTCTTTTATCTTAAAGATGACATTTTGTTTGAAGTAAAGTTCTGTCTGATGTCATCGTGCACAATTGGACATCACATTGAATAAAAGACCAGAATGGAAGCCAGTAATCTGCTTTGCTAGAAATGAAATCTATAGGAAAAGACCGACTACCTAGTTGCAGAGAACAATGATATGATAATACAGTAAAATTGCTTGTCAGTATCAATTAGAAAAACAGTCTTAGAATGAAAATACAAGCAGCTTAACTTGTGCCGTACATGCCAGAACAAATAACGATATAAAGAAGAGCTAGAAAATTTTGTTTATGATTCTGACTTCAGAATAACAAAGCAAGTTGGACAAAGAGCTGTTCAGATTTTTAAGGAGGCACCAGGTAAAGTCAAATTCAAATCAAAACCAGCCATGAGCGAGGATAATACAGCTCTTCTTTGGATAATTTTTTTCCAGCATTGGCCCACAAAGTACAGGGAAAGTTAGATTCAACGTTAGCAATTTCAGGCTTTCAGGAAATGATGGTTTCTCTCAGTACACCATTATGTTTGGCTGCCTCAGTTTACATGTTCAGATTGCATGACATGGCATGGTGATGTGGGAGTAGTCCCCAAAACAAAATAGCATGCATAAGCTGCAAGAATAAGTCCTAGTTATCTGGATGGAAAATTTTGATGCACACTGAAGTACAAAACAATGCAGTGTAAGCTAGTTCGAATGACAAAATTATTCACATTGAGATTCAACAACGCAGTGTAAGCTAGTTCGAATGACAAAATTATTCACATTGAGATTCCAACACTGAATAAATAAATACCTCAACCCATATAGAACAATTGAAGACCAAGAGCATTAAAAAGACTGAAGATAACCATTTAACATAACATCGAGATATTAAGTCCTAACTCCTAAACAATAAGGCAAGTCCTAATTTATGATGTCCATAATATCGGTTCTCTTTTTCCTAGTTTTAGGACGCATCCACATCATCATCCATTCTAAACACAGCAATCTTGGTAGCAACTATAAGCATAAAAGCACCTCAAAGATATAAATTTAAGTCCAAATAGATTAGATCATAGACAAATTTCCAAATTCATGTACACCATAATTTGTGCTGTCAACTTTGTTAAGAAGTTTTTTCCCACCATGCAAAAGTCACAAGACTCCAAAACCCCTATGAGATAGAGGGAAAAACACAAGAACAGAAGTAGAAGTATACGAAAATGCAAAATCCCAGTCACATTTTTCCCATGATATGCTCCGTTAGAAGTAAGATAACAATATACAAACATATTTAAGAAACCATCGGATTTGCTGTAGAGAGCTCAAACTTATACAATCATGAAATTTCAAATCTCCGAAAAATATGAGGAAAATATACGGATTGGGCCAGAAACGTAAAGCCAGAGCTGAAAGCACACAAGCAATTGGGAAAAAGCCAGACCTTATAGCAACAGCTCTTACCATCCAAAAAAGATCAATATAAATAGAGATAAAAGAGAAAGCATTCCAGAAGCAGTGACAAGCGACAACCAAACCAACCAAATCCAACAATTACCCTCTGTTTCAAGTATCGTGCTTAAGTAAGCTGCAAGCCTTCCATCAAACTAACAACAAGTAACAGTCCTAATCAATTTAGAGACAGCGAACCAAACCAAACAAATTGGACAGACGATCCCAAACCTGCTGCACTGCTGACAGAACCTCTGCTCCAAACCTGCGACAATGACCTTGGGGAACTTGGAGTGCATCCCGCACACCTTATGCCTACTGTAGTAGGCCTTGGCGCCAGTGAGATCCACCTTGCACCCCTCCACCTGGCACCTGGGTGGCTGCTGCCTCCCTTGCACCACCCCCTTCCCTTTCTTCGGCAGCGCCGGCGATGCCGAGACTGCCGCAGTGGTCGGTGAGGCCTTGGAGGATCTCCCACCGCCAACCCCATCCTCAAAGTAGATCTTCTTCCCGAACTGCAGCCCATGGAGGGACTCATCAGAGCCACAGGTCCCGGAGAAAGCAAGAGAACTCGAGCCCCTCTCCATCTCCAGCACTTTCTATTGCTACCAATCCAGAGCCATTGATGGAGAGGGGAAAAAGTGATGTGGGCTTTCTTCAAGTAGTGGTGAGAGAGAAAGAAGAAGGGTGTGGCTGGTCACAGCTCCCTGAGACTTTTTGCGCCGGTATATAAAGCCAACACCTGCCATTTGGGCCATGCCAGCTTGGGTTAAACAGTACTCTCGATGGACAGTAATATATATATATATATATATATTTGTACCATCGATTTTTAGAATGCTAGCAATCGAGTCAAAACCTTGAGCATCAATTTTTTTAGAATGCTAGCAAGAAAACTTGGAGGTATGCCAATTTCGTCAATGACATAGGTAAATCATACAAATTATGAAATTAAGTAAACGGAACTTAACGCCGCCTGCCTTTTAGATTCATGTGACTGCATGTAATTTTGAAATTTACCGATATGGCAACTTAACATTACCTACTGTCATTTGCTTGGTTTTAAAAGATTTTAAATTTATCCCTTTTTTTGGAAACATTTTTTTATACATAAAAGTATAGGGGGATGAACTTGGTGTAGCTACCTTTCAGGCTCCCACCTTGTTGAAAAATATTTGATTCAAGATACTTAATTTTTATATCTTTTCTTTTGGAAACATTTTAGATTTGTCTTTCAGTCCTCTTTCCCTCACGGCCCATCTCTTTCTTTCCCAGTCGACCAAAATGTCTGATTTTTATGAGACATTGATTCTCCAACGTTGATTTCACTAATAGAGTTTAACAAAAAAAAATTCCGATGTTGATACTTGATGAATTCAACATCAAGTGCTGAATGAATTTAAGTTTACGTTTACTGCATTGCCGGATAATCTTGAAAGATAATGTAAATTTTTAACAATATTGATTATATGTAACGTGGATTACTGTATTTTATACATACATATAATATTGCATAATATAAAATCAGATTTCCAAAATATCTCTAAATCAAATCTATATTTTATTTATAAAATATATTTTTATATTAAATAAATTAAATATAATATTTTATATATTAAATAAAAGATATATTTAATATATTAAATCATATATAAAATTTACATATTATATTATTAAATATAATATAATAATATAATATTAAATATATTAAATTTATATCATAAAATATATTTATATTATATCATATGGAAGGGAAGAGGAAGAAAGAAGTGGAGGGTAATTTGATAATCTAAATTATTTGAAAGGTGATAATATGAATTACCACCCCTCTCAGAGGTAATCCAAATTACCTCTTGAAAGGTAATCCAGATTACCATATAAGATAGATTGCCATCCCAAAAAAATACCAAAATACAGTAATATAGTGGGGTCTCATTAAATTATTAATAATCTAAATAGATTACCTGCTACCAAACATAACTTTACTGAAATGTTTGACTTCTCTTGTATTATCCTCAATGCTATCCTTCGGACCTACCTTAAGACATTCTAGTTGCTTGGAAATTTTCATAAGATATAAATGATCCTCAAGACTTTCTCTGAGAGATTATATGAGTAGCAGTCCTTAAAGATCTTCGTGAGCAAGGACATGGTGTTCATCCTCTACTAGTTGCTCATTATGCTTAATACCAACCAGCACAATCTATAGGTGAAGAAGAAGATGACCAAAGAATTCATAATGAACAACAAAGCCATCAATGGAGGGATGGACTTTCCAAGAAAGTAACTCTCTAAGCTCTTCCATTCCATTCAACCAGTGTCACCACACCCTTCGATCAAACTAGTTTACCCGCTGAGCTTAGCTTAAACCAAGGGACTAACATCATTAAGAGATCAAGAGTCATAGAGCTTTTCATCATTGATTTCAACTATATGCTGGGTAAGGATATGTTCATTGCTGTTGCTACTAAATCACCCTCTAACAAGGTTGTGATGGTACCGGGAAGTCCTCCAATCTTTTATGACAGGTCAGGCACTACTCTTGGTGGTGCATCGACTAGTCCTGCAAAAAATCCTATGGCCAAGGTTACCGATGGGGATACTTTGATGATCAAGTCAGAAAGGGATAATAAGATGGGCAACAGTAGCCGGAGCTATCTGCTGAGATGGTTGTGAGAATGTATATATGATGAGCCCTTAAAATCATCATACCTCGTCGGGTGTCCCTTTTACCTTTTTATAGCATCGAGCATAACCATGAAAAGGCTGCCCAGGAGGTGGCCACTGGTGGGTGTTATGGACCCTAACAAGTTGTTAGGATCCTGCCCCTTGGAATTTCCTCTATCAATATCTTTTCTGGTAGAGCCACCAGTTCTGTTGGGATATTGCCTTCCATGAACTTGCCTGTTGGTTATGTCGGCCATGTTCGTTGCAACGAACACATAGAAGGATTAGTATGGCTGGAGTAGGTGAGATCAGCCATATCAGTCAAGGCACCAAGAGGTAGCCAAGCAGCATGAGCGGCCTCACCAAGAGGGGGCGAGGTGTTGAGCATGGGTTGGGGCCCAAGCGAGGATATCAGTCTCCAACTCTCTGGTGCATCCGATTGACCAAAGACTCAGGTCAAAACCGGCTAAGCCTCTGACAGGCATGAAGGTCGGTCTTGGCCATGAAATCTTCCAAAGCTTCTACAGGAGGTGGCCTGCGGGAAAAAGGGTAATCCAGTCCTTTGGCAGTAGCCGGTGCCATGGTTGGTGGTCCAGCGGGTGTCTCGGGACCGGGAATAAGTAGCTGCCATAATAGATGCCTCCCACTTCTGAGTTTAGAACAACATCGAGTTGGTCCATTGGGGCCTGCCACTTGGTGTGTCGAGAGTAGCCAATCAACCGGCCCTGAGAATTAAGTCCGTTGTTTCGTCTTCTAGTTTTGAATTTGCCTCCTGGGGGTTATCAAGAAGCGTCCAATCGCTTCTGAGAAAAAGTCGAGGCAGCGAAGAGGAGTCATTACCACTGTGCTTGGAGAGATTCACCACGATCCCTGAAAGGATACATAATCGCCGTCGGCCAGCTGGGTAGCGCCATGTGGCTGGCTAGCTATGGGCCTTAAATGCTACATGTGGAGCCCAAGGTAGAGAGGTGGTCAGGCGATTGGGCTCTAGAAGTGTCGCATCGATGCTCGGACAGGAGTGAATCATTATTCTGATAGTTGGAGAGCATACCATGATTCCCAAAAGGATACATGATCATCGTTGGCCAGTCGGGCAGCACCACATGGCCCACTAGCTATGAGCTCTAAATACCTTGTGCAAAGCCCTAGGCAAAAAGGCTTTCGGACGATTGGGCTTCCAAGGTGCTACACTGGTGCATGGGCGAGGGTGAGCCACATGGTGCAATCCAGGCATCTCGAGAATGTCAAGCTCCTAATTTCTATTGGTCAAGGACTCTATAAATAGGGGTCCCCTGGGCAAGTTGAGGGGTTTTGGCTATTTGGCTCGAGAGGTGATTGTTGGAAAAAGAGTTCTACGCTCCCCTCCTCTGAAATCCCTTCCAGTTGGCCCTCGCTTCAATCTTCATTTTCTTCTTCTTTGAGGCCCTTTTCTTATTTCTTCCACTTGTTCTTCGAGTAAATGCTTTTCTTTTTTTACTTTTTATCCGAGTTGACTCTTGTATTTTCGAAGGATGTCTTCTGACAACAAAAATCATTCAGTGAGTCATTTCTTAGGGGGCTGAGCTCCAACGAGCCTCCCTATCAGGGGAATGAATCCTCCAAGGGTCTCTCCAAGGATGTGAGTTTGGTAAAGGAGCGCTCAGGTGGAGGCGCCTCTGTCAAGAGAGGAGGTTTGAGAGAGGGTAGAGGGGGCTCAATAGGGGATGAGCCCTAGGCCAAGGAGGAGAACCCCACCTCTCGAAAGAAAAGTAGAGCGGGAACTTCCCGAAGCTCAACCAGACCTTCCACGGGATCGATATTCGAGATCTCGATTGTGATCGATGATGACATCACCGGATTTTGGGAGATGTATGGGATCTCAGATGAGTTCTTTCTTCATGCACAGAGAGTAGAGGATCGAATTGCCTCCAGTCCGATTAGTTTCCTTGCTGTGTATGAGGAAGATCTTCATGCCGACTTTCGATTCCCTTTGCATCTATTGATCTGGGACTGCTTAATCAGTACAATGTAGTACCTACACAACTTGGTCAAATTCGTTTTGAGTCCTGACCATCTTCATAATTCTTTGTCATCTCCATGGCATCCACCCTCAATTATCACTATTTATGACCTTCTTTAAGCTAAATAGACTTCATGGGTCAAAATGTTGGTACTTCTTTGGCCCGAGAAAGGAGAAGAAGCTCATAAGCCTTCCTAGTTCCATCCACCATTAGAAGTCTCGATTCTTTCTCATTTCATCTAACCAACATTGAAGATTTCGGTCATCCTAGGAGGAGCCAGACACCTCTTCCAATCAGAATGATCGGGTGACAATACTGACAAGGAGGATTCTAAATTGCTTTCCAACATGGAAGTCCCTCCACTGAGGGGCTCTTGACTAAGCAAAACATGTACGATGCCGAGTTGTGTTTGATCAATTCTCCTGGTAAGATTTTCAGGTCATCCATCAGATCTTTGCTTAAATTGTTGTTGACCGACTGTTATTTTACTGTAGCCAAGAGCCAGGTATCGAGTGAAGCAATCCGGGAAGCCACATTGAAGAGGCACACCCCAGAGAGTGACAAGAAGAAGAAGGCCATCAGCAAGAAGCCAAGAAATTTGGGGTCATCGATCAGGGCTCCCATAATGGCATCAAGTTCGGGCATTCCTCGGGTCACCATCATCAACCTGAGGAGTGCCGATCCTAGTGATGAGGAGGTTGAGATTGTACTGGCTCCTCTTACTGTCTCGACCCCCTCAACCATTGTCTCGATATCTCAAGCAACTGAAACGGTGGTATCCAGCTTGGCTCATCCATAAGGAGTGCCGAGTCGGGCACTGGCTGCTCCGAGGGTGGCCATGGCCCCTCCATCACTCTCAGGGCTGAGAACATCAGGGGGTTAGTCGGCTCAAGGCAAAGTCAAGACATCTTTGGTTCATTAAGAGGTCGAGGTTCGAGATAAGTCTCCCGGCCAGCAAACTCTTGTATCTTGGGAAAGAGTCGATGGCAGGTGGATTTATCGAGTCTGCACTAGCAAGGATGACTCGATGCTGCACAACTCCGTGGTTGCTCTAGAGCTGTCCCGAGTCATGCTGCAACCCCGAGATGTAGAAGAGTTAGATTCCCAGGCCATCAACGAGATGGTCAATAGGATATTCTCAATAGTCATCAAGGTAAGCCCTCCTTTGTTTTATTTCTCTTCTTTGAATATTGGCAAGGGGGTCCCTTAGCTAACCTTTTGCATTATTCTGTGCAACTTCTTCATGACTTGATGGCCATTCGTGCCTTGGTCCTTAAATACACCAAGACCATTAGCAACTAGGAAGCCCGGATCAAGGTGGCAGAGGACTGAGTGGCAAAGGCCAAGTACAAGCACAATGAGGCTGTTGAGAGGGAGGCCGGCTGAGAGAGCAAATGGCCTCCCAACTGAAGAGTAAAGATGACGTGCTCATCAAAAAGCATGCCCAAGCCACGGACATGGTGGCCATGCTAGCCATTCTGAGGTCGAGATCGACTCACCATCGATCGGCCATGGTGAATGAGGAGTGGGCTAGAGCTATCAAGGAGCTAGACAAGGTCAAGAGCAATCGGGCCAGAGTTACCGAGGACCAGGTCAGGGTGACAGAAGATCAGGCCAGCATTTTGGAGAACCAAGCTATACATGCAATGGAGGAGTACAAGGACTTTGACACTTTCAAGACTGACGCTGCAATGGCTACCGTCGGAGCCTACAACCTCGGGTTCGATGACTGCTAAAAAAAGGTTGCCGACATATTTTTGAATCTAGACCTCTACCGAGTCACTCCAATGGGCAAGCCTGAGGAGGATGAAGAGGAGGGCGGAGAGAAGGATGAAGAGGGTGAGGGGGAGGAGCTCGTGCAACCCACCAGTGAGGATGACACCAGCGAGGAGGTTATCGAGGTCCCCACGCCTGAGATCCCTAAGGTTGTAAAGGCTTCAGTGGGCGTTTCACTGGTTGCGATGCCCCAAGGATTGCTGCTACGACCGAGCCCATGGAGGAGTTTGGTGCTACTTTGAGAGAGTAATCTCGGTGTTGGTTCATCTTCCTTTCCTTGTATTTTTGCTTTTGTTCCTTAGGATCCTTCAATCCAAATTTTATCTTGTTGGGCCTTTGGTTTCTAATTGTAAATATTTGAGAATGAAATATTATCTTTTTCTATAAAGTCAATATCTCTTCATTGTTTGCCCGAGTCTTCAATTTTTTCTAAGTGCCTTGTCGATTGTAGAGTCAGAGTGAGACAAAAGGGTCGGTTGCACTTATTGTCTAAGTGCATTGTTTGCATGGATTCTTTTAAGAGTCGAGTCGATGGTTGGGCAGCTTGTCAATCCTTCTGCTTTACCGACCCAGCCAAGTATCCCATTGTGAGTCAATAGACTGGGGCTAGGTTATTTGCCGAGCGAGTGGTTCGGCCATGGGAGGATTCGGGCATCCCTATCGAGCGGCCTCTGCGACTGGCTTGGATAGCCATTCAGGCAGTAGAGCATCTCTCAAACCTCATCTGCTGAGGAGCTCGAGGTGAGGACTCCCCAAGTCTTTGGTTAGCAGAGGGAATCAATCGAGTATCCATGAGTCATACAGCACTGACTAACGGCAAAAAAGGGCATCGATCTTTCCAGGATGTTGGCCCTATGGGATCGGCTTCCACTTAGGGCCGAATGGGTGACCTCGTTAATTGTGCCCTTATTCAGTAGTGGCTGCACTAGAGAGGTAGCATCGAAAATGGGGCACATTTACTGCCTTATTTACTCTATCAACCATAGTTGGAACCGGCCAATGGTAGCATTCTGTGTTGCAGGGCAATCTTGATTGTCTCCCACTTGCATTAATCACAAAAGTGGGGGTGATCGAGGCGATGCTTCAATGCGATCATGGTCAGCCACTCCTGACATGCCACATGGCAGGCATGCTCTAGCATCTGGGCATGGGAAATAAGGTCGAAGGTGGGCATTAATGGCATGGGATTTGAGATGATCGCTTTCGAGATTCCAAATATGCACTTGGTCGACCCAACCTAATGTAGCCATGCATCGCTGGCTGGGTGGACGGCTTTGATTATAAATAGGAGACCTCCACCCACAGTCTTTGCCACCTTCCCTCTTTCTCCTTTCATTTTCTAGTAGCTACACATGGGCCCAAGTAGTGAACGATGATTTTCGACAATTGGGCGATTTTAGGTGAAAGCGAAGGTGAGAACGTCACTGTTGGTTAGAGTGCCTAGGAAGGAAGCAGAGTCTGGTGAGGGTGAAATGGATGGCACTAGGGTGGTGGGAGGCTAAAGGTACCCTTGTTTTATCTCCAAGGATACCTTTTGGAGATAAAACAAGGGCACCAAAGGCATCTCTGGAGGTGTCACTCATTCCAGGTAGTTGTTCTTCCAGCATAATCACTGGGAGCAACCATCTCCGATGGGCTACGTCGCCAAAATTCCACAAGTATATTCTGGTGGGATTTTTATTATTGAAGTTCCATCTTCCATTGACCAGGCATCGGCCAGGGCTCCATGCTTTGGAGTCATCTATCTTGGAAACTGACCAAGGTGCAAAAGACCATTCTCAACTTGTAGACCGCGAGAGGGTCGGCAACATTGGTCAGAAGGATGGAAGTACTTCTTCTGCCTATCCAACCTTGTGGGCATTCAAACTTCATTTTGTAAGGAGTCTTATATGTCCCAGACTTGATCCAACTTTGTATGTGTCTTGGACTCTATTCGACTTTGTAATCCTTTTCTAAAGTAATGGAATAAGATTTTTTTTTGATAATTTGATCTCACATGAATGCCTCCTTCATTCAAATGTTTTTCCCCTTCGAATGCCTATGCTTTTGGATTGTCAAGGCATTAGCTGAATGCTTTCGTTCTTCGATAGAGGTAAGGGTCTACTAAGTCGGCCACTATTGTTGATCGATTGACTACTTCTCGATTGGAAAAGGGGTTACCTTTGTCGAGGAGCTGCCCCGAGTTGGGAGTTATCCTGGTAGGAGTTACCTAAGTTGAGAGTTACCATGATAAAAGTTACATGAGTTAGGAGTTATCTTGGCAAGAGTTATCCGAGTTGGGAGTTACCCTGGCGGAGTTTTCTCGTGTCAAGAATTATCTTAGTGGGAATTACCCGAGTCGGGAGTTACCTAAGTTAGGAGTTATCCCGATGGAAGTTATCCGAATTGAAAGTTATCCCGATAAAAAGTACTCGAGTTGGAAGTTATCTTAGTGAGAGTTATCCAAGTTGGAAGTTACCTGAGTTGAAAGTTATCCTAGCAAAAATTGTCCAAGTTGAAAGTTTTCTTGATGGAAGTTACCTGAGTTGGGAATTTTTTTAACGGGAGCTACCCGAGTTGGGAGTTATCCTGACAGGAGTTACTTGAGTTGTGAATGCTTGATTCGTTGTCTGTTGTAACCAGTCATAGGTCGATTGAGATTTCTACAAGCGAATGGGGGTTCACTGCCAAGTGAGTGTATGATTGAGTAGTCTTAAGAGTTATTACTGAAAAAAACCCTCTTGTATTCACTAATGCAAAAGACTACATCATTGGTGGTATATCTGGAGGTTGTCAGCATTCGATATTTAGGAAATGGGGATCCTGCTGAGGTCTTCAATTCAGTAAGCTCCTGGATGGAGGGCTTCTATCACCCAGTAAGGGCCTTCCCAGTTAGGGGCTAGCTTGCCATGCTCCGTGGGTTTTGAGATCTCAGCTCACCATAATATGAGATCCTCCAGATGGAAGGTCTTGGGCTTGGTGCATGAGTCATAGTACCGGCAACCCTTTACCAATAAGCAGCCATCTTCATGTGGGCTTGATCTTGAATCTCCTCTAAAAGGTTGAGGTTGGCCCTTAGCTAACTTGAGTTAGAAGCTTCATTGAAGCTCTCCATTAATACGATCGGGAGCCCGACTTCAATAGGAATCACTGCCTCGGTGTTGAAGGCCAAATTAAAAAGAATTTTATTTATAGAAGTATGTGGGGTTGTATGATATGCCCACAAGATCCCAGGTAGTTCATCAACCCACCGGCCCTTTGACTCATCCAATTTGGTCCTAAGTCCTTTGAGGATAATTTAGTTTGCGACCTCCATTATGCCATTAGTTTGTGGATGGCCGATGGATGTAAATCGATGCCAAATATGAAACTTGGAGTAAAAATCTCTGAAAACTTGGTTATCAAATTATCGATTATTATCGATGATGATGATATGCGGGAGCCCGTACTGATAGATTATCAACTTTCAGAAGAAACTTCTAACCTTGCTTTTAGTGATATCTATGAGGGGTTCTGCCTCCATCTATTTGATAAAGTAGTCAATGACGACGATAAGAAACTTTTGCTACCTAGACACCGGGAGGAAAGGACAAGTATGTCTATTTCTTATTAGACGAATGGCTAAGGAGAGGAGAACTAGCTCAGTTAGCTTGCCGATAGGTGCTATAAATTAGTGAAGCGCTGACAGCGATCGTACTTTCGAATGAGCTCTGTCACATCCTCGCTCATGGTCGGCCAGTAGTACCCTTGCTTCAGGGCTTTATAAGTTAAGGATCTAGCTCTCAAATGATTTTTGTAAATTTCTCCATGGATTTCTCTAAACATATAGTCAACTTTATCATACCACAAGCACTTGAGGAGTGGGAGAGAGAGGGATTTCTTGTGGAGTCGATCGTCCAATAGCACAAACTTGGAGGCCTTCCACTTGAACCACTTTCCTTTAGGAGGGCTATCGGGGATGGTGCTATCGATCAGGATTTGATAAAACGATCCATCCAACTTGGCTCATGGTTGACTTGGAGGACTTTCTTGGTTTCCTCAATGCTTGGAGCTTCCAGATACTCTATGTAGACTCCACAAAGCAAGTTGTACATCGTCGTTGCCAACTAGGAAAGAGTGTCAGCATGGGCGTTCTCGCATCGAAGGATGTGGAAGATGCCAAAGTTTTTGAGCGGTGTTGTCAAGGTCTACACCTTATCTAGGTACTTAGCCATCGTTAGGTCCCGAGCTTCGTATTTGTCCATCACTTGCCCAACCACTAACTAAGAGTTGGTGACAACCTTTAAATATTCCACCTCGAGAGGCTTCGTAAGCCTTAAACCAATTAGTGGTCTTCATACTTGGCTTGGTTGTTGATCATCTTGAATGAGAAGCATAAATCATATTCGATGACCACACCTTCGATATTGGCGAGAATCAGCTCAACTCCGCTTCCTTGGAAATTCAAGGCTTCATCTATATGCAGGATCTAGGTCGTTATTGGGTTGGTTGCTTAATGGGGGATTCCATGGGCATCTCCCTAGGCACATCATCTGGCATTTGCATTTCTTGAGAAAATTGACCAAGACTTGTACTTTTATAGACAAGCATGGATGATACGAGATGTCAAAATCTTCCAACTTGACCACCCACTTTGCCATCCACTCGAAGGTTGCCAAATGTTACAAAATTGCATGGAGTGGTTGATCAGTGAGGACAACTATCGGGTATGCTTGGAACTTGGCCTTAGATGCTACACAGACTTGATTAGTATGAAAACTGTTTTTTTTGAGTTTAGGGTACCTAGTTTCTGTATCGTACAGTCCCCAACTTATGTAATATATGGATCTTTGAATCCCTTTGTTATCTAACCAAACAAGCACAGAACTGATCGCCTCCTAGGTGGTGATAAGGTACAAGTATAGTTCCTTTCCGGGCTCAGGTTTAGAGAGTAAGGATGGAGAGGTGAGGAACTTCTTCAAATTCTTGAATGCCTACTGACACTCCTTTGTCCAATCAAAGTTGTTCATCTTCCATAAAGTTTTAAAGAATGGCAAGCATTGCTCGATCGACCTTGAGATGAATCAGCTTAGCACATCTACATGACTGGTAAGCTGTTGCATCTCCTTCTTCAATGTCGATGCCGCATATCCAGGAGGGCCTGGATCTTCTCTGGGTTTTCTTCAATGCCTTTGTGAGTGACCATAAACTTAAGAAATCTTTTGACAGTGATGCCAAATGCACACTTAGTTGAATTCAACTTCATGCAGTGCTGGTGAAGAGCACTAAAGGCTTCCTCTAGGTCCTCGATGTAGTCGGCTTCCTGGGCACTTTTGATGAGCATATCCTCAATGTAAACCTTCATATTTTGATCGATCTGGCTTTTGAAGACCTTGTTGATAAGTCTTTGATACATGGCCTCTACATTTTTAAGATCGAAAGGCATTACTTTATAACAGTACATACCTTTGTCTGTTATGAAGACTATATTTTCATCATCCTCGGGTGCCATCCTTAGTTGGTTATAGTCCAAGAAGGCGTCCATAAAACTTAATAGCTTGTAGCTTGAGATAGCATCGACTAACTGGTTGATCCTCGATAGGGAAAAGCTATCCTTCAAGCATGCCCTATTCAAATTAGTATAGTCTACGTAGATGCATCACTTTTCGCTCCCCTTTTTCACCATGACGACATTGGCCAACTAGTTTGGATAATGGGCTTCTCGAATGAACCCAGTGGCTAGGACCTTCTTGACTTCTTCATCGATGGTTGTCTTTCAAAGGCAAAGCTCCTCTTCTTTTATCAGACCGATTTAAAACTTGGATCAACGTTCAACTTATGGACGATTATTTTGGAAGGGATTTCTGGCATATCCAATGCTAACTAGGTGAAGACATCTATGTTTTAGCATAGGAACTCCAGGAGTCTATTCCTCTCGGGCTCGTGTAGAGATGCCCTAATTTATACAGTCTTCACGAGGTCATCATCTAAGGGAAAAGGGAGGAGACTCTTGACAGGCTCATCCCTTTTCTTGAGCTCACTTTGGTCTAATAGCTCAGTAGACTACTGGTTGATGGGCCTTGGCTATTTAGCTACCATTTGGAAGCACTGTCAGGTGAGTGCTGGTCTTCCTGCATTTCGCCAACATCATTGTCCATGAAAAAATTGATGAGAAGATACTTGGTAGAGATGGCAGCATCAAGCTGATTCAGTCCGGGGCACCTGAGAATGGCATTGTATGCCGGAGGGCTCAGACCATGATGAAGATGATGAAAAACGTCTTCAATCGAGGTGGCATTCCTACCGTGATAGGGAGAGTTATCTCCCTTTCAGCACAGATCGATTCTCTATTGAAGGTGACCAAGGGTGTAGAGACAGGTTTTTAGATAATTCAGTGATAAATTCATTCAAACAAAAGCATTGTAAAAAAGGACATTGACCGAGATTCCACTATGCACAAGGATTTTTTTTCACAGGATGCTTTGCTACCGTTATTGAGATGATGATAAGGTCATTATTGGAATTATGAACCCCAACCAGATCTTTATTAAAAAAAAAAATATGCAGTTTTCTCCCCCCTCCTCTCTTGGCTTCTTTGAAGGCCACCTTGCCCCCCAGGATATCATGCCGACCTTGTGCTCAATTGTTAATTATTGATCTTAGGCAAGGGTGGCTGCCCCTTAGGGTTCGAGATGTCGGGATGAGTGATGCTACCACAGACATACTTGCCGAGGTAACTACATCAGATGAGACTTTTAGTCTCCTTCAGGTCATGACACTTATCCATATCATGTTCATGGTTGTGGTAGAAGTAGCAGTACTTGACTATGGGAGGCGAAAGTCCTTAAGGGGTTGGGTCATCATGGGTATTTCCTCTTTTAATCTCCATCAAAATCTTCTAGTGGGAAATGAGAAGAGGGGTATAGTTGGTTGATCGATTGGTGGGGTTTCTCAGCCTACGGCTCCACTGACGAGAGGAGCCAAGTTTATTGGACGGGGCTTCGAAAGGCAGGAGACCTTCTTGTTGGTTGGCTTTGCTCCCACCTCATGCCGAGAGATGGCTCCTTCGTCTGCATGGATATATTTCTCTGCACGAGCGAGCACCTCCGAATAAGACTTCGCTGGGATCTTATCTAGAAAGTAGGTCAGTCGAGAGGGACGGAGTCCCTATTTCAGAGCCAACATGGCCAGGGAGTCATCGATATGGTAGACTTCTAGCATGGCCACCTTGGATCAAGCCACATAGTCCTTCAACAGCTTTTTGTCTTGCTGTCTAATGAAGAAAAGACTATTGGCCTCATGCAGCATCTTCCTGCAAGTGCTGAAGTATGTGCAAACTTATGATCTAGTTGAGAGAAAGAATCGATACTCCGCATCTCTAGCCGAGAGTACCATGTTCGGGCTACCTTTCAAAGGGTAACCGGGAAGGCGATGCACAATAAAGCATTGGTGGCACCTTGAATCCTCATGAGAGCCTTATAGCTCTCAAGATGGTCCAGCGGGTTAATGGTACTATCGTATGGCTCCAGCTGCGATATTTTGAACTGACTCGGGATTGGTTCCCCAATGATGTGCTTGGAGAGAGGGGGTTAGGTATCGAATTCGGCCAGGCCGCGATCCTTCCCTTGGATGTCCATGAGCCAGCGGTTGATATTGCACAGCTCGCGATCGTGCTCCTCGAGGTATTGCTCGGCTCGTCCCTGAGTAGCCTCCTCGGTAGACCCCTCCTAAGAATATTTCGAGAGATCATTGCTAAAGGAGTTGGAAGGGGATCAGGAGCACTTCCTCTATCTTGGCTCCTTCATAGGCCATCGATGGTCTGAGGTAGGGTGCAGTGATGAAGCGGTCTGCTAGTAATGGGATGGTTCCCGAGGCAACCAGCAGCTGCACCGTGAGAAAATGGCCAGGAGCGGCGGGAGGTCCATCGATGTGGGGACCCCAAAGTAGTTATGCGATGACTGATACAAGCTATAAGAGCTACAACCGAGGCTTCCACTAATAGTTGCCCCCTAGTTGAGGACTATCATTGCTATAACCCCCGTACCGCCAAGGTTAAGGCTTCGACTTGCTGGGCTAGGGTAGCCAATAAGTCTTGCTCTGATGCAGGCAATGGGGGAGGAGGTGGAGCAACCGAGATCGATGCTTAACCGAACAGTTCTCTATCACAAGGGTGATGTCCAAGGTGACTTGTGGTAAGATCCTGGGTGCAGGTGGTCACCAAGCTTCCAGCTCCAGAAATCTGGGGATGTCTAAGCAATAAATCTATCACATTCTAGGTACGCCAATCTATTGCTACTAGATCACCCTTCAATCAAGTTACAATGGTACTAGAAATATTGACAGGTTATTAGGATCTGCTCCTGGGATTCTCTCTATCAGTATCTTTTCTAGTAGAGCCACCAGTTTTATTGGAATATTATCTTTTACGAACTTGCCTGTTGTCCATATCGGCCATGTTCGTTGTAGCGAATATATGAAAGGATTAGTGTGGCTGGAGTAGGTGGGGTCGAGGTCGGCTATACCGATCGGGGTGCCAAAAGGTAGCCAAGCATCATGAGTGGCCTTGTCGAGAGGGATCTAGGTGCTGAGCATGAGTCGGGTCCCAAACGAGGATATTGGTCACCGGCTCTCGGGTGCATCCGATTGGCGGATCAAAACCAGCTAAGCCGCACGAAGATTGGTCTCGGCCATGAAATCTCCTGAAGCAACAAAAGGTAGCCCGCAGGAAAAAGGGTAGTCCATGGCCCGCGGGAAAAAGGGTAGTCCCGTTCTTTGACAACGGCCGGTGCAACAGTTGGTGGTCCAGCAGATATCTCGAGGGAGGCCGGAAATAAACAGTTGCCATATTAGGACACTTGGTTATCCTGCTTGCCTCTATCATAGAGCACATCAATGACAAGGAGATACTGCAGGAGTGCGTCGAAGGGTTAATATTTGTAGCAAGAATTGCCAGATACGGATTGAAAGATATCTTGATGAGCTCCTCTCTTGCTTCTGCAAGTTCACCATCGATCCTTCTAAATCCTTGCGCCATAAGAGACACCATTCACATTCAGCAATGAGCTGAAGGCAAGAATGGATGCCTTGGCCCTCTTCAGCATTGCAAACAAGTTCATGGGCTTGACACGAGGGTGTGGAGGCTTTTTATGAAACTGATGACCGAAGGAACCCACGACACAAGGTTCAATCAACCTTACTATCTCGGGGTGGCGTCCGGATATGCGGTACTAAAAAGATCACCCCACCGACGAAGAGCTTCAAGATTTTTGACTCGATGGGAGATTCTGTGAATTAGCTAATCCAACGGCATAAATCAGGTTACTCTCACCCAAGGAGTATTAATAGCAGCTCATCCAATGGAAGATTGGTAGAAGATGGGGGCTAACACTAGCAACCACAAGCCCAATCTGTTTGTCAGCGAGGATGAGGCACTGTATAAGACTAGCTTGATCCAATGGCCACGTTCTAAAGGGGGAATGGGCGAGGAATTTCATCGAGCAAGTGGTCGGCTTGGTGGATGAGTTTGAGCATGGTTGAGGAAAGGAAGAGCTTGAGCGGTGAGAGAGGGAGAACCAAAGGGCAAGTTTAAAATCATTAAAAACCTAGCATATGGCACGTGGCAATTTTCTATTTTTTTTAGGTGGCAATAAGAGCTGTCGATAGATCGGGTCCAGACTCGAGACCCGCGGGTATTTATCCAATGGATCCGAGACTGGTATTAAATTTGGACCCGTTTATCCGGACTCAAATCCGAGCCTGTTTGGTTATAATTAAATAGATCCGGATCTGGATAATAAATATCTAGACCCACCAGATTCGAGACTCGATTATATAAAATAATATTTTATTTATTTATTTATATTAATATTATTATGAACTATTAAATCTTTGATTTAACGGTTAAAAATTAATAATGATTTTAATATAAAAGACCTTTAATTACAACAGTCCTAAAATCTAAATCTTTTCCATTCAATCCCTATTCCTCCCTCGGTCCCGTCCCTCCCCCTCGATGGCCGACCACGGATAGTTGACACCTCCCCCCTCTCTAGTCCAGATCAGCCTCCCTGGCTCTCTCGATCCTATCCCTCCCCCCTCGATAGCTGATCGCGGACCGCAGATGCCTCTCCCCCTCTCCAGTCCAGATCGGCCTCCCTCGATTCCGTCCCTCCTCCTCAATAGCCGATCACGGACCGTCGATGTCTCTCCCCTCTCTAGTCTAGATCGGCCTCCCTCGGTCACATCCCTCTCCCTCGACGGCCGACCATGGATCGCTAATGCCTCCCCCTCCAGCTCTCCCTTCTTCAGATCCGAGTCCCGTCGGCCACCAACATTGTCCCCCACCGGCAACCAACATTGTCCATCGCCAGCTGCCGGCTACCGGCTGTCGCTGTCCCGACATCGTCTCACAGCTTTGTCTTCCTCGGATCCGAGCCCCTGCCACAAAATCGATTAGATATTTATTGATTTTGTTCTTATTTCTTGCTCTATTTTTAACTATTATTATAGGGACTAATGAAATATCTAAGGATCCGGTCCGAGTCTGATATTTCAAAGCTAGATTCATTGAATATTTAGATCCGGATCCGAATCTAATAATTAAGGTCTAATCAAGATTTGGATATCTGAATTTTGATCTGAATCCGATCGATTGACAGCTCCAGTGGCAATGTTAAGATTTCATATTAGCAAAGTTTAAAGTCACATATAGTCACGCGACTCTAAAAAGAAGACGGTATTAAATTTTGTCCATGTGATTTCCTTTTTTTAGATAATTTATCCATATTACTGATGAAATTGCCATGCCTTTAAATTCACTAACTTAATTGCTAATATCTTCAAAATTGATGATATAAAAATATAATTTTTTTAAAAAAATTATTGAGTGATGCAAATGTATGAGTAATTATGTATAAATAATAAAAGATTATACAAACAGTATTTGATCTTTATTTATAGATTTTTTTAAAAATAATATTTTTTAATAAATATTTATTAAATTAATGTGGATTAGAATATATTTACCAAACTATTGTTTGGTCTGCATGATAGCTGTTGCCGATCTTACCGCGATGGCCTATAGCTTGTGAGCTGGCATTGATTCTCGGACTCTCCTACCTCGAGATCTCCAAGCCTCCGATCCTGCAAAACAAGGTCAAAGACCCGGGCCGGGGATTCCGGCGGGGGCACTCCGACGATCAAGTTAGAGAGCGGCAAGATGGAACAGGTCCACTAAGGTGGGTTCCCGAAGGATTCCTGTGCTTAGAGGAGATTTAGATGAAAGAAGTGCGATGAAGAGAGGGGTTGAAGCCCAGCTTCCTGTGCTGGGTTCACCAAGCTCGCGCCTGAGGACTTCCGGGGGTCCCAGGATCGTTCTCTCGATACTCTTCCCTCTTGTCGACTTACCTTTTCGTTCGCTTTTACCGTCTCTTTTATACCACCAGACCGCCTTCAGTCCCCGTCCCCTCCCCGGAGATCTCTGGATCCCCTCCCTTCCCCTTCAAGTCCGGGAGTTAAATGGCCGGCACGCCTCGTCCGCTTGTGTCATGAAAGGGGAATCTGGCGAGACCTCGAGCCGAGCGCGGGAGCCCTCCTTTCGGGGCGTTGATGGTGAATTTCCAGTATTCCAAGCTCCTGACCACAAGGATTTAATTTCTCGATCGCGGAGCCCTGCTTAACTGATGTAAACGAGGTTCCGCGCACTGCTGCGGGCCGTACTGGTGCCTGTACGGGATGCGGTGCATGCCGATTCTAGTGGCGACCTCGTGACCCGTGCCTCTGCCTCCCCAAGGCTTTGCAGAGTAAGGCTGACTTCGACCGAGGTGAACCCATCAGGGGGTGCCACCTGGTGATGGAGCAAAAGGGCCTGGCTTGACCTCGGCAGAGGTGGACCCGTCTCGGGGCGCCGCATGGCGGAGGAGTAGGGGTTGCCATCTTCGGCCGAGGTGGACCCCTCCTAGATGGACACCTAGCGAAGTGGCAGAGGAAGGCTCGACTTTGACCGAGGTGGACCCATCTCGGGGTGCAACCTGGTGAAGGAGCAGGAGAGCCCGGCTCGACCTTGGCAGAGGTGGACCTATCTTGGGGTGCCACCTGGCGAGGGAGCAGGGGGCCGCCAGCTTCGACCGAGGTGGACCCCTCCTGGGTGGACACCCGGCGAAGTGGCAGAGGAAGGCTCGACTTCGGCCAAGGTGGACCCGTCTTGGGGTGCCACCTGGCAAAGGAGCAGGAGAGCCCGACTCGACCTCGGCAAAGGTGGACCCGTCTTGGGGTGCCACCTGGCGAGGGAGCGGGGGCTTCTAGCTTCGGCCGAGGTGGACCCCTCCTGGGTGGACACCTGGCGAAGTGGCAGAGGAAGGCTCGACTTTGACCGAGGTGGACCCGTCTTGGGGTGCCACCTGGCGAAGGAGCAGAAGAGCCTGGCTTGACCTCGGCAGAGGTGGAACCGTCTTGGGGTGCCACCTGGCGAGGGAGCGGGGGCTGCCAGCTTCGACCGAGGTGGACCCATCTGGGTGGACACCTAGCGAAGTGGCAGAGAAAGGCTCAACTTCGACCGAGGTGGACCAGTCTTAGGGTGCCACCTGGCGAAGGAGCAGGAGAGCCCGGCTCGACCTCGGCAGAGGTGGACCCGTCTTGGGGTGCCACCTGGTGAGGGAGCGGGGGCTGCCAACTTTGGCCGAGGTGGACCCCTCCTAGGTGGACACCTGACGAAGTGGCAGAGAAAGGATCGACTTCGACCGAGGTGGATCCATCTTGGGGTGCCACCTAGCGAAGGAGCAGGAAAGCCCGGCTCGACCTCGGCAGAGGTGGACCCGTCTTGGGACGCCACCTGGTGAGGGAGCGGGGGCTGCCAGCTTCGGCAGAGGTGGATCCCTCCTAGGTGGACACCTGGCAAAGTGGCAGAGAAAGGCTCGACTTCAGTCGAGGTGGACCCGTCTTGCGGTGCCACCTGGCGAAGGAGCAAGAGAGCTCGGCTCGACTTCGGCAGAGGTGGACCCGTCTCGGGGTGCCACTGGCGAGGAAGCAGGGGGCCGCCAGCTTCGGCCGAGGTGGACCCCTCCTGGGTGGACACCTGGCGAAGTGGCAGAGAAAGGCTCGACTTCGACCGAGGTAGACCCGTCTTGGGGTGCCACCTGGCGAAGGAGCAGGAGAGCCCGGCTCGACCTCGGTAGAGGTGGACCCGTCTTGGGGTGCCACCTAGCAAGGGAGTAGGGGGCCGCCAGCTTCGACTGAGGTGGACCCCTCCTGGGTGGACACCTGGCGAAGTGGCAGAGAAAGGCTCGACTTCAGTCAAGGTAGACCCGTCGTGGGGTGCCACCTGGCAAAGGAGCAGGAGAGCCCGGCTTGACCTCGGCAGGGGTGGACCCGTCTTGGGGTGCCACCTGGCGAGGGAGCACGGGGCTGCCAGCTTCGGCCGAGGTGGACCCCTCCTGGGTGGACACCTGGCGAAGTGGCAGAGAAAGCTCGACTTCGATCGAGGTGGACCCGTCTTGGGGTGCCACTTGGCGAAGGAGCAGGAGAGCCCGGCTCGACCTCGGCAGAGGTGGACCCGCCTTGGGGTGCCGCCTGGCAAGAGAGCAGGGGGCCGCCAGCTTCGACCGAAGTGGACCCCTCCTGGATGGACACTTGGCGAAGTGGCAGAGAAAGGCTCGACTTCGGTCGAGGTGGACCCGTCTTGGGATGCCCCCTGACGAAGGAGCCGGAGAGCCCGGCTCGACCTCGGCAGAGGTGGACCCGTCTTGGGGTGCCACCTAGCGAGGGAGCAGGGGGCCACCAGCTTCGGCCGAGGTGGACCCCTCCTGGATGGACACCTAGCGAAGTGGTAGAGAAAGGCTCGACTTCGACCGAGGTGAATCCGTCTTGGGGTGCCACCTGGCGAAGGAGCAGGAGCGCCACTTCCCGAGTAGGGAGTTTTGAAAGAAAAATCAACGTGGCACCGACGGCATCCAACTGGAACTAACACACGTTCCACGTCAGCGATGTAGCCATATCAATTTGTAGCTTCATTTTAATGAAACTGGATATGCAACTTTAAACTTCAAAATAAAAATATTTAAAATATTTAAAATAATAAAATAAAATATTTTTTAAAAAAATAAAAAAAATAAAAGAAGCTGTAGGTATAGTTTGTGGCTTCATCTTATTCATACACCCCCATTTTTAAATAAAATATAAAAATATAAAAAATATATAAGTAAAGTCATAAATTATTATCTTAATAATAATATAAAATATTAATATTATAAAATAAAGTTTATTATAATATATAATAAATAATATAAATATTATATTAAATATAAAAAATATATTATAATATATTATAATATATATTATATAGTAAATTATAAAATATAATAAATATAATAAATATTTTATAATATAATATAAAATATATAATTTAGTCGGTGCCAGTCTAGTCGCCAGTCTGACTGTTAGGTTGGTGCCAATTCGACTACCAATCTGCCTATCAGGTCGATGCCAATCCGACCGTTAGTCCGGTACAAATCCGATCACTAGTTCGGTTGCCAGGCCGATACCAACCCAATTGCTAGTTCGATCGCTAGCTCGATGCCAGTCCAGTCACTAGCCTGGTGCCAATCCAGTCCCCTGCTCAGTACCAGTTCAGTCGTTAGTCAAGATATCAATACAGTCACCAGGTTGGTGCCGATTCGGTCACCAGTCTCGTGCTAGTCCGGTCACCTGTTCAGTGCTAGTATAGTTGCTAGTTTACCTATTAGGCCAGTACCAGTCCGATCGCCAGCTCGGTGCTAGTCTGGTCGCTAGTCAGATTGCCAACCCGGTACCAATTCGATCGCTAGTCCGATCACTAGATCAATGTTAGTTAGACTGCCAGTCCAATCATCAGTCCGATCACCAGGTTAGTGACAGTCCGGTTGCGAGTCCGGCCGCCAACCCGATGCTAGTCCAGTCCGAACTGGCAATCGGACTGGCGACCAAACTGGCACCAGGCTGGTGATTGGACTTGTACCGAGCTGGCAGACAGACTCGCAACCAGACTGGCACCGCCCTGGTGATCGGACTGCCGACTAGACTAGCAGTAGGAATAGCGATTATACTAGCACCAAGCTGGTGACTGAACTAGCACCAACCTGGTGATCGGACCAGTGATCGAACTGGTATCAGGTTGACGACCAGACTAGCGACTGGACTAGCATCGGGCTGGCGATTGGACTGGTACCGGCCTGATAAGTGAACTAGGGACTGGATTGGCACCAAACTTGCAGCCAGACTGGTGACCGGACTAGCACGTGGCTAGCAACTAAACTGGTATCGGTCTGGCGACCAGACTGGTGACCTGACTGGCGATCGAATTGGTATCGGGCAAGGGATCGGACTGGTATTGGACTGGCGACCGGATTGGCACCGGGCTAACAACTGGCTAGTATCGGCCTGGCAATCAAACCAGCGATCGAATTAGCACCGGGATGATGGTCGGACTGGCCCCGATCAAACTAGTGGATTAGTAACTAGACCGGCACTGACCTGACGGCCAGACTAGCGACTAGACTGGCACCGATTAAATTATAAAATTTATATTATATTATAAAATATTTATTATATTTTATAATATAATATATTATATTATATATTTATTATATTTATTATAATATTTATCTTATTTATTATATATTATAAAGAATATTATTTTATAATATTAATATTTTATATTATTATGAAAGTAACAATTTATGAATTTACTTATATATTTTTTAATTTTTTAAAATTTTTAATTTTTTTATTTAAAAATGAGGATGTAGGAATAAGACATGCGACTTCTTTAATTTTTTAAATTTTATTATATTATTTTAAATATTTTAAATATTTTAAATATTTTAATTTTAAAATTTGAAGTTGAATTTTAAATTTATAGTTTTATTTTTTAATAAAGCTGCATGTTTAACCTACAGCTTCTGATGTGGTTGTCTTGTCATGCAAACCAAATAATACTAGTTTTTTTGTTACTAAAAAAAAAAAAAAAAAAAAAAAAAAGGGGATGGGAGAGAGAAATTATTGTTTTATCTGAAGGTGAGTTTGCCGGTCTGATTTCACTTTGTCATAGTAGAATGCTTCAATTTTTTTTTAGAAATAACACTAGGTTTGTAAATATATTCCAATACAAGTTAGTTCAATAATTTTTTATTAAAAAATATTATTTAAAAAAAATCCTTTATTCGCTTGTCACGGTGAAATCTGGCTCGCCTCTTTTTCTTTCGCCTCCCCCGCATCTCCCAGGTACCCTGACGACGCAAAAGCTCCTAACCGAAATAGCCGAGGGTGCGGCTACATTTTTTCGAGACCTGAACCAAAAGTCTTTCCCTTAAAAAAAGTCATTTCAGTACGAATTACTAGAAGCCTTTTTTTTATTTTGAGTGGGGGCTTTTGCGTTTTTTTTTTTTATTTTAAGTGAACAGGTGCTAAGCTTTTCGGGATTTGGAGGGAGCGTAAATGCTCTGAAAAAAAAAAAAAGTGGCTTTTTGAGAGAGCTTTAAGGCAATACTTGGTGACCCTGACATAATACTTTTGTGACTGTACGTGACCTTATATTTTTTTAATATTTTTAACTTCTTGCGGTGGATTCTTATTGGGGAGCACCTATCGGATTTAGCATTGGATTTGCCCGCGGATTCTGCATTCTGGGGTTTCGGCCGCTTTTTCCTTGGTTTTTTTAACAAAATAATATTAAAAAATAATTTATTTATGAAAGTACCGTTATTTTTTTTTATTTACCTATCTAGTTGATTTTAGCCACGTGTGACAAAATCAAAATACGTAACAGCTGATTCGGAACACATGATAAGATAGATAAAAATATGGATTGGACTCACGAATTCTGTTCGAAATCGTGGGATTAACCTGCGATTCTAGCATGGAAGCTCTACGTGGTGATGAAAATGCGGTTTGACCCATGAATTCTGAGCCCAGCTGAACTTCTAAACACCCCTCCATCGATTTCTTTTTTTGTCCGTTGCTCATGTTCTTTGCCCCACTCTTGCCCCACCTCCGATCCCCTTTGCCCGACCTCCATCGATTTTTTTTTTTTTTTTTATTGCTCCTGTTCTTTGTTATTTGCCCCACCTCCGATCCCCTTTGCCCCACCTCCGGTCCCCTCTTGGCTGATTTATCCGATTTCTTTCGAGTCCTAGGTGGTCCCGAGATTATGTAGGTATATTTTTTTTATTCTTAATTGTTTAGATATATTAAACCGGGATTTGATCTCCTAACCATTTGATCTAATTTTTTAATTATTTTTTTAGAATCACTCCGAGCGTATTTCACATCTAGTCCAATCCGATGTTCAAATTTACAGGTATAATTTATTTAATTTTTTATAATTAATTTATTATTATATTATATTTTATGACATTTTTTTATCTTGTGATGCCATGTTAGTTTAATTTTTGTTAATATAATTATATATGCTTGTTTGATATATTAGATTAAATAATGATTTATAATATATATCTTATATTATCATATTGCATAAAATTAATTATTTGATAAATAAAATTAGATTTTTATCAAGTATTTATTTTTTTATATTTAAAAAATTAATAATGTTTATTATTAAAAAAATAATTATTGGGATAAATTTTTAGGATAAACCTATATTTATATATTTTTTAATTCGATCTTAAAAAATGTTTTATAATATTTATTTTAAAAAAATAATTATTTTTAATGCTGAAATATATAATAGTACATAAAATGAGCTAGTAAATGTTAATATCTATGGAATTCTTAAAATTATGTTATTAAAAAATAATATATTAAATTAGTTTATTATTGTATAATTTTAATAATTAGTTATTTATGAATATATAATTATGTAAGAGTAATATATTAATATTGATTATATTATTTAACATAGGAATACAAATAATTGATATGTTTATTATGAAAAAAATTATGACATAAATAATAAATAATTAAAATATATAATATTTTATAGCTTATAAATAAAATTTTATTTTAATATAAATAAGTTGTGGTATAAAATTAATATATCTATAATTTTATTTATTTTTATGTTTTTTATATGTACAGCATGAATATCTACATTGTGTAGTATACAGAAATTGTTATTACTGGATAAATTATGTGTCAAAATTATTTATTAAGTTAAACATTCAATTTTTCATATATACGAATATAAAATTTGCATTACATTGAACCGTAGACCCATCAATTGATTAATATGCATAATCTGTAGTATCCATACATTTGTTTATATTTGTACAGAGCTAAGAATTATGCACATTAATCAATTGATTGTATATAGTAGTCAGTTTGGGAATTACAAATAATTTTACAGGTTAGTTTACGATAATCAAAATGTATACAACGAAGATCGAATAAAATTTCAAGTATCATTTTCCTTTTGTTCTCCACATACATAAATATTTGTACATGGAGAACCAAGGAAAAATGCTCTCAAAATTTCATTCGATCTTCGTTGCACATCTTTTAATTACTATAAGCTGACCTGTGATATTAATGCAATTCCTGAACGGGATAGGACCTATCTTTACACAGTAGTTGGTGATAGGATGCATTTATCATTTAAGTCATCCAAAACTCCGTACGTATGTAGTAAACTTAAAAAATATCAAAATCTAAATTTATATTTTAAAAAATTAATTATGTTTGTAAATTTATTATCATGTTATTTATTTTGTTTTATTACATTTTTAATGATGGTATTATATATTTTGAAAAATTCACAAACATAATTAATTTTTTAATTAAACAGTCGGGCTTTTACGGTCTTGCACAAGTAGGATAGATACGTTTAAATTGGCACTTGATTATGGCCTTTGTGGAGCGCTGGTATCTCGAGATGCATATATTTCATTTACTCCATGGAGAGTGTACCATCACCTTACAGGATACTGCTATCCAGCTAGGTTTGCCTATTGATGGTCTACCAGTGATAGATACTACACGGATAGACTAGAGATAGCTTTGTCAGGATTTATTAGAGGTTATCCGACCACAGGGTAGACTTCAGGGTTGCCAAATGAGCATGGTATGGCTAGCGGATCAGTTTCATGAGCTAGCCTTTGATGCTGACGAGATACAGACACAGCGCTATGCTCGAGCATATATTCTATAGCTGGTTGGTGGGTGTTTGTTTATGGATAAATCTGGTGATAAGATGCATCTCATGTTCCTACCCCTACTTGCGGATTTCGAGAGTGCTGATATTATAGTTGGGGTAGTGCAGGGCTCGCCTGGTTATATAGAGAGTTGTGTAAGGCGAGCAAGAGAGATGCCACTGAGATAGCTGGTCCGTTGTTGCTTCTACAGTTACGAGCATGCGATAGATTTCCTATCATGGCGCCACGCATATTATTTCACCCGGCTCCGGATCCTATGATCGATTTAGATGATGGTGGAGCTGGTTTACCACAGGATCCGCTGGGGATGCGATAAGTTATAAATTTATTTAAATTTAATGATTAGTCATATTTATTGATATATGTAAATTAATTTATTTAATGTACAGTTGGAGAGATGATTTTGCTGTTACGAAGGTACCTACACATGTTCTCTCTTCGTATCAACATTTGATAGATCACTTGAGTCTACATCAGGTAACGACTAGCACTTATCTTTGTCAACAGTTAAATGTTACTTATTTAACACAAATGCTTGGTGTTGTTCATTAATAGGTGATATGGCAGCCATATACAGACGACGTACTTGCACAGCTACCAGAGTACTGCCTTCAGGGTCAGGATATATGGCGTAGTCGAGTGCCACTCATATGTTTTTATATTATAGAGTGGCATTTTTTCGATAGAGCGGTGCGATAGTTTAGTTTTCGATAGGTCGTACTCGATCGATGTGTTACAGATCGTGCACTACATCGTATCGATTTTAGGGGACGACCCGATCAGGATTGGAGCAGCAGTCATCAGGAGTATATTCAGTTATGGGAGAGCCATCATGATCATATTGTAGATGGTGCTCCTGCTGATGGTGCTATGCATTATCATGATCCATACATGCAGTGGTATTGCGGCATCAGTCGGCGATTTATCGGTCATGATGGTGCGATGCATGATTATGTGGTATGAAATTTTATTTATGCTATTACACATCGTTATCATATATTTCATATTTTGTTTAACTCATTAAATGTTTCTAACTTTCAGACCACTGGCATTGCGACGATATATCAGCTTGCTTGGCCAAATTCTATAGCGACATCCTCGCAGAGTATACAGGACATATGTCAGTTGACTCTTGATGTTGTTGGTGAGTTTGCACGTGTCCAGTTACGAGGATTTGCTCGGGAGGATGACAGAGACGACGAGACTCCAGAGCTTTATCGATATGCATCTACATCGACAGCATCTTCTCCTGCTCAGCATACACGAGGTACTCGACGATTCAGTACATCTCCCTTTCAGATGCCGGAGTACGATCCATATATGTTTGCGGACAGTTTCTTCTATGAGGATGCGAGATAGTTCACATCTACGGAGGATGCTACTGCACATTTTAAATTTTAAATAATTATTATTAATTTATTTTTTAAAAATATATAAATGGATTAAACAGGTTATGCAGGTTAAAAGTTTTAAATCTGAATCCGATCCATTTAATAAACGGGTTAAATGAATTAACCTGTTTATGACCCAAATCTGTTTAAGCTCAATCCAAACTTTTTTAAGATGGATCAGGTTGGCAGGTCAGGTCATATTTTACCATCCATAATTATTACTTTTCTGGATAAGTTATTAAAATTTACTAATATTTTTCATAATATTTTTTATATTTTATAAGTATAAATGATATAAATGATAGTGGATAACAAACTTATTGTGCATTAAATGATGGAGATATTAGTAATAAGAATGATTATATTTTAGAAAAAAAATTTAATATTTATTTTACTGGTTGATAGAAAAATGATTTAGCCACCCTCTAAATGGATAAGATTGTTGCTCGTTGTTATGGATAAATACTTTCTAGAAAAAATAATTTATCCTCTTAAAAAATGTAAGATTAATAAAAAATTTAATTAACTTTCTCATGATCTATATTCAAAAAAGAACGGCCCCTAAGAGGCAGGGAAGCTACGGTATTTCCGATAGGCTTTCGGGGAATTACTTGGCATTAATCTAGTTTGTTAGAACTTGGAACCAAGGGAGAAAGCTTTGTAGTGCAATTGGGATGGAGCTAGTTTAAATGTTTTAATCGTACTCTAATCTCATTCATGCATGCTAAACTTTTGTTTTGTTTTTTTCTTCTTTTTTTTTTTGGGTAAAAAACTTTAATTTCTTAGAAAATAATCAGGAGAGGCTGGAAAGGACTTAATCTAGCACTAATTAGGAATTATTAGAAGTTAATAACAACCTCTAGTTTATTGCTGGCGATGCGTGGGCTCATCACGACTTAAATCGTGACCATACCTATAGCACGGCGCACCGCAACATGGCATGGTAATCTAATCTTAGCCGTCGGTTTGGTCAGAAAGTGCTCGATGGTCATGCCAAACATTTGCCGATACTCGTAAAATTGATGGAAAATTTTACTCGCCTGAGAGATAAGTAAATTAATTAGTTCCCCATGGATAAAGTGGCCTTTTTATTTTTTTCCTAACCCAAAAAAAATAGTCCTTTTTCTTATTTCTAAATTGCCCCACTTGTGCCGATAGATTAACAAATGTTAATCTCTCACTTGCTCTCTTCGTCTTCTTGGCACCGCTACGACCTTTTTGAAGAATTTTGATGAATTTCTCGTATTTCTCACTTAATCTTTTTTATATTTTTTTAATTCATGAGTTAATTTTTTTTTTTTTTTTTCCTCCCTGAATAGTTGTACAAGATTTTTTTTTATTTTTATTTAATGAGAATTGGATGCTTTTTATTTTTTTTAATGATGGATTCTATTATTTTTATCTTTTTGTCGTGCATCATCTAGCTCTTCTTGTTTTGTATGGATTGAAAGCCTTGTTTAGTATGAAACAATTGAGCATTGAGCTTCAATCATAAACAGATAGCATGTAATAAATGAGCAAAATAAGCATGGAAGCATATATAGAGTATTACAGAAAAGATTGATAGATCTGGTAAGCAACTTGCTCAAAAAGTCGAAATACAATATATATATATATATAATAAATTTTAAAATCACTTTCTAATATATAAAAATATATAAATAAATTATTTTTTAAAATATTACATGGATATTATTTATATAATGAGTCCTAAAAGAAAGTAACCTGCACAACGACCATTATATATATATATATATATGGTAGGTTGGAGAATTTATGAAGCCAACAAAAATGAACTTGAAAGATTTAAAACGTCAAATTTGGCATAACACAAATAAGAATGGTTCCCCTAGCACTAGCAGCTTTGACATCAAAAAGAATTTTGTTTGAATGTCCAATGTAAAAAAAATAATCAAACATTTAGAAAGCCTGCTCCGTTTTTTTTTTTTTTTGATAAACCCGGTTGTCATATTGATGTGCGTGCGCGCGCGCGCGCGCGCGTGTGAGAGAGAGAGAGAGAGAGAGAGAGAGAGAGAGAGAGAGAGAGAGAGATGAGAATGGCCTAAATTTGGCTTCTCCCTGACTGATGTCAATGTTGTTTATAATAAATCATCCTGATAGGGTTTTTTTTGTCTAAACGGCCATCTTGGTGGTTGACGCCATGCATTGGAGTCATTTTGATTTACTCTAGATGTGGATCCTTGTGTGATCGCCAAGCTCTCATCCGCCGCACTAACAAAATAAATAAATCATTTACCAATTAATTTTTAATTTAATAGATTAAGGATGCAATCAAGACGAGTCAAGCTAGCAATCGAGTTTGAATTCAAAATCAAACCTTAATATACTTATATTTACATTATAAATAAAAATAAAATTATTCAAAATATATATAAAATTTTAGTAAGTTTACGAGATTTCGATTCTAGCATCTACTAGACGAACTTGCCTCGAAAAGCTATTTAAACAACTTGAATTTCATAATAATCCAATCTTGACACGAGTCGAGCACGTGTTACGCACGAGCAAATCAGCTCATTTGCACTTCTAGACCCGGCAACTGTATTTACATTTTACCACGCCACCATCAAACTTTTGCATGATTTTTTTTATTATTTTTAATTTATTTTGGTCCACATGGATTTTTTTTATTTCATTATTGTCCACAAAAGCGTCCATGTTAAGTCATCGGCCTCTGGGCTGTTTTATGCCATTTTTTCTTAACTATTTTAATCTGGTTCTTCTCCCAGACCCCATCCACTTTCTCATGTCAGAAATCTCTATTGACTTTAATCGATGATTACATAGTCGATTGTATAGCATAAACTGCTTAAATACGTGATTATGTGGTTAATTGATGATAACATGGTATATGAATGATGGTATAGCGTAATAGATAAAAATTTTTATTTTGACGGCACAACATATGCATGATGCCATGGTATATAAATAATGATAGTATATGAAGAGTAATGCATCACATACTTTGAACTTTTCTGTTAAAAAATATCTAGTTACCAAGCATCATCTTACCATCTATGTACCATAAATTATATTTTTGATTTTATAATTTTATAAATATTATTATAGCAATTATTCTCTTGGCTCTGAGATGCCTACTGGACCACCAACTAAGGTGGGGACATCTGCATGATGGCCAAACAAAACTTTCATCACCGGTCTTGCCACCAATTAAGCATCACGACCACTCCCGGTATCGAGAGACCATACAACTGACCTTGACTCTTGCACTCGGTTAGATACTCAATCAGCCCCGACTAAGGTACCTTGCTTAATCAGGTGTATTACAAAGTCAAGCCCTATCTCCTAACTCTTGGCCTAGCCTTCCCTTAATCAGGTCCTCTCTCGGCCTGGCCTTCTCTCGGACGAGCCCCCTCTAGACTTAGCCCTCTCTAGGTTGGATTCCCTCAACACTCAAAGATGGCAACAGCCGACATCGACTGCCCTAGCTATCCTGATCGTCCCACATGTAATTCATGCAACGGTCGTGGCCAGCAAGATCATGGCAGGTAAGTTCATGGGGGACAATATCTTCCCAAAACAAGTGGGCCTAAGAAAGATACCAACGGAGAGGATTCCAAGGGACAAAATCCTAACAACCTGTCAGAATTCATTACTTCTATTAGAGACCACCTCCCTGGTAGCTTTTCGTTATACTACGTAATGCTATAAATAGATAAAAGGGATGCCTGACGAGGTACGTTTTCATGCATACTCCTCTATATTTATACTCATACAGTCATCAGGGCCCTCAGCTTCGACTGCTGTTGCCCTCATCACCTCGTTCATTGACTTAAACGTCAGAGTATTCTCACTAGTAATCTTGGTCCAAGGACTTTCTTGCAGGTCTCCACTCGTGAGCCACCAGCGGAGGAGGGCCTCAGTGGGGGAGGGCAGCGTAGGTAGCACTCGTCCTCAATCTCCATGAGGATCTTCATCCTCGGGGCTAGGAGAGGTGTGTATCTTTCTTCTGGGATGGGGCCGCTCTTCGACTTCGACCCTTGACGGTAGTTAGGGATGGCCAGTCCGGGTTTTCGCACCCCGGATGGCTCCCCCAGAGGTTGCTTCTTCAGTGGCTTCCCGTCTAGCTCCCTCCTCGTACGGTCTGCCTCCTTAACATGGATGTACTTATGAACGCGGAGGAGGAGGTCGAAGTACGTCTTTGGCGGCTTCTTGTCTAGGGAGTAGGTCAGGCGGGAAGTCCTGAGCCCTCTTTTCAGCACCAGCATGGCGACTGGTTAATCCAAATTGTAGATCTCCAATGCGGCAACTTTAAAGTGGGTCACATAGTCCTACAAGGGCTTGTGGTCCTGCTACCTGATGGAGAAAAGGCTGTCTACCTCTTGTGGCACCTTTCGGCAGGCGTCAAATTAAGCCACGAACTTCCTTTTCAGCTGTACAAAGGAGTTGATGCTTTTAGGCTCGAGACGGGTGAACTAAACTCGAGCCGCCTTTTGGAGAGTGGCTGGAAAGGCGATGCAGAAGAGGGCATCGGTCGTCCCTTGGACTCTCATGAGAGCCTTGTAGCTTTCAAGGTGGTCTAGAGGGTCGGTGGTCCCGTCTTAGGGATCCACCTATGGCATGCAGAATCGACTTGGGATCGGCTCTTCTTGGATCTCTTGAGAGAAAGGGGGCAGGGTCATGGCTTGCAGGCTCATGGGAGGAGCCCTACAAATTTGCAAACTGTCGGGATAGTTCCGCCAGCTTGTGCTCCTATTCCTCCAGGTGCCTTTCAGCCATGCTCCTGATGGCCTCGTAGGTGGAGATTTTTGCTGAGGCCGATGGAGGAGGTGAAGATGACAACTGAGGGGGGTCACGATGGTGGGCCTTGCCTCTATGGCCTCGGCGATACTTCGCAGTGGCTTGCTCGAGAGCCGGAGTCTGGCTCTCCCGGTCGACTGACCTGGTCCACCGCCTCTTCGCCGGGATCCGGTGGCTTTCCCGGGGGTCTATGGTGACCTGGGCAGCGAAGGTCTTCCTTGGAAGGACCGCAGGCTATCACAGGGTGTGGCGGCTTAGGCCACAGGGGTCCCTAGCTGTTAGTGGGTGGCTAGAGATCGGTGTTGATGCTACAACTATCGTAGCACCGCAGTCAGAACCTGCATCTGCTGGGTAAGCACGGTCAACTGGATGTCCGTCAGAGGCGGTTGTGGTGGAGCGGGGGGCTTCCTCTCTGGACTATGCGGGCTCCCGTGAGATGGGGGGTCCCCCGCGCGACTAGTGGAGACCTCTCATGCGCAGGTCATCACCATGTTTCAGGTGGAGTTGCATGTATGGGGATTGGCTTGGATCGGACTGTGTCCTGCCCCCCTTCCTGGCATGCCAATCTGTTGCCACCTGACCGCCGTGGCCTATAGCTTGGAGACAACCTCGGGCACTGACCTCGCCGCTCGGGAGCCAACTCACACACCCGGACCTGCAAAACATAGGAGACCCGGGCCGGGAATCTCGGCGGGGGTACTCTGACAATCAGGTTAGTGACGATCTAGGAGAACAGATCTTTTCCTATGGGTCCCTTTGCTCGGACTCCACACTTGGAGAAGGAGGTTTGGTTTGAAAGAGAGAGAGAGTAGAGCGGGGGTCATAGCAATGGAGGAGAGCTCGAGCTATGTGGCTGTGTCCGTCAAGACCCTTCCGATGAGTCTCCGGTAGCCCAGAGTGCTCGGCCTCTCGGTCACTCTCCTGTGTGCTGCCCCTTCGCTCATTTTTTGAGTTAGTCTCGTTTACCTCTGTTTAGAACCTTTGAAGAATCCTTTTAGACTAGGATCCCTCCCAGTGGCTTACCTCGGGATCTTCCCCCTCTGCAGGCACCGGAAGGTCAACGTCTGGCAGTGCTCCGTGCCATGCTCATAAGTACTTTCCTTATTCGTGATAAGGAGTTATGTTGCTAACTCTGACCTCCCTCCTGATTGCTCCACTTTGAAAAATTTGGCAGAGCCTTGATCGAGGGGTAGCCGCCCCCTGGGTTTGAATTTTCCGAGGCGATTTCCTCTTTCAGGTGGTGCAGACGATTGGTTGGAAGTGTAGCACCTTAGTCAGGGCACCCTTTCCTATTTGGTGTAAGTAGCAGCGGGAGTAATTATAGCATCCTGGGGGGTGCTCCTCCATGGTCCTTGGGTGGCGGTCCGCTGCCCAAGGGGGGTGGCGCCGCAGACTTTGACATCCAGTTGATGGACCTCTTGCCTGAAAAGAGCTTGGCTTGAGGAGAGCAAGAAATCGACTTCGGCCGAGATGGGCTCGATCTCCAGGGAGCCATCTGGTGAAGGAGCTCGAAGAGAGCAGGAGCTCGACTTCGGTCAAGGTGGGCTTGACCTCAAGGGAGCCACCTGGAGAAGGAGCTCGAAGAGAGCAGGAGCTCAACTTCGATCGAGATGGGCTCGACCTCGAGAGAGCCACCTGGCGAAGGAGCTTAAAGAGAACAGGAGCTTGACTTCGACCGAGGTGGGCTCGACCTTGGGAGAGCCATCCGGCAAAGGAGCTCAAAGAGAGCAGGAGCTCGACTTCGGTCGAGATGGGCTCGACCTCGGGGGAGCCACCTGGCGAAGGAGCTTGAGAAGAGAGTCTGACATGGCAACTTCTGTCTATGTGGCATCTGACTGCATCTGACAAGGGCTCCACGTTAGCGATCTCGCCACATCATCGATTATTGCTGATTTTTTTCAATACACATCGATGGTTCCTCAGTGTATTAACCAGTAGTTCACCATGTGCCGGGAATTTTTTCACTACTCTACTTTTTCTTATCATAACTCTGGTTTTGACTGCTGCAGGTGCTGATTCATAAATGCCTTTGGAAAGGGAAACCTGGTGGTAATTCTTAGGAAGCTATTCCTTGTTAAGTTTCTCACACAAAGGTCCCTTATAACACTTGGATCTCCGATTGGTCTAACATCTGGAACCTGCGGACTTCTCTTGGGGAGCTCCTTATTGCCTACAGTTACTCATTCAAACTTTTTTCTGTGTATTACTTACTGCTCTCAGGATCGTGGTGACTTTGCTTTAAATCAACCAATGCAACACTTTAATGTCAGCTCAAAGAATGGGAGAAAAGCCGAAGACTTTCAGTTGGAAGGAATCTGCGGTCATCTTTTTTGGATTTGAGGTGTTTGGCATTTTTTGGTAGAACTGCACTTGTTTCTTTGTTTTGTCCTATTTTTGCTTCTATTGGTCATCAGGTCTGTAATCTATATTGATACATAGCTTGTACTGTTTGGTTCAGATTAATGCAATGACTGCATTTCTTTCCTAAAAAAAAAATAAATAAATAATTATAGATGTCGATAAAAATAGAGAATAGTATATATAGTAGATATATAAGCTTTTGCTTATTACCGTGTGTAAGCTTTTGGAGGAATATGTAACTCCTCCCCGTGCACTGCGAGTACTGGTTCAGGTTTAGTGTGATCTTTTCAGGGAAGTCCAAAAAAAAAATTGATGTTGTTAGAGTATGGAGGAAAGGTGGCTTCATGGATAAAACAGGATTCGATAATATATATATATATTTTTGGAGATTAGGATGGATTTTTTTTTTTTTTTCTACATCATGCCATCCCATCCCTCGGGGGTTAATTCTAATTGAAACCTAACTTTGCTGCTCTGTGGTAAAAAAATGATATCATTCTAGCAAGCACTCATTGTTATATAACCAAGCTAATAAAATTGCCGGTTGACGCTTTATTGATTTAGAAACATATATAAAAGGCCTGAAAAAATCAAATTACAAATGATACAGGAAAATAATAGTAATAATGGTACAGCATCATATGCTTCCAAGTCCTACGATGACTGTGGGGGCGCACCAAATTGAAGGAGATGTAAGCTTCCATAGTCCTGGCCAAATTTTGTTGAAAAAAAATATTGATTAAAATTTTGGATCATTCAATAAAAAATTATTATATTATTTATTAAGAATTTTAAATAAAAAAAAAGTTTCACTCTTTACCAATAATTCCTTCTTTTTTGGCGCACTGGAGCAGACTGCTTCCTCTCACATGCGTAAAAAGCGAAAAACACGAGACACCAAATAAAAAGGCATTGAGGGCTACCAAAGTGCATCGTGGGGCTAAATTAAGACTAAGTTCATGGGACCACCTAAGACCATAGAGTGTTAAAGGGTGTCTGACAACTGGTCCAAAAAATTGTCCCCAAGGGCTTGGACGTTTACCCGGTCCAAAAGTGAAGTCCTTCATTGGTTCCGTCGACCGCTTTAGCCGGAGAAACTTCAATGTCCAACATCAATGGTCTCCTGGCCCGGCTAAAGAAACGAGCTCCAGAATTCGGCTATTTACTAAAAAAAAGGGGTGGTGCTTTCGTGGAGGCAAGCGTTCCAAATGCCAATGCCCACGGTAAGATCTTTAGCAAACCGCCTTTCTCGCCCACACATTCTCTCTCCCTCCCCATATTTTAAGGAGTGGTGACGTAACCATGCCATCAGGTGTCAGCGTGTAAGTACTATTACACAAGCCTTGCATTTGGCTCTCTCTCTCTCTCTCTCTCTCCTCGATAGCAAAACTTTTTATGCATCGCATGTGGTGCAGAAAATTTAAACTGATCCGTATTATATTTTTTATTAATTTATATGAATCCGATCTGACTTGACGAAATAGGATGGGAGGAACGATCAATAGCAGAGGAGCAATCTATTTTTAATATAATATATAAATATTCAACCTATATTTTTTATAATAAATTTTGAATGAATCAAAAAATTCTTTTTTTTCAAATTTATTTTTTTATTATTTTACTTCAATTTTATTAATTCTAAAATATTCTTTCTATAATTTTTAATAAAATTTTTTATCATTCTAAAAATTATTCTAGACGTTGAATATAAGGAATCAATCCAATATTAAAGCAAGATTCTTTCTCGCTCTGAAATATGTTCTGAGAGTCGGGTATAAAAAATTAGTTTTCGGATATTGATACAAAATCTTCCTCGTTCTGGAAAGTACTTTGGATCTCGAGTCTAAGATATCAAGTAGCATTCGAAGCTAAAGAAGATTCTTTCTTGCTCTAAAAAATATTATGAGTATCAGGTATAAGAAAATAGTTTTGATCCAAAGATGAAATAAGCAATTGAAGGCTTGTTCTATAATTTCAAGATAAAATGTAATCCCCAACAGAAAGTAAAAAATCTTAGATAGAATGTTTAATATTTTTTTAGATCCTTTATTACATCAATTATTTTGATAGTTAGAAAAATATAATACATAAAAAAATAATATAATATTCCAAGATGCCATAAATTACTTAATCCAGTCACATCTTGAATATCAGAAGTGTTAGCTTTCTTTAATTAGTCATATTTTAGATAATGGATAGTAAAAAGTCCTGGCATGAAGGATCAAAGTATTTAATTTTCTGTTTTATGCCAGAGTATCATAATTTTTGAACAAGGATGTTATAATTCTATGAAAGGGTGTTATAAGTCAAATTCTATGATTTTTAGGTCAAGTTATCGCCATGTCATATTATCATATCCTACGAGTTATATTTTAGCTAACTAATGATGGAAAGTCCTGACAGGAGAATGAAAGCATTCAATATTTTCTTTTATGTCGAGATGTGATAATTTTTGAACTAAGATATCATAATTTTTGAACCAGGATATCATAAATTCAAATCTCATATTTTCAGAAATGTTTTCTCCTGGCCATATTATTACACTCTAAAAATCATATTCAAGCTAATGCATGGTTGAAAGGACTAAAGCCTTCATTTTCTGTTTTGTATCAATGTAGTCATATTTCTATGATTTTCATATTCAAGTTATCTTAGAACCATATTATTATACTCTAGGTGTCATATTTAGATAATGCATACTTAAAAAGTCTTGGTCTGAAGGATCAAATTATCTAGTTTATCATTTTGTGCCAAGATATCATAATTTTTGAACTATATTATTATAATTTTTATGAAGAGGTGTCATAAGTTGAAATATCATATTTTCAGAAATTTTTCTTCTCCTGACCATATTATCATACTCTGGAAGTCATGGTCAAGCCAATGCATATTTAAAAAGTCTTGGCATAGAGGATTAAAACTTTCATTTTATGTTTTGTATTGAGATAGTCATATTTTTAAAAATTTTCATGTTCAAGTTATCTCATAACCATAATATTTACTCTGGGTATCAGACTTAGAAAATGGATAGTGAAAAAGTTCTGGTATGGAAGATCAAAACATCCAGTTTATAGTTTTGTACTGGAGTATCAAGATTTTTTTAACTAGGATGTCATAATTTTTGAACTAGGGTATCATAAGTTCAAATCTCATATTTTCATAAATGTTTTGTCTCCTGATCATATTATCTCACTCTAGAAATCATATTCCAGCCAATGCATGTTTGAAAAGTCCTAGCATTGAGGACTAAAGTCTTCATTTTCTATTTTATACTATGATAGTCATATTTTTAATATTTTCATACTGAAATTATCTCAGAACCGTTTTATTACATTCTGGGTATCATATTTTAGCAATGTATACTTTAAAAGTCCTAGTATAGAGGATTAAAATATCTAGTTTACTGTTTTATATCAAGGTATTAGAATTTTTGAACTAGGATATCATAATTTTTATAAAGGGATGTCATAAGTTTAAATCTTATATTTTCAATTTTTTTTTATCTCTTGGCTGTATTATCACACTCTAGGAGTCATAGTCAAGTCAATGTATAATTGAAACGTCCTAACATGAAGGATTAAAGCCTTCATTTTTTATTTTATGTCAAGATAGTCATATTTTTAGAAAGGTTCATGTTCAAGTTGTCTCATAACCATATTATTTTATTCAAGACATTATATTTAAAAAATAGATAATAAATTAGTCCTAGTACAGAGGATCAAAATATCTAGTTTATGGTTTTGTATCGGGATATCATATTTTTTAATTAAGGTATTATAATTTTTGAACTAGGATGTCATAAGTTCAAATATCATATTTTTAAAATTTTTTTATCTCCTGGTCATATTATCATATACTCGGTATCATATTTTAGCCAACGCATAATGTAATTAATATTATGCTCTAGATAAAATGTCATCTAAAACTATTGATATTAATATTTTTAATTTTATATAGATATTTCTACAAATGATGTTGAAATTATAGATCTAAAAAATATCTAACATGATCAGTTGGATGAGGTTACTGGTGTTATTCAAAAGAATGCACCTTCTCCAATTATCCCAAATATAAAGAATGATTTTATTGATCCTCACATTGGAATGAAGTTTAATTCAGCAAATGATATATATAATTTCTATAATGGATATGCAAGAAGAGTTGGTTTTGGAATCACAAGCATGTGTAATATGTTTAACAATAACAAAGAAATATGTTTCAAGCACCTAGGTGTTGGAGACAAGAAAAATCTAGGAAAATAGATAATTTCATAAATTTTAGGGACACCGATAAAATTAATTATAGGGCATCAATAAAAGCAAGACTAAATTCTAAAAATGATAAGTAGATATTGGATGATGATTTTCTAGAATATAGCTATGAGCTGTCCATATCATCTACTAGTTATCTACGATCTCATACGAGGATCAGCATACCAGAAAAGAAAGAGATCAGTAATTTACCTGTCATGAATATATCCACAACTCAACTATACTTTGCCATGGCAAGAAGAAAAAGGGATAGAAGGTAATTAGATTTTATAAAGAAGGATGTTCATAATTTCATCTATTGGGAACATCAGAGTCAGCTCAAAGAAGGAGATACATGGTCAATGAAAATCCACTTCATACAATATAAATTAAAAATATAAATTTCTTTTATATCTTGGACCTGAATGATAATAGGCTTAAGCTTATCTTCTGGATCCATCTAAGGTCAAGATTGGTAAGCACTTACTTTGATGATGTACTGATCTTTGACTTAACCATCTAACAAATACATATCAAATGTCATTTTGTCTATTTATCAAAGTCAACAATCATGAACAATCCATCTTGCTTGGTTGTGCATTATTGTCAGATAAGAAGACTGAAATATTTAAATAAGTATTTCAATCATGACTAGATGTAAATGGTGGTCAAGTACCCAATGCCATCATAATTGACCAAGGTAATCGAAGCTGTTGTTAGGAAGGTTTTTTTTCAATGCACAATATTAGTTTTGTCTTTAGCATATACTGAAGAAGATCCCTAAAAAGATTGGCTACATTTGCATAGCGAATTTTGAATTTATGGTTGAGTTTGATGAGATAATATATGATACAATTATGATACAGGTTTTTAAGGAAAGGTGGGCATAACTCATGGAGCAATATGAAGAATGCAAGATTATAGATCGGTTAAATCACTTTTATAAATATCGGGATAAATAAATTTTAGTTTACCTTAAGGATTCATTCTTCGTAGGTTTCTAAAACATTATTTTTGATTTATGTATATGTTTGCAAATTTCTAACATCCTTTGGATATTTAATGCTTATTTTATTTTTCATAATCATGTGCAGGCATGTCATTTTTATAAAAGAGCAAGAATATCAACCACTTTTTTGACGGGTTTGTAAATTAGAAGACTACACTTAAAGAATTTATCGATAAGTATGAAAATACCTTGAAAAAAAAATATGAGACAAAAAATGAGCAAGATAATAAAATATTATAAACGAATACTTTTTTAAAGACATCCTCACCTTTTGAAAGGCAAATAATAGCCACATATATGAAGTATATATTCAAAAAATTTTAAAATGAAATCCTTGAAATGACTGCATCAAATGTAAAATTAATCGAAGAAGTTGACAACTGTACTATATATTCTATAAACGTATTTGAAAGAATTGAAGTTACCGCTAAGGCCGTAGCTTGATTGGTAGAGGCTTTGTCTCATTACCAGTTGTTCGTGGGTTCGAAGTATGATCCTAACGGTGACTCGATTAAATCTAGAATTTTTTCTGGGATCCATGATTATTGGTGTGAGTGAGAGGTCAGGGTCTCCTTTTTTGTCCTCATTTTACTAGCCGGTATCTCCTTTTTTGTCATCATTTTACTAGCCGGTACCTGAACCTTTTTTGTCCTCATTTTACTAGCCGGTATCTCCTTTTTTGTCATCATTTTACTAGCCGGTACCTTAGTGGTATCAGGTTGACGTACTCATCTTTAGGTGGGAAAAGACTGTGCAAATCCAAGCATCTTGCATCAATCATTACCTGGCAGGGTGGGGGCTAGTGGGGGTAGCTATACCATAATTTATCCTCCCTATCCCCTTTGCTTTATCAAAAAAAAGAATTGAAGTTGACGGAATAAACAAGGAGATTATAAAAAATTATGTCATTTTATATAACAACCATTTGGAGGATGTCTAATGCCAGTGCCAATCCTTTCAATTCGAGGGTTACTTATGTAAGCATGCCTTATCGGTCTTTTATCAAAGTTAAGTATTTCGTATTCCAGATAAGTACAGTATAAGGATATGAAATATCAATTCGATGATTTCAATTGCAATATTTAATTTTGTGATAAAAGTATCCAAAAATATTGGTATGTAATCACATTATTTAAATTGAGACATCCTATTTTATGTTTACAAAAACTTATTATATGTCATAAAATCCTAATACAAATATGATATATTATTGGTCGTAGATATGCTTTGATGAGTCATCGGATGATGAAGCTTATAGAGGTAGCCTATATTCTAAAAATGCATTTAATTTAGTGATAGATGATCCAGCATCATTATTTAGAAGAGTTGTAGATGCCAATTATGCAGCTCAGCTAAGTACATAGCTTGTAATCTAAGATCCTAAATAAATTATTATGAAAGGCCATCCAAGAGATAATAAAATTAAGGGTGGAATTGAAAAGAAGTCAAAAAAGTCAAGGAAAAATATGAAAAAGACTTATGTTGACACTCCTATACAAAATTAAAGAAGACCTATTAAAAGACAGAGGAACACTTTTCATCAAGTAGTGAAAGTACCCAAATAAATAATTAAAATCACTACACTATCTTTTAATCTTTTTTTGGATGAGTTTGATGCTTATGTATACAGTCAACTAATTAACACAGGAGAAAGTATAAAATGCTAAACTTTTCTACAATCTTGTATAAATTTATAATATTTGTAAAAATTTATAACAGCATGTATTCGACATCTAATTTACTATGTTGTTTTAACATGTAAATTCAGGAATTAATTTATGGCATCCAAAATTAAAATGGGAAAAATAGATTTATGACATCCCTTGATATAATTATGACATCCATTTACAAAATTATGAGATCCTAATATGAAACAAGAAATTGAAGAAATTAATCCTTTCTAACAAGACTTTCTATCATCCATGGCCAGAATTATAACTTTTAGAATGTCATAACACGTCATAAAAAAAGATAATTCAGGCTGAATCAGGATTATGATATCCTAGTTTAAAAATTATGATACTCTAGTTAAAAAATTATGATATCTCTATAGAAAATATAAAACTAAAGATATTAACCCATCCTACCAGGACTACCTATTACTTATGGCTTAAATTATAACTCTTAGAATATCATAACATGCTATGGATGAAAAATAATGATAAATATATTTCAAATATGATATAATATTCTAGTTCAAAAATTATAACATTTTAGTTCAAAAATTATGATATCATAGTACAAAATATGAAATTGAAAGTATTAACCTCACCTATAAGGACTTTACATAATCTGTGGCTTGATTTATAATCCCTAGAATGTCAGAACATGCAACGGAGAAAAAAATATAATTCAGACCAAAATAGGATTATGATATCTAAGTTCAAAATTTATGACACCTTAATTAAAAATTATGACATCCTTGTAGAAAATATAAAACTAAAGGTATTAACCCCTTCTACCAGGACTACTATCAATTATGGCCTGAATTATAATTCCTAGAATATCATAACATGCCATGAATAGAAAATGATGATAAATATATGCTAAAATAGGATTACGATATCATAGTTAAAAAACTATAACATCCTAGTTCAAAAATTATGACATCCAAGTATAAAATATGAAAATAAAGGCATTAATCCATTCTACAAGGACTTCACATAATCCATGGCCTGAATTATGACCCCTAGAAGTCATAACATCCCATCGAGGAAAAAGAAAATAATTTAGGTCAAAATGGGATTATGATACTCTAGGTCAAAATGGTATTATGATACTCTAGGTCAAAAATTATGACATCCCTGCAAAATATATAAAACTAAGTGCATTAAACCCTTCTACTAGGACTACATATCATCTGTGGCCTAAATTTTAACTTCATAATGAAAATATATTGAAATAGAATTATGATATCCTAGTTCTAAAATTATAACATTCTAGTTAAAAAACTATAACACCCCGACATGAAACATGGCACCGTTGTAGAAAAATATCTCGAAATACTTTTAGATAGTGATATGATATCTCTGTATAATATTATGACATCCCTTCAGAAATTTGATATTCTGGTATAGGACATAATATCTTATATCCAAAAAACTATATGTAATAAACAAAATATAATTACAACAATCTAGTTTGAAATAATTACACATAATTAATCTTTTTATTAATGTTTAAGGGATAACAACAATTGAATTACAAATTTCGATTATCATCTTACAAAAGTCAATGAACTGGAGAGAAAAAGCCATAACAAATATTATGCTATCCTAAATTTTTAAAAACTCTATCTATCTTTCGATTGAGGCCTTTTTTCAAGATTCTTGCTTCTAATTGTCATTAGTATTGATCGATATTATCTTGTATGAAGTTTTAATGATTTAGCTTATCCTTGCAAGTAAGAAACTCTATATATTTGAAATAATATAGGCCACAATCTAGTGAACTAGCTGGCTAGGTAGGGCATTCAACATTTTTCTACATGACCCACTTCATTGTATTTTTATTATCATAGTAGATATGGAACATTGGACCCATAATATTTTACCACTTCTTCACAATGGCTTTGTACTTGGCATTGCATTTTATGAAATTTAGGTACATCAATACCTTTCTTTTCATGTCAATTGCAATCATATGCCGGTACGAATTTTTTGAGTTGATAATGATGAAGAGAAACCTAAACTCCTTTTATTCATCACCAACTCCATAAAAAATCATACTCCTAGCTGACCTAGCATGTTCATGAAATGATAATGGAGATGTTATATACATTTCAATAATCATAACAGATGCAATAATGCACTTATGGTACCTATCTGGGTGCTCTCTCCAATTTTTCTTAGGAACTCTTGTCCAGCATCAATTATCTGTCAATGCAAAATAAAGTAATTGGTAAAGCATAACATGATGTCATACAATATTGAAACCATTATAAAAAAAAATTAAAAAAGGGTATCATAATACATGACAAGAATAATAAAAAAATAAAGTTATACTCTAATACTACATTATCAACTATTATTTGATTACTGAGAAGATCATGAACATGTGTCCTTAATATACTACCACTCTATTTGTCCCCCTCAGCATCTTCCATCATAGGGGTATCTTTCATTTTTTTCTCCATCCTCTGTTCTTTTTGCTAGATGATTCCACCTCCTCCTCTCTAACATCCCCTCCTCCCCTTCATCCTCTTCTTTACTTGCATTGTTCTCCTTTTTTAGCAAAGAATTCAAGAGGTTTTTAACAATGGCAAGCTTTTTCTTAACATCTTTAAGTTCAGTCTTCATCTCCGCACAAGTTGCACATCTAATTTTTGGATTTGAGGATGCTCCTGCTTCTGGAGTGATAAGACACTACTCCTATGGTATAAGTACAATAGCACCCTCCATCTACAATTAAAGAAGAAAGTCAAATTAAATTAATAATTATAATGATAATTTGTTCAAATGATTTATCACATCATGGATTATCTTACCAACTCATTAGGTTGCATATTATCAACTCAAATGTTCTGCGGCTTCGATTGACTGTTATATTTGTTTAATAGTCGAGGTAGTTTATTATGATTTGCTATGACTCTCATTGTGGTATGCTCGAGGAACTATACCTATATTATCATTTTATATATTAAAAATATGAAAGAAAACTAATTTATTAATTACAGTCATTTTTTATATGTGAATGATTCTTATCACTAGAGCTGTCAAACAGCCAAATATGATAGGTTGCCTCCTATCCTTGTCACATCCTTTGCTTGGACTGAATTCCTGAATCTCAAGCAATCAGTATTCTATGGGAGATCCAAAACTGTCAAGTCCTTGATTGCAGAAACCTAGTCAATTGCTCCCAACCGAGATAAATCATCCAAGTAAGGAATGAGATATTTTAGACATATCTGATTTGACTTTTGAGTCAAAAATATTCTATGCATGTATATAATTCAAAGTCTCACAGTATCCTCAATATCCTCTTTTATCTTCAAGAATCAAAGCTGGGCTATCAATTTCTTTAAATCTTTGTGCTGAAGATCTAATTGCTGCCTAAATCTTTGGAATAACTTGCCTTTTCTATTTTGGCCTATGATGGAGATCTTTTTTTCATAGCATGAAAGATCCACAATCAGTGCCACTTCCTTGATATTAAATATAACTACTTTATCACAAAAACTGAACTCATCACCTTCCTTTGATATCTGATTATATATGCAAGGAGTCTCTTGTTGACTATGAATGGTTGCATGTCAACAAAGGCACCAAATATAATCTTCTAGATTATATCAAAATAAGCAGAAAAAAACCTATCTTCTAGACATTCTGAATGTAAACTATCGGCTTGCAATAGTTCTTAAACAATTATGAGGCCTTCATACTAGGCTGTGGAATAATTATGAAATCACCTGAAACATAAAAAAAGAAAATATTAGATTACAAAAAAAAAATTCTATCTAATTGTTATAAAAAAATATAAGGCCTAGCTTAAATCTATATAGAGTGTCATAATATTTAAAATATGATGTCATAATTTTCAAACTAAGCTATCATAATACTGTTTTGGGTTGAATTATATTATTTTTTATCATGGCATGTTATGACATTGTACGAGTCATATTTCAATCCATAGATGAAAGAATGTCCTAGTAGGAAGAGTTAATATATTCAGTTTCTTGTTTCGTACCAGGATATCATAATATTTGAACTAGAATGTCATAATACTGTTTTGGATTAAATTATATTATTTTTTCATCATGGCATGTTATGATATTATGGAAATCATAATTCAATCCTCGGATGAAAGAAAGTCTTGGTAGCAAGGGTTAATGCATTCAATATTTTGTTTCATGCAGAGATGTCATAATATTTAAACTGTGATATCATAATTTTTGAATTAGATTATCATAATACTGTTTTGGCTTGAATTATATTATTTTTTTAATTGTGATGTGTCATGACATTATGGGAGTCATAATTCAGTCCATGGATAAATGAAAGTCCTGGAAGGAAGAGTCAATGCATATAATTTCTTGTTTCATGCCGGGATGGCATAATATTTGAACTAGGATGTTATAATACTGTTTTGATTTGAATTATATTATTTTTTTATCGTGGCATGTAATGATATTCTGGAAGTTTTAATTTAGGCCACGATAGAAGAAAGTCCTCGCAAGAGGGTTTAATGCATTCAGTTTCTTGTTTCGTGTCGGGATATCATAATTTTTGAACTAGGATGTCATAATTTAATTTCGGGATGAAGTATATTATTTTTTCATCATGGCATATTATGATATTCTGGAAGTTTTAATTCAGGCCACGATAGAAGAAAGTCCTGGTAGGAGGGGTTAATTATTTAGTTTCTTGTTTGATACCAGGATGTCATAATTTTTTGAATTAGGATATCATAATATTGAAAAAGGGTATAATAATTGTAGAAAATAAATTTTTGGTATACAGTGCCATAAGTTTAGGATATCTCATGACTACGAGAAGAATTCAAGGACTTTTCATTTTGAAATTGTGCATGATATCATAATTTTATACTATAAAGTCATAATTTTATAAATGGGTGTCTTAGTTTTTTTAAAAAATATTATGACATCCCTCTTTAAACATAAATTTTAAATAATTATATAAAAATATATAATTTCTTTACCTTCTTGTGATTTTTTAGCTTCTTCTAGTATAAATTTTAAAGGGGTGTTATCCTCTCCTGTATAAATAATAAGTACTATGCTTCCTTCCGACAATTGCACTTTTTTCTTGCATTGCTTTTATGTTCATCGTCTACGTTTAAATACGAAACTTCTAGACTCCATTTATAGAAAGATTTGGAAATCCTAACTCTTTATCGTTCGCTCAAGAATATAAAAGTCCAATAACATCTCAGGATGGAATGGAGATGATCACTATGGACTATCGAGATAAAAATATAGACCATCAAAGAGAAGAGAGCAAACAAAAATAATGAAAGAATCTCTAGGGGGTAGATTGGAGCTTGGTATGCATTTATTTTTTTATTTGGAGCAAAAGAAATGTCTTTTTGTTCTGGTACAGTTATTTTCTTTCCAAAAAAAACAAGAACAGAAAAAACTTCTCTTGTTTGAAGAGACATACAGACATGACAATGTATAGATTTCAAAAACCATCGATATGGCATCTCATCTCATCCTGTCAAGTCAGATCGGATCCATGTAGACTAACGAGAAATCATGATGCGGATTAACTTGAATTTTCTAGAAAAAATGTAAGAAATTCTAGAGCAATGCTAAATTATTGAACAAGCATCAAGCATTTGGATGGAACTATCATCCAATTGGTTTTTTTTTCTATATATAGCATTTGGATGGAACTATCATCCAATTGGTTTTTTCTATATATAGCATCTTGCTTGGCTTTTTTCTATAACAAATGGTTTTAAATATTGACTGTTATTTTACTTTTTTCAAATGTGCATATAAGTATGCAGCTGGATAGAGATAGATACAACTCCATTCAAAAGGATTTAGATAGAGGATAAATTTCTAGTTCTCTCAAATTGATTATGTTTTCTTTCTCGTTCTTTCTGAAGAATGATGGTGGATGCACCACCAGTGACAGCAAAAAAAACCATAAGTACATCAACCTCTTCCTTCCATAATATCCTATATATATTACACTTAAAACTTGCAAGAGCCCTGGGTGCATTAGACTTCGAGTCGGAATTTTTTTTTAAAATAATGTTTTTTAAAAAATTATTTCCTAAGTTAGGGTTGTCCCAACTATATTCACAAAATAGGTGTATGGCTTTTAAAAAAATTATGAAATCGCAGCTCAACATGCGATTTCAAGAAAAATGCAGATACAACCTGTGATTTCAAAAAAATACAGATACAATCTACAATTTTTCATCCATTTTTTATTTTAAATTTTAATAAAAATAAAAATAATAAATAAATAAATAAATAAATTTAAAAAATTAATAAAAAATAAAAAAATTTAAAAATAAAAAAATAATAATATGATATTATAATAATATATTATTATATATTTTATATTATAATAAATATTTTATATTTTAAATTATAATAAATATATTATAATTTATTAAATTATATATTATAATATAGTATATTTGTTGATATACGTATACTAAACATGGTAGTGGCGGTGTTGCATCAAGTATCGTGACGCAACGCAACGGGATGAGTGGCCAAACCGACGATCGGACAGGTACCATCCTGGCAGCCAGACTGGCTATTAGTGGTCCGAGCTAGACTGGTGATCAGACCAGCGACCAGACTGGTGACCGGATAGGCGATCGGACTGGCACTGACCTAGCAGCCAGACTGGCTGTTGGACCGATGGTCGGAGCCGGACAGACTATCAGACTAATGGCCGGAGCCGAACTGGCTATCAGACCGGTGGCCGGATCGGCGACTTCGCATTTAAGCATGTCAAAACAAATTCTCGAATCCTGCCTATATATGTGGACGTAACTCAAATATTCTATTTATTAGGCTGATTTTTTTTAATTATTTAATTTTTTTTGGTGGGTAAGCTATTTGTTAGGCTGACTTGATCATGATAATGACCTAGCTATGGTGAAGAAGGTCACATGCATGATGAAGGCTATCAAAGAAAGAAAAATATCCACACTCTTATTAAGATATTATATTGTAGAATCTTAGTATCAGCATATTCATAGGATCCCTAAGCCCTCAAAGATTCTCTAAAGCATTTTACACAGAGAAATAATAGACAAAAAAAAAAAAAAAAAAAACAAGTAATAATAGACAAAAAAAAAAAAAAACAAAAATACTGAGCAAACCCACGGATTTAATGAACGGAGAGGGATCGAGGTGCCCGGCGCGTGAGTTGACAGAAGAGACGGAGAAGGACGGAGGGATCGTCGGAGGAGCTACCGGCCGATCGAGTAAGATGGGGAGGGAGGGATCGATGGAGGAGGAGGTTGCGCCGGTGGATTGAGCGTGGGATCTAGGGCACGGATCGGAGGAGAAGGAGAAGCTAGGTCGGCGGATCAAGCGGAGGAGGAGAAGCTAGGTCGGTGGATTGAGTGGAGGAGGAGGAGGACGACAAGGAGGAGCTAGGTCAGCGAATCGAGCAAATGGCGAGATCTAGGGCTCGGGGTGGGAAAAGAGAATTTCAGAAATCCAGCAACGCTCCCGGCGATGCGTAGAAGTGTCGGTAATTCCAGAATTTTAACGACGCTTTTAAAAAGTCCGACTACATTTAAAAGCATCGGTAAACGTTGAATACTTGGCGATGCTTTAAAGTGTCAGAAAATACCGATGCTTTTTAAAAGCGTCGACGGGTTTCATATTCTCCCGACGCTCCACCAAAATATCGAGAGAAAACCGTCACCATTTGCCTCTTTTCCTGTAGTGATGTTGCCGTAACTTCTCTGCATGGACCTGTGACTTCTTTTTCTTTCCGGCCTTATTTATCATTCAAAATTTAATTAAAAGAATTTAAAATTATTTTTTCTAAAATTTAATTAAAAAATCAAAAATCAAAAATTTTAAAATTTAATAAAAAACTTAAAAATTTTTAAAAAATTATTATAATAACATAATGTATTATAATAAATATAGAATAGAGTATTACAATAAATATTATATATTCTAATATTATATTATATTATTATATTCTAATATTATATTATATTATATTATAAAATTATACTATAATATAATATATATAATAAAACAATATTATATTATAATATATTAAAATAAATATTATATTATAATATATTAAACATGTGATTTTGTTGTTCAGGAAATCTTTTTTGAAAATATTTAATAAAATCGTATTTTTAAAATATGATTCATTCCTGGTTCCATTTTGTTTTCTTCAGTAGCATGGACATGCGATTCCCGTGCCCTCTTCTATCATTTTTATTTTTTTTTCCTTATTTGTTGCTCCCTCTCCCTTCCATTTTTTCTCTCTCTCTCTCTCCCACTTTTTCTCTTGCTCTCTTACTCTCTCATATATTTTAATAATTTATTTATTTATTTAATATTTTATTTAAATATAAAATAAATAAGTATATTATTAATCATTATAATATTATAATATGTTATACTAATATTATATATATTTTTTATAATATTAGTATAATTATTAATATATATTAGAATATTATATGTATTATTATAAATATCATACTAATATACATAATATATTATGTATATAATATAATATAATATAATATAATATGATATGATATACATTATATTATATTATATATTATAATATAATATTTATTATAATATTATATTCTATATTTATTATAATATATCATGTTATTATAATATTTTTTAAATTTTTATTAAATTTTGAATGGTAAGTGAACATGCAACTTTTCTTTCCTGCTTAGTAAAACTATCATACTTTTATAAATATATTTCCCATTACCTTATTTTAGAAAATAAAAAATAAAAAAAAATATTATTTAACAAAATCTATCAAACCGCCGACTAAGTAAATACTGCATCTTTTTTTGGGTACCGAATAGCTAATCATTCTTTGAATATCTTTATCCATCGATATTAACATCCTAATTAGTTAGCCAACATATAATTTTATTCAAGTGTGTCTTGAATTTCTCGATTCCCCCTACTTTATGATTCGGTTTGACAAATTTTGAAAGTCGAAGGCTAGTTAGGAAATTTTTTTAGGTCAAGGATAGCAATATAAACCCAACTTGCCTTGATATATATCTTCTTTTACGCATCTAGGGAAGTATGACAAAGTAGGTGTATTGGGGTTAGAGTTTTGTGAAGAGGCAACTTTATTTTTGTACTCCATTTTGATTATAATAAAATTTCTACTCCATCCCTATCCATGGATATAGAGTTTTGTCAAGAGGCAAATTTATTTTTGTACTCCATTTTGATTATAATAAAATTTCTACTCTATCCCTATCCATGGATATAGGCTTGTGGCTAAACAATGAAAACCTGTATGTGATGTATTTTTGCTTTCTATCTTCTCGAATCTCTTTGCTCTTCTTTGTTGAGAGCCCTGAGTACCATATATATTTTATTTAGATCCATTTTAATAAATTAGTATTAGAGTCCCAGGATGTCGATTGAGTTCTAAGATGTCAACAGAATTCAAAATTAAGAAATTCAATCCCTCTAATAGCTTTAGTTTATAGCAGCGTTTTGACACAACAAAGTTTGTTGAGAAGTCCAATACTAGAGGAGTAGAAAGGGTACAAGGATAGGAAACTCATAATTGTGACACTTATGCTTGTTTGATGAGGTTTTGTGGGAAGTCTTTAATAAGAAGGCAACTACTGGATTGTGGCTCAAGTTGAAATTCTTGTACATAACAAAAATTCTCACCAACAAGCTCTATTTGATAAAAGAGCAAAGGGGAAAGGCCCTTTGGAGGTAGTTGTCAAAGAGCATACTGCATAGGCATACTATGTATTCGAGTTAGGAGAGAGAATGTCTGGTGACTTCGGTGACCGAGCGACGAGTGATAAAAGGGAAAAAGGGGTTAGGGTTTCATCTTCCTCCGACACAGTCGAGCAGGAAGATAAAGTTAAGAAGCCAAGGAATTCTCAGAGAGAAAAGAGGAAAGGCCCTTTAGGGGTTGGGAAGCTCGATTCGGGAGCAGCAACTTCTTTGGCATAGTCTGAGCAGGATTCGTCCGCCAGGCAGCAGGAGGGTTCGCGGGCATTGCACGGGGTAAAGGGTTGTCCGTCTATGAAGGCCAAGGAGACGACAGCGGAAGGCTCCTCTGATTCGATAAGGTCAGGATCGGGTACGGTTGAGGCAGTCGAGCAGGGAGATGAAGATGAGAAGCAGTGTAATACTCAAAGAGCAAAGGGGAAAGCCCCTTTGGGGGCCGGGAAGCTTGATTTGGGAGCAGCAACATCTCCTGCACAGCCTGAGCAGATTTCGTCCACCCGGCGGCAGGAGGGTTTGCAGGCACTGCTCGGGGAAATGGGTCGTCTTTTTGAGACGGCCAAGGTGGCGGCAGCGGGAGGACCTTCTAATTTGACCAGATCGGGATCAGGTAGGGTTGAGGGTTTGGGATCTGATGTGGTTCGTTCATGGTCTCAGGTGGTTCAAGGCATGAGGAGGTTTCGCTGGGAATCGACGCGGGCGTCTCCAGCGGACATCGAAGCTCTTGAAGAAAGATTCTCCAAGGTGGTGGTTTTCTCTGCGGAGGAGGTAAGTCAAGCTCAATCTGCCCTTAAATTGGCCTTAATCGGTAGGTTTTTGGGAAAAGGGTTATCTCTGGACTTTATCCAGAAGGAGCTTAAGCTTTGTTGGGGTTTAAAGGATAATCTTTTCGTGACTGCCTTGTCTGAGGGTATCCTTCTCTTTCGTTCCAAATCTGAAGAGGATAGAACCAAGGCCCTGGAAAAAGGACCTTGATCATTGGCTGGCCAGCTATTGGCCCTTGAACCCTGGCAGCCGAATTTTAAACCAAGTCGGGATGTTATTACCCAGGCTAGGATTTGGATTCGCTTGCCAGACATTCCGATCGAACTATGGGACAAGGAGAAGATCTTAAAGATTGTTTCCTCAGCGGGTAAGCCTATGTTTCTCGATGATTGGACAGCAAACTCGACTCGCATGGGTTATGCGAGAGTCTGCACCCTCATCGATGTTTCTAAGCCTATATGCCCGGGAATTAGAATCCAGGTAAATGATGATTGTTGGTGGTAGGAGTTCATATATGAGGAGTTACCGGATATGTGTTACTCATTTGGTCTTATCCAAACTGACCTATCTAAGCCATGTAAATGCTCTGAGCTGCCTCCGCATCTAACAAAGAAACAACTGTATGGCCCTTGGATTAGGGCAGCGAGGGTTCCTGTGAATGACCAATCTTTCACCTCCAAAGGTAAATCCAACTTCCATGGGTTTACATGGGACAAAAGTAACCATAGAGGTCAAATCAACAGCCAGGTAAGGAATGTGTCACCTCCCAATAATGTTTCATAAATGCAGAATGATATGAAGGGTTCGAGATTCACCCCACTAAATCAAGTCTTTGAAGAACAAGAAAGCGTAGACATGCAGGGGATTCAAACGTCAGGAAAGGAGGAAGCCATAGCTAAACCTCCCTACAAGGATAAAAGGAAAAGATCACCAACAAAGACAGTCACAACTGAAGCAAGGGCTAGGATAAATCATTCCCCTTCAACCAAAGTTATCATCCGGGAAGAACAATGTCAAACTCACGAGGTAAACTCACAAATTGTTATATACAGGCCTAAACAAGGCAAGAAGGAGAATCAAGCAAGGGAGGCATGGAGACCCATTGGGGAGGCAAATGTTAATCTCAACAGCCAGATGATGGATTGTGATCATGATTTGCAAAGAAGCCAAACAGATGCTAAGGTACTTCAAACAACAGGCGAAGGTAAGCATCACGATTACATTGCTCAACTATCTAATGCTATTACCAATTCTTCTAAACATGTCAATGCTCAGGTACCTAATCAATGTATACAAAATGCTCTTGTTAATGTTCCTATATTTCAATCTCAGTCTATTATGCATGTGGATGTGGATAAGCCCCGGTGGGCGAAACCACCCAATAATGTTTAAATGAAAATCTTAGTGTGGAACTGTAGGGGCGCGGCTAAAGCCCCTTTTGTTAATTATGTTAAGAATATGTTACGTAATTATAGACCTGATATGTGCTATTTTTTGGAAACTAGGATGTCGAGCTAGGCTATAGACAGAATTAAGCAGATTATGGGCCCTAAATGGGGGGCTTACATCGTTCCTTTTGAGGGACTATCTGGGGGTATCATAATTGTTTGGAAATTGGAGTTAGGTAATTTGGATTTTATGAATACCAATAGATAGGTTGCCTTTGGAACAATCACGCCTAACAATGCCCAGTCTTGGATTATAGCTGTTGTGTATGCTAATACTAATGGTGTTGATAGGAGGATACTCTAGGAGCAAATCAATTCGGTCAATGCTATACATCTTCCTCTATTGCTTATAGGTGATTTTAACTGTATTTTAAACAGGGAAGATAAGAGAGGTGGTCGTCCTTTCCGAATTACTAGGGACGTCAAGGAATTTAATCATTGCATTGCCTAAGCCGGGTTCACTGATATTGGTTATTCTAGCCCTCTGTTTACTTGGTGCAATAACAGAAGGGGCAATGCCAGGGTCTGGGAAAGGCTTGATAGAGCCTTTGTTTCACCTTTGTGGCTTCAATTGTTTTCTTGCTCTACGTTGCAGCATCTTATGAGATTTGCCTTAGATCATTGTCCAATTCTGCTATCGATAGAACAGTATCGAGGAGAAGGAATATTCCATTTAGGTTTGAAAAAATGTGGATGCAATGTCAGGGTATCCATCATACCATAGCACATTCTTGGAATGTTGATGTCACTGGCTCTCTTCCGGTAAGATTATCTAAGCTTTTGTTTAAAACTAAGGTTGCTTTGAAAAAGTGGAAGAAATGTTTGGGCAACATATTCTAGCAGGCTAAAAAACTGCAACAAAACATTTATGATCTGCAATTAAAGGAATCTCAATCTAATACTTTTTCTGATGATGATCATAGGAACCTTCTTGATCTTATTCATCAATTCAATGCCAACATTCAAATCCAGGAAATGTTTTGGCATCAAAGATCTCGCATCACTTGGCTTAAAGAGGGGGATTGTAACACGAAGTTTTTTCACCACTCAACGATAATGAGGTGGAGACAGAATAATACTCACTCCCTCAAGGACTAGCAAGGACATCCTACTACAGAAAATGAAAAAATTCAGGAGCTATCTGTGCTCACTTTAAACAAAGATGGCACAGGGAGGGCCCAGAAGATAACGAACCTTTGTTCACGATGAATTCTACGGTCATGAATGCCCAGAATGAAATGCTTATTGAACTTGTTTCAGTGCAGGAAATTTGGGATGTTGTGAACCAGATGCCATCGGACAAGGCGCCTGGCCCGGATGGGTTCCCTCCGCTGTTCTTTCAAAATTTTTGGCATATCATTCATAATGAGGTGACTCAAGTTATAACTTATATTTTTTACGAGCGTAATATGCCGACTACCTGGAAAAGGACTTTCATTGCTCTTATCCCTAAGACACCTCAGCCTAAGGACATCACTGATTATCGTCCGATTAGTCTTTGTAATACTATCTATAAGATTATCGCTAAAATTCTGGCTAATCGGTTGCAAATTGTCCTTCCAGCTATTATTTCGGAGGAGCAGGGGGCTTTTCTTTTGGGAAGGAATATTACGGATAACATTCTTCTTGCCCAGGAAATCATGTACTCTGTGCATAGGGCGCCTAAGAAGAGGGCTATGATGCTCGTCAAAGTGGACATGGAGAAGGCTTACGATAAAATGTTGTGGTCCTTTCTTAATAAGGTTTTGCAGCAATTAAGCATTCACCCATATTTTATCCAAATGATCATGCAATGCATCATGGGGTATGAATATGCCATCATTGTCAACGAAACCCCCACGAAGTGGCTGAATCCAGCTAGAGGCTTGCATCAGGGGTGTCCCTTATCCCCTTCTCTCTTCATTTTATGTTATAATGTTTTCTCTAATATGCTTAATTATGCAGTCAGCCACCATTTGCTCGGACCGTTTAAAATCAGTAATGATGGGCTGCATATTTCGCACTTATGTTTGCGGATGATATGATTCTCCTTGCCCGTGCTACTCTAACTGATGCAGTGTTCTTAAAAACCATTCTTGAAGCCTACAATGATCTATCGGGACAAGCAATCAACACTACAAAATCCTACATCTCCTTCAGCCTTTCAACGGATCATAATATCAAAAACCGTATCATTTCTGTTTTTCATATAATAGAAAAAATAGGAACCATCAAATATTTGGGTATTCCCGTGTCTGGTTCTAAACTTCAATCTAATGAGTTTGATTTTTTGGTGGATGCAGTGCATACTAGAACGGAAGCTTGGAAAGGGAAGACTCTATCCTTTACGGGGCGTTTGACGCTGGTCTCTTCGGTTTTAACTTCCTTGTTTAATTACATAATGGCTGTTCTATACATCCCGCATGGAGTTATAAAGAAAATTGAAAGAATCATTAAGGCGCTCCTTTGGGGTCATTCTAACGATAGCAAAGGTTTACACTTGGTTGCTTGGGACAAGGTGTGTAAGCCGAAGACTGAGGGGGGTCTCGGCATAGTTCCTTTGCTTGATAAGCAAAGGGCGTCTTTTGCTAAGCAGGCTGCCCAACTTTATTTGAAGCCTAATACTTTATCGGCCCAAACCGTTCGAGCTAAGTATCGTCTTCTTCCCTGTTTGATTGTTTATAAAAGACCTCGCAATTATACGCACACGCAGGCCCGTATAGCGGAATTCGGTAACTTGCTGGGTCCCAACATTATTTACAATATTGGATCGGGCGATACTATTACTGTCCTTAATGATTCTTGGATCTCTACAATTCCTTTATCTTATTGGCCGACGACTATCAATATGGACATTGATGTTCAGGATTGGAAAGTGTCGCAACTTATTACTCCGGATAGAGATTGGGATCTTCTCATCTTCAATAGGCTATTCTCCAAGGACCTGGTGGACACCATAACTCACATCCTTATTTCTATGGAAAACTGGTTGGACAGAATATTTTGGGAACTTACTGCAGCTCAGAAGGTTACACAAAAGGATATGTACCCCCATATAAGTCAACCGAGACAGGTAAGTACCTTTGCTTACCACTAGATCCGGAAACTACACACTCCTGAGCGGGTAGGAACTTTTTGGTGGAAGTTGGTCAATTTCAAAGTACAAACTAAGCAATTTCTATGTAACAAAGGTATTTTACAGGTTGACTCCATTTATTGTGATATATGTCCTACTCAAGAGGAGGATATGGAACACATCTTTATCCATTGCCCGTTTGTTAAGGATTGTTGGGGTCTCATCAACAATATCTATAAGTTTAAATTTCAATCCAATTATATTCCTGAACTCTTGACAATGATAATGTCTACACAATCCGATAATACCTCTAACTCTATAATTGCTTATACTATCTGGTAGGTTTGGAAGGCTCGAAATGATAGGTTATTCCAGGACAAATTTCTGACCCACAATCAAATCGCTCGTATGGTTCTCATGTTTACTTCCACCAACCGGCGTATCGAGCATCGGGAGTCAAAGAACCCCCCTAGGCACTGGGAAAACCCGTTACCCCATCCTTTCAAAGGTAGGGGACCCAATTCTGTTTGTTGGTTTCCCCCCTGCAGGGGTTATAAAGATAAACTTTGATGCCTCGGTTAAGCCGGGCATTACTACTGTGGCTTATGTAATCAGAAATTATGCGGGTATTATGTTAAAAGCTGCTGGTAAACAAATCTGGACCACTTCGGTATTCAATGCGGAGCTTTCTGCGGCTTGGTATAGTATAAAAGACTCCGTCGAAGATATTCATCAACATCTGATCCTTGAAGGAGATAGCCAGCTGGTGATCAATTCCATCAATAAGCATTATCAAAGCCGGCTCAATCTCCAGCCGATGTTGTTGGATATCCTGAATTGGAAGAGTTTAATTCCTAACTTTGTGGCCATCCATGTTGCGCGACAGGCTAATCAAATTGCCCATTATCTAGCTAAGAACGTGCACCGGGGGAATTTCGTCTATTACCAAGGCGATGACATTCCTCACGATCTTCTATCGACTCTCCAGAAAGATAGAAGGGGATTTCTTTCTATGCCAAATCAAGTTTACAATGCACCCCATTCTGCTTTATAACGATCATCTATGCAGGATCTTAAAGGGAGGGAGCCGGTCCAATCAAAAGTATCATAATTTAGCTCTTCGGGTCCATCTCTCTGCCTATCCTTCATCCTTTCATATTTGCCTGGATGACACACAAATTACTGTTCAGCTATTTCAGTTTATCTTCCGTGGTGCTGTTTATTCCAATGACCTTCTGTCAAAATTTGAAGTGGGAAAAATAAAGAAAATATCCAGAAAAAAAAGGAAAAAAGCAGAAAGGAAAAAATTATATATACGAAAAAAAAAGAAAAAAAAAAGATGAAAGAAAAAATTACAAAATGGAACCCTTGCCTAACAATCTAGTTTTTTTGCAGGTTACGTTGGTCTATGCCATTCTCAGGCTCTGTGGAAGGGATTCTTATAACAGGGATGCTAATATGTTTTTATCTTACATTCAATTCATCTACTATACAACTGTTACTTGCTGCCATTCTAAATTTTGTCATATTCCTACTGTACCTACTTACAATATCTGGTGGGAGTCTTATCTAAAGGGTTTATATGATGGCATGGGAAAAATTCTCATGTCGGCTCCTACCAGGAACGTCACAGTTATTTGTTCAGATGGCACAATTGGTCTTTATACAGGAGGTATTAATGGTGCAATTCTTCCGAACAGGTGTTCCATGAACTCTATCTCTAATGCTGCTTTCCTTGCTTCGAAAGGATACTTTGTCTTTCTTCTGGTTCATTACAGTTTACTTTATGGGATTCAAACCCTAAAGGAGCTGCCTGTCTTCCATCGATACTGCTATGAATTAATTATGGATTGCCTTTGCATTATGAATTCCTATGTTCAAGGCAACAACGCTTGTCTTAGGTGGGCTGCATTCAAATTCAGGGTTATTCTTATGAACACTCATGATTACAGGATTAGGCGGCATATGATCTCAACATGTTTTTATTTGCTACCTATACTCACCATATTAGCTTCTACTCTGTGGCATTCTTCTTTTAATGAGGCTTCATTCCAATGGATAATACTCCCTACTTCCAGGGTCTCCGAATTTCAATTTACAGGCTTAAATGATAATTATCTGGTTATCCAGAAGGCTGCCAACTCTGCTTTCTATATTTGCCTAATTTGTGTCTGCATGTGCCGGCTGCACCAACATTATCTTATATATGGTTTCTGGCCTTTGAGCTTCTGGAGTTCAGATAATTTACCTTATTTCATATCTCCTTTGACCTATGCTTATGCTCTGCTTCACTCTTTCATGATTTCTGTTTTAGGCGAAGGCATCAGTTTGAAGAAAGGTTATTTGAATGTGTTACCCGAAGGTCCTATATATGCCTGCTGGACCTTCAATTTTATAAAGCTTTCTTATTCAGCTAACTTGGTTTTTATCGGTGTATGCTCCAAGGAAGGCGTGCCTCAGGGGTTCTTATGCGCAACTCTTTCTTATTACAATCTCAAACAAGGTTCCACAGTCTTTCATCAATGTATCGATTCATGTTTCATTTTATTCAATTATGGGCCAATTTTAATTTTCAGCTGCTGGAAAGCCATTTATCCACTCAACCGTTGCCCAGGGATTCATGTTGTAGCAAGTGCCGAAGCTTTATGTTTCTCCCTCATAATTTTGATTCCTGAAACCCTCAGGTTACATGCTGGGACTCTCAGATCAAGGGTCTTATTGTGTCTTTTGCTCTGTCAACTTTTTGTGCAGATTTTATATATTCGCTATGGATATGTAGGTTTTGTAGTAAATTCTGAACTGACATTTAACTTTTTCTATGGATTACTTGTAAAACAATGCTGTAAATCTTTTTTATATGCTTTAATATAATCATGGCTACGGCCTTTCTTATCAAAAAAAAAAAAAAAAAAACAAGCTCTAGTTGAAGAAATATTTATTTATGTTACATATGTAGAAAGTATATGTATTAAATCTCAATTTACTGAATCTTATTTTATTATTATAGATTTGATGAATATTGATGTCCAAATTGATAAGGAAGATAAAACCCTATTATGTCATATTTTTTACCTCTTTCAAAGAAGCATTTTAGAGATACCTTTCTCAGTGGTAGAGATACCATTTCTATAGAGTATGTTAAAACATCCTTGCTTTCTAAATAATTTATTAAGAGACACAACTAGAAATGTAGAAGGCTTGGTTGCTAGAGGGAGGTTGACTTAAAAGAATCCAAATAATAGCAAACGTAAGTATAGATCGAAGTCCAAACACGTGAGTTTGACTTGTTATTATCATATAAGGGCATACTAAGGTTGATTGTTTTGAAAAATAAACAACAAAATAATTAGAAAAAAAAAAAGAAAAAAGAAAATATGCAGAATCTAGTGTAATAAGGAAAATTTTGATGATGTTAATGATGTTCTCTCAGTGACCAATGGAATTAGATTCAAAGATGAATGGATTATGGATTTAAAATATTCCTACCACATGTCCCAATAAGGATTGGTTGGAAAAGTAATAGTCCAAATTAAAATGCATGATGCTGTGATGAGAAGCTTGACTAATGTTCGGCATATTCTAGATTTGAAGAAGATTCACCTCACTTTAGGCACCCTTGATGATCATTGGCGAGTATATAACTGAAGGTGAAGTTATAAAAGTTAGTAAAAATACCCTAATTATAATAAAATGTGAAAGGTCTGAAAAGCTACATTTACTCCTTAGATGGTGCTATCATGGATGTAGCAACTTTTTTCTTCTTCTTCCATGACAAATTCCAACATCACCATATGTGGCATACGAGATTGGGACATATGAGCCCCAAAAAGGGTTGGTTGTGCTAAATACGAGAGATCTTCTTTCTAGTTAGTGCACCCAGAAGAAGCAGTTCTACTTGCATTAGACCTTTGGCAACCCAAAAAAGTAAAAGCTAATTTCACTAATGCACTTTACAGGAGGATGGAGGACGCTTAAGATTATATTTATTTGGACCTTTATAAGCTCTCATGTATTCCTTTTCTAAGAGTGGCGTTCGGTATAAAATTATCTTTATTAATGATTATTTTGGAAAGGTTCCGGTATTTATGTTAAAACATAAAGGTAAAGTGTTTAATAACTCGAGTAGTGAAAAGTTAAAATTGAAATAGACCGGGACGAAGAACAAAAAGATCAGAACATGTAATGGATTAGAATTTTGCTTTTGTAAGATTTTTTTATAAATTATGCGTAAATGAGAAGTAATCATGAACATTGAATAATTAGACATATGCTACAACATAATGGGGGTGGCCGAGCTCATAAACAAAATGGAATCGATGCCACTTACCAATTGTCTAATTTATAAGAAGTTTGCATCCTTTTTTTTTTACGACCATGCATTCTATTTTGGACCCCTACCACACCATTAATTGGGTGATCTAACGGCCACTAAATATTTTTCCTTTAACAAAATATTTTATAAAACTATAGAATAATGTTATATTTTTAAAAACTACCTAATTTGATGATCGACACGTCACTAAATGCAAGGAGTTGGGTCCTCTTCCATGGGCATGTTATTAGTCAGTGGAGGCGCCCGGGGATCCACGAAAGAGACCTAAAGATAGGAGCTGGCCTTTAGAGAGTACAACCTACTTGCAGTTTGCGCCGCCCAAATGGTGGACCGATTAACTGGCATGGGCCACATAAGCGGGCCACCCTGCAATCATTCCAGCCCATAACGGGACATGGTCCCTCAAACTTTTGATAAACAGGGTCATAATAGCAGTATATGTCTGCTAAAGAAACATCACATACTCGGATCTTTTTATGGCAAACGCAAGCAAAGCATTTCAACAATACCATGCTTTCTGAATTGGGAGTGGATCGTATCTTTTGTATGAATGAATGAATGATAATCCATCCATCTTCTTTCATGGCAGTAATTATTAAAGTTAACAATCCCCTTCTTTATGAATTACATGAAAGTCTATTAATAAGTAAACAAAATTCGCTCATGGCGACGGATGATGGGAGCCTGCTTGAGAAGCCCAACTAGAAGCTTTTATTTTCCTTTCACCGAATTGATTTAGACGCTCATTCAAGGAGAGGCTCCAAAGGTCGCAAGATGCCCAAAAAAAAAAAAAAAAAAAAGTCAGGGAGCTGAAGGATAATATTGTGAAAGCAGCTCCGTACATGGCCATAAGATTGACGGTCACAGGAAGGAAGCAGTACTTAGATTGGGAAGCGTGCATTAACAGCTGGCAGAAGGACCATCCTGGTGGTGTTTGTCGAACAGCACCGGCATTTATACCGGTAGGATGTTTATATGTTTATGACCAGGACCGCCGGTTAAAATTAAGATAGATGAACGTGGAATGAATGAAGAAAATTAAGATAGATATGGCTGGTAAAGCATCAAACGATGAGATATAAAACGTTGGTAACCATGTTGGATACCAGTAGCATCATCATGGATTGCAGTGATGGCGGTTACATAAGAGGTTGTTGGGACGATGATAGCGATGGTGCTAACAAAGTCGAATCATCATCGGAGATCCGGTGGCGACGAAAGTAATCATGAGTGGAACCGAGAGTTTTGATGGTAGATGCCTCGTACCTTCGCTACTTTGGTCAATCATGCGAGCTGGAATAATTTAATTCCAACAACATGCAGACTTGCAGGATTTTTTTTTTTTTTTTTTTTTTTTTTTTTAATTTTAAGAGCAGATATTGGTCAATACAATAAATGTAATATCCTGTTCAAGTAAGTTCAATAAATAAATGCAAGATTAAATCAGGAATACTTACTGTTACAGCCGTGACAGTGACGTGGCCAGGCTCAGATATCGTCGAATACGAGCGAGCCACGTGTATGTTTTCCCGGCAAGTCAGCGCCACATCCTCAAGGCCAGGATGGCAAGACTACACCGCCCGATGATTGCCTGAGACAAACCGCCCTCGCCGAGGTCGAGCTCGGCTCGGAGTTCCTGAGCCTGGATTTTAGGTGCATGCGAGAGGCTATCTCATATAGGACTCGAATTAAATTGGTTTCAGGTCTGAATTTTAATATCGAACGGGGCCATTAGATGAAGGTCCGTCCGGATCAAGTCTGGCTCGGATGAAGGTCCGTCAAGAATTGGAAAAGAGATGGTGCTGGAACTCCAATTCAAGGCGTACGTATTTGGTTAGCAGTCAGGTGTCCAATCTACAATCCCCACGAAATAGGCAATTGTTTCAAAGAAAGACTACCTGGACACGACAAATTCGAGTCAGACTTATCCAACAAAAGAGCAACAAGCCGGTTGTTTATAAGGTAGAGCTTTTAGATTCAACGCACGAAATTTAAGGTGCTTGTATTCCCATTTCCAATGATCGGATGCTGAATTGATCTCCACTACACCAGGCCAGCACCATCATATGTATGCCTTCTGAACTCTTAACCCAGTGCGCATGAATGAGCTGGATAAATATATAGGATTTAGATGGTGTAGTCCACCTTTTCCTATTGTTATATAAGCTTTGTCAAACCCTATGTGAATTGCCTCCTAAAGATCAATGCCCTTCAAAGATCGAGCATTCCACGATGAAATTTTCAAATGTGACAATAAGCATTGCAATATTAATTATGAAATTGGCACGTCAAGACTCCCACGAGAAAATAACAGCCAAAGCACTTATAAAATCATCTATCTGTACATAAAGAAATCGACACCGGAGCATCTACGGTTAACTTGGTGCCCATGGGTGCATGGGCTTTAGTCCCGCATCGTATGCTGTCCCATGCTGGCCGGGCACTACTCCACATCGAGCATCGATTATCTATTTTGGAAATTTTATGCTAGTAATAAACTTTTGATAGCTTTGATGTTGGTAAACTTTTCTTTTGAAAAGTTCTAATGTTATCAGGAAATTTTAATAGTTAGAATTATATCAGACCAGGAGAAAGCCCAACTTGGAAAGGGTTCCTAGGTGTCTATTAATCGTACCATTAGCATCCTTATGAGACTCCAATCCTGGGCATGCTCGCATAATCGAGTCATTGAATTAGTGAATTATTGCCATTTCTTCTCTCCATTTTCTCTATTCTCTCTCTCTATCCTTTTGGTGGATTATAATGGTCGGTGCCGTGCCACTTCCTCTAGCAACCGTCCATCTTTATTAGAAGAATTGATGCATCATGGATTCCCGTTACCATCATTTAGGTTTCGATATCTCGAGTCATACATACCATGGTAGAATTTTAATCTCGCCATAATCGGTAAGAATGGCAAAATTCTTAGCTCTCTACCAAACTTCGGCCACCGGTGGTGCTGCCTGGTGGCCATGCGCCTCGGTCGGCTGGTCAGAGCTAGAGACGGGCATAATCGGAGAAGGAAAAAGTCGTGACTCGTGACAGCCAAGGAGGGAGGGAACAAGAAATACGAGCATTCCTCGAGTGGTAGAGGTTATTGGAAGCCTTGGGGTTGCTCTTTTTTAAGCATGCTGCCCATATGTTTACTTCTGCCTTCTGCCATTGGTTTTGAAACGCCCCTGGCGTGCGGGAGCGCGTTCGACCATTCTATTCCGCGCATTCTTCTTCTTCTTCTTTAAATAAATTTATATATTATTTTTTTTATTTTTTATTTATTTTATTTTAATATTGTAAATAGTTATTTGAAAAATATTTTGAAGATTTTATCTGAATTTTTAGCCTATAAACAGGCCTCTACCCTGGCCCTATGTCACATCTAAAAAATTCTTAAAATCTCTTTGCCCCTCCTCTAAAGTTTCTCGAAGCTTTTTTTTTAATTTATCAAATTTTTATATTTTAGGTTGAAGTCGAGTCCGATCGATCTCTGTTCAAAATCATGCCATCAATAAACTTTGAACATTCGGATTGTACCTTGAAGGAGAGTTAGAAGTCTGATTGCTCTTCGCAAAAGAGAGGCCAAATCTTCTTTAGAACAATGATTTTATCCGTCTCTCAAATCAGGTTTTTAAATTTTATTCTGTTTTAATTTTTTTAATTATTTGTCACACAAAAATATTCTACGACACAAATTACAAAAAATTACTTTTCAAATACTTTCAAATTATATAAGTAATTATATACATGCTTTTCATATTTTATAACTAACAATAAAGAAATTTGTAAATAGTTTGTAGTACATGCATATAAATATAACTGTTTGTACTTAATTATAGTTTATTTGCCTTATATATATATATATATATATATATATATATATATATATACTTATCTTTTTTTGTTATCTATAGTATCTTATCTATTCCTTTTGTATTGTGCAAAATTTATTAAAGATTCCACTAAACCCGTACTATAGTATACAAATTAATTTTTAAAAGACTACACAAATAAATTAATCAAAGCCTTTAAGATTTAGATAAATAATTTAAATAAAAATCTTAACAAATCACAGGTCTGATCATATTGGTCATCATTTTAATAAAATTTTAATTTCTAAAAAAATAGAAAATATTTTTAGAAACATATAAAAAAATAAAATTATAAATAAAAATTATAAAATATATAAATAAAAATATATAAAAAATATAAAAATATTTTAATTATTTAAATAAATCTTTGATAAAATTATTTTTATCTTTTTTGAACATGATCTAGATTCAATGATAACCCTTAAGGATAACACCATTAACCTAAATTAGAAAAATTTGATGGATTTCACTTTAAGGGGTGGCAAAGCTAAATGAAATTTTGGTTAATCACCTTAAGACTTTGATCTGTGATCGATTAGTTCATCAGTATTTCTAGTTCAACCATACCTACTATCCCAGAAAAGGACTACCTATATAAAGGTACAATTCTTAGTACCATTTTCGACTCACTCTATGATATTTACCTGTTATATAAGAGTACGAAGGAATGGGATATCCTAGAGTCTAAGTATATTTTTGATGACACTGGGATTGAATGATTCAACACTGTATTATTCCTTACATATAATATAGTAGAAGACAAACCCATCAATGACTAGCTTCATTAATTTCAAGAGTACCTTAGGAAACTTCAAGCCAATGAAGATAAATTCTTGGAAGGATTTAAAGTCTCTAGCCTTCTAGATATAATGTCTCATTCCTAGAATGGCTTTATCAAAGGTTAGCTTCAAAAGTAAGAAGAGTTAATCCTAGCCTAACTTTTGAATTTATTTAGGATAGAAGACTAACATAGATCTAAAATCCAACAAACTAAAATTCCAAGTACCCAAGCTAACCTAATTCAATAATATCGGACCAACAACAATACCAAATCAAAATCCAAGCCTAGATTTCAACCAAATTAATAATACTGGTTAAATTAACCTTACCGCCTTAACTCAAGTAAGTTTAAACTCAATAGTAAAACCTTTAAAGCCAATACTACTAGATCTGACAAGCCTATCTAAGGTTCAAATGAAAAGTTGTGTGCGGAAGGATAAAACATCTTGCAAGAAACTACTTTCATCAGAAGAAAGAGCTTTTTCGCAAACCTTCTGATTCCTCCGGATCCCAACCTCATGTAATTAAAAACTCAGAAGACTTCATATTTAAGTCAATAAACTTAAACCTTGAAGTTAATGTTACTTCTTCTAACCTTGATAGGTAGTTAGATTCAGGAGTCAATATTTATATTTATTTTGATCACTTCTAGTTTACCATTTTTCAGGACTCAAGTAAAAGAGATGTGACCCTAGAGAACAAGATAGTTGTCAGGATCATGGGACAAGGTCAAGTCAACCTAAAGATAATATTAAGAAAAGTTCTCGTATTGATGGATGTGCTATATGTTCCAGATCTTAGGAAGAACCTTATTAGTAGGTCTCAGCTGATTCAGAGGGGATATAAAAGTATCATTGATTGTAATAAAATTGTAATAACTAAGAATAATGCCTTCATAGAAAAATGATATGTAAATAAAGACTTATTCAAATTGAATGTAATAAATCCTTTTATTAATAAAGCTGAGAATTAAATTTATTTTGTAAATAAATCTAAACAAAATCTATGGTATGATAGGTTGGACCATGTACACTTAAAAAAAGTTAAACATATGATAGAGTTAAAATTAATTCCCAAATTAAACTTAGATAAATCTAAGTATAAAATATGTTCTGAATTTAAACAACTAAGAAAATCATTTAAATCAATTAAAAAAAAATTCTTCAATATTGGAGTTGATACATAGTGATGTATGTGACTATACTAATATCATAATTCGTGGTGGCAATAGATATATAGTGACCTTTATAGATAATTTTTCCAGATATTGCTATTGTTACCTAACTAAATCTAAAAATAAAACCTTTAATAAGTTTAAAATTTATAAGAATAAAATAGAAAATCAACAAGAAAAGAAGATTAAAATTCTTAGATCTGATAGATGGAAGTATATTTTAAAAGAATTCTTCGAGTTCTGTCAAGAACATAGTATAATTCATCAATTGACTGCTCCTTACTGTCTTTAGTCCAATAGTATAATTGAGCATAAAAATCCTATCCTCATGGAGATATGGTAAACGCTATGCTTATCAGTTCCAACTTATCCGAGAACTTGTTAGAGGAAGCTCTTGTATCTTCTTGTTTCATTCTAAATATGATACTTATTAAGAAAATTGGCAAGACTCCTTATGAACTTTGAAAAGGGATGACTCTTAACATAGATTTTCTCAAAGTATGGGAATGCCATGCAAAGGTTAATATCCCTGAATGCAAAAAGAGAAAACTAAGACTAAGACTATAGATACTATATTTATAGGCTACATCTAAAATAGTAATGCTTATAGATTTTTAGTAATAAAATTAGATATTAGTAATATAGCAGATAAATCAATCTTAGAAGCTAGAGATATCTCTTTCTTCAAGGATATTTTTTCTTTTAAGACTAGAATTTCTAAATTCCTAGAATATAAACCATCTTCCTTTAGAGCTATAGAACCAGAATTAAAAACTTAACCTAAATTAAGAAGAAGTAAAAGAAAAAAAGTTGAATTTTTTTTGAAGAAGACTTCTTCATATTCTTAGCAGAGGGTGAGCTTTTTATGTATGATGAAGCGATGTTATCATTAGAATTATCATATTAGAAGGAAGTCATAGATAGTGAAATTCAATCAATCCTAAAAAATAAAACTTGGAATTTAATTGATTTACCTCCAAGAAACAAATATATAAGAACAAAATGGATTTTTAAAAGAAAATTAAGGTCAGATGGAACAACAGAAAGATACAAAGCTAGATTAGTAGTAAAATGGTTTAACCAAAAGAAAAATATTGATTACTTTAACACCTATATTCCTATAGCTAGGATAACTATCCTAAAAATTTTAGTAACTTTAGTCTCAATTTATAAATTAATAATGTATCAAATAAATGTAAAACTGCATTCTTAAATGGAGGATTAGAAAAAATCTGTATAAACTAATTTCAAGAATTTGAAGTAAAGATACAAAAACATAAAATATGTAGACTAATTAAATCGCTTTATGGTTTAAAACAAGCTTCTAGATAATGACATATTAAGTTTGAAGAAATAACTTAAAAATAAATAACTTTAAAATAAATTAATATAGTAAATGCATATATATAAAAGAGATGATACTGATTTTATAATATTATGCTTTTCTATAAAAGATATATTATTATTTAGAATATTAATGAAAATAATTCAAGAAACTAAAAATTATTTATCAAATAATTTGGATATGAAAACTTAGGATAAGTTGATGTAATTTTAGGAATGAAGCTTAAAAGAGTAGATAGTGAAATAGAAAAAAGCCTAGTATACTCAATAAACAAAATGATTAAAAAGTTTGAATATTTTGATTTAAATCATATCTCTAACTCTTATGATCATATTTCTCACTTAATTAAAAATTTAGAAAAACCTGTTTAATCAATTAAAATATTCTTAGAGGATTTGTCTTCATTATATATTTCAAATAGAATCCATCTACATATAGCTTATGCAGTAGGCAGACTAAGTAAATATATTAGTAATCTTAGTAAAGAATATTGAAAAGTTATACAAAGAATTTTTAGATATTTGAAAGAAATTTTAGATCACTCTACAATATACTCTGACTATTCAGAAATACTTAAGGATTATAGTGATACTAATTGAGTAATATATAATTTAAATATTAAGTCTATCATTGGATATCTCTTCTTGCTTTGAAAAGCTACAATATCTTGAGATTCTTGTAAACAAATAATAATTACTAGAAGTATATTAGAATCTAAATTAACTGCTCTTGACACTACATGTAATGAAATACAGTGGCTAAAAAATTTAATAAATGATATAGAAATTCTTTCATTTAAAATTTTTAAAATTTTTTAAATTATGATTGTAAAGCTCTAATTGATCTGTTAAATCAATATATAGCTAATAAAAAGATGAAGAATCATATCCTGATCAGGTATAAAGCTGTAAAAAAATAAAATAAATAAAGTGATATCACTATAATTTATAAGATCAAAAAATAACTTGGCAGATCTTTTGACCAAAGGCTTTTCGAAGGTTACAGCATTTGAGACATCGAGAAGGATGAAACTTAAGCCCATATATTAGTCACCAGAGTGAACCCCTATCATCATGATAATCTCATGGTTAAAGTTCAAAGAAAAATGACCTCTGAGATGATGTTTGGAAGTACCGGTTTAGAGTATGTCTCCACCTCGTTCCTATAATGGGATGCTCTATTGTGATGATTAGGTTGAACATAGCTCTTAATAAGATCCAAAGTTATGAGTTCAGTGAGGTACGATTTTATTACATGTATCTTTGGATGATCTACCTTAGTGAAAGTAGTCGTGAGACCATGACCATGAAATTAGGACGAATCCCTAGTAATTTTCATGGAAATCAAGGCAAGTGCATGGCCTAGATAGTGTTATCCCATATTATGATCAGTTCATCTTCATACTGTGTATATTTCAATACTAAATATATGTTCAAATCTAAAAGGTATTTGTACTAAGCACAATAAAAGTCCAAAAATTTTATTATTTAAATCATTTTCTAAATTTTAAATATTTTATCATGAGTTTTGAGATTTATGGAGGATTATCGTATGTTAAGGAGTTTCAAAACTCCCTGAAACAACCCCCCTAGAGGGACAAGAGCGCGTAGAATGTGCCATCATCCATTATGCGTGCGTTTCGCATGTTACCCGTTTTTAAAATTTAAATTTTTACATTGAGTTTTTTTAATTTCTCATTTATTTTGTTTTAATGTTAAAAATTGATATTTGGAGGGTATTTTGGAGATTTCACTGACATTTATAGCCTATAGATTAGCCTCTATCCCTAGCCCTACATCCCATTAAAAAATTCTTAAAATCCTTTTCCCCCTCTCCCAAAGTTTCTCAAAGCTCTTTCTTTAATTTTTCAAATTTTTATATTTTAAGCTAAAGACGAGTATGATTGCCATCCATTCGAGATTATGCTATCGATAGGTGTTGGAGTATTGACTTCCGGATTGTACATTCGAGGAGAGTGAGAAAAAATGGGCCAAATTATTTTTAGGACAATAATTTTATCAGTCTTCCGGGCCAAACTTTCAAATTTTATTCTGTTTTAAATTTTTTAAAGTTATTTGTCATATGAAAATATTCTGCTGCACACACTACCAAAAATTATTTTCTAAATACTTTCAAATTATATAAACATGTATATTTTATATATTATAACTAACATGGGTCATCCTTAATCTTCTTTCCCTTGAAGCCCCTTCACCTCGGCCTCCTCTGTCACCTCCTCGGCTCCTTTGACAGGCCAGCACATAGACCTAGAGTTGCGCCATGACCTACTTTTCTCCCCTTTCATTCTGTTTTTTGGTTTTATTCCTGGAATATGGTGGTGACTTAGGTTGGTGGTGGTTTTAATCGCAGTGATCGATGGAAAGCATCGAGATGCATGGCAAGGATGTGTGGTGATGAATGGGCTCATGCTGGAGGAATTCATCCGCTAGACGCCAACCTCCATTTCGACCAAAGGTGGATGGGCTCCATGGAGATTGAACAAGAAAGATCGGAGAAGCCGGTTTGGCTCCGGTCCATCCAGTTCTAGGAACCAGGTAAGTGGAGGCTTGTTTTTTTTTTTTTTTTTTTTTTTTTTTTTTTTTTTTTTTTTTTTGATATAGCCAGGCGGTCATACTGCTCTAGTACAAGAATAACCAAAAAATCAGAAGAAAGAAATATATAGATTTACCTGTTTATTAAACTAGTTAAGCAGGTTAGATAAAATTACCTGCCTATTAAATATACATGTTTAGGTTTTAAATCATAATTTATTTAACGAACAGATCAAATTTAAGTTTTACGATTTTTTAATTGTCGCGCTCCAACCCCAAGACCTGGGCCAGAAATGCGACAGATGGCCGTATGTTCTGGGGTTCAACCTTCCCAGGGACATACCAGGCCTGTACCAACCATTTCTCAAATAAAATGAATAACCAGGCAATTAAACCATAAAAAGTAAATCTAGGCAAGTAGATTCAAATGTTCATAAAGCCAACCGTCACACATTTAACATAATCAAATATCAGACAAAAAAATAATAATGTCCACTAGATCCTAAGCCTCATTGATTGAATCCCTGGCCCATGTGTTCCTTTGGTCCTGAAAAAAAAATGCAAGGAAAAGGAATGAGTTTCCCCTAAACTCAGTAAGTCATTTTATGTTACAAATATAAATTTACCATAAATCTGGAGTAACTCCATGCATGTGAGCAACCATAAAATATAAGTCATTTCTCATTATTAACCTTCTTATTTATTTTTCTGACATCATACAAATTTTAGGATGGCCATCCATACACACTCACTTAGTCCCTCATACTATGGCCACGATCGGCCCGTGGCTCATCCCAAAAGAGTCTAGATCCTGTGTCACATACCGCACATTGGTGATGTGCCAGCGATAGCCCCGCTGGAGGCCCAAAAGGAAACTAGCTATGAGTATCACACGAGAAACATGCTTCCCAGCATGTGCTAGAATAAAACAACTAACTCCTGTGTCACATACCGCTCATCGGTCATGTGCCAGCGATAGCCCCGCTGGAGGCCCAAAAGGAGTCTAGATCCTCGTGTGATCATAGTCGGACTAGAGAGCAGCTAAATTCAACTCAACCCATAACTCTTAATCTTAATCTTTGTTTACTTTTCATAGCACATCGAGATACATGTATGCAGTATAAATATAAGCCGTAAAAAAATTAACTAAAAGTCAAATAATCATGCATGGTAAAAATTATATCGGTGAGTGATAACTTACAATTTCACCAACTAAGCACTAAACCCGATTTTCCAGGGATGATGACGATCCTGTATCACAAATTATTTTGTTTATAATTTGATATAATTAATTCCTATAAAAAGAAATTAAACATAAATTAAATTCCTTGGGACATCCCCAAACAATTTCTTTCCTCCCTTCCTCCACCTTCCTTTTTCTTTTAATTATTATTTTTATTTATTTTTCTAATGGTGCCTTTACTGGGTCGGCCCAATAAGGCCTGGCTCAGCCAAGCCTGGCCCAACAAGGCCCGGCCCAGTCAAGCCCGGCCCAACAAGGCCCGGCGCAGCCAAGCCCGGCCCAACAAGGCCCGATTAAATCGAGCCCAGGCCAACTCGTTCGGCCACAGTGCCCGTCCCGATTTCACGGAAGAACCAGGGAGGATCGACGGCGATCCTCCCGTCTGACCACCAAGGAGCATTCACCGGAGGAAAGGGAAGGGACTGGCGATCCCTACGGCGGCCGTTCGACCGTTAGCCGGTGAGCACAGAGCCAAAACCCACCCCTGTTAACAGAGACATCCCTCTCTGTTAACAGGCCATTCAATATCCCCCCATGCAAGCGGAGGAATGGCGGCGATCCCTGTGATCGACCACCCAGAATGGTTTGCCGGAAGGAGAAGAGGAATCCGGCGGCGACCTCCTATCGCCGGCCATTACCCACGGTTCCAACGGAGAAGAAGAATCGATCGGATTCTTCCTTCCTCCCCGCTAAACACCCCTACACCAAGCATTTCCCGAGGAAGAAGGACTTACCGGCGAGATAGGTTCCGATCGCAGCGACCACCGGTGGAGAGCACTTCGGCGAGGGCTGGGACACACGAAGGAGTCGTCGACGTCCACCGATAGGAAGGTATTCCGGATCAACAGAGGCACCCGATGCCCCTAAAAAAACCGAGGAAGACCCTTATCCCCCCACCTCCGGCGGCGTCGACGGGCTTCTCCGAAATTCCCGCCGGAAAATCCGAACTTCCGAACCATAACAAATTTGAACTGAAGTCGACAAGAGCTGCCGACTTCGGCCTAAATTCAGCCCAATCAGAACTGGGCCTCACACTAATATCTAACTTTGTCCTATAAAATTTCCATCCCCTAACAATCGATTCCGTTGACATCCTTACATTCTTTTATTTTCAATGCGAGTTCAGCACCTCTCGACATTTTAAATCAATCATACTGGGAGTCGTTAGGTCTATGCAGGACTCTCCGCCTAAAAATGTCATATCATTATGCTAGAAAAGTTGCATGAACCTTAAATTATAAGAGGAATATAAACAAATAACCGCTACACAAAGTACATGTAACATGGAATCAAGGACCACCAAACCATCCAACTTAGACCGGTCAGTAAATGACACCGCCTAGGCCATTCGGCTCGATCAGGTCCCTTTTTTATATACAATTATTGAGCAGCAAGGCTGGAAATAATGACCATGCTAAAGCCCAAAATTTTTTGGAAAATCTAAGTCCAAGTCCAGTCCAAACCCAATTAGGCCAGCCCAAATTTATGGAGTACTGGATTGCGATCCATTGAACCACAAATGGCTTTCTCATTAATAATTCAGAATGATGATTATTTTAAGATGTCTTGAATCACATCCAACTATTATACCTTCAAAAGGTTCTACATAGACTTAAAAATACCTATATTCAGCATTTGTGAGTCGAAAGATTTAAAAAAAAGGAAAAAATTCTTTATACATTGCTATTGGTAGGAAAAAATTCACCATTCCACCTAATTGGATCATGTAAATCCTCACTTTCTAATATATATTAAATGTCCACAATTCTTTTTTTTTTATTTTAAATTTTGAATGACAAAAATAGTTCTCTTTTCTTGAAAAATTATGATACTTTGTGGCTATACTATGATATCCCGTGACCAAATTATGACTTACTGGGAATATGAGAGGAGGGCATTTTCATCATTAAAATTTTTTTGCTCTATCTTTTTATTTAAAATTTTGATTGACAAAAATGCCTATCATTTTTTAAAAAATTATAACATCCTGTGACCTTATTAAGCCATGTTGTGGCCAAATTATGACTTCACAGCAATAGAAAGTCATAAGGAAGGAAGGGAACTTTTATCATTAATTTTATTTTTTAAATTTTTCTACTCTTTTTGACATCTTATTCTCAAGAAATCATAATTTATCCATGAGATGTCATAATATGGTCACAAGGTATTATAATTCTTCAAAAAAAAAAAAAGCATTATTGTCATTCAAAGTTTCAAATAAAAAAAAAAGAGTATAAATTTTCAATAATGAAAATGTTCTTCCCTCGATTTGGCTATAGGATTTTATAATATGGCTATAATATATCATACTTTTTTAAAAGGGAAAGAACATTTTCGTTATTAAAATTTTAAATAAAATAGCAAAGCTGCAAGTATTAAATGCATGTTGGAAAGTGAAAGTTTATGTAGCCCAATTAAATGAAATGGTATTGATGTGACCGATCCGCTGACGTGGGGCGAGGAGCCTGATGTGGAGCCCTCACTGGATGCCACGTAGGATTACCACCACAGGCCCCTTCGCCGGGCTGGGCTCCCGATGCCAACAGGGCCGCCCGTCGAAGCCGGGCTCCGTCCTCCGCCAGGTCGGGATGCCTAGGTCGGAGCCGAGCTCAAACCCCACCAGAGATAGACATTTTGAGCCCGAGGTTGGGTCCCGTGTTTCGGAGTCGAGCTCAAGTCTCCTCCGCCACGAGGAACCCCTTCGAGGCCGGGTCCCTTGGGCTGGGCGCACCTCATCCACCTCTGCTAGCCCGAGTCGGTAAGAGCTGGGCCCCCCTGGCCTGGTGCCAAGCTCGGCACTCCTCCGCACAACCGAGCCGCCACGAAGCTGATCCCTTGCGAGTGGACCCCTTTTTCCTAGCTCGGCCCTCAACTCAGATCGGGAAACCAACCACCACGGGAGCAGCACCTCCCCTCTGAAGATGGTGGCGGGCCCCCCGAGGACCGTATGACAGTACCCGCCACGTCGCCATTAATGCCCACGGCCACCATTTACACAAGAAAGAAAGGAAGCTCACATCAAGGCACCATGCCCCCCACCGACCTGCCGTACGACCGGAAAAAAGATCCCACCAGGGAGCACGGTTCCCGAGAGCAGCGGCACAATAGTCGAGGTCTTGCAGGCTTCCAGGAAAGGCAAACAAAAGGAATGTCAGAGACATGCAGAAGCTTCCCCAGCTACTCAATAAAGAAGGTGTCCCGTCTACGGCACGGTACCTTATTGTACCCGTCTGACAGCATGAGAGAACCCCGAGACAAGCCAAAGTAGAAGACTCAGCCAGAATGAACAAAAGGGAGGTAACAGCACTCATTCTTCCATTCCAAGCAAGAGCAACATTCTCTCAACAAGGGATACACCCATTTTTCCAACAACACAACCACCACAAAGAGAAAGAGGAGAAGGGGGAGAGGCCAGAGAGGAGGGCAAGACCACCTCGGCCACCACACCTCCCAGCTCACACTCACACTCTCATACACTCCACTCACTCCTTCTAGATGGAGCTCATCCAGAGGGGCTCGACCAGGAAGATCTGTTCTCCTGGATCGTCACTGATTTTACCGTCGGAGTGCCCCCGCCGGAATCCCTGGCTCGGGTCACTGACGTTGGCTTTCTTGCAGGTCCCGAGACACCGGAGGCATCCCCGACAGGCGGACGCGGAACATCCGACGCCATCAGCAGCTACGGGCCACAGCGATCTTGACGGCAACAGGTATATTTTTTTTCACTGGGAGTAACATACAAAAAATTTCTTTTAAGTCTAAGCTTGACTTGAAGTTTTTAGAGCTTGGCTCATAGCCTGACCCAAAGTCAGGCTGGCCCGAGCCCACTTCAAGACCTATTGAGCAACATTTTAAAGCTTCTCTTCCAACTCTTCCTCTCTCTCTCTCCATGCAATCTCTCTTGCTTACAAATTCTCACTCCTAAAGGTTTTTTTGGTGAACGATGCCAATGCATCCTCCCTTGATTGATGGTTCGATTGATATCTCCTTGAGTGATGCCGATGCTGACACCTATCCCTTGATACGCCTCTCTATCACTCTCCTCCTCTCCCCTTCCTCTCCTTCTCTCTCTTCCCTTTTTTTTCTCATATCGACCAGCATGTTATATATATATATATATATATATATATATATCTTCTTTGATTCTCCTCCTAGGGTTAGGTTAGATCTTCTCCCTCTTTCCCAACCTCTCCCAATTATTCATCTTTGGTATATCTAGGCTACGGTGTGTATCATTACTGTATCGAACCAATTGCTGGTCAATATGAGCCCTGCTACTGGTTCAGCAAACTTGCATAGAATAATAACATGCTAATGTTTCACTAAAAAAAAAAAAAAAAGGATTGGCTACAAATGTTATTGGGATTAAAAACATGTAACATAAAGAATAATGGGCATTAATGCATGGATAACAAAGATGACCCATATTACCTAACATAAAAAACGCTTAGGGATCATGAGTAGCCAATTTGTTTTCGATGACTGTAGGTTAAGACAGCTTCAATTGCATATTGTTTATGCCCAAAGGTATTCCTGACTCCACACATGTGAAGTCGGGTCAAGTCATATTATTGTCAGCAATATATCAGGGCAGAAGTTGGGGCTCAAACTCAAAATTTCAGATAACCTAGGGACGTCATTGATTGATTCACATATCAGTAGGATATCTATACGTACGTCAGAAAGCAGCCAGCAGTACCTGATCAAAGATTAGTAAACATATAATATACGCAAATATGCACATTCACAAAACGGAACCATGCCTTGCGACCTTTGAAAGGAGGCAAGAATGACCCAACTTTGCTTTGAAAACTAATCAACCAACTAACCAATCAACCTCATAAGTAAACTTAGGATTCGACACTTTATCTGAGTTTCAGCATGCAGGCGTATCTCCTGTCCATTGGAATTCGATGTAATCAGCCATTTTGACGAGCGCAACCTATACATCAGGATTAAGGACATCTCAATGGTACAAGTATTGGCACTGCATAGCAGAATGGTTTCTGTTGCCGCCTAGATCACAGTGGCTTGTAGCTGAAGTCGGCCTCAAATTGCACCCTCGTCTCTTCGAAATCGACCTGCTCGTCGGGACTTGCAAAACAGAGGAGACCCGGGCTGGTGATCCGGACGGGGGCACTCCGACGCTCAAGTCAGTGACGATCCAGGGGAACAGATCCTCCTGGTCGAGCCCCTCAGGTGGACTCCATGCTGGGAGGAGTAAGTAATGTACTAATGGATGAGAATGAGCTGAGAGTGAAGTGGGAGAGGTAGTGGCTTGAGAGGATTGGAGCTGGGTGGCTATGTCCGTGCGATCCTTTCCGCGGATCTCCGGTAGCCTAGAGTCCTCAGTCTCTTCTATTTCTCTCTCGTGTTCCCTCTTCTTCCTCTTCCTCCCTCTCGGATTGGCTTACTTTTTTTTAGACTGTGGATGGCTCTTTTAAGCTATGGTAGTTGTCAGGCGCTTGCCTCGGGGTCTTCCCCTTGCCAGCAGGCACGTGCGACGGTGTTTCATGCCGTGAGCTAGACGTCTTTCCCGGTTTGTGATAGAGAACCTACCATGCGCGCTGACATTCCTTCCGGTCGCTTTATTTTGGAAAATTTGGTAGGGCCTCGGTTAGGGAGCCGCCGCCCCCGGGTATTCGAATCTCCTGGTTGACTTCCTTTTTCGGGTGGTGCAAGCGGTTGGTGGAGAGCGCGGTGCCTCTATCGGGGAGCCTCTCCCTTTTCGGTGTAAGTGGCAGCTGGGATATTTATTGCGGACTGGCGGGAGCCCCTTCGTGGTGCTTAGGTGGCTCGCCACCGTCTGTGGGAGGTGGTGACGTCCTTTAGTCACTGGCGCCTTCATCCGAGGTGGGGGCCAACCTGGAGAGGTGGAGCTCGACTCTGGCCCAGGTGTCTCGACCTCACGGGGGTCAGCCTAGCATAGGAGGGCGGAGCTCGACTCCGACCTAGGCTATTCGACCTCGTGGGAGCCAGTTTGGCGGAGGAGGGCGGAGCTCGACTCCGGCCCAGGCGGTTTGACCTCGCGGGAGCCAGCCTGGCGGAGGAGGACGGAGCTCGACTCCGGCCCATGCGGTTCAACCTCGCGGGAGCCAGCCTGGCAGAGAAGGGCGGAGCTCGACTCCAGCCTAGGCGGTTCGACCTCGCGGGAGCCAGCCTAGCGGAGGAGTCCGAGGTGAGATGTCCGACGTGGCATCCGACATATATCACACGTCAACGGTCCCGCCACCAGTTGGGAGTCGGTGAAGACTTTCAGGCTTCATACACCCATCTCGTCGGGGGACTCTGAGGCCTAGAGGAGTGCCTCGTACTCCACCTGGTTGTTCGTGCCGGCAAATTTGAAACAGAGTGCACATTTGGCTACAACTCCATCACTGTTAGCGAGGATGAGACCTGCTCCGCTTCTGCCTGTGTTGGAGCGCCATCGACGTGGAGGATCCAAGACTCCTCCTCAGCTCCGGGCTCCACTTGGTACTCCAGGGTCGTCTGCTCTGGTTCTTCAGCGAGTCTTGCGCACTTGACCATGAAGTCGGCCAGTACCTGGGCCTTCTGGTTCGATCTTGGTCGGTACGTGATGTTGAACTCGCTTAGCTTTAGCGCCCACTTGGCCAAACGTCCGGATGTGTCAGGGCGACTGAGCATAGCCCTCAAGGGCTGGTCCATCAAGACCACGATCGGATGCGCTTGGAAATACGGCCTGAGATGCCGAGCAGACATGATAAGAGCAAAAATGAGTTTTTCGGATCGGGTGTACCGGGTCTCGGCATCCTGGAGGATCTTGCTGGTGTAGTACACTGGTTTCTAGCATCCATCCTGATCCGTGAGGATGAGTACTGAGCTGACGGCTCCAGGAAAGACCGCCAGGTACAGCAGGAGCTCCTCTCCTGCCTCCGGCCTAGAGAGCAGTGGTGGTGACGCCAGGAAGTCTTTGAGCTTCTTGAAGGCCGTCTTGCACTCCTCTGTCCAGGTGAAGTTGTTCATTTTGTGCAGCACCTTGAAGAAAGGAAGGCAGCGGTCCGCCAATGCTACCTCCCATAACATGACAAGATTTGATAGGACAAGTGGAGTGTTTCAAGTATAAATGGCATTACATGGTGTTTATATAATCAAAGATAATAATATTTAGATGAAATCATGGACACCTATTTCTTTTATATATCTTTTTATTATATAATATATCATTAAATAGATTATTTATAAAAAATTTTGGAGTGCAGATAGTTTGGTTATCAGAGCACACATGTACATGCCAAAGTGACAGTATTATCACTTATCTTGTTCGCATGTGCTGGCTGCTTGTACTCACATAACAATTGATTTTTGGCGCTACGTTGATCGGTACTACACTTTATATATGATTACCATTATAGTTATAGTCATTAGTTTCAACCCATCCCGCATTAAGAATATTGGCCCCGTCCAACTTCTGATATGATGATAATACCACAAAAAAAATACCTGTGACAGAAGGGTAGACCATGCTCATCAAGACTTAAAGGCGAAATGAATTAGATAGAAATTAGGCTTAAACCTAGATGTCGAACTTGTAATGCCGAAGCTGGCGGCCTCCAGCTCCCTCGCCAGGTGACACCCCAAGACGGGTCTACCTCTACGGAGGTCGAGCCAGGCCCCCCTGCTCCTTCGCCAGGTGGCACCCCAAGACGGGTCCACCCCGGTCGAAGTCGAGCACCCCTCTGCCACTTTGCCAGGTGTCCACCCAGGAGGGGTCCACCTCGGCCGAAGCTGGCGGCCTCCTACTCCCTCGCCAGGTGGCACCCCAAGAGGGGTCCACCTCTATCAAGGTCGAGCCAGGTCCTCCTGCTCCTTCACCAGGTGGCACCCCATGACGGGTCCACCCCGGCTGAAGTCGAGCACCTCTTTGCTACTCCGCCAGGTGTCCACCCAGGAGGGGTCCACCTCGGCCGAAGCAAGCGGCCTCCTGCTCCCTCGCCAGGTGGCACCCCAAGAAGGGTCCACCTCTATCGAGGTCGAGCCAGACCCCCCTGCTCCTTCGCCAGGTGGCACCCCAAGACTGGTCCACCCCGGTCGAAGTCGAGCACCTCTCTGCCACTTCGCCAGGTGTCCACCCAGGAGGGGTCATCTTCGACCGAAGCTGGCGGCCTCCTGCTCCCTCTCCAGGTGGCACCCCAAGATAGGTCCACCTCTGCCATGGTCGAGCCAGGCCTCCCTGCTCCTTTGCCAGGTGGCACCCCAAGACGGGTCCACCCCGGTCGAAGTCGAGCACCCCTTTGCCAATCCGCCAGGTGTCCACCCAGGAGGGGTCCACCTCGGCCGAAGCTGGCGGCCTCCTGCTCCCTTGCCAGGTGGCACCCCAAGACGGGTCCACCTCTACTGAGGTCGAGCCAGGCCCTCCTAATCCTTCACCAGGTGGCACCCCATGATGGGTCTACCCCGGCCGAAATGGAGCACCTCTCTGCCACTTCGCCAGGTGTCCACCCAGGAGGGGTCCACCTCAGCCGAAGCTGGCGGCCTCCTGCTCCCTCGCTAGGTGGCATCCCAAGATGGGTCCACCTTTGTCGAGGTCGAGCCAGGCCCCCCTGCTCCTTCGCCAGGTGGCACCCCAAGACGGGTCCACCCCGGCCGAAGTCGAGCACCTCTTTGCCACTCCACCAAGTGTCCACCCAGGAGGGGTCCACCTCTACCGAAGCTTGCGGCCTTTTGCTCCCTCGTCAGGTGTCCACCCAGGAGGGTCCACCTCTGCCGAGGTCGAGTCAGCCCTCTTGCTCTTTCGCCATGTGGCACCCCATGACGGGTCCACCTCTCATGGGGTGCCACCTCGGCCGAAGTCGAGCACCTCTCTGCCACTCCGCAAGGTGTCCACCTCGATCGAAACTAGCGGCCTCCTGCTCCCTCACCAGGTGGCACCCCAAGATGGGTCCACCTCTGCCGAGGTCGAGCCAGGACCTCCTGTTCCTTCGCCAAGTGGCACCTCATGACGGGTCCACCCCGGTCGAAGTCAAGCACCTCTCTACTACTCTGCCAGGTGTCCACCCAGGAGGGGTCCACCTTTGCTGAGGCTGGCGGTCTCCTGCTCCCTCGCCAGGGGCACCCCAAGACGGGTCCATCTCTGCCGAGGTCAAGCCAGGCCCTCTTGCTCCTTCGCCAGGTGGCACCCCATGACGGGTCCACCTCGGCCGAAGCTAGCGGCCTCCGCTCCCTCGCCAGGTGGCACCCCAAGATGGGTCCACCTCTGCCGAGGTCGAGCCAGGCCCTCTTGCTCCTTCGCCAGGTGGCACCCCATGACGGGTCCACCTCTGTCGAAGTCGAGCACCCCTCTGCCACTCCTCCAGGTGTCCACCCAGGAGGGGTCCACCTTGGTCGAAGCTGGCGGCCTCCTGCTCCCTCGCCAGGTGGCACCCCAAGACGGGTCCACCTCGGCCGAGGTCGAGCCAGGCTCTCCTACTCTTTCGCCAGGTGGCACCCATAACGAGTCCACCTCGGTCGAAGTCGAGCACCTCTCTGCCACTTCGCCAGGTGTCCACCTAGGAGGGATCCACCTCGGCCAAAGTTGGCATCCCCTGCTCCTCCGCCAGGTGGCGCCCCCTGAAGGGTCCACCTCGGCTGAAGTCAGCCCTACTCTGCAAAGCCTCGGGAAAGCAGAGACATGGGTCGCGAGGTCGCCACTAGGGCCGGCACGTGCTACACCCCGTACGTAGTGCCAGTACGGCTTGTAGTGATACGCAAAACCTCGTTTACATCAGTTAAACGGGGCCCCGCAACCGAGGAACGAAATCCTTGCGAGCAGGGGCCTGAAACGGCTAAAGGCCCATCGTCAATGCCCTGAAAGGAGAGCTCCCATGCTCGGCCCGAGGTCTCACCAGTCTTCTCCCTTTCGTGACACACGGCGGACGAGGCATGCCAATTACTTAACTCCCGGACTCGAAGGAGAAGGGATGGGAGGAGACCCAGAGATTTCAGGGAGCTCTCAGGAGGAGACGTAGGCTGAAGACGGTCCGGTGGTATAAAGGGGACGCTAAAAAATGGACGGAAAGGTAAGTCGAAAAGGGGGGAGAACACTGAGAGAACGATCGGGAGACCCCAAGAAGTCCTCAGGCGAGTGCTCAGTGAACCCAGCGCAAGAAGTCGGGCTTCAGCTCCTCTTTTCCCCACACTTCTTTCATTTACATCTCTTCTAAGCATGGGAATCCTTCGGGAACCCGTCTTAGAGGTCCTGTTCCATCTTGCCGCTCTCTTACTTGACCGTCGGAGTACCCCCGCCGGAATCCTCGGCCCGGGTCTCTGACTTTGTTTTGCAGGTCCGGAAGCTTGGAGATCTCGAGGTGACAGAGTCCGAGAACTGGCGCCAGCTCACGAGCTACAGGCCACCGCGGTGAGATCGGCAACACATACAATTCGATTGGCGACAAGTATGTATGCAATTGTTGGGTGTTGATCCATCTATGAGCAGACTCAGGGGCTCACGGTTGATTATACCGTGGTTAGCAAAGCAGTTTCCTCAGTTATCCCCTTCCCATGCTGATGAGTTATATGTACAATGGTATGTTAGGGCATATATTATATAGATTCTAGGTAGGTGTTTATTTGCTGAAAATCATAGCATATGATGAGTATTATTTTTTTACCTTTACTTGACAATTTTGAGATAGCTGGATAGTATTGTTAGGGTAGCGCTTACCTTGCATGGTTGTATAAAGAAATGTACACGGTAAGTAAAAAAGATGTAAAGGACATTACAGGTCTCTTGTTATTGTTATAACTATGGGCATGGGAGCGGTTCTCATTTATAACCCTACATAGATTACATATTGAGGAGCCACTTCAAATTAAACAGTTAGATATGAGGTAAGTAGTGAACATTTACATTGCTATCTTTTAATATATAAATTTAATATATTTATGTTATTGTAAGTGCAGATGGAGAGACATATTTTCTGTTACACAAGTATCGATGCACATACTTATTTCATACCATTTTTGTCTAGATATGCAAAAACCAGATGAGATAAATATATAGATATTTATCAATTTAGTACATGTTTTATTATATATTGTAATTTATTTATATTTTATCTTTTTATTCATAGATTATATGGTAGCCATATACTTCTAATATTATTGCTACTTTACCGAATTACTACTTAGATGGATAGGATTTGTGGCATCGTTGAGTGTCACTCATCTATTTCCATATTGTGGAGTGGCACTTTGTTGATAGAGTATTGCGCTAGTTCGGTATTCATCAACCAATTCCAGATACCTGTGATATCGATGCTAGGTTATACCGATTTGATCACAGGAGTCACACCGAGCAGGATTGGGCTGATGCACATCGGTATTATATCCATTTATAGGGGAGTCGTTAGGATTACATTGTTGATGGTTATTTAGTTGATGGTATCATGGATTACAATGATCCATATATGTAGTGGTACCATCGTATCTCCCGGTCGACCGTCCTCGACCGGTCCACTCGATTTTGCATGATGGACCACCAAGTGCCCGATCAACCACGAATGAATATATTTTATTTTATTTTATTTTATTTTTTAGCTTGAATCTGGTGGTCAGGGCTTAGGAAGGTCCGCCTGGGTGTGATTGGGTTAGTGCGACAAAAATCATGTCAGAGCACGTGCCTTTCATCGAACAAGTTCTAAGCACAGTTTGGTCTCCTGTGGTGATGGTTGAAAAGGATATAGGCAAGACTGACGGGGGTTAGTCGTCCAAGGAGTTTGATGCGGAGAATGGTTCTTGGACTCGAAAGGCTTAGGGGCTGTTGAGAAAAAGCTCGACGGATGGAATACAAAGTGCCGCTAGAGGAGGTTGAAGAGCTACGGTGGTTTTTTAACAAGGTTCTCAAGTTCCCATGGGCCAAGATGAAGGAATCGAGTAAGCAGCGGGAGAATAGGTCTATCCTTGAACAGAGCCTCGACTGGTTGGTATGGTCGGAGTGGATTGCGAAGTATTTTAAGATCCGGAGGAATCTCAAATTGGATCCAGAAGCCTCCTTTCTCCTTGTTGAGCATCAGCACCTCATAAGGTTTCGATCGGAGGTGGACTATGAGGTGATCCTTTCTGATGGCGAAGCCAGATGTGGCGGATTTTGTTCTCAGTGCATAGATAATGCAAGGGATAGTGTGACCATGCAAGGGGAGTTATGACTCAAAATCTATTGGGTGATTGGCAATGGACAGTCTGCTTATTTCTTTCATGATCCATGGATATCTAATATTCCAGTGATCAGTACTCCAAGATACTTTCACACCCTCACTGTATAATTAATTTGAAATTGATTCTTAATTCGACTTTTAATAAGAGAAAGAGTTTTAGGATTGATCATTAGCTGTGATTTTTAGAATTTGACAGCTTGTCCACGTACGAGCAATAAGCATAAATAGTAACTCTTCTTGGAGGTTGTTTTATCTTTTTAAGAAATATGATTTTTAATAATTTTTCTCATTTGAGAAATATAATTCCAAAAGTCCAGTACATTACTACGTAGCGATTTATAATATATCTTGTTGTTGCCAAGATCGCCATGGCCCGTAGCTGCTACCGGCACCGGAGTGCGCTCCCTTCACTGCCTGGCGGTCCTCTGGTCCTGGACCTGCAAAACAGGGATTAGTGACCGGGATCGGGGTTTCCGACGAGAGCACTCCGACGATCAAGTCAGTGACGATCCAGGGGAACAGGTCCTCCTGGTCGAGCCCCTTTGTTATGGACTCCATGCTAGGAGGAGTAAATAGTATGAGAATGAAAATGAAAACGTAGCAGGGGAAGAACGACGGCGGAGACAGAGGGGGTTCTCTGCTCGACCGCTTCTCCTTGTTCCCCTGCTTTGTCTCTTTAGTGGTGATGGTGGTGGTGCTCCGCCCTTCTAATTGAGCTTGCACCGGTGATGCGTTCTCTTTTTTTTGTATTGTTGTTGTTGCAGTTGTTGTTACCTTCTCCCTTCCGGGGATGTCGATCATTCTTTTTTGTAGTCAAAAGATGACCGTTGGACACTTGCCTTGGGATCCTCGTTGGGCTTGCAGGTGCGTGCAACGGGATACCGTGCCATAGACGGGATATTTTTCCTGACATGCGGTGGGGGAAACTTCTATTTGCTCTGACATCCTCTCCGATCGCCCCATTCTGGGAAGCTTGGCAGAGCCTCGATTCGGGAGCCACCACCCCCGGGGTTCGTACTCTCTGACTGGCCCATTCTCCTAGTTGTACAGGCGGACAGGCAGTTATTACGATATGGCAAGCGCTGCCCCATAGTCCTTTGGATGATGGTCCCATCCTTCAGCCTTTATTTGGGTTGGAGGCCGAGCAGGGGAGGCAGGGGCTCGATCCGGTGGAGGACAGGTGGTGGCTCCGTCCCAGAGGGCTCGACCTCGGAGAGAGACTCCACGTGGCAGGTGAGGGCTGAGCTCGACTCTGACCACAGGACTCGATCTCGAGGGGCTCGATCCGGCGGAGGACAGGTGGCGGCTCCGTCCCAGAGGGCTCGACCTCGAAGAGAGACTCCACGTGGCGGGTGAGGGCTGAGCTCTACTCCGACCACAGGGCTCGATCTCGAGAGGCTCGATCCGGTGGAGGACAGGTGGCAGCTCCGTCCCAGAGGGCTCGACTTTGGAGAGAGACTCCACGTGGCGGGTGAGGGTTGAGCTTGATTCTGACCACAGGGCTCGATCTTGAGGGGCTTGATCCAGCGAAGGACAGGTGGCGGGTCCATCCCAGAGGGCTCGACCTCGGAGAGAGACTCCACGTGGCAGGTGACAGCTGTTCCATGTCAGCGACCCTGCCACATCACATCTCAAATTAAAGATAATATACTACAGAATATACTGCAAATAAAAACTATATGAGTACCAATAAAAGTATTAAGAAATACTGAAGCATGAATCTAGTCATCCGCTACAAGTACCTATGGTTGTGGAGGGAATTAATAGTAAAAGTGATCTACAAATCGATCAAATTATGCAAATCCCTCATTCAGACATGCCTCAAATGCATTTGCCCGTGTTCTGATCTGATCTACCAATGTATTGATCTAGGCCATAAAGGAGATCTCGAGTGCATTTATTCGATTATACATACATTGGATGATTACTAATTAAATTGAGCAAAGTGGCCAGGCTGAGCAAGTTGGATAGGCTATGTAGACTGAGTAGACTACCTAGGCTGGTCTCTACCAGTAGGCTCACCTTCTTCTTCACTATTATTTTCTTCTTCATCTACCTTGGCAATGCATCTTCATACCTTATGGAATTGTGTATAACTTATATACCTCAGAGATAAATGATTGTACGTGTCAGAGGATCTAAGCTTGATAACTTTTCATCTTCAATGATAGTGTTGGAAATTCTAGGCGCTGATCCCACTTGTTGGGAGGACCGGACCGGTGCTTATACACAATGGATACAGCGAAAGCAACGTGGAAGGATACGGTCCAACAACCTGTTCTTGGATTCAATATCATGCAACAATAGAGATATAAATATAGGAGGAAAAAGAGAGACTGCTTTATTCCTTTGGAGAAGAACCTTGTTACAACAAACAAGACAATACTCGATAGCACCTCTTCTGAAACCCCAGAAGCTTTTCGTTGTCCGACACATCTTCTCTCTTGCAGGCCTCACGTCCTAAGAATCCACGTACGCCATGCATGGACAATACCTCAACGTGCATCCCTTCTTCAAAGCCCTGTGGAACACCACATGGCACCAAGCCCTCCATGTGATATCTCCCTCACGTGCGCCTCTCTGCAAGCCCAAGCCATGACCGTGCCTCCTCTCACCGAAAAATGCTCCACCTGTGGACTACCTCACGCAGAATCCTCTCACGGCCATGTCCCCCATGTGGAAAGTCCCTCGACGTGGTCTCGCCCTAAAGGGGGCGCTCCAAGATCAACCCCCTCACGGTAGTGACCGTGAGGAAGTCTTCACGCTCCAAGCCTTGGCTACGTGGTTGGCCTCTCTCCAAACCGAGAGACCCCAAAGGGGTCGGCCCACTTATGGACACACCAAACCGCACTCCCCACTTCTTAAATAGAGTGGACGGTGAAATCCTCTTGGTCTTGGATGTCTTGACTCCTTTTTGAATTCTTGGGCTCAACCACTTCTTGGTTTGTTAGGACTCAATCATATGGGCGATTAGGACTTGGATTCTTGGCCAATAACAAACTGGTTAGAACTTCCTAGGTAGTTAGGCTTCCAATTGGTTACAATCAACCAATTCGGTTAGGATCCTAGGTGGTTGGGCTAACCAACCAACCAACTAACCATCTAACCAACTAAGCTAACATCCTAACTAATTTAACAAACCTGGACCCAACCTCATAACCCAATTGGGTTATGTTACAATCTCTAAAAAAACTCTCCCTAAGTCATATGCGAAAACACTCAAATTTAGAGCATCCCTGGAACAGCTCCAGGAATTTGCTTGGGACACGCCCCCAAGCTCCAGGGATTACCTCCAACATCCCTACTATGGCCTCCCAAGTCTCTCCAAGGCTTGGGAGCACCACGCAAAACCCTACAGATAAGGACATCAAAATACTCAAAAATAGCGACCAAAAGCATTTCATAGGATAAAATAGAATTCAAACTTTAAAAGCATTTGTTCATATAATTTATTATTATATATGATAAATTAACATGTTCATCCAAAATAATCATTTTGAGTAGATAAATATCTAGGTATAATGCATTATCTCTATAACCTTCTCTAGATAATATATTAAATATGATAATATGATGAATTAGTCGATTCACAAGTGACAAATTATGTGCACTAGGTTTAGTAGTTTGACTTAAAGTATTATTTTCATAAATAGTTCTACTGGAACTTTGATTATCTAACAAACGATGACTCTAACAAGTATTATTAATATGATGAATTAGTCGATTCACAAGTGACAAATTATGTGCACTAGGTTTAGTAGTTTGATTTAAATTATTATTTTCATAAATAGTTCTACTGGAACTTTGATTATCTAACAAACGATGACTCTAACAAGTACTATTAAAGTATTCATCACCATCTGATGAAATATGTAATATTTGATCAAGAGCACTATAGTTAAACTCAATAACCTTTTCTTTGACATACGGTGTAATAGAGCAATTTGTATTGTCAAAACTAAAATTACTATAAAAGTATTTTACTGGAGTATGCTAGGTTATCTTGTTCATTATGATCATAAAAATCCAACCCATTCTTTTAAATAAAAATCGAATTTGAAAATCAATAAAATAATTTAAAACTACTATCCTTCTTTTGATAACTTTTCTTTGAAAAAATTTTGATCTAAACTTTTTGCTACACTCGTTATTCAAAAATAAATCATTTTCATACCTAGTTGCAGGTTGCTTTCTTTTTTCTACTCAGGATCTTTCTACGATTTTTATACCTTCACCCTTTCTTGAAGCCATTGTATATATTTGAGGGAGTAGAGAGAATTTAAAAGATTTTAGAGAAGAAGAAAGATTTGAAACTAAAGATGAGTTAGAAAGGAGTAGAGTGGATTTTAAGAATTTTAGATGAGAGGAGAAATTTGGAACTAAAGAAGAGTTAGAAGGGAGTAGAATGAATTTTAAGGATTTTAGAGGAGTTGAGAATTTGGAAATAAAGTTGAGTTAAAATGGAAGGGAGAAGCATATTAAATAGACCCTCCAATAAGCTCTTTATGATTGCTTATGACTGTTTTGAGCTTTTATGACAGCTTTTGACCATTTATGACCGTCATGATCGTTATAAATTTTTTAAATTTAGATTAAAATAAAGTTGTGGGTTTAGGATGAAATTTTTTTATTATCAAACCACAATTTCAAGCGGCCATTTTAGCATGCGCTGGCAGCCTAAATTTCATTGCATCCTTCATGGCAAATTAAGCCTAGTTTTTTTTTTGATAAACAAAAGAAAAAGGGATGGATAAATCCCGTCATAGCTACCTTTCACTTGGGGGGATGCTAGACCATATTTTCGTATGCCCTCCATCATAGGTGAGTATGTCAGTCCGACTCCACAAACGTAGGTGAGTATGTCAGTCCGACTCCACTAAATAGACGGTGGATTTAATCGAGTCACCCGCAGAGATCATGCCTCGAATCCGTGATCAATGGATGAGGGGTTTAAGCCCTTACCAACAGGACTATCGCCTTAGCGATAATTAAGCCAAGTTTTGTAAATACTTTTAAAGCCAACCTAATCCCAGTAATTAAACTTTTATTTAGCATTATTTCGTTAAGATGCTCTGAACCCATAAAATAGATTCATGAGAGTCTATTAAAACGACCTGGCGACAGTTAGGATTCCTGAGAGTCTGTTTGGAAAGCTTGACCCGGCGCACGGATAAAATAGATTTCAAGCCCAAATGCTGTCTTCTGATGATCAGGCCCATCAGAACGAACCCCAGTCCAAAAAATCCAGACTCAGGCCAAGAAATCCAGCAATTGCTACCCGAGAACACTGACCATCCGCTCTTGGTCGATAGAGTAGGAATAGTTTCTTTGTTTCCTGGTAGTTAACCGTTTCCAAGAATATTGCCTCTATTGGTACATCCACATGAAGTTAGAACTCAGCTTGGTTTATGAAAGTTGGAACCTCATATTGCCGATCTATTTACTGACCACAATAACCAAGCAATATCAGAGAAATTGCTTATAAAACACCTAAAGAACTATCAATCTTCCGCCAAAGACTCCAAACCATCAAATTTCAGCATCTTAAGATAAACATGTGGGAGATTCAAATCACATATCAAAATTCAACGAAAAATCAGAAAAAATAAAAATAAATTGTGTTAGACATACCATTTAATATACTTATTTAAATATAATTTTTTCTTCACTATGCAGATGGTTTTGCGGAAATTATTGACTCCAAAATAGAAAGCCCATATACTTCTATACTTTAGGCTGCACCCCAAAAGTATAAAACATCAACATCAATACTTGCTCTTTTATAAATAAGAGAATATGGTTGTAAGGAAGAAAAGGTTTGGAGGAAAAAAAAAAAAAAGTTATTCCCCTCCACCGGAGCACATCGTATCTATGAAAGTGAAAAGGAGTGCCTTTTTATGAAAAAACATAGCATTAAAAAAGAAAAAAAATAAAGCTTCTCTTGAACCAAATGGCCAAGGGCCTTGTTGGGAGTTTGAAAAGAAAGAAAGAAAGGATGAAAGAAAGAAAAAAAGATTGACGAGAAGGGAAAAGAAAAGAACAAAAAATTATTTCTCTTCTCTTGATTAAAAGTTTAATGAAAGAAAAGAAATAATTTTTTTTTTTTAAGTTAGAAATAGAGAAAAAGAGAAAGAATGAAAATGATACAGCATTCTTTTATTTTTAAAAGGATAAAATTGAGATTATAAAAAGTTTTACTTAATTTCAATTTTTTTCTCTTTAATTTCCTTCGATTTGCAGGAAAAAAAGTTTATAAATTTGAGAAGATTTGTTTTTCTTCTCTTTCACTTATTTTCTTTCTTTTTATTTTTTTAAAAAAATCTTCAACTATGAAAAAGGAATTTTTTTTCCTATTCTCTCCTTGTTGGGATATGCGCAGTGGATTAAACCAGTTTAGGCCTCCAAATAGTTTCTATTTACTCACTTAGGCAATTAACCAATCACAACACAGGCAGATATCAAATCAAAAGTAGACGAGATTTATGTGGTTCGGCAAATTATTGCCCACATCCACCAAGAGGAAAGGAGTAATCCACTACAATCCGACACAAATCTAGATACAAAAGGAATACAAATATCCAGATAACAAATGCCATATTAAAAACAAAGAGACATAATAAATAAACAAAAGAGGATGAAAGAAGCACGAGAAAAATTCCAAATACCAGGCCTCTAGCTTTTTCTGGTGCCTGGATCGAAGAAAAAATATGTCTGAAATTTCTATGGATTTTTTCTCTCTCTGTCTCTCTCTGTGTATGTGTATCAAAGACCGCAGGCTCTCTGTGGTTAAATAACCATCTGAAACGGTGTCCAAAACAGACCTAAAACGAGTACAGAAAGTCCAAAACACTCCCAAGCCGTCAGATCAAAGAACAAAGGCTAAGATCGTACCAAAATCCGTGCAAGATACCCTCAAATCAAGCTCGGATTAATCTCAGCCATCCGATCGATTGGACGGTCCAGAATGCGAGAAATCGCGTGGACCGCGCGTACACCGTGAGAAACAAAGAGAAAACTGTACGGGAAACCAGGGAAACGCCCCAAGAGGAGCGCCGCAAGCGACTGGGCCGAGCCCATGCACGCGCCTGCGCACTGGGCTGGGTCGAGCGCCCGCCCGCGCTGTGCATTGTGCGTGGGTCGGGGCTTCGTGGCTGGGCTTTCATGGGAGCAAAAGCGATAACACTCCTGTTCTCCTCTTTCAACCATGGAGCATGATAAAAAAGGATAGAAAAGAAAAGAAAAGTTATTTCAATGAACAAGAAAGGATTTTTAAAAAAATCTATAACTATGAGAAAGGATTTTTAAAAAGAATTCTAACAAAACTTCCGATGGTTCTCTTGGACAAGAATAGAAACGAAAAGTTATTTTAAAAATAAAAAACTCTAATGAAATGGACAAACATCATTCCAGTGATGTAGGACAAAAGGGAGCATGGCAAAAAGGAAAGCTGAGGACAACAATCGCTCATTATTGAGCTACGTATTTATGGTGCTTATTCTAAAACAAGATGAGAAGCTGTCGGTGAGGAATTTCAGACCTATAAGCCTACTGAATAGCACCTATAAAATCATTATCAAATTTTTTTCTAAGAGACTTTCACTTTCTACTTGAGCTTATTGATCCAGCATAACCTATCTTTGTTAGAGGTTGCAATTTGGCACAGTGCTTTCTTAGTGCATATAAGATATTAGAATTTTATAAAATGTCAAGTGAAAAGGGCATTTTATGCAAACATGATTTTGAAAAAGTCTTTGATAGCTTGAATTAGAATTTTTTATTTAAGATGCTTTAAGTAAGAGGTTTTTCTAATAAGTGGCTTGGAAGGATTTGACATATGATATTATCTGCTTCTATTATAGTACAACCGAATGGTGAACTAGGTAGATAGATTAAATGCTAACAGAGGTATAACAAGGTTGTTATACCAAATCAACTTTTCTTTGAATTGGACTAGAGCCAACAATTTTTTTGCCCAAAGATCCTCCCCTTCATCAGGAGTCCGAAGATCCTTTTCAGAGATCCGAAGACTCTTCTTTAGCGGAGGCCCAAAGATCCTCCCATTCATCAGAAGTCTGAAGACCCTCTTCAGAGGTCCGAAGACTCTTCTTCAGCGGATGACCAAAGACCGCCCATTTCATCAGAAGTCCGAAGACCCTCTTCAGAGGTCCGAAGATTCTTCTTCAATGGAGGACCAAAGATCCTCCACTTTATCAGAAGTCCGAAGACCCTTTTCAGATGTCTGAAGACTCTTTTTCAGCGGAGGACCAAAGATCCTCCACTTCTTTAGAAGTTCGAAGACCCTCTTCAGAGGTCCAAAGGCTCTTCTTCAGCGGAGGACCAAAGATCCTACACTTCATCAGAGGTCTGAAGACCATCTTCAGGGTCCGAAGACTCTTCTTCAGCAGAGGACCAAAGATCCTCCACTTCATCACAAGTCCAAAAACCCTCTTCAGAGGTCCGAAGACTCTTCTTCAGCGGAGGACCAAAGATCCTCCACTTTATCAGAGGTCCAAAGACCATCTTCAGAGGTCTGAAAACTCTTCTTCAGCAGAGGACCAAAGATCCTCCACTTCATCAGAGGTCCAAAGACCCTCTTCAGAGGTCTGAAAACTCTTCTTCAGCAGAGGACCAAAGATCCTCCACTTCATCAGAAGTCTGAAGACCCTCTTCAGAGATCCAAAGACTCTTCTTCAACGGAGGACCAAAGATCCTCCACTTCATCAGAAGTCCGAAGACCATCTTCTTCAGCAAAGGTCCGAAGACCTTCCATTTCATCACAGGTCCGAGGACTCTTTCATTTTAGAGGTCCGAAGACCCTCTTCTTCAGCGGAGGTCCGAAGACCCTCCACTCCATCAGAGGTCTAACCGATTGACTCCATTAAAAAGTCCAAACGACCCATACTAACCAGAAAGTTCTAGAAGTCCCTTTCCAACTGGTACCAGAATTCTGTTACAACAGAATTCTGCCATATCAGCGCCTCTACTCCACCACTCCCACGATGCCGCCCCTATCCTGGCGCCACATGGCCACTATCCAGATCTTCCAGGGGTAGATTGGTCATTCCTGGCTGCATCCTTAACAGATTCTGGCGCATAAGATAAAATGGGAGACATAGGTAAAGAGAAGACAAGTACATGGACTCTTTCCCTCTTCACGAGCTCATCTTCTACATAGATTCCTCCATTCTGTTGCCCTCAAGCTCCCACTAACTTAAGCATCGGAATGTCTCTCGCCAGAACACTACCGACCCTTGGAGACGTTTTTGCAGGAACCGAGAGAGGAGCGCTCCAGCCATAGCCAACCAAGTCCGGTCCGGAAGAAGTTGCAGCAACAAAGGTGATCCTCTTACCATTATTATTATTATTTTATGACGGTGGATATCCTTTCAATGATATTGAAGGGAGCGGGTGAACTTGGTTTGATTAAAGGGATTGGATATCAGGAGAAATTTAATGATATTTTAAGCTTGCAATTCACTGATAATATCTTGTCGGTTTGTGTTGCGAAGTTAAAAAGTGTTCTTGCGGCAAAGATGATTCTTCTTGCTTTTAAAGGGATATCAGAATTAAAAATTAATTCATAAAAACTCCATGATATGTGTGTAATGAATTGCAAAATAGGATCTCTCCCCTTCATGTATTTGGGCCTGCTCCATTATAACCGAAACAATGCTAGATGCTGTTGATCGAGAAAATAAATGCGGGGTTGGCAACATGGAAAGGATGCCCTTTTTTCATGGGGTAGCAGACTAACATTGATGAATTCAATACTGCTCTCTACTTCACCTTCGCATTTTATGTCAATGTTTATATTACTAAAGTAGGTTAATAAATAACTGGATAGCATGAGGAAGGTATTTCTCTAGAGAGGCATAAATAAGGTTAGCAGTTTTTACTGTCCGGTAAATTGGGACAATGTATATATATAAATCTAAATAGTAAGGTAGATTAGGGGTAATGAATTTGTTTGATATGAACCAATCTTTGCTGGCTAAATGGGCTTGGAAGTATTTGTAAAGGTCCGTAAACTACAAGTGGTACTAAGTGAAACAAGCCTACTACTTCGAAAGAAGGTTGGAAATGAGATTTAAAAAGATTTCTCATAGATTACTGACAGTGTAAAAGGGTGTTTGCACAAAATCTCAGGCATTGTGAAATTGTATATCATTCGGAGTTGGTAAGGGTACTGATATCCATTTTTGGGAGGATGTTTGGCAAGACAATTGTCACGTCCTGAATTCAGTACTGAAATCGGCAATGCGACGGGCCGCACAATCCTAGACATCACCCTAGAAATCATGCCAGGCCTATCCTTCAATTCAATATCCAAGCAATAGTAAAGAACAAGATTAATAGGTAGATAAAATTTTACTAAAATTTAAGACAACTTATAAACTAAGGGATTAATATTAAACCTAGTTCCTCGCTGACGGGTCCCAAAGTCCCATTGATCTTCCATATCTGTAACAAAAATATAGAAAAATAGGGGGTGAGCTATACAGGCTCAGTAAGTTATCATCATCTCCAATATACATACATAAATATGCCATTAACACACAACAAACATCAACACATCATACAAACAAGATATCCAGCATCAAAATATTATAACCAGCAATACTATGCAAATGTGTATACTTAATGCAACCGACACGACTATGGATGGCCAACTTTTACTTTCCTCCCATAGTCCCTTTGACTATGGCTATGATCGGCCCGTGGCTAGCCCCGAAAGAGACTAGATCATGTGTACACATACTGCTCATCGGTCATCCCAACTGGAGGTCCAAAAAGAAAACTAGCTCTGAAATCACACGAGAAAACATGCATCCCCAGCATGTACCAGCAACTGCCATGCATGGTTAAAAGCAAAGGTAACTAGCTCCTGTGTACACTTATTGCTCAACGGTCATGCGCCAGTGATAGCCCCCACACACTAACATAATGCATGCAACCCAATGCAATCCAATGCATATTAACATATACTACATACATTTAATATTTTATAAATACATAACATATTTGGCATATAATATCATAGGTCAAGATAACTTACCAGAAAGGATTCTAAACTGCCTATTTGAACCTCAACTTTGATTTCGAGAAAGATGGAGACCCTGACAAGATTAATTATATAATTAATTTCCTATCTAAAATAAACTAACATAAGAAAATAATTTTTAGTCCGATTTGGATCTTGGCTTAAACCCTAAAAACCAATTCAAATAATTTTATTATTATTTTTAACATTATTTTTTTCAATTTTTCCATTCCCCCTTTTTCTCTCTCTTCATCATTTTTTTTCTTTTCTTTTTTTTCCCTTTTTCCTTTCTTCTCTCTTTTTTTTTCTTTCTTTCTTCTCCGATCCCCTTTCCTTTCTCTCGGCCTGTGCTCGCCTCCCTTGCTTCGATGAGCCAGAGAAGGGCGGCGGTCCACCAGAGCTTCCTAGATGGAGCAGGAGAGGTATCGCACATCACCGGCGGCGGTCGATCACCAGAGTAGAGAGGAAGGAGATGGGGCTCTACCCCCTCACTGCCGTCATAACCGACCTAAGAAAACCACCGAGAAAGAAGAGAAAGAAAGAGAGAAAACTCATCGACGACGATCCACTAACGCTCGATCACCGGAGACAAAAGAAAAATCAATGGGAAACTCGACTATGAGGGGGTTTTAAAGAGAAACATGAAATGAGAGATCTCCTTGCCGTACGGGGAGGAAGCTCATTCGATCGGGTCCCCCTCTCCCTTACGACTCTCACCGGTCGATTCCCACCTCATCTCGGCCCTCCTCCCGATTTTCCCGGTGATCGCGGTGATCGAATAAACAGGGGCTTCATCCCCTGTTTCCCCTTTTTTTTTTTTTTCTTTAATTTCCTGCTTTTGATCTGAATTCGGCAGAAGCTGCTGACTTCAGCCCACCGAGCCCAAAATAGCTGGGCCTCGCAACAATATTCTACAATGTGTCTCCTTTCAAGAGCTGTACAAACAAGCTGTGAAACTTGCCAATATCATTCTATATTAGAGTTGGAGGAACCTAGGATGGATTGTTCCAGTACTACCGGGGGCTGTTGACCGGAGCCCAAGCGGAACAGCATGATATTATGTTGCAGCATTTTTGACTTATCAGACCTTTGCATGTTGCTGATACCCCGATATGGAGATTAACATCGACCAATTCTTTCTCAGTTAAAAAAGTTTCTTAATTTGGATGGTTTCAAATGCCAATTCTTCCACACTTTGGCAAATATCGGCTCCAGAGAAAGTTAAAAAGTATTCTTTTAGTTGGCGATGAAGAATAAACTTCATATGGAAGAGATTCTTATGAAGAAAGGATAAAATGTTAGCTAGAGTTGTATGTTGTGTTGCTATATATCTCTGAATGTGTGAACTATTTCTTTTCCAGATGCCCATTTTGCAAAAAGCCTATGGGCTGCTATAAGATTCAAGTTAAGCTTTCTGCTTGACCAGGCTCCTTTTTTAATGGAGAAAGGGGGAAAAAAAAAAGAAAAAGGAGAAGTGGTGATCAATTAAATACAACAGTTTATTGAAAAATTTGGAAAGAGAGAAATACAAGAATTTTTTTTTACATGAATCAAGATCAGTATATGGTATATTACAATTCATTAGTCAAACCTCCATAAATTGGTTTGTTTTATGCTCTCTAAAGCGTTGAATCACAAAAAACTGTGCTCAAAAATTGAAACCTTGCATGCGGTATTGCAGCCATCGGATGCAGCACATCGAATATTGTCTAATGGCCCTTGTACCCTCTGAATCTTGTTGTTTTGCGTTGTTTTGTCTACTGTTCACAGAGCGATTTTCTAGTCCCTGTTGATAGGAGGATATAGCAATCTCTGTTAATCTATACATTCTTGTAACCTGTAAATTCTTCTCACAATACATACATGGGGGAACCATTTTACTTCATTTTCTATCAAAAAAAAAAAGAAAGAAAGAAAAAGGTCACTCATTGAAGACGATGTAGTGTGGTTTGTAAATTAGTTAATATTGGGAGCTTGCTAATCATGGTTAAGTTGGAAATTAATGTAATTTCAAGGCTGGTTTGTTGCATGGATCTTAAGAATGGTTCAGATCTATGAAAGAAAGATCGGTATGGAGACTGAAATTCAGTTTAAAAAGTGATAAAGGAAACCGTCGGTCTTAAAAGAATCCTTCACCTCTCGCTTTGTTTGATTTGTTCATTTTCTTCCTGCGGTTGTTCAAGAACATCACCAAGTCAAATGAGTTCCAACTTTGAAGCTGACACAAGGCTACATAAGCCAAAGCTTTCATGATATCATTTCATGGAGAGAAACCAAAAGCTAACTTGTTCTTTTTCTTTGAACGAATGAGAAGCGAAAGAGAGAAGAATATAATGAGTCCACTACTACAACCGACAAGTGGTAGCTTCTTGAGAGAATGGTGCCGTTCTCGCGCAACGAAAAAAAGAGGATTTTCCTCATCAGTCTATTGCAGAACTACTACAGAGTGTATTGTCTGGTGATGTATAAAAAGGTATAGGTTCCAAAAATCTAGTAGATGATAACAAAAACGTCACAAATATATGTTTCGATGCATACGCTTTGGAAAGTAATAGGATAATAAATTTCAAGTTGATTCTAATCAAAAGTTGGATATATTGTCTAAATCATTTATGCCTGAATATCTATGCTAAAGTATGTAAAAAATATCAAGAAGAAAATCTAAAATATATGTCTTCTACTATCAAAAGATAGGATGGAATAAGCCCACAAAAGCAAATAAAGATGTCATTTAAACTGCACCTATATAAAGCAGCATGCGGATAACTTGTAAACTCTGGCTTGGGCTGAAGTCGGCAGACCCAGCCGACTTCAACCCAGACTGAGAAAAAAAAAAAAAAAATCGGAGAAGACCGAAACAGGGGAGGGGAGATCTCCCTAGCCGGCCGGAGTCTTCGCCGGAAAACTCGGTGGGAGAGTCGTGGAGGCATGGGAGGTGGTCGGCGTCGGATTCGTGGGGTGTGGGACTCGGTGGTGGAGTTTTAAACGGCGAGGGGATCTCATCATTTTTTTTTAAAAACCCTCACCGCCGCCTCTCGAGCCATCTTCACGCTTTCTCTCCCTCTCCGACGAACGACCGGAAGCTCCCCCAACGCCGCCGGTGAGGTCCTTTCTTTTATTGCAAATTTTTGGGAGGTTTTTTTGTTAATTTGGATGGGTTTTTTTGTTTTGGTTCGTTGGGACCCGGCCGCTGCCGCCGTCGTCGCCACCGCAGCCGTCGTCGTCGCCGCCCTGCACAAGGTCTGTGAGAGCCCCTCGACTTGCCGGCAGGTGGAGGGGGGGTTGGGACGCCGGATCGGCCGAAGAAGAAAAAAAAAAAATGAGGAGGGGTTTTCGGGAGAAAGAAAAGAGAAGAGAAAGAAAGAACGAAGAAGGGAAAAAAAAAAAAAAGAGAGAGAAAAGAAAAGAAAAGAAAAGAAAAAAAAATTCTGTACGGCCAGAAAGAAAAAAAATAATTTTAAAAAAATAAATAAAATATATATAAATAAATGATAGGAGGAGAGAGAAGGAGGAGAGAGAAAGAGGAGAGAGGAGGGGAGGGAAGGAGGAGAGAGAAAGAGGAGAGAGAAGGAGGAGGGAGAAAGAGGAGAGAGAAGGAGGAGAGAGAAAGATGAGAGAGAAGGATGAGAGAGAAAGAGGAGAGAGAAGGAAGGGAGAAAAGGAAGAGAGAGAAAATCAGCGATTTGTTTTCAAGATTCGTGAAAAAATTAAGAATTTAGTTTTAATTAAAATTATTTATCTATGTAGAGAATCAGTCTTCTGAGCGAGAAGGCGTCGCACCGATTTCGAGTTCGAATTAGTACAAGCGTGGATAGTTGATTTGTAAGGACTTCTAAACTTGATCACCGTATTATTAATATATCTTACATGACCTGATTTGATTCGAGCATAAATTAAATATTTTTCATGCATAGTAGTTTTCGGATAGCATGATTTGATTTCCGGGTTACGGAACGAGTTTGTTGTTAGTGTTGTTTGCATTTGCCAAGTGATCTTGAAATGTGTTTGATCGTGATAGCGATCGTTGGAAAGTGACATGATCCGACTATGTGAAAAGAAATGATAAAGTGTTAAGTGAACTGGTGTTTGGACTAGCCATGCCACGGCGGTACCGTAGTTTCTCAGTGTGCCCGTCACAGGCTGGAGTGTGACAATTTGTGTGCCTGTCACAGGCTAGAGTGTGACAATAGTGTGCCAGTCACAGGCTGGAGTGTGACCGTGGTTAGTCCAGAATCCTAAAGATAATGGTTAAATAATTGAAAATTCTAAAAGAAACAAATGTGAAAAAAAATTTCAAAGTTTTTGGTTAAACATGAAATCTGAATTGTTGATTTCGTCATATGTTATGCTAATATTTTGCTGTTTTCATATATATGTAAATTATTATTGGTGATCTTTTGGAATCCCTTACTGGGCTATGTAGCTCATTTCCTATCATTGTTTTCTTTCAGAGAATCAGGATACTTAAAGAAGATCTGGGCTGGGCATGAGACGGAGCTTCTTAATTGTTGAGCTTGTTAGTTAGTTAGTTCAGTTACTGACGTTTGTGAATCAATAGACCAATTTATGATCATCGAGTTAAATACTGAATTGTACATTGTTAATGGATTATTAATATAATATTAATTTAACTTGGATATGTTTGAATTATTGTATACCTAGGCCTTGCATAATCTCTAGGATAAAATCTAAGATTTGTGCGGCCGGTCACGTAGCCGATTCTGATATTGAATTCGGGACGTGACATAACTTGTGGAGAATATCTTTTTCAGCAGTAGGTTGAAAAGAATCAGAATTAAAAATCCAACTGGCCTAGAAAGAAAGGAGACAGCGGAGGGGAGCCCAGAAGCCACCAAAAGTTACTAATCCGCAATGCGGATTTGGAAGACGCACGGCATCGACGTGGTTAATAGGCCGGTTAACAGAAGCGGTTGAGCCAACGGAAGCTTCGTACTCTGAAGACGATGGCATTGCTTCATAAAATAACATGGGAAACAGAGGTAACTAATGCCTTACAGAATACGGCATTTGATGAGGTCAGGACCGAGGAGTGTTTGCACTTTCGACCAAAACCCATGATTAGAGAAGCTAGGCCAAACGATGTAAGCAAACCCCACCCCCACCAAGAGAGAGAGAGAGAGAGAGATTGACCATGGAAGACAGGCCAATTTCCCTTCTAATTTTTTTCATGCACTTTGCTTGGCCATGGCGACCACGCCCACCTTTGCACGCACAAGTGGATATGTATCACCGGAGAGCTTGGGGCGAAAGGTGGATCATTCGAGTTGGGAAAGCCATGGATAAACTAAAGCAACATGCTCCCCACGTAGCGACCTACTTGGAAAACCAACAATCCACCTTCATTCGTCCCCTCCTTTTCCTTTGTAGGAGCCTTTCAAGTTTGTTAATGGATGCTAACCGCAAGGATTGGCCTTGATAAAGCCCTAATACGGTATGGGGCCAATTGATCGGGCGGCGAATCTAGAACAAATTAGGGGGTCCCAAAAACAAGTCACTCTTTTTGGACAGTGATGGGAGAGCACGATACGTGAAAGCCAAGGATAGAGGTAAACGAATTTAGCCTGCTCTCTCTGTAGTCCAAGGTAGTCTCGCCCCTTGGCGCCACATCAACAACTCAAACGAATCAAGAAAAAAGAGAGTTAGGAAGGAAGAAGAAAAATAAAGAGCTAAACCTCCACCCTTCGCACCATAAAGCCTCACTCGGACTAATCTCTCTCTGTGAACAAAAAAAGAACGTCATTGAACAGAGATTCTTGAGAGAGAGCGAGAGAGGAGGAAGGGAGAAATGGCAGCAATCGTTTCTTTTGTCTGTTTCTTTCTTCTAGTAATTGGCATGGCCCTCAAGGGCCATGGGGTCGGAGTGAACTGGGGGAAAATGGCGACTCACCAGCTCCCATCGGACATGGTGGTCAAGATGCTAATCGACAACGGGTTCGACAAAGTTAAGCTGTTCGACGCTGATGCCGACACGCTCACGGCCCTTGCGGGGACCGACATCGAGGTGATGGTCGCGATACCAAATTACATGCTTGAGGGGCTGAGCAGCGATCCACGGGCCGCCGTAGATTGGGTGGATGAGAACGTGACCTCCTGGAATTACACAGGCGGCGTAAACATCAGGTCGCTAGTCTCGTCCCTGATTCTTTTGCCATCTGTATCTCCTTTCTCCTCCTTCCTCATTGCAAGACGGGTTCTCTGGATTCCTTTGTTCTTCTTTGTTCCTCTTTTTTACTGAATCGATATCTTTAGGGGCATGCTAAATTGGATTCTTTCTTGAATAATTCTTCTCTCTTGTTTAAATTGAGATTTTTATCATTTGCAGTTCTAATTTGATGTCCATTTATCGCTGTTTAGAGTTAGATGTCGAGCTCTTTTGGGTCTTGCGGAAAATGGGTTTCTTTCGCTCTGTTCCTGTTACCGTCTAGCATTGTTCGGTTCAGAATGCTCTTCTTCTGACATTTTTAAGGCGCTCGAGCTTTTGGTTTCTTGAATGCCCTTCAGCAGATTCAAATATGCATACTTCTTCGTACTTGATGGAGTCTTTTCCTTTTTCCCCTTTTTCTCGACTGGGATTCTCTGGTACTCCATCTGATGTATGCTTTCTTTGCGGTTGTTTGCTGGGGCGGGGTTTTCCGTTCTAATTAAACGCAACTGCTAAATTTTTGCGAGAACGGTGATTGCTTTATTTATGATTATTTTCTTAGGTGTTTCATCTAAATGTTCGGACTTGGTTCTAATTGAAAAGTGTTTCCTTTGCTTTGGTGGGCTGTAAGGTTAGTGCAAAATTGTCGTATCCGTTTCTCTGATTTCTTCTTTTATTTTTTTTGTTATTTTGGCTACTGAAAACTAAAATTCCTATAAACTCACCGGGTTATCATGGGGAAGTATTAGACGTATCCGATCAAGTACTTGCAGTTGGTAATTTAGTGGCCAACGGCTACCAAACATGGAGACCATTCTATGCTTTTACCAATTTAATTCAATGATATCTGAAGCAAACGCAATCCAAAATTCAAACGTTGCAGATACGTAGCAGTGGGCAATGAGCCCTTCCTCCAGACATACAAAGGCATCTACAACGAGCTCACCTTGCCAGCACTGATGAACATTCAGAAAGCCCTCAATGATGCTGGATTGGGAGGTCGTATCAAAGCCACCGTCCCCTTCAACGCAGATGTATACAACTCTCCAGGATCAGACCCCATCCCCTCTGCAGGTGACTTCCGTTCAGACATCCGAGACCTCGCATCCAAATCATTCAATTCCTCTCGGAAAATGATGCCCCCTTTGTTGTCAACATATACCCATTCCTCAGTGTGTATGGCGACGACCACTTCCCGATGGACTTTGCTTTCTTTGAAGGCACCAGCAGGACCATCAAGGATGGTGATGCTTTATATACTAATGTTTTCGATGCCAACTTCGACACCCTGGTCTGGTCCTTGAAGAAAGCTGGCTACCCTGACATGCCCATCATGGTGGGTGAAGTCGGTTGGCCGACCGATGGCGATAAGAATGCAAACATAGAAATGGCAAAAGAGTTCAACCAAGGGTTGCTTCGGCATCTGATGAGTGGCAAGGGAACCCCAGCAAGAAAAGGAAGAAATATTGATGTCTACTTATTTAGTCTTATCGATGAAGATGCCAAGAGCATAGCTCCGGGTAACTTCGAGAGGCACTGGGGGATCTTCGAGTACGACGGGCAGCCAAAGTATGAACTGGACTTATCAGGTAGTGAAGAAGATGGGAATCTGGTTGGTGCTCGTGGGGTGAAGTACTTGCAGAGAAGATGGTGCATTCTTGATCCAGATGCTACCGACCTCTCCAGCTTGCCAGGAAGTATGGATTTTGCCTGTACTTTCTCGGATTGCACTTCCCTCGGCTATGGGTCGAGCTGCAACCATTTGGATCTCCGTGGGAATGCATCCTATGCTTTTAATATGTACTACCAGGTGAGGAACCAGAAGGCTGGTGACTGTGATTTCTCTGACCTGGCAATGATAACTGATCAGAATCCAAGCGACGAGAAGTGCCGGTTCCCGGTGATGATTGCTTATAGTTCAGTGGCAGCACCCGAAATAAGAGTGTTGGATCTGTTAGTAGGTATACTAGGAGGGCTCTCAACATTTCTTCTATTCTTATAAGAGGGAGGTGATGGGCTTAAACACAAATGCTTAGTTTGGATTTTCTGTTGCTTTTACAGTTCTCATTGATTAGATATAATTCTTGGTATGCACGAGTTAGAAAATCATGTCAAGATTGCTTTGGGTACCAAAGAAAGCAGATGTAGAAGCAGAGAAAAATTTAGTCTGGAAACTTTATATTCTAGTCTGGAACTTTTTATTCTCCTTTTTCTTGATTGCAGTCTGGGAACTTTTTATTCTCGCATGGAACTCTGTTATCCTTGAAAAGCGATTTCTCAGAATTGTTATCTTCAAACGGAAAAGCAATTTGGTCTATACGAAAATGATCAGCCTTGTGAACTCGTTCATCAAGAAGACTCCACCTACATTTGAGACTATTTGAGAACTCGGTAACCTATAGGCGGATGGAAACATATATTTAGTTGCTTAATTTTGATGCTGTCTTGAAAAGATGATGATGAGAGTTACTACTTCCTCCAGTGCTCGAGCAATTCTCCAGAACGCCCAGGGACTCTGTTTCAAGTGCAGCGGGGAGACGAAAAACCTCAGGTTTTAAATATATCATTGGCTTAATTGTTACGGTATGGCATGGAAAAACCTGGTAAGAAACTGGAACAAGACAAATCCCATCTAGCTGATCTCTATTCCAGTAACTAGCATCATTCAAAATCATGAGATGCCAAAAATTGTATTGGAAGGGAGAAGTACCAGCTAGCCTTTTGTACAACAGTAGGAACCCTGTAGCCGCAAACTAGCCATGTTGTTATTCTGAGTTCAGCATCAATGAGTTTTGGTGTTGCAATATTAGTTTTTGGAAGGACCAACTAATCCAGTCCCTCGACCACCGAAGTTTTTGGAAGGTCTTACTAAATTGGATTCCTTTGCCCTCGATTTCTTGGAGACTTGCCTTTAAAAAAAAATAATTCTTCGAGACTTGCTCAAGCTACTAGTAGACTAGCTAGAAAGAAAACTTCTTGGGATGGACCCATGCGCCAGCAAAGATGACCAAATTATCCAGTCCTAAAACAATTCAGGTTTTTGCCAGGGTGAATAATATTGCAAAACAATCTTTTGAGTTTAAATTGCTTAGATTACAGAAGAAAGATGCTGTGATAAACATTATAAAGACATGCGTGTTGACCCTTATGAACAATGGAGAAATTTTGGAAAAACACAAAAGGTTAGCCAGATATGACAAAACGATTGTCAAATCTTTTGGAGAACTAATAAGTTGGGTATAGTAAATTCACAACCAACCAAAAATGTGATAACGATAACACAAATTGCTTGATATAGATCACATAAGCAAGGTGCATACAATCTTATGCTGCTATTTGAAGACAATCAATGGATCTTATTTTTGGCATTTCTTCTTGTCAGTCTTGCAGCATATGACATTCGATCAACTTACTGAAAACTTTCATGCTACTTTTCCTCATGCAGAAAACCTGCTAAGAGACAACAATCGTCAACTGCAAATTCTAGTTGTGGAAACTTCTGATCAATTTCACTTATAACTGATATTTTGATTCACACCTCCAACTTCAACTTATATGACATCCAACAAGAGACAACCTTAAAGCTAACTAATTTTTGATGGAAAGTTGGTATTTTGAGATCCATCTTCAACATTTTGTATCTGAACATCATCATTGAGAGATATTGGCTGCTCATCTGGAAACAGGTTCTCCAAGTTTTGAGACTTAGCGAGGTTTGCATTTGCTTTGAGTTGCTGCTCGAACATTTCCTTAAGCTTTCGGCCCTGTGCTTCGATTCGCAATTGCAAATTTCGTTGAACCTGGTAAAAGTTATCACCTAAACAAAATCATAAACCAAAAAAAAAGGGGGGACCCTGTTGTATTGCTGAAAATTAGTGTACCTCCAGCTGCTCATGAAGACACCTTTGGACATCAAGTTGAATCCGCAGTGCTTCTGTGATCTGCACTCCACTGCAAAAGTATGGTAAATTCGAATTACCTAAAGTAGCTGGAGCTAAATGAAAGGTCATATATTTGATAGAAACAATATATTTCAGAATATGAAAAGAAAATGATGTTTTGATTATTTAACAATTTTTTTAGAAATAATGTCAGCAGAAGGTACCTTTTTGGATCAAGCTGTCGCATGTCATTCACACAGGCTTTTTTCTCAATTTTGCCTGCAAATATTAGGAAATATAGTCAAAATACAACAGAAATTTATTTACTAAAACTATTAAACGTAAAGGATGAATTAGTTATGGTTGTGCACACCCTAACTATATGCCAAAGTACATGAAAAAGCTTCTTTTTAAGGATCAAATGTTCTGCCCAAGGGGAGAAACAAGGAAAATGAATATCCAGATAAGCATTGGATATTTTTTGATGAATGTTTACTGTTTGAAAAGTAAAAGAGTTTTTTTTTCTGACAATAAACGAAGCCGGGTTGAAAAGTGTAAGAGTGATTAATATTTCTCAAACGAATACCCAAGGCAATCCAGATATAGGAGAGGTCTAGAAACTGATTGCATGTGATAGTCATATTGGACTAGATATACTACATACACTATGAAAATTTACTGATTAACCTATTCAATGTCTTTGCTTTTCCCAAACATTTTATAGTATACTCACAGAATGTCCGCAATTCATCAAATTTGTAATTATAGAATCTTAAGATTTTCCTTTACACATCATCAAAGAACAAACGAACATGAGCAATACCTGATTCATTCAACTCTAATTGACCTGGATATTGTTGGAAGTGAACAAGATTAGCGATATCTTGACAGTTTAAAATTAATGGTAAAGATGCAATAACTATTGGTCTTGACAGGTAAAAATGAAAGTTTGAGCCATATGGATGGGCTAGCCTTTGTTTGGTGTCAAGATATTTTTTTGGCTGAATCTTTTGCAATCATTTCCTTCCAGAATTAATTATTAGCAAGTGCAAAACAGCAAACTTAATGCCAGAACAATAAAACAGGCTTCCTATGGAGCCATATGTGAAGATACCATTATGAATCACAGGAAATGCTCTGATGCTCAAGTCAGTAAATGCGGTAACCAAAAAAACAAAAAACAAAAAAGAAACACAAGTCAAAAGATGACAAACTTTGACAGGTAGTTTTCTGAGGCAGTCTGCAGAACTCTTAAAAAATCTCATATTCTCGGCAATGAGCATCAAAGAGTTGTCAAAACAAATGGTTATAAGTGCAAGGTCTTATTGTCATGCACATGTAAGCACCTCAATGAAGAAAAAAAATACAAATGAAAACCGACAACTCCTAAATTGGTTTCTACATTTTATTTTCTTCCTTTTTATCTGTTTCTTTTTTATTTAAAAAAAAAAACAATTCAACATGCATGTGTTGAGTTGCACCTTATATGGTCACAATAGAATTTGGAGTTCCTAAACATTACATGGAAATTGATGTCATATTCTTTGCAACATGCAAGATGTTCAGTATTTGGCCCCAGTTACTTCAAAAGCAAAGCCAAACTATACGACCATGTATCCATGACTTGTAGAAAGTTCAAGCTGGAAGGACAAACAATTCCTCAACCAACTTAATCATTTACAAAGTACAATAATTCTCTGACACCTTTAGAAGAAAGATAGCAGAGAAATTGTTGTAGGTGAGTGGTTTATTAGCCAGAAGAAGATGGAATTCAATAATTACCTATTCCCTAAAGTGAATAAGTGAATTCATGCAAGGACACAATGCTGTTCTGCATGCCAATTTCCATAAACAAACATGAACTGTAGATTCATTTGCAGGATGCCTATGATTTCATAACTCGATTACATTATAAACCCCTGCATATTTTTTTTAAAAAATCAAATATAACATTTATAAACTCTATTCCTCTCATTTCTAAGATTTAAAATATTTCTGACTTTGTATATGATTTATAAAAAGGCTTTAACACCCATCTTCTTGCTAAACCAGAAGGTTTTTCAATGAATAGGAAGCTAGTGCCAAGGAAGCAGGATAAATTTACCTTCGGAAGACACTGGCATGTACCTGGCAATCCTATATTTCTGCATAAACATAATTTAGAACGCATTGTTTTCAATTTTACAATATATAAAAGTCACATATTTATTTAATAGAATTACCTGCAAGTGGCTCTTGATATGGTATATGGTTAATCCATCTGAATTCATAAGATTCAGAATTCCCTTAGGAGTTGCCTCTGCACACAGCAAGCCAGTACATGTCAGAATCCATTTCGAATTTTGATGCCTGAAAAGGACTCAAACTCATCCTCCCCGGTGACATACGATACTTAAACTACTTACTCTCTGCACCTCCAAGGCGATTGACACATTCGACAAACCGCTCATGGAGATCTTGGTTCCACCTAATCCGTGTTTTATTCGGCACAGATGTTCCAGATGAAGTGCCGGTAGGAGTAGCTGGGAGACCCGCCGAAGATTTTGCTTGTTGTTTCCCGGTTGGAGACTGAAGATTTGGTTTTCCCACTGAAGCATTTGATAGATTATATCCAACCTTGACAAAAGAACAAAGCATCAAACAATCGAAGAACTCACTCTAGAAAACAGTCAAGCAATTCAACAAGCACAAACAAATAATCATCTCTAAATGTTGTAACAATATTTTTCTATCATATAAATACTTACACAAGGTCTATCAAAAATAGAAATACTCACACCAGAATCATGAATCCCTCGAGGTGAATATAACTGCCTCGATTCCAAAGTAGAATACCCATTGCTTCGATTGCTTTGCAAATATGATTGAAGCCCGATCTCCTGATGATTTCCACATGGGAATCTGTTGGTATTATCAGAAAATATAGTAGTTGTATGTTCTTGCAGAGGAAATTTCGTGAGCGGTTCTAATGCATTCCCGGACTGGGAACCAAAATCACTCTGCTTCCCTGCATCAACACAGATATATGACTCTGAAGGCCTATCGGGCGAAGAAGTTTCCAAGTGAATTCCTGGCAATTTCGACAGCAATGGAGGGGTTGCAAATTGGTAGTCCAATGGAGGAAAACCCATGAAACGTTCAGCAGCATAAAAGGCAGAAGGTGTCGATCCAACACAATTAGGAGCAGTGGTGGAACGATTAGGAGTCATGAAGCCTGGCTGCGGCAAGCCTTTCTCCGAGCAGAGGGACGAATCAGAGGCGTTGGCAGCGTATTGCCGAGGACGGCAATCCAGTAATGCGCTCTGAAGAGGAAACCCTGTATTCCATGCCTGCTGAGAACTGAAATTTCCACAAGAAGGATTTAGGAGTTCAAAAGAAGAGCCGTTTAATGAATCATCGTTGCGATGATGGAAGTTGATCCTTTGGGTGTTCATTTAAAGACAATCTAAAACTACCAGAACTCACAAGATCTTGTAAACAACTACTACTTTTCACGCTTTCAGAAGAACAAGCATAAACACAGCTACAATTTGCTCATCAAATTTAAAGCAGAAGGCAGACAAATCATGCATGCACCAAAAAGGCAAGCAAGCAGAGGACGCCACCAGATTTCAAAGGTTCCATTTGGAGAGCTAGTGTGCCTCATATTCCACGAGGCTTCATGCACAAGAGAAGAATAATATTCAAAAACTTGAGTCCACTTTATTTATTCCTACGATGGATAGAGATGAAGAATGATTTAACTGAAACATGAAGATATAACCTCTATCCAACAAATTTACCCAAAAAAACAAAAAAAAGGTGGAGAATGAAACATGAACGCACATCAAGAGCCGTGGATCGGAGATAATCAAAACTCACCAAGTGACATACAATCCCGATAACGAATTAACAGAAGAAGATATTGAAAAACACCGAATTTAAAGCACAAGTTCAGAATAATGGAAGCCTTTTCTTATCGGAAGATGGAATCGCGGCCAGGCTTAGTAAAAACAAGACAGAAAAAGAATAGGATAGCTTCTTCCATCCATTTATAGCCGCAAAAGTTCAAATTTGCCCCGCGGATTTGAAGTTAACGAAGTGGGCGTCTCTACCAACACCAGAAGTCTAGAACCTAGTAAAAAGATCCAAAAAATATCTCAGCATGTAGAGACAAAAACCAGGTACAAGGAACGGCTTTGCGTGTATCAGCCCAAGCAGAAATTAACTCTTAATACAAGATATCGATACGTAAACGCGAATCCAAAACGAACAGGTAAGGGACACCAAGGCACCTTTAAAAAAAAAAAAAAAAATAGTAACCACAAAAATACTAAACGACCAACTACAAAATCCCAAAAATTGATTTTTGAACCAAAATACCTGGTGAAAGTCGTTTTCTTTAATCGTTCCCATATTGGAAAGTTCTTACGCTAATCAACTTTTTTGGGGAAAAAAAAAAAAAAAAACCGACAAAAGGAGTAAGAGGAAACTGGAAAAGGAAAATAAATGTTCTAACCTCCCATATTCTGGTGGAGTCTCTGGGATTTGAATTCCGGCGCCTGGGAGTCTCCGAGCCACCGGCCGCTCGCCGAGAATATCAGCAGCGCCGCCCGGGCCCCACCGGGCTCTGATAAGATTAAGATGTCCCGCGGGAGGAATATAAGGATTCCATGTTCGCTTACCCTTTTAGGGCGGAGGGGACTTTGCATGTCGGGCCGCCCACGTTGCTCGGTTGACTTGCTGCTAAATAATAGCGCACGGACACCATAGGATGGTAGATAGGTGCTCAAATTCATGTATTTTCGATCATAGATGCGGGATGTGATTTATGTAGTGATTTAATTAAATTCAAAATTTTATCTGGACATATAAAAAGAGAATAAAAAAATATTTTATTCTCATAATTTGATGGCATCATGCTATCATACTCACCTGACGGAAAGAATATTGTAAAAAAGTAGCTATAGTTATCGCGGGGATTTCTCTTCTCCATCTTTTTGGCTCATAAAAAAAAAAATAGCGCACGGACATGGAAACACGTGTCTTTCTCTTGGATAGGTTTGTAGGGCCCAGCTGTATTTTATTTGTACTTCGGGGATCAGAGTAGTACATAATACTGATGCAAACGCGGAGAGACAGGGTGCTTCGAGGCCAGGGTGGCCGCGTTTCACGTAATGCCGGACCCGTTAGCGATAAATATTCTCCAGAGATGGGGAAGGAATAACGGATAAGATGCGAGGGATCAATAGTAAGTTCATAATTTTAGTTTGTATATTTCTTGTTTCATCATTGGGATGAGCATAAGACCGCGAAAGGCCCCCCCCCCCCCCCCCCCCCCACACACAAAAAAAAAAAAAAAAAAAAAAAAAAAAAAAAGAAAAAGAAAAAAGAGGAGTGATGCGAGGCCTGCAATTCCAAGCGTGATGTGGAATCGAGTTGGTATTCAGGCTCGGTCCAGACCGAGTCAGAACCTATTAGAATCAGTTCAAACCGTGCAAAACCGATTAATTTAGAACAATTTTATCCTCTATGCCTGTGTTGAACCAATGCCCCCACATTGCAAGTCTTGATCTCCCTAATTTTCATTTCTTCCAAACCCCAACACTTTCATTCACTCCAATGTTGCTGCCGCTAGCCCTATCATGTAGCTTTTCTGATTGATTCATCACTACCAATCTTCCTTGCCCAATAGCTTCATCAGTCTCTCTCAACAATCACCCTTGTTTATCATCTTGGTCGGTTATCATCTACTAACATCTTTATTAGTTGCTTCACTGATCTCCCTCATCTTCTTACTCTTAAAACTAATTTAATTTGTAGGAAGAATTTTTTCTCGCCAAAATATTTTTTCTAGGAAGCTGATACTTAAAAAATAATTTTTATATATCTGATTGGCTATTTAAAAAAAAAAAAAAAGACACATTTCAAAACGATTTATATTTGATTCAACATCTATTTTTCCAGAAAAGTTGTATAAAAATATATATTATGCCCTTAATAAAGAAAAAAAGGGTCACCTCATCCTATCTAAAAGCTTAGGAACATATTTATTGGGAAAAAAAAAAAAAAAAAAGCCTCCAATTCTTAGCCAATAAGAATTGGACTTTTCAATTCTTGTTTTCTATGAAATATAAAAATCTTATTTTCATAAAAATTAATACTACTTTTTTATTTTTCTTCTTCGAAAACTCTAATCGAATATGGAGCATTTTTTCATTGACCATACTTTTTCCCTTCCTCTTCTCGTGACATGTGCGAGCACCTTACCAACATATCGTGTATCGATACCATATAGTACTATAACAACCATATTTTTGACTATCGAAAATTTAAGTACCTTGTAGTGACGGTTACGAGCAAGTATTTGATTAGCTTTATTATGCATCAAGGTATGGTCTTCTTCATTTTTAATATGTGGTTGGCATGGTAAAGAACAAGACTCGATGCACATTAAAACCATTATTATATTAGCTAGCAAGGGAGAATATTAGGGAGATTGTTCAGTTCAAGCTTGGCTACAGTACCAATGTATAGGAGATACCATGACACACTCTGGCAGGAATCAATCTCTCCATAGAGACAAATTAAGGCAATGTAATTAGTCTGGAACTTAAAAATTAGGAAGCCTTCAACCTAGTGCTGCACAAATTGTTACACTTACTAAATATAACCTTTCTTGTTGTGCAGGTGTTGCACCATGTACGATGCTTATTCTAGTTTGATAATTATTAGAAGTTGCCATGTAACAGTTTGGTGCAAGTATTTGCGCATGCAAATGCCTCTTATGTCCATCTAGATGTAATGGCCGCCACCCAAATGCACGAAAGCTATTATTTGAACAATCAAGATATAGGTGATAACAATATATATAACTAGTTTGACTACAACAATGCATGGTGGGAGAACTGACCCAAAACTGTCATATATTCGAATGCGAGAGATCACATAACAAATGCAATGCAAGGTGTATGAAGATTCACACACCTTGCCTAACAATCTATAAAGCCAAAAAAACTAGCACGCACCTTTTTTTTTCTAGGTCACCATCCACGTGCCACCTGCGTTTAACCAAACCATTTGGCCGGTCATCTGTTTTAATAATTTAAATTAATAGTATAGAATAATGATCCTCCTTTGTTCCGCTTACAAGCCTTTCCTATCTTGCTTGAGAATTTTTCCGGTGAGTTGGAAATAAGCATGGATCCGGAGATTCCTGAATAGGTCAACCTTTCGAACTGCTGCTGAATCCATGAACAGGCAAGAGACAACCTGACGAATTGAAACATCTTAGTAGCCAGAGAAAAAGATCGTAGTAGCGGCGAGCGAAATGAAAATAGCCTAAATCGTGAAAACGAGATTGTGGGAGAGCAATACAAGCATCGTGCTGCTAGGCAAAACGGTTGAATGCTGTACCCTAGATGACGAAAGTCCAATATCCGAAAGCATCATTAGCTTACGTTCTGATCCGAATAGCATGGGATACGTGAAATCCCGTGTGAACCAGCAAGGACCAACTTGCAAGGCATTGTTGATAAGCAGCACTTTATTATTATCTTTTATTTTTCTTACAAGTTGTTTTTAGTTGGTCAATGTTCGGTTGGCTGGAGAACGGGTATGTATTAAACCCAGAGCTCGCAGTGCACCTCGTGGCGACCAAAGAGTTGCCATATGGGGACGGGGTTTTATCTTTTGCACGGAAGAAGATTCACCTTCTTTAGCACGAATCCACCATTGGGATCACCCACCGTGCAGATCTCAAAGCACTACAAACCGTCATTCGTCGCATGGTCAGAGCCCGAACCTTACTTGAGAATGAGATCCCGTACAGCAAGCGGCCTGGCACCGTTCCAGCTAATTGCCATGCAGTAATCAAGTCATCCATATGTTTATGCGACTAAGAGATACGTGAATTAGTTTGGCGACAAAACCATGCTTAATTTTATATAAAGAATCGGAGTCGATCTTTGGACAAGCAGAGAAAGGAAGACCATCATGGATTTCTTTTTTGGAACGTCTTGTGAATGGAACCAGTTGTTGAACGATGAAGGGGAGGAACCGGCCGGTCAGATTCTATGCATTGCACAATAAATTAGCATGTCCCTTGGAGATTTTGAAAGGACATGATGTCCCTAAAGGAGTCTGACCCCTCGATTTCAAATTATTTTGAGGGTCCCGAGGTTCTCTATGTATGCATTTCCTTGGATCACTTCTTTGGTGAGCGTGGGAGCTCCAACGTTCAGACTCGTGAAGACCACGGGAGCTCTACAAGGAAGAACGGAGAATTTAACTCTTTGTCGTTCGTGCAAGCAACCGGTGACGGTCAACTTTTGGAGACTAAAACCGATGCGAGGGTCCAAAACTGTTAATGGGGAAGGATTCGGATCCGAATCTACATATCCAGATTTGAATCTAACTATAGTTATTGGATCGAAATCTAGATCTGAATACTCGATGGATCTCGTATTGAAGTATCAGATCCAAATGCTAATGGATCCAGATATTCAGATCCGGACCTGGACTCAAAACTTGAAGCATAGCCGGATATCCTAGGAAAAATTATACTTTAAGGCTCGAGCATTGTAGGTCACCGCCACGCCGCACTGCTTTGGCCAATACGCCGCATTGCTGCTACTGGCTCTCCATGATTTGGAGGCACTGGAGCTCCTGGATCTCCACCGGCGTCATTGTACTCGTGTAGCATGCCCTTGTCCGCAGGGACGTCAGAGAGAAAATCAAGACCAAGCCCTTGTCCAATGCAGCACCAAGTTCTTGTCGAGGTCGAAGAGGAAATCGGGATTCGGGGATGCCACCTTGGTTGCAGTCACGAGGGGCGGGTAATGTTGAGAATCCTGGACCAGCGCCTATACTACGAAAGCAACGTAGGAGAGTTCTTGACATGATGATGGCAGCCTTCTTTGTAAACCAAAAAGTAGGAAAAGAGATAGATGTAGAAGAAAAGAAGAGATTATATTCATTGGAAAAGAACTTGTTATAACCCAAGACACCCGCCTCCTCTTACAAATCGAGAAGAAGCTCCCACACACAGACAATACCTCACTCACGCTTCCCCTCTCCAAACCCCGTGAAATACCCCATGGTCCCAAGCCCTCAAGAGGATCCACGCACACAAGAAGCCCTCCTCATGCGCCCTCTCTTTTGTTGGAAAAAGTGAATAGGAATTTTTTATTCCTAAACTATTCTGTGGGATGGAAAACTGAAACTATCATGTGGATGGAAACTATCCTGTGGGATGGGAACTTTTAGTCCCACATGGAAAGATTGGAAAAAGAAAAGGCTCTTTATAAGAAAATCTTTTCCCATGCTCTACTTTGAGGCTCACCATAGATGGAGAGCTTGAGGGTGATGCATAGCATCATGCGCGTGCGTGTGCGATAAAGGCGCAATGGGCGCTTTATAGGTGCACTTTACACTTCCATCCTCTTGAGGAGCTTTTAAATTTTTTCTGATCAAACAGATCAGACGGTCGAGATTGATTGGCACCATATCAGGGTTGCAGGGAGGAGAGTTGACTCGAGTGGTTCGGGCCGACTCGGTTCTGAGGCGAGTCGACTCGGATCCACATAATGGTAATACATGGTCTGGCCAAGTCGACTCGAGTGGTTCGAGCTGGCTCGAATCCACATAATGGTATCATGCGGTCTGGATGAGTCGACTCGAGGGAATCGAGCCGACTCGATCAGGGTGCTCTCTACAGCAAGGAGTCGACTCGAGTGGTTCGAGCCTACTCGGATGATGGGATTTCAGAATTGCGAAACAACGGATCACACGTCCGGAGGCGTAAATATGCGTCCATTCACAGATCAACATTTCTTCTGAGATCAAAGATGCCATTGGATCGTGAAACGATGCATTGAGAAGGGTGCTGATCGCGTGATCTAGAGATCACGGTATGAATCAACATATCATGGCATCTGATCATGATTGAAAAAATGTATTGATCGCATAAAGGTATATCTCACTACAAAAAGATATTGGAAACTCCCTCCGATGAAATCAGAAGGTTGCTTCCAAGGGGCACCTTAAGCTATAAATAGGTCCCCATTCCTCATTCATTTCATCCATTCAATCTAGTTTTTCCCTTCATTCTCTTAGGCATTTGCATACTCTAAATAACAGAGTATAGCTATAATGCATCGTAAGTCTCTTAGGCATTTGCATACTTGCATACTCTGAAAATAGAGTATAGCTATAGTACATACAAAGAGAGAAAAGCATTCCTGGTTCGAATTTCTGGTGAATTGTAGTGCTGCTTTCACCAGAAGAAGACCATTGTATCCAATCGTCATAAAACCGTAAGCACCATTACGGGATGAAATTATCTTAAGGACATAGAGTATAACTCTAGACTCGGTCTTGTCAATTAGGTAGCCATTGTTTATATACACACACCAACATCTTTTTCTCTCTACTAAACCGTTGGCCCCCCTCCTTATTTTATATACGGGATGGTGTAGTTCTAGGTGTCTTGGACTTGGACGGTTATGTTCAAGGTAGTTAGGATTCCCTAGGTAGTTAGGATCCTTAGTTGGTTAAGCTTCCTAGTTAGTTAGACCTCTTGGACAGTTAGGACTCAACCACCTAACCGACTAACCAACTAACCACCTACTAACCAACTAACTACCAAACCTCAAACCCCTTTCACACCTAAGAGCAGCCGACTACACCTCTGGACCTAAACCCCATAACCCAATAGGGTTATGTTACAATCTCTCAAAAAACTCGTCCCTAAGCCACATGAGGAAATACTTAAACCCTGAGCTCATGTATACCCATGTCTCACTTGTTCTCTTAATCCTGGGTCAAGCCCCTTGATCCAACATGACTCTAGGGCCCTTGGAAACTTATAAACCTAAACCTTCCAAACCTGTGTGCCTTCCCTGGAACACCTCCAAGACCTCTGGAATACCTCCAGAAACTGATTGGCACGCCTCCAAGCACCCAGGGATCGCCTCGAACATCCCTGCCATGGCCTTCCAAGTCTCTCCAAGGCTTAGGAGCACTATGCAAAACCCTACAATCTCCACCTTGGTGCCCCTAAGCCTTGGCAAACCTGGCAATGTCCTCCTGCACAACTTTGCTGTAACTACATATCCTGACAACTTCTTGTAAGGACCTTCTTGCCTCTACCTACACCCTTCAGCTGCTGAGCGCCCTTGGAGGCCTTTGGGATAACCGCCTCTGCCACTGAAGATCCTTGCTTGTACCATGGAACCACCATTATAGCATTCCTTCTGCCTGGCAGCTGCATTAGTCTTTTTCTTGGACTTCCTTAGAGACACCACAGCGAACCTAAACCGGCACTTGCTGCAACTGGAACTCTACCTGACACCATCTCCTTAAAGCCACACCTCACTACCTGTGCATGCTGCTCCACCTGCCTCGGTGCATCCCTGGCATTGGTGTTGGGATGTGACTCCTCCTCGCTCACCCCTCCGCTCTGACCTCGTGTCGAATTCTGCTCCACCCGTGAAGCCACCACCAAGCCACAGCCATGCCATCATCCCTACCATGAAGCCTCCCGTCTTCGATCAATGCCTCCCACAGCTGCCTGAACCACTGTCGGCCACAAAGACGAAGTCCTGCATGCCCATCAAAGCAGAGATCGATATGCTTCACTATCTCTTCGTGCCATTTCGCCACCCATCAGATCTTCTCCCTGCCCCCTACATCCTTCGATCGACACTCCGGCTCCACCTTCCTCCCGTCCAGTGCCATCATGCAGATCCTCCATCATCGCTACCACTGCCCACTGCCAGGAGCTAACAACCACCCAATCACATATCCCATTCCTCTTCCGCGGCCATCCAAATCCACATCCACCAACCGGCAATCACGATCCCCGTCGTCTTTCTTCCATCTATGAAGCCTTTGAGAGTAGCCGGCCAAAAGCAAAATCCCCGTCCGAATCCACCTATCCAGCCATCTACCAACCCCGGACACTGTCTCAGACCAGTCCCATCGATCGTCCTCTACTCCGGTGACATTTCCTCCAAGTTTGCCGGCAAAGCTTCACCGAATTTCCCTTCCCGCAAGGCGTCCCCTGTTCCATCTTTAGCTCGGTCCAAAGAAAGAAGATGAACGGGCGCCCGAATGTGAAAGCACACTCGCTTCTCACTACCAACTTCAACATCCTGCATGGACCTCAGAGCTACATGGATCTTAGAGCTGCGTAATCTTCAAAGTTGCACAGATCTCAAAGTAGTCAAAAAAAAAATGAAGTACTGATGGATTTCAAATAATGTATGGGTTTCAGTTCCACCCAAGTCATCTTCAAATTCGACGGAGTTGAGTTCTCTCTACTCCATGGGAATGATGGGGACCCGAGAGCTATCCATTAGTTTATTTGGTTGATCAAGTCAAGTCCAAGAGGAGAGCCATTGGACCTCACTGCAAGCCCTCCTGAACCAAAGAAGGAAGGTCAGGTGGATAAACATGAATCCCCTATTCATGCCAAGCAACTAAGAGAAGATGTGGTCCACCTCAAGCCCAAGAGAGCAGGTGTTTGGCCCCCACATGGTCCCCCTTGGTTTCCCCTTCTTTCCTTATTTTTCTTGAGCTTCTTTGGGAATTGTATAACACCTTCCATGTTTTTAATCAGCAAATTATGAAGGATTGTGGTTCCTCATATCTTTCATGTTTTCTTTACTTACTTTCCAAGTAATTGGTCCCTATATAAGGACCTCCTCTCTTATATGAAAAAAATAAATAAATGGATGATTAAAGTTAGTTTAAGTTTCTTTTGCTCCACATGGAGAGGATGAGAGGCCCATTTTCTACCTTTGCTTTCGAGCATCGAGGGGTGTGAGATCCTAGTTATCCCTTCCCCTTTGAGTTCCCCCTCCATGGCCTTAGAGATTTTCCCTTCACGGCCCATTAGTGAGGTGGGTGAGATGCCCTAGAGGTGAGAGGTCTCTCTGTGAATATAAGTCCCAAGTCCGTAGAGTGCCCATCTTCTTTATCCCTCCACGGCCACGGAAAGTTACCCTCACGGTTCCATTAGTGAGGTGGGTGAGATGCCATAGAGGTGAGAGGTCTCTTTGTGAGTGTGAGTTTCCAAGTCCACGGCAGTCCAAATCCCTACCTTCCATCCCCGTTATTTCCTTTACCACCTCCATCGAAAAAAATAGGAAGTGGTACCCTAATCCCTGGTTACTTATCAGCTCACCAACGATCCTACCCCTCCCACCTGTCCCCCATCAGTGAAGGACGACGTCGGTGGCCAACGGAGGAGGAGACAGCCGGTGACGGCATGACACCATATGTCAGTGCGCCAAGGCAAGGAGGGAAGGAGTGGAATTAGGGCCAGCTCGGGCAATTGGTGTTCTCTTTAAATAACCAATGTTGATTTGAACCGTTAAATCAAAGGATCTAACGGTTCATAATAATTTTAATAAATATATATATATTATATATAATATTATATTATTTAATCGTATTCCAGGACAGTCAGGTCTAGACATTAAATATCTAGATCCGAGCTCATTTAACCATTGTTAAAGGATCCAGGTCTAGGTAAATCAATCTAATTTTAGTACTAGACCCGGATCCATTGGATAAATACCCATGGGTCTCAGGTCTGGACCCAGCCCATTGATAGCTCCAGAAGGATCCCAATGCCCAAGGGCAGGCCATTGGGGGTGGGAGGGCCTTGGTCCCCTATTTTTTTTTCAAATTTTTTATAGGTTAAAATTTTATATAAAATTTTAAATATATATATTTATTCATTTGGTCTCCTAAAATTGAGAGTATTAAATATAACCTGAAGAATCTTGGAAAAATGTTTTAAAACAAACAAATACCATAAATTAATTTTCTCTATTTGAAAGTTGGATCACTTCTAACTTTATCTTTCATTTTCATTATTTTTTTCATACTTTTTAGGAGAAGGCAAAGAATTTTCTTTTTATCGCTCGATCAGCACCCATCTCCAAAATCTGCCATGGCCAAAGCAATCGCACACAACCAGCACTGTCCCATTCACTACATCGATGGAAGAGATGGCCACCGGACCTGTCATATAGTGCGATCAACGGGAATGCTCCCATGGCAAGATCGGACGGTTCCGCATATGCAAGGCTAGATACCACCGATGCACTGGCCTATGACTGCCATCTCGGTGGCCTCCGTCAGTCTTGTCGCATTGATGGATGCCACGTGCGGTGAAGCCGTGCACCGCCCTAGCGACCAGACCCATCGTGTAACAAAATCGGATCTTGAAGGGCATGGGTGGGCGGGCTCCCGTTATGCCCGGGCTCCCATCGATGCTACTGCACTCATGCCTCATCGCCTTTGGCCCAGTCGCTCGATGGATGTTTCATCCCATTGTGCAGCACTAACAGTACTCGGTACAATACCGCCATGACTATAGCCAATGCGCACGCATCTTCTACAAGTCCATGGTGCTTATGACTTTTTGATTTCAACTACTACTATAGAAAGAGCATTTTCAGAAATGAAGATTTTTAAAACCAGATTATATAATAATATGGAAGATGATTTTTTGTCGATTATTTAGTTACTTAATCGATAAGGAGATAGCTAAAAATTTTATGGTAGATTCTATTATTAATAAATTTAATCTTATGAAACAACATAAATACAATTCAAATAATATTTATTAAAAAATATTTAAATTAATTTTAATTATATATTAATATATTAATATTTTTATATTTTCTTGGTCCTTATAAAAGTTGGTGTAGTCTACCCCTGCTAACACCATCTCAAAACTCAAACCATAGCGACTGTACATTATTGGTGTTTTTCTACTAACTTGAGAGTAAAAACCATATGAGATAGGCACCGGAGAAGAGAATACAAAATAAACTTTTTATTTTATCATATTTTATTTTCAATATCATTCATGTCATGTCCTAATCACTTACATCATAGTTCCAAGTAATCATAACCTAAGTTATGATATCATTTTATCATGTCTTAATGACCATCATGTGATTTCCAATTCACTTATGTCCCAGTCTCGAACAATCCTGACTTGAATTCTGATGTCACTCGATCTATCATAGCACTTATACCACATCCCATGTCATCATAACCTAAGCTCTACACCATTCTTGTCATATCCTAATAACCATTATGTCATTATTATTTTAAATCACTTGTATCACCGTCCCAAATGATTATAACCTAAACTCTGATACCACTCTGTCACATCCCGAATCCTACCCCGGACTCGGCTACGCGACCGGTCACACAAATCCTAGGTTTTATCCTAGAGGTCATGCAAGGACTAAAAAATTTTATTTCAACTTTAATGCTCCATAATACTATTGATCATAATTCATAAGAAAAATACCTAATACAAAGGAAATAATACACTCATATGATTCAATTTCAATCATCATTCAATTATTTGATTGGTAATAATAACTTTCTAGCTACTCATCATTTTTTCACGAATCCCTATCCACCACCAAGCTCGAATATCTGCATAACTTTGAGAAGGGAAAACAAATAGGGGTTGTGAGCTTTACAGCCCAGTAAGGTCTCCAAACAGTCACCATCAATAATAATAATTTAAAAATAACAAGGATATAATAGTATATTATGTCAATTAACCAAATAACTCAATGTCATATGTGATAAAACCTTTTGTAAAATCATATTTTCTCTTTATGTTTTCAATTTAATTATCCTTCTTCTTTAGGGTTCTAGACTAACGATGGCCATGCTTCAGCCCATGACTGGCAATCTCAGTTTCACACTTCAGCCTGTGACGAACAAATCCATGCCTATGATAGGCAATATTGTCACGATTCCACCTGTGACCGGCAATCTTGGTGTCACACTTCAGCCTATGACGGGCAAATCCATGCCTATGATAGGTAATATTTATCATGATTTTACCTGTGATCGGCAATCTCGATGTCACATTTCAGCCTGTAACAGGCAAATCCATGCCTGCGATAGATAATATTTATCACGATTTTATCTGTGACCGGCAATATCAATAACCATAATCCTGTGGCATGGCTAGTTCAATTATCTCATTCTCTTAATGAACACTTTATCCTTTGACATCATCATGTCAAATCATATCATGATGTCAAACCATGAACTCTCAAATCTTTCAATGACCAGCATCACGATCCAAACAATACAAGTATCACTTTATTTGATAAAACATAGTATACAGGAATATAGCTAATAATAATAACAATCATACTGTCCGATGTAAAAAGTTAAACTATTTCATGCAAAAACAAATTATGCATGCCAATGCATATGTGTACGAATCAAACCAAGTCATAATAAATACATATATATAACTGGTGAATAGGTCCAGAGATCCTTACCTTCAAGAACTAATCTAAAATATCCGGTATCAATCTGTACCCGGAGCTCGCTCAACACCTTCCTGCTCAGAAGGCTGCCCCCTACATGTATAATAATAATTTTTTAATCAATAATCCTAGGATAATTATAAACCCAATCCCTTTTATCCAAATTCCTTCTACGATTCACTCGTAAATCTTAATCTCACGAATTTCCAGAATAAGACTTTTTGATCCCCCTTTTCAATATTTATATTTTTTTCTCTCTCCACATCTTCCTCATATTCTCTTCCTCATCTTTCATTTCTCTCTTCTTTCTCTTCATATTCACTCTCCTCATATTCTCTTTCTCATCTTTTTTTTTTTTTTTTTTGTTCCTTCTCTCCTTCATTTCCACCGAATAGAACCCCCCTGCTGCTCTTTTGGCTCGACCAAACCAGCCCCCCCATGGTTACTGGCGGCGGCCATGGGGGTGGTTGCCGGGGAGGCTCGATGGACTAGAGATGGATGGTGGCATGGCCACCGGTGATCCACGGCCCCAAAACCAACCCAAACGAACCGAATCAAGAAAAGCAAACCAAACCAAAATCTAGATTGAATCCTCTTAAGAACACTCACCAGGCCTCGACGGATTTTCAGATGCTTGCCAGAGAGGGAAACGATGGTGCAGAAGAATCGATGGAACTCGATTCGGTGACGGTGGAGGGAAATTTAAAGAGGAACACCGATGGTTTCCTCGCCATTTGGGAAGTGAAGATTGCAGTCCTAGCCTATCCCAAATTCATCATCGACTTCTCCCCTTCCCTCCACACTCTCCCCCCCGAGTCTTCCGACGAAGTCCCCGGTCGAACAATGCGAACACTCCTCCCTTGTTTCGACTTCGAACTCCATTTTTTTTCTGCATTCTAGGTCGAAGCGGCTGGGCCTACCGACTTCGACCCAAAAGCCCAGATATCACAAATACATAGTTTCTAAAATATTTTTTACTAATACAGATTATATTATAAGGTAATATATGCCAAGCAAATTAGTCATCTAACAAATTAATATATATCTCTAAGTAAAATGATATACAATTTCTAGAATATAATGTCCATCAATACTAGTGCATAGTATACAATTTTTTGCTTTGTCTATTATAAGAAATTATGTGCATACCATTTTCTAAATTCCATAAACTCTTAGATACAGAGATCCTGAAATGAAAAGAGATTTAAAGGAGGAAAAAGGAATTTAGAAAGGAGAAGGATGACTTCACAGGGTGAATGGAGGGATTTAGAGGGGGAAGAGATGGCTTGATAAGGAAGAGGACAAATGAAGAAGCTTTATGGAGGAAAAAGAGGATGGCTTGATTTCCTTTTTCTTCTTTGATTTTCTTTTTTTAAATTGCATGACCAAGGAAATGTGATAAAGTGGGAAATTTGTCTATATTTCCTTCTCTAGTGCCTATATTTCCTTCTCTTGTCCCATATTTCCTTCTCTACCCCATATGACTTTTGTTCAGCTTTTGGGGTTTAGTAGTTAGTTACTCAACATGATATTAGAGCTCAGCTTTGTTAGAGGCTACAAATTCAAATCCCTTTCATATTAATTAGTTATTTAATTATCTTAATTTTTATCTTGGCCCTTTATTCCTCCATGTGCATGACTTAAGCTAGCTTGATGTATATTTTTGACTATTTCTATTACAGAATATTTCGGATGCCTCGGATATACCTTTGAAATGCAGTTTCAGAGATGAATGCTTAACCCACCAATCTAGCTACTTACCTATTTGTTGGCCAGAACTGTCGCCAAGGTATCTTTACAATTCAATAACTAGTTGCTACAATCCAATCTGCCATTCCATTTGTCAGCTTATTAGTAGCACCAAACTTAATACCGAAATAATTCCTATCTGCCAATCCATTTATCAACCTATCAGTAGCATCAAATTTAATACCGAAGTAATTTTTACTTGATTATTATCAGGTACAGTCCTTCAACATGTTCCTTCTCATGTAGCCCATCTTCAAGATTTCAAATAGCTAATCATCTAAATTACAAAAATAACTATCTCATGTTGATGCTATCACTAATAATGGCCTCCTCTGTTGACTCTGGTTTTGATTATGACAAAACACTAAAGTATATTTGAGTACTAATTATGCATTAAGTGTGTAAATCAGATATAGGTACTCAAGATTTAATTTTGAAGAAGTTTCAGTACTGGTGCAGCCAAGTGTCGACTCATGAAATCCAAGTGTCGACTCAAAGTGTCGACTCAAAGTATCGACTCATGAATAGTGAAGTATCGACTCAAGGCCTAAGGCCAAATAGGATACAGAATGTGGTGGTCTCAGGAGTTTGGTCAAGTGTCGACTCACGAAACTAAAGTGATAACTCAAGATGTCGACTCACTAGATGAAGTGTCGACTCACCAGTGTAGAGCAGAAAACTTCAAAAGATATTTTTGATCAAGTATCGACTCAAGAAAATAAAGTGTCGACTCAAGGTATTGACTCACAAAGATTAAGTATCGACACTTGCTGTAACGGCTAGTTTTTTAAAGTGCAAAACTTCTCCAACTTGGCTCCAACAGCTATATTTTCTCCTCCAATGGTCACCAATGGTTAAATATGATTTGGAGGGCTATTTATACACTACCAAGCTCAAAGGAAAGTGGATCCTTTGGATTGAATGATGAATTTCTTGAAGATCAAGTGAAAATACATTAAGGATCCAATTGTTGAGAGTGTTGAGCTCCAAGGATTCAAAGTGGAGAGGGAGCTTCTAAGAGTGGCATCTTCAAGCATCCATTGAAGCTTCTACAACATGGAACAAGCTCAACAACAACAATCAAGTGCCTCAAAGACAAATCCACTTTTTGTAAGAAAGTTTTTATATTTTCATTATTATTCTTGTACTTGTATTGCTTACTAGTTTCAATGAAATTGAAACTAGTATCTAGGTTGTTGGTGAGCCTATTGATGAAAACCAACAAGGGTTTTGACTTGTGAGCCTATGAAAACAAGTTGGATTGTCGGTTAGCCCAGAAAACCATCAAGGTTGTTGGTGAGCCCGTAAAATCAATTAGGTTCTTGGTTAGCCCGCAAAACCAAGAGATTTTTGGTGAGCCCATGAAAATCAAGGGATTTTTGGTTAGCCCATGAAAATCAAGGGATTTTGACTTGTGAGCACAGAAAACAAGTTGGCAATAATCTTAGTGATTATAATGAATTCCCAAGGAAACTTAGGAGTGGATGTAGGTGCCTTGGAGTGCACTGAACTACTATAAATCTTTGTGTTTGTGATTATTTTTATTCTTGCATTTATTCTTTATTTTCACTGTACTTTATTATCATGCTCACAAACACATGTTTTGAATTGGCACATTATTTGAAGTATTGCAAAAAAATTTAAAGTCCAATTCACCCCCCTCTTGGGTTGCATCATCATCATCACCTGGGCAACAATTGGTATCAGAGCCCAGTACTCTTCTTGAAAATCTAACGGTTTTGAGTTAAAGATCATGGCAGCCCAAGTTTAAAAATTTGAAAGTTTGAATATTTTGAAAAACTTTGAAAAAAATTTACAAATCATATGTTGAGTGGGAGCTTTTGAAAAATCATTTTTAGATCATATTTTGAGGGGGAGCTTTTGAAAAATCATTTTTAGATCATATTTTGAGGGGGAGCTCAATGTTTTTCATTGCTATATTGATCTATGCTTATTGTTAATCCTTTGGAGCATGTTATATTTATTTTTGCGCTTATCTTTTTTATATACTTAAAGATTCTGTCATTATCAAAAAGGAAGAGATTGTTGACTCTGGTTTTTATTATGATAAAATACTTAAGTATATTTGAGTACTAATTATACATTAAGTGTGTAAATCAGATATAGGTACTCAAGATTTAATTTTGAAGAAGTTTCAGCACTGGTGCAGCCAAGTGTCGACTCATGAAATCCAAGTGTCGACTCATGAACAGTGAAGTGTCAATTCAAGGCCTGAGACCAAACATGATACATAACGTGATAATCTCAGGAGTTTGGTCAAGTGTCGACTCACGGAACTAAAGTATCGACTCACTAGATGAAGTGTTGACTCACCAGTGCAGAGTAGAAGACTTCAAAAGATATTTTTGATTAAATGTCGACTCAAAAAAATGAAGTGTCAACTCAAGGTGTCGACTCACGAAGATCAAGTGTCAACGCTTGCTGCAATGGCTATATTTTCTCTTCCAATAGTCACCAACGATCAAATAAAGTTTGGAGGGCTATTTATACACTACCAAGCTTAAGGGAAAGTGGATCCTTTGAATTGAATAATGAATTTCTTGAAGATCAAGTAAAAATACTTTAAGGATCCAATTGTTGAGAGTGTCGAGCCTCTAAGGATTCAAAGTGGAGAGGGATCTTCCAAGAGTGGCATCTTCAAGCATCCATTGAAGCTTCTACAACATGGAGACAAGCTCAACAGCGACAATCAAGTGCCTCAAAGACAAATTCACTTTTTGTGAGAAAGCTTTTATATTTTCATTGTTATTCTTGTACTTGTATTGCTTACTAGTTTCAATGAAATTGAAACTAGTATCTAGGTTGTTTGTGAGCCTAAGTGATGAAAACCAACAAGGATTTTGACATGTGAGCTCGTGAAAACAAGTTAGGTTATTGATTATCCCGGAAAATCATCAAGGTTGTTGGTGAGCCCGTAAAACCAACTAGGTTCTTGGTTAGCCCGCAAAACCAAGGAATTTTTGGTTAGCCCGTGAAAACAAAGGGATTTTTGGTTAGCCTGTGAAAATCAAAGGATTTTGACTTATAAGCCCGGAAAACAAGTTGGTTATAATCTTGGTGATTATAGTGAATTTCCAAGAAGAACTTGGAAAGTGGATATAGGTGCCTTGGAGTACACTGAACCATATAAATCTTTATATGATTGTGATTGTTTTTATTCTTATATTTATTTCTTTATTTCTACTGCACTTTATTATCATGCTCATAAATACATGTTTTGAATTGGCACATTATTTGAAGTATTATGAAAAAGTTTTAAAATCCAATTCACCCCCTCTTGGGTTGCATCATCATCACCTGGGCAACATCCTCCATTCATGGAAGCAATGAGGGCTATAATTCAGTAATGGCATGATCAGTGGCTCGATCTCTTGTAGTTGTCCATTTTCTCAACCTTCTATAAATAACCAAAGCCCCAACGTCTCTTGGATAAGTAACTTTTTCTATGCTCACTATTTTTCATATGTTCAAAATCTCTGACTTGGGCGTAGTAGAGTCCTCATGGAACCAACTCTAATTATGGACTTTGTTTTGCAAGTCACTCCATTGACAACTCCCACAAGTCAGCCCCAGCTTTGATCTCAAGCCGGAATCTGTAGCAACAATTTTCCTATTAGCTTAAATTTTTTAAATTGATTGAATATTCAACAGGCCAACCACACTATGCAGGAAGGGGTGCTAAAACTTCATATATATTGTTGACCTTTATCTCATTAGCTTAAGCTTTTGGGATCGATTGATTACTCAATACAACTAATAAAGTTTATCGAACATTAACATTATAGAGTAGGGATGGCAATAAAATTCAAATCCATGGATACCCAATCCGGTCCGACCCAATTGGATCGGGTTGTCAATGCTTTGACTGGGTTTGGGTAAAACCCAAATGCTTATTTTGAATTTGAATTGGAATTGGATAGATATGTATCTAACCTGAACTATTTAAATATTTAAATATATATATTATATATTATTATATTAAATATATTTTATCAATTATTATCTATTAGTTATTAAATTCTAAAATACTTAAACTCTTATCATTATTCTTCAAAAAGGGGATTGGAAAGGGTCCTAATCGGCTAATCTCCCGATCCTCCGTTAATCCCTCGATTCAATCATTACTAATAATGATTAATTATTTGTAGGCAGATCGGGTAAAGAATGATGTTGCAACTAATGATTAATCAAGAATTATTATTTTAATTCTTTTTAGAACATGGAACTTAGAGTTAGATGTGGTTTTAAATTATGTTTATATCTTTATTTACTTCGGAGGTATTGAACTAAGCATTCTTGAATTTTATTTGTCTAAGATAATTAAATTTTATTTTAATTGAATATGGAACTAAGTGCTGTTGAACTAAAATTGTAGTTGAATTTTATTTGTTTAAGGTATGTATGATTTGTGGAATGGTAGATGGCTTTAGAGTTGACAAAAAAGAAAAAAATGCTCATGTGACTCAATTGTGTTTGGACTGAGTAAATCCAAATTACCTGATATCTGATTGAGATGGGTTTGGACAAAAAAATCAGTCCTGATAGTATTTGGACTGGATTTAGAAAGTTTATTAGGTATTAGAATTTGGGTTTGGATAATTAGAAACCCAGCCCAAACCTGACCCGTTACTATCCCTATTGCAAAATGAGGTTGTGCAATCATGGATGTAAGCAAATATAAAGTATATTAAAATCTTGAATGAATATGACCCAAACCTATGATCTCGATACGCTGATCAATTAGGAAGTTATTCAAAGGCTAATGATATGCAAGCACATATGCAAGCACATTTACTTGCACCACAACGGGATGTTTTGGAATTGTATAGGAAAAAAAAAAAAAGTTGCTTTATGATCTTTAAAGTAAAAAAGGTACTTAATAAAAAATAAATATTCAATAATGTCATATAAAAATTGTTTCTACATGAAGAAGAAAGGTTAAAATAAAAAAGAAGAAAAAGAAAGTAGAAGCTAGAAAATCTATCTTAGGTCTTCTACTTCTCTTTTAATAAAGTAGAAATAACATTATAGGCATGGACCAGGGACACCGGAGCTTAGATAGTTTTCTACCTTATGTACTATTATGGGTATAAATGAATCGGGTCAGATCGGATCATAAGTGTTCTTATAATCCAATCCGATCCGGTTCTTTGATCGAATCCTAATATTAGATCCAGACCCAATCTACTAAAAAATCGAGTCGGGTCGGGTTGGATCCACTATCAGAATTTTCAATCCAACGGATCATTCAGGTTGTATCAGGTCTATAAATAATCCGGTTCTAATCTAAAAAATTTGAATCTAAATATAATCCGGATAAAATATAAATAATTATATTTTAATTATTACATAGCTAACTATTATTAACTATATAATAGATAACAAATAATATTATTTTTAAAATAAATTAAGATATAAAAATAATTATAACTCTATCTCTATATTAAAAATAAGTTCAATACGAGTTTTAAATTATAATTTAAAGATCCAAGTGGATATGATCCTAACAGTATTAGTATGTTCAAGTCGGATTGGATCGGGTCGGATCGGGTCTAAATTCAATAAACCCAGACCCGATCCAGAAAATGGAACGGGTCTAATTTTATGACCCAACCTGGATCCATGGATCTATAAAAATGAATTGGATCGGGTTTAAATGGGTCGGATCAGGTTGGATCATGGATTAACTCGATCCATTTATAGCCTTATGTACTATATAATAATATGTAGATTCAAAAGAACAAAGAGCTGATTTATATGCTAATGAGCTAGCTGATGGGTCGGATGGGTCCAAAATCAAGATGTAGACATCAATTCAGGTCATGCATAGATCATCATAAATATTAATTTGCAGCAACTTGATTGGCACCGTAAGCTTTTTTCTTGGTCAAACAAATATTGAGAGGGACCAAGTTTTTAATCCAATTAATATGTGTTAGATTTTCATCTTGACTGCCTAAGGTTCGACCTCCCATCACATGGTACTGTCGATGCTCAACCACTCCAAAACGAGCGCCACTCACACTCTCCTTCGAAGTTTGAATAGAGTTAGTTAGCTACCGTAGAATCCCATTTGGTTATAACTCGTATTTACGAAGAATAATTGCTTGGAAGATTACCAGGAGACGCCAACATAGAATCATTGCTAGGAAGATTCGTCTTTCCTTCATGTTTTGTCTTTGGCGTTCCATGGTTTGTGGAAGAACAATTTCTAATGGGCGTTCCATGGTTTGTGGAAGAACAATTTCTAATGGGCGTTCCATGGTTTGTGGAAGAACAATTTCTAATGGGCGTTCCATGGTTTGTGGAAGAACAATTTCTAATGGGCGTTCCATGGTTTGTGGAAGAACAATTTCTAATGGGTGCTCGGTAGCAATTATCTATGTCCTTGCCGACGCCAATGGGATAAAGAACCTCCTAACCCTACCAACCCTAGCATTTATCGCATGGATTTGCTTATCGAAAACAGGAACGAATCAAAGATGCCCTCTTTTGGAGGGCCATTTGCGGTCGCACCGTATATTCCTTTCTTTGATGGATTCCGACGTCCACTTAATCCCTGACAAACACCCCCGGCAGGGCCTCGCTTTTTCAAGGAGGCCGTTCGCCGTTTGCTCCCTCCATTCGCCTCCGGCACTTTTGACGCGGCCGAATCCTTCCCGCGGGCGTGCATGGTGGGTCCCTCGCTTGGCATCCACGAGAACTTAATTGCATTCCACACGGCGTGCACCTCCTGGCCGTGCACGTGCCAATCGTAACCATTATTTAAATAAATCTTATCCACCGAACCTTCGTCACGGTACTTCAGGGATGTAAAAAAAAATTATTTATACGGTCTGAACCATCCAACCTGTTGGAGCAAACATGTTTCATGAAATATCCGGGATCTTCCTTGATACCGTCACGACGAAAAGAAAACAATTATCGGGAAAAAGATGGGGCGCGCCATTCGCTCCCGTCGCGAAGGGGATGCATGCACGAGAGAGAACCAGAAGAAGATAGGCTATGATTTTTTCGAAGGAGGAAAGGGATCGCGTCTACTCGTCTTATTTCCCGACGTTCTGTCGTTCTTTATATACAAAACATACTAACCCTAGATCATAACCGACCGGCCTAAAAAAACTCTCCCCTCTCAGTCACTTGAGAAAACTCAAATCCGAGCCCATGTACATCCATGTCTCACTAGTTCTCTCCACCCTGGATCAAAACCCTGACCCAACATGACTCAGATCTCTGGAAACTTATAAATCAGTTTCCAGACCTGTGTGACTCCAAACAAGACTTGGAACACCACATTGGCCCCAACAATCTCTACCTTGGTGCTATAAGTCTTGACAAGCTTTGCATGACCGTCTGCACCCTTTCTACTGTCTCCAGAGCTGATATCTTTCCGTCGAAGCTACCTCGCCTCTCTAGCTGGAATATCGATTCGTGCTCCACAGCTCCTGAGACTCGTGCTCCACCGCACTCCTGACCTCAAACTGATATCTCCATGCTCTGTCCCCATGACTGCAACACCAACCCGTGCTTCCGCAATACACCCAGACAGCTGTGCAAACTTAATGGCAATGTCAGACCTCTTCAACTTCTGAGCTCCCTTGGAGACCTTTGGGATGACCGCCTCCATAGTTGAAGATCGGTACAAGTTCATTTGGACCAACCTGTACATGCTCCATAGCACCAACTTGAGATCTCTGTTATAGGCTCCCTTATGCTAAGCAGCTGCATCACTCACTCTGGACTTCCTAGAAAGACCCGCAACGATCCTGAACCGATACTCGCTGCACCCAGAGCTTCACCTGACATTGTCTCTACAGAGCCATGCCAATCACTGCACACTCTGCTCCACTTGGCTAAGTATACCCCTGGCGCTCGTGCTAGGATCTTGCCAGTATCCCAGCACCTCCTGCTCTGAACTCATGCCAAAAGCTCTCTCTCCAGTCATGAAGGCACCTCAAACTAGTGCTCCACCTGAAACAAAAGTCCACCTGATGCCGTGAAAGTAAACCCTGAGGCCAGCAATGCAATGCTATCCCGCTGAGCCTGCACCTGAACCTCGTACCCAATCGCTGCCTCCTCGGACCCTCCGCATCATCGCGGACCCCTCCGAGACCGTTTCGGATACTCTGCAACCTCTAGGAACCTCCGAAACCCAGGAGCTCATCCCAACTCCTCTAACCCAGTGACTGAACCCAGCAACCATCTCCAACGGCTACTCCATCATGTCCCAGTCCGTCTCCCGACTATATGATGTTCCTGGTGCTCCCTGAGACATATCCCTGGTCTCCCTGAGCTGCCAGCCTCATCAGCTCCAGTCTCCGTCCCTAGGCCAAAATTGCCATACCGGGACACTCCTGACTACCCGATACCTCCGGCACTCCCTGAGACTATCCCCTATCTCCCTGAGCTGTCTCTGACACCGCCTCTGCTGATGTACTCAGGTCTTCCTGAGATACCCATCTCCCGTGACCCACCTCCAACCACGCGAGATACCACCCACGTCCAGCTCCATCACGATCAAGGTAGCTGGAGAACTACCAATTGCTCTCCTCCATAGTGACCAAGAACCTGGTCCACTACCAATGGAGCCGCCACTCATACTCTGAAAGATTCCTGATATGTATCTCTCCACTTATGATGAACCGCAGATCACCTGATCTGTCACTGCTCCCCAGCATAGGACCCACAGCTCTGCATCATCATCGCGAACTCCTGCACCACCAAACCCATCATCTTCGACAAGATCCGCTCCACCAACAGACCTCCGCACTGCTCTGATACCAATTGTTGGAGCAAACCCGCTCCACGGAATACCCGGCATCCTCCTTGATGCCGCCATGGTGGAAAGGGAACAATCACCAGGAAAGAGATGGGCACGCCATCCGCTCCCGATACCACGAACCTCTGTCGACCGAGTGCCGAAGATGGAACCATCTTGCACGTACTGCCCGCACACATGGTCGCTACACACCGATCTCCACATACCCTATGATCTGACTCCATCACTAGATATAACCTAGCTCAACATAAAGAGCTCGGAAAATGAAGTTTAACGGCACAGCCGGGGCTCAAGTCGGAGTTCAATTGAGCCAAAAATCGCCGAAAAACCATTAATACGAATTTCAAAGCATAGTGACTTGAATCTGTCGGTCCACCGTGAACCGGCCCAATGGCTCACGTGCGCCAAGGCAGTCCACAGCAGCCATGGCTGTCAGTCCATGGCAGAAACCATGAACCACAGGTCCTCCGGCCATCACTCCCCGACCATCATATCTGAACTCCGACGACCACCCGAGGCCATGCCGAGCCTCCGACGACCACCCGCGTGCCATTGGCGCGTCCGGTGAGCCATGTCGCCTAATCTGTAGCCGATCAGATCGAGCCCGTGATCGGCGTCACGCCCACCACCCTGCACCGCTCCTGCACCGTCCTGTGATGCCCCGCACCCCTGCACCACTTCCGCTATGATTGACGCCCTATGCCGCTACGCCTGCGACCGTGAAGTGACGCCATGCACCGCCGTCTCCTCGCTGCGCTGCATCCACGTGCTGCATCGCACGTTGCTCCGTGCGTCGCCCAGATCCACGCAGGATTTGCACCTCCAAATCCATGGGTTCTTCTCTCCTTTTCTAGGGCAGCAGGCCCTCACATCCGGATCTTAGCACCTCGAGATCTGCACCATCCTCATGGCATCCTCTTCCCTACATCCTTCACACCACCGCATCAAGGTATACTCTGATACCAATTGTTGGAGCAAACCCGCTCCATGGAATGCTCGGGATCCTCCTTGATGCCATCATGGCGGAAAGGAAATAATTACCATAGAAGAGATGGGGCGCGCCATCCACTCCCGTCATGGAGGCGAGCCCCCATGGGGATGCACGCATGAGAGAAAACCAGAAGAAGATAGGCTAGGGTTTTTTTTGGAGGAGAAAAGGGATCGCGTCTACTCGTCTTATTTCCCGACATTCTCGCCATTCTTTATATACAAAACAGACTAACCCTATGTCACAACCGACCTAGTCCTAAAAAAACTCTCCCCTCTAAGTCACTTGAGAAAACTCAAATCCGAGTCCATGTGCACCAATGTCTCACTAGTTCTCTCTACCATAGATCAAAACCCTGACCCAACATGACTCAAATTTCTGGAAACTTATAAACCAGTTTTCAGACCTGTATGACTCCAAACAAGACTTGGAGCACCATATTAGCCCCAACACCAACCTGATTCAAATCGAGTCAAATATGATGATTCGATAATTAAACTATTTCAATTTCATTAAATAAAATAGAAAAACTAATATTTTGGTTTGATTATTGATTTATTGATTTATGTAATCTGTTGGAACCAAACCAAATCAATAAACCGAAATTTAAAAACAATTAAAACTTTGAAATGTTGATTTAATCCTATTTCAATTCAACTCAGGTTAAATTCGACTTAATTATAGGGAGACATAAAAGAATAAAAAATAGAAACCGTTGAATCAATTTAAATCAAAAATTCATTCAAATACTTGAAAAGTTTGCATGAATAAATCAAACCATAACAAAACTAAATCAAAAATATTAATTATATTCAGCCAAATATTTGATTTTAGAAAATCTTAAATTGAAATATTGATTTTGATTTGAAAAATTTATCTTAAACCAGATTAATCGGATCGTTTTCAGTCCTACGGTATATCATCATAAAAAATGAATAGCTATATGTAATTGACGACGTGCACGAGCACACGGTGCATACTATGCCAAGCCATCCCAGTCGATAGGACATAGGTGCCAACTGGCATCAAAGACGATGCAACACAAACAAACAACGGTAGTCTTTCTTTTTCTTTTTTTTTTTTTTTTTTTTTCTTTTTTTTTAATAAATCAGTATTCATTAAACAAGTCTGAAGTAAATATAATTCTAAAAGTTAGAAAGAAAAAAATCTCGAAGAAACCCCGGGGCATCCCCAAATTGATCCATAAAATCTCATCCGAGTGGTGAGCAACAAATAAGCCAACCCGATCGACCGCTGAGTTGGCTTTCCGATAAATATGTTTTACTATAATAGAAAAACAATCCTGTAACAAAAATATGATATGTAATATGGAACAAGTTTAACGATAGAGTAATGTTTAACGTTCCCAACGAGACCGTTAAGCTTTCTTGGTGACCCCAATTAAAGATTATTATTATTAATGTGAAACATGTGGTTTGGCGCAGTTATAGATACTAAAGTGATTTTGAGATGCAACACTATATGAACATGAAGATATCTAAGTTATTTGAATCTAAAATTATATTTGCTAGCAGGCAATCCATACAGATTGTTGGTAATTTAATAGAGTCTCATCATATTACTGCATTTGATACATTTTTCTGAATGACAATCTATTCTATCTGATAATTTGGTAATCTAGATTATCTCTGAAATGGGTAGTACTCCAGATTACTACCTCTCGATAATCTTTTAGATTATATTACCTTTCTCTTCTCCCTTACTATTATATTATTATATAATATAAAATTTAATATAACATTACAATAATATTATATAATATATATTATAAACTATGTAATATTATAAATATTATATTATTATAGTATACAATATAACATTATATTATTTAATATATTATTTAAATAATATATTAAATATATATATTATATTATTAAATTTAATATGATATATTTATATTATATAAAAATATATATTATATTATGTATAAATATATATAAATTTACTTAATATAAATATACTACATTATATTAAATATATAATATAATATAATATAATATAATATAATATATTTTATATTATAAACATAATATATAATTTATATTATGTTATATTATATTATATTATATTAATATTATATTATATTAAATTATATTTGATAATATTATAAAATAAAATAAAAAAGTATAATATATATTTACATTATATATATATATTTATTATAATACAAATATATTATATTAAATTTAATAATATAATATATATATTATTTAAATAATATTAAATATATTATCTATTTAATATATAAATTTTTTATATTAAATTTATCTAGTATAAAAATATTTTTAAAATTTTTAATTTTAATATAAAATATAAAATATTTTATATTTAATCTATTTTGTAATATAAAATATTTTAAAATTATATTTTTAATAAATTGATAAAATATAAAAAAATATTTTTATAAATAAAATATATATTTAATTTATGAGTATCTTAAAATTTTGATTTTATATTATGTATGTATCCAAATACAATAATCCACATTATCTGTAATTTATATTATCAGTAATTCATATTTCTGGTAATCCACGTTACTGGGAATCTACATTATCTTATAATATCCAGAATGTACCAAACATAATCTATGTATGTGCCGACTAAGTATTCTCTATTGGCCTATGCGATGTACTCTTTTTCTCTTCATGACAGCTACAAATTTCATTAAAATCGGAAAGAAAATTTTTACATTATTTACTCTTTATTTCTTTTCTCTATTTAAAGGAAACGATTAATTTCACTTGTGTCTACAAAAACAAAATCCGAATGTCATAAATTCATAATTGTTGATGATCCCACGCTCGTCCAGGTGTCCACTTTTTCAGTACATTAGTTGGTTTGACCAGCCAACCTTCGGCATCCCAAATCAGCTTTAAAAATTAAAAAACTCGTCCAAAATGAAAAAAAGTAAATTAAGAAATTTCGTTCCTTTTTTTTGATAAGAAGGAGGAATGGAGGATAAATACAGATACTCTTAAAGCTTCCTATCGTACCGGATGATATTCGATACGGGATATTTAAATTTATGCTGTCTCTTTTTATCGTGAAATCAGTCTGTCAACCTAACATTATTAAGATACTAACAATTTTTTTTTTTTTTTATAACAAAACAAAAAAGAATCTCCCGACTTGACACAATTTGATCGATAACCATTATTTAAATATTTTGTTATATGTTATAAACTAAATTTATTTATAACAAGATGTCATACTCCAATATTAATTCATTTTTTTCTCCTTTGGTACATGAGAGAAATAAGCTTTAATTTATTCTTCTAGATATTTTTCAAAAGTCACTTTTTCAAAACACAAAACTAATCAATAAATTCTACATACTTTTTGATAATATAACAACTTTTTATTTTTTAAAAATTATATTATTCATCATTTTTATACTTATATAGTAAGTAAGAGTAGTCAATAGATCCAAGTAATTTATGTTTTAAAAAAATATAATATGCTTTACTTTTAATTTTATTTTAGTTTTGACTTGGTCTAATCAATTTGATGAACAGACTGGCGGGCAGTGACCTAGCAACTCAACTTTGATATGAATGTAATAGCTTTACCTTATCGATCTCAAAGAATTATTGGTGCAGCAATTAACTATGATTTCCTTTTTCAATCAAAATTTTTTGTATAGCTTCATGATAGTAATTGTGAGGTTAGTATATGTGTGTGTTTTGTTTCACTTCAATCGTTCACTAGAAATATTTTAAATACTTATATAAAATCAAATAATCTAAATAATATTTTTTGATTAATTTTTTTGGATGAGAACTTAAATCGTTATAGTAATTAGATCTACAAGATAATTTTTTTTAACTAGAAAAATTTTAATAGATATATTATTTACATGTTTGTTTTTATGAACCTTTTAATGACTCCATGGTGGTAAGAAAAACTTGGCAGAACCTCGATCGGGAGGTAGCCGTCCCTTGGATTTGAATCTTCCAAGACGATTTTCTCTTTCAGGTAGCGCGGAAGGTTGGTTGGGAGTGTAGTGCCTCGGTCGGGGTGCTCTTTCTTATATGGTGTAAGCAGCAGCGAGGATGATAATGGCATCCCGGAGGGTGCCCCTCCGTGGTCCTTGGGCGACGGTCCGCCGCCTAAGGGGGTGACACCGCGGGGTCTTGACTTCCAGCTACCGGACCCCTTGCCTGAAGAAAGCTTGGCCTGAGAAGGGCGAGAGCTCGACTCGACCAAGATGAGCTTGACTTCGACCGAGGTGGGCTCGACCTTGAGAGAGCCGCCCAACGAAGGAGCTTGAAAAGAGCAGAAGCTCGACTTTGGCCGAGATGGGCTCGACCTTAAGGGAGCCACCTGACGAAGGAGCTCGAAGAGAGCAGGAGCTCGACCTCGAGAGAGCCACCCGACGAAGGAGCTCGACTTCAATCGAGGTGGGCTCGACCTCGAGGGAGCCACCTGGCGAAGGAGCTCAAAGAGCGCAGGAGCTTAACTTCGGCCGAGGTGGGCTCGACCTCGAGGGAGCCACCTGGCGAAGGAGCTTGAAGAGAGCAGGAGCTCGACTTCGACCGAGGTGGGCTCAACCTCGAGGGAGCCACCTGGCAAAGGAGCTCGGAGAGAGTAGCCTGACGTGGCACCTTTTGCCCACATGGCATTTGACTGGATCTGACAGGGACTCCACGTCAACGATCTAACCACATCACATCTTATCATCAACTAATAAGTAAAGAGATCCTATCCCATTAAAAAATTATATTAATTATATAGATCTTTTACAATAATCAAATGATACAGAATAGGAGCTCCAGAAAAATTTTGGCAATATTTTCTTTTAGTTCTCCTCATACGACTAAAGATGTATGAGGAGAACTAAAAGAAAATACTGTCCGAAATATATCTAAAACTTTGTCCATGCCGCTTATTACTGTAAGTACCAATAAAATTATTTATAACTCTCAAACTATCCAAACTGGACAATCAATTGACTACTATACATAATTCTCCCACCCGTACAAAAATAAAATTAATGTACAGATGATATAGAATATGTACATTAATCAATTGACAGATCTGTGTTTCTATGCAATGCAAGTTTTATAAAAAATATTTAAAAAATCTTTATTGATGATAGCAAAGAAAATCGATACAAACATTATATTTTGGAAGGCCTTCAGATTAGAAAAAAATCTTACAATCATTTTTGTTGCCGATCTCGCCACCGCAGCCTATAGCTTCAGAGCTGGTACCGGACTCGGACCGTCTCACCTCGAGGACTCCGAGCTTCCGATCCTGCAAAACAAGGTCAGAAACCCTGGCCGAGGGTCCCGGCAAGGGAGCTCCGACGATCAAGTTAGAAAACGGCGAGATGGAACAGAAACCCTAAGATGGCCCCCCGAAGGAGTCCCAGGCTTAGAGATGATCTTAGCAAAAGAGGTCTTTGAAAGAGTGGAAATTTGGCCGAGCTCCTTTACCGAGCTTGCACCGAGGGACCCCTCTCGGGACCTTGGCACCTACTCTTGGTGCTTTTCTTTCTCCCAGCCTCTTTTTTTACTTACCTGGTTATCCGCTCTTCCCACCCTTTTATCCCATCACACTGCCTCCGGCCTCCCGCCCCTGGGAGGCTTCCTCTCTGCTTTCACCTTTTCCTCTCTCTCTCTCTCTCTTTTCCTTTCCCCTTCGGGTCCAAGAACCCGGTGGCCTCCTTGTCTTGCTTGCTGAGCCCAGCGAGAAAAGGGAGAGGGAGGACACCGGCCAGGCCTTGGGCCGAGCACGAGAGCTCTCCTTTCCAGGCGTTGACAACGTCCGTTGCTGGCTCCTGTCTGCCAGGACTCCGCTTCTCGGTTGCGGAACCCGTCGGGCTGATGTAAATGAGGTTTCGCGTGTCACTGCCGACCATACCGGCGCTCCTCGCGAGGTACGGCGCGCGCTGCCCGAGTGGTGGTCTCGAAACTCGTGCCCCTGCTTCCCGGTGGCCTCACCATGCAGGGCCGGCTTCGGCCGAGGTGGACCCCTCCTGGGCGGACACCTGGCGGAGCGACAGAGGAGCGCTCGACTTCGGCCGAGGTGGACCCGTGTCCGGGCACCATCTGGCGAAGGAGTAGGAAGGCCCGGCTCGACCTTGGCTGAGGTGGGACCGTCTCCGGGCGCCACCTGGCGAGAGATCAAGGGGCCGCCGCTTCGGCCGAGGTGGACCCCTCCTAGGCGGACACCTGGCGGAGCGGCAGAAGAGCGCCCGACTTCGACCGAGGTGGACCCGTGTCCAAGCGCCATCTGGCGAAGGAGCAGGAAGGCCCGGCTCGACCTTGGCCGAGGTGGGACTGTCTCCGGTGCCACCTGGCGAGGGATCAAGGGGCCGCCAGCTTCGGTCGAGGTGGACCCCTCCTCGGCGGACACCTGGCGGAGCGGCAGAAGAGCGCCCGACTTTGGTCAAGGTGGACCCGTGTCCGGGCGCCATCTGGCGAAGGAGCAGAAAGTCCCGGCTCGACCTTGGCCGAGGTGGGACCGTCTCCGTGCCCACCTGGCGAGGGATCAAGGGGTCGCCGGCTTTGACCGAGGTGGACCCCTCTTGGGCGGACACCTTGCGGAGCGACAGAAGAGCGCCCGACTTCGGCCGAGGTGGACCCGTGCCCGGGCGCCATCTGGCGAAGGAGCAGGAAGGCCCGGCTCGACCTCGGCCGAGGTGGAACCATCTCTGGGCGCCACCTGGCGAGGGAGCAAGGGGCCGCCGGCTTCGGCCGAGGTGGACCCCTCCTGGGCGGACACCTAGCGGAGCGGCAGAGGGGCACTCGACTTCGGTCGAGGCGGACCCGTGTCCGGGCACCATCCGGTGAAGGAACAGGAAGGCCCGACTCGACCTCGGCGAGGTGAACCGTCTCTGGGCGCCACCTGGTGATGGAGCAAGGGGCAGCCGGCTTCGGCCGAGGTGGGCCCCTCCTGGGAGGACACCTGGCGAGAGCGGCAGAGGGGCGCTCGACTTCGGCCGAGGTGGACCTGTGTCCGGGCACCATCTGGCGAAGGAGCAGCAAAGGCCCGGCTCGACCTCGCCGAGGTGGAACCGTCTCCGGGCGCCACCTAGCGAGGGAGCAAGGGGCCACCGCCGTCGGCCGAGGTGGACCCCTCCTGGGCGGACACCTGGCGGAGCGGCAGAGGAGCGCTCGAACTTCGGCCGAGGTAGACCCATGTCCGGGCTCCACCCGGCGAAGGAGCAGGAAGGCCCGGCTCGACCTCGGCCGAGGTGGAACCGTCTTGGGCGCCACCTGGTTAGGGAGCAAGGGGCAGCCGGCTTCGGTCGAGGTGGGCCCTTCCTGGACGGACACCTGGCGGAGCGGCAGAGGGGCGCTCGACTTCGGCCGAGGTGGACCCATGTCCGGCACCATCTGGCGAAGGAGCAGGAAGGCCCGTCTCGACCTCGGCCGAGGTGGAACCGTCTCTGGGCGCCACCTGGCGAGGGAGCAAGGGGCAGCCGGCTTCGGCCGAGGTGGGCCCCTCCTGGGCGGATACCTGGTGGAGCGGCAGAGGGGCGCTCGACTTCGGGCGAGGTGACCCGTGTCCGGTCGCCTCCCGGCGAAGGAGCAGGAAGGCCCGGCTCGACCTCGGCCGAGGTGGAACCGTCTCTGGGCGCCACCTGGCGAGGGAGCAAGGGCAGCCGGCTTCGACCGAGGTGGGCCCCTCCTGGGTGGACACCTGGCGGAGTGGCAAAGGGTTGCTCGACTTCGGCCGAGGTGGACCCTGTCCGGGCGCCATCTGGCGAAGGAGCAGGAAGGCCCGGCTCGACCTCGACCGAGGTGGAACCGTCTCTGGGCGACACCTGACGAGGGAGCAAGGGCCGCCGACTTCGACCGAGGCGGGCCCCTCCTGGCGAATACCTGGCGGAGCGGCAGAGGAGTGCTCGACTTCAACCGCGGTGGACCCGCATCCGACCTTGCCGGACCGTTCCCATTCTGCCGAAAAAATTCACGTGGTTCAGATCATGCCGGCGGAACCTGAGACACGCCACGTCATCGTAACGGCCATATCAATTTTAATCACAAACATCAAGTATATTAAAAATTACATTCAACCTTACAAAAAAAATCGATGCAAATGATGCATACGTTATTTAAGGATTTTTTCCTCCAATTTTAAGAAAAGAGGGGATGACCCCTTAATCAATAAGGTAATTAATAAACCAGTCTCACATAAACCATGCCATGCTATGCTATTATATTATTTTCTAATGAGAATGCAGGTACCTCCTAAAACCCTAATCCCAAACCCTAAACCTAATCTTCAAACCCTAAACTCCATTCTTCAATTCCTAAAACTATAAATCCTAAACCCTAAAACCCAAATCCTAAACCATAAACCCTAATAAATCCCTCAACCCCAAACCCTCAACAATAAACCCAAAACCCAAAAATCCTAACCTCTAAACCCTAAACCCGAATCTCTAAAATAATTGATAGGTCTATGATTCTATGCAATGCAAGTTTTGTAAAAATAAATACTTAATTATTTAGGAGAGATAGAGGGAACACATGATATGTGATACCACTATAAAAAAACTCAAAATAATTATGTAGTGTATAGTCTATGGAATTACAATTGGATGTGGGTATGTGTAGTGCATGTGCATACTCTAATGCATGCATGCGGTCATTATGTATATATGAATGAATGAATGCAAAAATACTGATTAAAGTTCAACATTTACATTCATTAATAAATTAAAGATTAGCTAGCTTGTTCAGCCTTACAATCATTGATAAATTAAAACTCCTAACTAAATATGATCAACATCAAACCATTAGACCAATCAGATACTAATTTAGTATATACTATAACTTGCATTCATGTGTGCTAAAACTAATGCAACTAGCTTGATGCATGAGCTATGCAAAGACCAAATACAAGTTGGAAATATTGTTTTTGAGTAAATGTTTCAAGGATTCTAGTTTAGTAGCCTAAACATATCAAAAATACTATATGCTAAGCACATAATTTACTTTGGAACACCATTGATTTTGATGCAGGAATAATCTTAGTCCAAAACTTAAGTGATTAGAAAATAACTTGTCGAAGCTAATAAATATATATTATAGCTTTTTAATTATTTTTTTAAGAGAAATATCTATTTTATTAATGAATATAGGAATATGACAGCAGTTTCATATCCAAGTCAAAAATCATGTCATAAAATTAATTTCATAAATCATGTCATAAAATCAACTCTAATGCTGATGATGCACCAATGAACACAAACCAACACTCCCTTTCATGTTAGGCTAATAGTAGAGGAGGCTCAGATCTAATATTTAATGTGCAACTAAATCAAAACGACTACAATCGGTTGCCTACAAAAGAAGGCCATCCAAGATTACTGCCATTAGAAACAGTTAAATCAGCAAAACATACCTCCCAAAATCATCATAGCCTTCATATACAAACTTTAAACCAATTTCAAAATAAGTTCGAAAGCTTCTTTACCCTCTAAGGGAAAAAGCACCTGATAAAAAATACAACAAAATAGGTAGATCTACATGACGAAAAAACTACCAACAACAACAAGATCATGAATCATAGATCATGATCAGCAAAGAAAATCGATACAAATATTATATTTTGGAAGGCCTCCAGATTAGAAGAAAATCTTACAATCAATCTAATCATAAACAGCAAGGTATATCAAAAATTACATTCAGTCTTACAATAAAAATCGACGAAAATGTTGCAAACATATTTTCTATATCTAATGTCTACAGGCTTAGTGATAATGTAAACCCACTGATTGACATAAATAACTCATGAATACGTTAAGCGAGATCAACCATCACAGGTCTTGTCATGATGGGGTTCTGGCATCAAAAACTCTCCGAAGGGACTCATGGTAGGTCACAAAAATCCATCAACCAGATTCAGGATTATGACATTGAAGGATTCACCTAAACGCACATAGTTTACTGCAAGACAGCAAAAACATACCTCTTCAGTTGGATATACATTAATTATAACATCAGCATCAACCATATATATTTACCCTCCATGGTCCACCTGAGTGTCAATGCAATGGATTAAGTGATTTTTCTTAGATGTCAAGGTCGTAATCATCCTTTGATGACTTCTGTTGTCGATTTAATATCATGCATTGCATGTGCCACATGGTATTCCACTGGAAGATGTAATCGTAATCTTTTAAGAAACTACTATTTCTTCACATGCCTTGCTGGTGCTTTGTTAATCAATATAATCATAATCATCCATTAATTACATCCTCCACTCCTTCATGTTAGTTGTGACAAGCAACGTTGCATGATAATCATCCATCATACACTCCTTTAAAAGCTGGTTAGTTTGTCTAGCCTTCAATTTTTAAAAGCTCATTCAACCCGTACTCTCTATTTTATAGCCTAAAAAGCTGTTGGTTTGTAAAAATAAAAATAAAAAAAAAAAAAAAAGCTCATAATTTTTTTTTTTTTCTTTATAAGATTTTAGTTGCAAGAGTGTTGTATTAATATAGGTCATATCCAAATAGACAATGGGCCTACTGAAAGAAAAGAAAGTTTATAAAGATATTTTTTTTCTCTCTTACAGGATTTGAGTATCGATACAGGGCTTATCTAAACATATCATTATATTTTTGAATCCCCCCAACATCACCAATAACCATATCATTATATTTTTGAATGTATTAACCAACATGACTTAAAATGCAGTAGAAACGAAAGGAATATGTAATGCGTCCCCCTTTCCTAATAGATCTGACATGTTTAAAATATTAAGAAATTTTATATATCACCTAATTATCCTGCATAATTCCAATCACCTCCCCAAGAATAAATGAACTAATTCTCCTCCCTGGCTTCCATCACATGAGGAGGATCTATTCTACTACACAGAGATGGGTGGTGGATTATGTAAACTTAAAGAATATCTGACATTAGAACCTCAATTCTCAAAGCAGAAATAATCTGGACACATATGAAAAAAGTAAGAGCTAAGCAAGAAAATGGTAACGGAAAATTTCTAAACTAGTGTACCCCGTGGACGGAAAATTTCTGAACTAGTGTACCCCGTGGCCCATAACGTAAGGAATAAGTTCTGAAGCTGGCATCCCTACAAAATCAGAGACATATATCCTCAAAATCCATCTATCCCATTCTCACAATTCAATCAGTGCAACTTAAAACTAGTCCGAAGAAAATGAAAGAAATCAAAGGAGAACGGATTCTTCAATTGATAACAAGGAATTACACAAGAACAAATACTAACCTATACACACCCTTATACCTAACTCCTTCATAAAATCAAACCTCATACTCCTAAATTCATAATATACATCAAAAGAAGAAAGAACGCTGCCCAGAACTCTTCAACGTCCTTTTTCTGAAGCAAAATCGCGTTTTTGGGAAACTTCCCTACTTGGCGAAACCCCATAACGACAAAAGAAAAAAAGAAATCCCACCGCCATATCAAACCAAAATCTCCAAAATCCAAATAAAACAGCAATTCAGATCAGAAAAACCAATTCCACCAAAAAATCTCGTTTTTTTTTTTGTAAAAAAAATATTTTTTAAAATTTTATTTTTTGTAATTAATGCCAATCCAAACATATTTACCGATTTAGCTGTACAGTATAAAAAAAATAAAAACTTGTCTAAAATCGCGGATCCAATCTGTGATTTCTCTTCCATTTTTTTTATTTTAAATTTTAATAAAAATAAAAAATAAAAAAATTAATAAAAAAAATTAAAAATTAAAAATAATAATATTATAATATTTTTAAATTATTATAATCTGCGATTTCGTAGTCGGGTCGTCGATTCAGCCACCGGTCTGATAGCTGGTCCGACTCCGGCCATTGATTCGATAGCCAGTTCGGCTGCTAGTCCAATCGTCGGTCTAGCTGTCAGTCCAACCACTGGTCTGACAGTCGGTCACCAGTCTGACGGTCAATCCGGTCGCCAGGATCCGACCACTGGTTCGACTACCGGTCCGGCCACCAGGGTCCTGCCACCTGTCCGGCCGCTGGTCCTGCCACCCATACGGTCACCGGTCTAGTCACCAGGATCCGTCCATTGGTTCGACCGCCAGCGATCGAACCGGGATCGGATCGGTGGCTGGACCCTGGCGACTAGACCGGTGACTGTATGGGTGGCAGGACCAGCGACCAGATCGGTGGCCAGACCCTGATGGCAGGACCGGTGGTCGGACCGACGACCGATCGGCAGTCGGACCGGTGGCCGGATCCTAGCGACCGGATCGACCGTCAGACCGATGACCGACCATCATACCAGTGATCGAACTAACAGCTAGACCGGCGATCGGATTGGTACCGACCTAGCAGTCGAACTGGCTATCGGATCAATGACCGAAACCGGATTGGCTATCAAACTGGTGGCCGAATCGATGACCGGACTGCGAAATCACATGTTATAATAATTTTAAAAAAATATTATAGTATAATATTATTATTTTTAATTTTTAATTTTTTTAAATTTTTTTTAATTTTTTTATTTTTTATTAAATTTAAAATAAAAAAAGATGGAGGAGAAATTGCATATTGAATCCCTGATTTCAAGAAATCATGGATTGGACCCGTGATTTCAAGCAAGTTTTTATTTTTTATTTTTCTTATTTTTTTGATAAAATCACATATTCGACCGACGTATTTATTTTTTTATATTTTTTAAATACCATACACCTAAATAGATAAATATGTTTGGATTGGCATTAATTACGGAAATAAAATTTTAAAAAATATTATTTAAAAAAAAAACCCAAAAATCTCCTCACATGTTGGCCCCCACAAAAATAAAAAATTCAGTCATCATGATCGCTATTTTTTTTTTTTTAAAAAAAATTACAAAGTTAAAAATTTCATAACCGAGAGACAAGATTTTACAAAAACAGAGAAAGTTCTCCGAGCATACCACCGTACCAGAATCAAAAAATAAATTAAAATATATTTACATGCCGATCAAAGAAGGAACAGGGAAGAAAGACCGATAATGACATGTCACGCCCCGAATCCAGCACCGGAATCGGCACGCGACCGGCCACACAAACCCTAGGTTTTACCCTAGAGATCATGCAAGGCCTGGGTACACAAGAGTCACTTACTTCAAGGAAATCTCACTCATCACCAAGCCAAGTATCTGCACGACTCTGTAAAAGAAGAAAGTAGGTTGTGAGCTCTACAGCCCAGTAAGGTTTTCATATGATCACACCAGTAATAATATACATTTCTAAAATAGCAAAATACCAGTATATAATTAAATGATCTAAGCCTCATGTATTATAAAACTTTGATAACTTTGCATTTTTCCTTTAATATTCTCATTATTGCACCTTTATCTTTAGGGTTCTGGTCTAACCACGGTCATGTACCAGCCCATGACTGGCAACCTCAAAGCGACCATGCATACTATGGTCGGTCCTGCTCACGTACTAAGCCCGTGGCTCGGCTGTCCCACGTACTATCCGCCCGTGGCCGGCTCCCACGTACAAAGCCCGTGGCTCAGGCTGTATAACCACGGTGCAACCGTAGCATGGCTAGACCAAATACCGTATTTACTTCATTAACACTTGTCAAAACATATTTTTTGTGATCTCTCGATAACCGGTATCGTGGTCCAACCCACTCGATAACCGATATCGTGGTCCAACCCATTTTAATAACTGATATCGTGGTCAAACCCACTCGATATCCAGTTTCATGGTTCAACCTGTTTAGCAATCCGGTATCATGGTCCAACCCATCCGGATATCAATTTTTTTTTTATAACATCACGCATGAGATATCGACAATAATAATGATAAAACCACAATATCAAACATGAAATCTCAACTCTTCCACTGATCGACATCATGGTCCAAATCATCAAAATAGAATTTTTATCCGATAAACACGATATCCGGAATATAAAATAATAACAACAATAATCATATTGTTCTTCATAAAACTCAACTACACCATACAACAATAATTCATGCATGCCAATGATCATACACTCGGATCAAAACCATGTATATAAAATAATATATAAACTGATGATCACGTCCAGAATCCTTACCTTCAACCGCTAATCCAAAATATCCGGTATCAATCTATACCCGAAATTCGTCCAAATCCTCCCTGCTCAAAAGATTGATCTCCTACAATAATAAATAAATTCATCAAATCAGTTCCCCCCCGATTTTCTCTTCCCTCATCTTCCAAACCAAAATCCCTTCCCTCTCCCTTTCTCTCTCTTCTCCTCTTTCTCTTTCTTCCTTCTTCTCTTCTCTTTTCCCTTCTCTTTCTCTCTCTTCTCCTCTCTTTTATGGCTCTCAGCAGGCTCCTCCCTGCTTTCCATCGACGTCCTGTTTAAAAAGAGGAGAAAAACCCATCTAAAATCATCTCAAACGCAACCTAGGAAGTTCAAAACCATTAAAATATCTCCCCAGCCGTCAGATCTGAGATCGACGTCTCAAACCACGTCCAAATCCGAATCCAAAAGCACCTAATCAAGCCTAAACTCCTTCGGACCAATCTCAGCCGTTCGATCGGATGATCGGACGGTCCAGATCACTCAGAAACCCCATGGACCGCCATACACCGCGAGAAACGGTTGGGAAACACCTGGGAAACGCGTGGGAAACGCCCACGCGACAGCCGACACGGGCTGGGCCGAGCCCACGCGCCCGCGCGCGTCGCGCGCATGGGCTTGGGCCGCGCAACGCGCGGCGCCGCGATGGGCCGGGCCGCGCACCGCGTGCCCGCGCGCTCGCGCGTCGCCCGCCTGCGCGTCGCGTGCTCGTTCCCCACGCTCCTCGCGCCCGTTTTTTTTTTTTTTTTTTTTTTTCTGGGTGTTACATTCTCCTCCCGTTAAAATAATTTCGTCCTCGAAATTAGCTTGATTGAGATCTAAATCAATGCTCCCATCATAACACTTTAAAAATTACTACGCTTCCACTGCGCGCTCTGATTCACTAATAAATCCTTCTAAAAATTTCTATCATGTCTTACTAATCATCATGTTAATTCCATAATCTCTTATATCACGATTTCAAACAATCATGACTTGAATCCAATATCACTTTGCCACGGTCCTCAAATCATCATAACTAAGATCTGTCACAATTCTTATCATATCCTAATAATCATCATGTCATTATTATTATTATCCACTTGTATCACCATCCCAAGTGATCATAACCTAAGCTCTGATACCATTCTGTCACGCCCCGAATCCAGCACCGGAATCGGCACGCGACCGGCCGCACAAACCCTAGGTTTTACCCTAGAGATCATGCAAGGCCTGGGTACACAAGAGTCACTTACTTCAAGGAAATCTCACTCATCACCAAGCCAAGTATCTGCACGACTCTGTAAAAGAAGAAAGTAGGTTGTGAGCTGTAGCCAGTAAGGTTTTCATATGATCACACCAGTAATAATATACATTTCTAAAATAGCAAAATACCAGTATATAATTAAATGATCTAAGCCTCATGTATTATAAAACTTTGATAACTTTGCATTTTTCCTTTAATATTCTCATTATTGCACCTTTATCTTTAGGGTTCTGGTCTAACCACGGTCATGTACCAGCCCATGACTGGCAACCTCAAAGCGACCATGCATACTATGGTCGGTCCTGCTCACGTACTAAGCCCGTGGCTCGGCTGTCCCACGTACTATCCGCCCGTGGCCAGCTCCCACGTACAAAGCCCGTGGCTCAGGCTGTATAACCACGGTGCAACCGTAGCATGGCTAGACCAAATACCGTATTTACTTCATTAACACTTGTCAAAACATATTTTTTGTGATCTCTCGATAACCGGTATCGTGGTCCAACCCACTCGATAACCGATATCGTGGTCCAACCCATTTTAATAACTGATATCGTGGTCCAACCCACTCGATATCCAGTTTCATGGTTCAACCTGTTTAGCAATCCGGTATCATGGTCCAACCCATCCGGATATCAATTTTTTTTTTATAACATCACGCATGAGATATCGACAATAATAATGATAAAACCACAATATCAAATATGAAATCTCAACTCTTCCACTGACCGACATCATGGTCCAAATCATCAAAATAGAATTTTTATCCGATAAACACGATATCCGGAATATAAAATAATAACAACAATAATCATATTGTTCTTCATAAAACTCAACTACACCATACAACAATAATTCATGCATGCCAATGATCATACACTCGGATCAAAACCATGTATATAAAATAATATATAAACTGATGATCACGTCCAGAATCCTTACCTTCAACCGCTAATCCAAAATATCCGGTATCAATCTATACCCGAAATTCGTCCAAATCCTCCCTGCTCAAAAGATTGATCTCCTACAATAATAAATAAATTCATCAAATCAGTTCCCCCCGATTTTCTCTTCCCTCATCTTCCAAACCAAAATCCCTTCCCTCTCCCTTTCTCTCTCTTCTCCTCTTTCTCTTTCTTCCTTCTTCTCTTCTCTTTTCCCTTCTCTTTCTCTCTCTTCTCCTCTCTTTTATGGCTCTCAGCAGGCTCCTCCCTGCTTTCCATCGACGTCCGTTTAAAAAGAGGAGAAAAACCCATCTAAAATCATCTCAAACGCAACCTAGGAAGTTCAAAACCATTAAAATATCTCCCCAGCCGTCAGATCTGAGATCGACGTCTCAAACCACGTCCAAATCCGAATCCAAAAGCACCTAATCAAGCCTAAACTCCTTCGGACCAATCTCAGCCGTTCGATCGGATGATCGGACGGTCCAGATCACTCAGAAACCCCATGGACCGCCATACACCGCGAGAAACGGTTGGGAAACACCTGGGAAACGCGTGGGAAACGCCCACGCGACAGCCGGCACGGGCTGGGCCGAGCCCACGCGCCCGCGCGCGTCGCGCGCATGGGCCTGGGCCGCGCACGCGCGCCGCCGCGATGGGCCGGGCCGCGCACCGCGTGCCCGCGCGCTCGCGCGTCGCCCGCCTGCGCGTCGCGCGCTCGTTCCCCGCGCTCCTCGCGCCCGTTTTTTTTTTTTTTTTTTTTTTTTCTGGGTGTTACATGACATCGGGCTGCAAAATTTTACTAAGAACAATAATAATCGGGATCGAGAGATGCAGAGGAGAAGTCAATCCAAGGAGATTACGGAGAAGAAATCTCTCGATCCTTTGGAATCGGATGGAGTCCATGCTAAAAGGCTAAGATCTGCTCTTAGTACCTCAACGGTGAGATGATGGAGGATGGGACGGCGACGGATCGACTCAGATCTACTTGCGGCAGACGGCAACGAACCGGAGCAGACAGAGGAGGTGGTGCAGTGATGGCTGGGATGACGGAGTGGTGGAAAAAGATGGAGGAGGAGGAAGGGAGGAGGAGCGCAAGGCCGCGGATGATCGAATGAGAGGAGGGAGGGGCGGCGGACGGCGATGAATCGGAGAAGATGGAGGAGGTGGCCCAATGATGGCTAGGACGACGGAGCGGCGGAAAATGATCAAGGAGGGAGGGAGGAGGAGCGCAAGGCCGCGGACGATCGAATGAGAGGAGGGAGGAAGGGATCGATTGGAAGAGGAGTGGCGAACTGAATGGATCTAAGGCTTGGGTGGGAGAAAAAGGGCAATGCCCCGACACTAAAAAATATCGCTAAAGTCTGATTTTGGACGGCGCTCCTCCAAAGCATCGGCGGGTCGCCGGATTTTTTTGATGCTTGCTCCTCGGGTCGGCTAAAAAATAGTGGACAAATCTCCTTTTTACTATAGTAAATTTAAGTTTTATAGAAAATTAAATGTGTGGATCATAGTAAAAGAGAAAAAGTTGGTTTCACTTGAACGATGAAAGTAGTCTAATATAGGGAAACCTGGTATTGGAGCTAGCCAGTTAGTGGCAGGAGCGCGGCATATCAATTTTAGAACGAAGTATATTACTATAATGTTATCATCACCAGCGAAGTATAGTTTATGATGGTGACGAGATTCATGACCGGGCTGGTTATCAGATCGATAATCGGATTGGCAGCTCGATCGGCGATCGGACTGGTACCAACCTAGTTGCCAGATTGACTATCGAACTAAGGACTGGACTGGCGGCCCAACAGACGACTGGACTAGCTATCGTACCAGTGGTCAGACCAACAGTCAGATTGGTACTGGCCTGATAACCGGACCGATGATCGAATTGGCACCGACTAGTGGTTGGACTGGCTATCGAACCAGTGGCCACCGGTCTGATTACTAGTCTGGCTGCTAGTCCGGCTCCTAATCTGATAGCCAGTTTAGCTTCTAGGACGGTGCCATCCGATCACCGATCTGGTCGCCAGTCCAGCCACTGGTCCATAGCCAATCTGGTCACCAAGTTGGTGCCAATCTGGCCATCGGTCCGGTTACCAATTCAACTGCTGATCTGATTGCCAGCTTGGCCGCCAGGCCGGTGCCAGTTCGATCGCTAGGTTGGTGCTAATCTGACTCGAATTGGCGATCGAATTGGTACTGGACAGGGAATGGACTGGCACTGGACTACTGACCAAATCGATATCGGGCTGGCGATCGGACAGGCGACCGGACTGGTATCGGCCTAGTGACCAAATTGACGACCGGATTAGTATTGGATTAACGATCGGACTGGCAATGACCCGACAGGCGAATTGGTGATTGGATTGGCAATTAGACTTGCACCGACTAAATTAAAATATTTTTATTATATTATAAAATAATTATTATATTTTATAATTTAATATATATTTTATAATTTAATATATTATAATATATTTAATGTATTTATTATAATATTTGTATTGTTTATTATATATTATAATAAATTTTATTTTATAATATTAATATTTTATATTATTATTAAGGTAACAATTTATGAATTTACTTATATATATTTTAATTTTTTTATTTTTTTATTATTTTTTTATTTTAAAAATGGTGGTGTAGGAATAGGATGAAGTCACAGGTACGGCCTGTGGCTTCACTTTACCCGTAGTATCTTTTATTTTTTAAATTTTTTTAATTTTTAATTTTATTATGTTATGTTAAAATATTTAAAATAAATTTTAACATAATAAAATTTAAAACAATATAATAAAATATTTAAAATAATATAATAAAATAAGAAATATTTAAAATAATAGAAGATAGAGCTTTCTCTTCTTCTTGCTCTTTAGATCTTGATCTGAAGATTAGTGTAGACAAAAAGAAGGCATAGAAGACAGAGCTTCTTCTATAAGAAACTTTACTTTTAGAGGTTAACCCGTAATCCAAAGCTAAGCCTTCTATCCTATACCATACTCTTCTCTTCAAGATGATCTCTTCTTATGGCTTGGGGTCCTTTAAATAGAGCTTGGTGAAGGCTTTAAGTCAAGTCAGATTAATATGGACCATAGGATGGTTGATTTTTGGTGTCTTTGGACTATTTGATCATCTAAATCACGTGGATCGTGCTTTAACAATTTATCTCAGGCTGGGGTTCTCTATCGGCCATCAAATCGATACTTTGGATGGCCGAGATCCATTGAATAGTTGGTAGCCATGGATCATGCTTGGATCGTCCAAATCTTAACCAAATCTACTGTAAATTAGATCAAATCATGCTTTGGAGATCCCCCTGCAGGTCATAATTTTTATTAGCCATTGGATTGAACTTTCTATCATGTTTGGACCATCAAGTTCCCACAAATTCAGCTCTGAGTCATGCTTGAGAAGGCTTTCTATAGGTTAGGGAAACAATGACTGTTGGATTGCTAGTTTCGATGGCTGGGAATCATCGGTAGCACGGATCAAGAGGAAGCAATGGGATGGATCATGGCAGCTTCTCAGGATCTCGATGATTGGGCTGAGCATCTAGATGGCCGGCGATAGATGATGGGGAAGAAAGCCGGACTGGTAGTGGCTAGAAATGGCAAGGGGGCAGCGATGGGCGATTGCAGGCAACAATGTTAGCAATGGCTCAAAACCAAGGGGAAGCAGTGTCTTCAAGCCGGCGAGGAAGATCGTGGAGCCAGGACAATGGAGGAGCAGTGGGGAGTTTGGGGAAGAAGATGGCACAGTATGGTGGCGACGGTGGTCATGGGAAGAAGACAGAGGTAGAGGAGCAGCAGTGAATGACAGAAGGAGGCCAGCGATGGCTCTCGACAGTTCTCCGGTTGATGAAGGCAACAACGATGAACGACAGAAAGAGCAGTGGCAGAAAATCCTCCACAGTCCACAACTCCGACTTCCATGGCCGCTCCTAGACCAAGCAGGCTTTAGTAGACCAAGCAGCCGGTCCATGGCTTTAGTTGGATTACTGCTTCAAAATCTATGCACAATTTGATTATTTCAGTCTTTTCTTCATCTAGGCCCATTTGAACTTTGATTTGCGAGCCGTTTGATCCGCTGAATTCTACAAATTGGGCTCTTCATGTTGGCATACTTTTTAATCAGTAATCCAATAGATTTTCTTAGGTTCCAAAGTTTCAAAAAATTCTATCATCTTAATATACCTACCAAAAAGGAAGAAACATGAATTAAACTTTTCATTAAATTTTTTAATGGATGTTTGATGCTTTGACTTGACATCTACTTATTTAAATGCACTAATTTCATCTTTTTCAAAGATATTTTAAAAGTAATTAATTTTGTAAGACGATCCAGTTTAATTATGAAATTAAGGTTTTTAAAGATATTAGCACCAATAATTACTTAAAATACTTAAAATAAATATATAAATACGTGTGATGTGGCTGAAAGCTGGCGTGCTGACGTGTACTCTCTGGTGGATGCCATGTCAGAAGTCCACCACGGTGGACACCCCATCTCGGGCTCCTTTGGCTGGGCCAAGCTCCTCTGGATCAACGAGGTGGCCCGCCGAAGCCGAGCTCCGTCCTCCGCCAGGTCGGCACCCCCAAGCTCGAGGCGCCTAGGTTGGAGCCAAGCGACCTCCTTTGGCTGGGCCAAGCTCCTCCGGATCAACAAGGTGCCCGCCGAAGTCGAGCTCCGTCCTCCGCCAGGTCGGCACCCGCAAGCTCGGGGTGCCTAGGTTAGAGCCTAGCGACCTCCTTTGCCAGATCGAGCTCCTCCGAGGTTGAGACCCCTGGGCCGGAGTCGAGCTCAGCCATCCTCCATCGGGTCGAGCCCCTCCGAGGCCGAGCCCTCCGAGCAGGAGTCGAGCCCCAGCTTCGCCAGGCCTGGCCCCTCCGGGATCGAGCCCCCCTGAGCCAGAGTCGAGCTCAGCCCTCCTCCGCTAGGTCAAGCCTCCCGAGTCAGAGCCGGGTCCCAGCTCTCCGGTTCGGTAACCAGCTTGGACAGCATCGCTGGTCGACAGGGGGCGGAGCCGCCTCCCTGAGACACCGGCGGGCAACCCGAAGTCCACGAGGAAGCACCTGTCACGCCATAATAACCATCTGCGACCACCACTTACACCAGAAGGGCAGGAAGCTCCCTGATCAAGGTGCCACGCTCTCCACCAACCACCTGAACCGCCCGGAAGAGGAAGTCAACCAGAAGATTTGAATCCTGGGGGCGGCGGCCCCCCGATCGAGATGCTGCCAGGCTTCTCAAAATGAGGCGACCGGAAGGAATGTCAGAACACGTGACAGTTTCCCTTATCACGAATTGAGAAAGACGTCCCGTCCACGGCATAGAACATCGCTGCACGCGCCTGACAACCTGGAGGAAATCCCAAGGTAGGCGCCCAACGGTCACCTGGGCTTACAAGAAGGTTCGACACCCCCAAAGGGGGAGAGGTATGCAAACACGAGCACTACCATCAAGCTCAAGCAAGTTAAGGGAGAAAGGCCACACAGAGGATCCCTTTATCTCGATCACCATTCTCTCAACACACTTGCACCCCATTCTCATACCACTCACTCCTCCTAGCATGAAGTCCATCAAGAGGGGCTCGACCAGGAGGATCTGTTTTCCTTGATCATCACTGACTTGACCATCGGAGTGCCCCCGGCGGAATCCCCGGCCCGGGTCACTAACCTCGTTTTTGCAGGCTCGAAGGTGCAGGACATCCCAAGAGAACCCGAGAGGCGATTCGACCTTGATGATGGCTACGGGCCACGACGATCTTGGTGGCAACAGATTGGCGAACCAGGAAGGGGGGCGACGCGAAGCGATCTTTGATCAAGCTTTTGTCCCTTTACAAGCAGTCTGACAGAAAGATGGTGACGATGCGGGCGAGGGAGGTCTCCATCAGTCGTGCGGGGGACTCCCCTTCCCGGGGGAACCCGCACAATCCAGAGGTGGAATCACCCGCTCCAGCTCAACTGCTTCCGCTGGAGTCTCAACTGGCTGCACTCACCCAGCAGATGCAGATCCTGGCCATAGCAGTGTGCCAGCTTCAGCACCAGCACCGGTCCTTGGCTACTCATTAGCAACCAGGGACTCCCGTGACCCATGCCGCAGCACCCCGCGACAGCCTGCGTTCCTTCCAAGGGGGATAAATCCGGCGTAACTACCCCGTAGGCCCCACCCCGTTGAAAAATGTTGGGTTCAAGGTACAGGATTTTCATAGTCTTTTTCCATCCAAGGATGAGTACGTCAACCCGACACCACCTAGGTACCAGCTGGTCATAATGGGGAAGAAGAAGATCCTGACCTCTCACTCATCCAATCATCATAGATCTCAAAGGATAACCCCTGAATTTAATCTAGTCTTTCATAGAGTCATGCCTTGAATCCGTAACCAGTTGATTGTAATGCAAGATCCCAACCAGCTGAGCTACTGCCTTGGTGGTACATATCAAATCTTTAAAAGCTTTTTTGTTACAATATCTGCCATTTTCATAATCCAGGATAACCCTGGACTCTTGCACAAAGGTCGTGTTAACTTTCTAATTTTCCTCTTCTCTCAAATGGAGAGATACGCACATGTAATTAATTATCCGATTTTAGATTTTTGGAGTGCATCATCCAATGATCAAATCAAGAAACTGGTTTCTATAAGCAGAAAAGTTTGATCATCACAAGCTTCAAAAATTTCAGTGAATAGGAAGTCAAGTCCCTCCAGAATTTAAATGGCATTCATCATCATTCATCACAATGCTTAAGAAATTATTCTGACAGAAATTGATCCCTGGTAGCATTATTACCGATAATTAAAGCAGTCATTTCTGTACCTCGGCCATAGCAATGGAATGAATTGCTTGTTATTTTTTTTGGCACTTGAATTGCTTATTATTTAAGGCCGCAACAGTGTCAAAGTATATGAAGTCCAGTAACGACCCAGGAATTACACGAGCAGACATTATATTTTATAACGCTAGCAACCACCTTGCAAATAAATACTCTTTGAAGGTTTATTTGCTCATCTTCGATACATTGTCAGTTTTTATGAAGGAAAGAGTTCGAGAATCCAACCCATTTTTATCAAGAAAATTAAAGGATACAGAGGACATAGAAGCTTGCAAATTTATGATCCTCGCTTTGGAAGACCAATGAAGCTGGAATCATAGAGAAGAGAAGAGGGGGACACCAGGCAACGTGGCACCAGCATCAACGATGAACACATTGCCCGACACATACTCTGATGAATCATGGATCAGATACCGGACCATTGACGTCAGTGCTGGATCCGATGTGCCCAGTGTTTTCAAGGGAACAGTCTTCTTGGTCACTCTGTCAAGCCAGTCTTTCACCATGAGGCCCTTCGTTATCTCGGATTTAAATATTCCAGGACTTATAGAGTTCACTCGAATATCATGCACTCCCAGCTCCAAAGCCATAACCTGTTGGTTAAAATTTAAAAAGAAAAAAAGAGGGAGAAATAATATAGTTATTTTGAAGCGTAATTTCTGAAAAATAAAGACAAAAAACAAGCGGAACAATTTAACAAGTAAGAATCTGCCTGGTAAAGTTGTGAATGGTGCTTTGAAAAATCTTAGAACTTTCACCGGTGAATGTAAAATTCTTCATTTACGATACCAAACTAGGACTAAAAGCTATTGTTACTCAGAGAAACAGACACAAAAAGTTACCCTGGTAATCGCGTTAACCCCTGTTTTTGATACAGAGTAGGCGAGATTTCCAGGTAATTGCCCGCGTTCAAGACCATTGATCGATGAGATGTTGATTATTGATCCTTTCTGCTTCGTGTCACGCATCCGTTTGCAGACATGTTTGGATACCAGCCATAACCCTGTTAGATTCGTGGCCATGATGTTGTTCCATTCCTCTTCAGGCCACTCCAGTGAAGAATATATGCCACCTGAGACACACACACAGTTCGAATCAGAAAATGGCAAAAAACAAGGAAAAAGAGTGCAAATTGACGTGCAGCAATTATCTGTGTATCAGGCAGAATTGAAATCAAGAAAATCGCCATGACCAAGGAAGAATACCGTTTCATTTGACTCACGATGGGAACCACTATCAAGAAGTCCTGTCACATCACTTGTGGAAATTGATATGCTGAATCCGTCTCAGGAAATAACATAACATAAAAGATAGCATCGGGAAATTATATGTCCCAGTAGATAAAGCAATTCGGTTCTGCTAGTTTTTCCTCTAAACGTTCCATTCACTTGATCATTTTTTACAGATTAGAGGACATCTTCTATCTCATTGGTTGGATCAGTCCACCTGACATGGTCTGATGGCTAGAACACATCGTGATAGTCTCTGACCTATTTTAGCACCATAAATCTAAGAAAATTCATAGCCCATATATATTTCAGTTCTAAATAATTCTGTTACTGCTATTTCCCTAAATTATGATTCAGCTCGACGTTTCTTGGAAGTTTGAAACTTGAAAGCAAATAAATACTTCAGGTTGGGAATTTTGGCAAAATAGCTCTCATCTAAACATCCCTAACGACGTAAAAAAAAAAAAAAAAAAGAACTCAAATATCAAGCTTACCTCGGATTCCGGCGTTGTTAATTAGAGCATCGATCCGGCCGAAGGCATCCCACGCCTTCTGCACCGAAGCCTCTATCTCGGAGCTCTTGGCGCTGACATCGAGCTCGATGGCCACAGCTCGGACGGCGGAGGGCTCTGGGCCGGACGAAGACGAGGACAGTGATCCAAAGCTATTTATCTCGTCACAGAGGGATTTCAGCCGGTCGGTCCGCCTCGCGGCCGCGACAATCTTGCAGCCTGCCCTGGCGAGGTCAAGGGAGAGTTCCCGGCCGATGCCGGAGGAGGCACCGGTGACCATCACCACCTTCCCTTCCAGTCTGCGCCATGGCTGATCCATCCCTTCCGCTGCCATGATTAGCCTCTCCACCACCTTGCTCCTTAGCCTATTGTGGGACTCGTGACTCGTCTCTTACTGCTATTATCGCCCTCGCTTCGAGTCGATGGCTATAGCGGTGCAACGGGACCGGGACTTTTATAGCGCTGCGTGGCCGCAAAACGGTGGTACACGCCCTTCGTAATGGGCGCATAGAAATTTCACGAGCCCTACGACACTCTCGTTTCTTTGTGGACGATGTGCACGGATGGATAAGATGGATGGATGTAGGGGACAAGGACGGCAGATAAGGCGCTCGTATACAAATTTTATGGTCGAGTAGAATGATGGCGTCGGGCGGGGTGGAAATTATGATCACGGAATTAAGAAAAACAGACGACGGAGATGGCGTCGCCACCAGAAAGGTTTGCTTGTATCAGTTCACACGTTTTGTTCCGCATCAATCTGTGGGAAATGATAGGTGCACAAATAAGATTTGAACTTTAGATTTTTTTTAATAATATCTTTTAAAAATAAAAATATCAAAGTACATAACTTCAAAATTTTTTATCAAACTAAGGTATTCTTGGCCAGATATCCAGGGCCGGGCTCGATTGGCCATGCTGGAGCGCTTCTCTCCAGGTCGACTTGCAACAAAGTTTTCAATACGCAGGTAGTGTTTCGGCGGGGGACACCCCAATATTTAAATTAGCAGGAGCTTGGAGGCAACATAATGGAGGAATCGGAGAAGTAGCGTATGGGAAAGGGAGAGTGTACTTAGCTCGAAACGGGATCCCCTGGGTATCTTATATAGACGCGAAACAGTCCAAAATTTGTTAGGAAAGGGGTCGAGAAGGACCGATCTGTCCCTAGGAGAATCTGGAGAGTGACCACGTGGCGCCCGGATAGGGCGGCATCATGGGAATAGTGGAGCAGTGGTGCTGACGTGGCAGGATTCTGTTACAATAGAAAGAAGCTTTCGGAGCCCTCCAGGCTTTCGAAGTAAGGCGGTCGGATGTCAGCGGAGAGGACCAGTTGATCCTCCAAAGGAGACCCACATGTCGCTCGGACCTGGGCTTCAGTGGGCCGGACTTTCGAAGGAGAGGGTGGCCGGGCTTCAGTTGAACCGAATCGTTCGGACCTCAACTTCAGTGGACCAGACTTTCGAAGGAGAAGGTGGCCGGGCCTCAGCTGAAGCGGGTCGTTCGGACCTCAGCTTTAGTGGGCCGGACTTTCGAAGGAGAAGGTGGTCGGGCCTTAGCTGAAGCGGGTCGTTCGGACCTCAGCTTCAGTGGACCGGACTTCCGAAGGAGAGGATGGCCGGGTTCCTGAGAGACAGCCTCCGCCGGACTTCTAAAGGACAGGGGTCGTCGGACCCAGCGAGCCTCAAAAGGGGATGGTTCCGTCGAAGTTCTGATGAAAACTGCCAATCGGCCTTCGGATACATGGCCCGGTCTGACCTCCACAAGAATGACGGCCCGGTTCGATAGTGTGCCAGTTGGGTACAACAGGCCACATTGCTGATCTGTTTGGCCAGCTCCTGTGTCTTTTGGCTGATAATGCAAAACCTTTATCTTTAGTAAAAAAATGCAGCTAGCATCTACATATTCTTAGTTTCTAGCCCTCTCGAGACTTCTCCAATAAAAAAAAAAAAATCCCAAACTTGGTTCCCCTATTCCCTCTCTCCGATCCCTTTTAACTTGGTCCCCCAATTCCCTCTTCCATATCCCTTTTGGTAGTTCCATAATTAAAATTTTCTTGATGTGATCCTTGCCATCCATTTGGTTGGTATTTTTTCATAGTAAATAGTATGTTTATATTTATTTTATTTTATTTTTTTTGAAATGATGTAATTTTATTTTTTTAAAAAATATTAGTCATGGTAGTGATCTCGTTGTCCCTTCTCCGATGGTACGTTGTTCCTACCACTTAAACTTTATTATTAAAGACCTTTTTTAGTAATGGCCATGCTATTTTTTTTAATGATATGGTAATTTTTATAAATTAGACACGTGAGATGTCATGAAATTTTAATTTTTATTTTTTTTAAAAAATGTAATTGTGTTAATGATTGTCAAGAAAAATTATTTTTATTTTTGTAACATTAGATCATTGTCTTAATAGATTTGGGATGGATTAGATTTAATTTATATAAATTTTAAAATTTTGAAAATATTTTATAAGTGATCGTTAATGTATATAAGATTAAATAAAAGTGTTAATATATTATTTCAAAAAATAATTAAAAATAATTGAGACCACATGGTTATATAAATAAATCATAATAGTTGTAATTGGTAAGGGAATGGCTATTGGAAGAACTTGATTTGAGCCCATGTAGAATCCTTTATATTATATTTAATGATCATTAAAACAAACATTTTTGCATTAGTAGAAGGAAACTAAGATTTTGAACTATTCTGATATTCATGCCTAACTTAATCAAAAAGAATAAAAGAAAAATATGAAAAACATATTAAAAAATTCATTGAAAATTTATCACATATATTGGTATACTTCAAGTAGATTAAATACAATTCGAGTGCAGAAGGGACAAATCTTATAATTTCTCATGAGACATCTTCATCTTGGTCTGGTTGCTATGGCCCACTTTGTGTATGTCTTATAGCAGTTGTCTATCCATGACTTTTGCTTTATTCTTTCTTTTAGTCAAAAACAAGCAAGATTTTGCTCTTTGTTTCTTGAAGCGGTTGCATATATTGCTTGTGGCATGCACGCTCCTCCAAACTCCACTTAAATTAGGAAAAATATTTAATTGGATTTCATAAACAATAACCTACCAGCATGGCTCACGTCATGTTCTAGAAATTCTTGTCTTATCAACCAAAGTCATTTAGGAAAGCATTTGCTTTTTTAGTTTATCTCTAATTCTAAAGTTTGGCTGCATGCACAAGGGCAAATCACATTTTAAACAAATACCACTGTTACATATTTTTTGTATTGATATTAGCACCCTTTGGATACAATATTTATGAAAAGCTTGATTACATTATCCAATAACGGTCCAGAACTACAGCTAAAAAGGCTAGCTATAAATTATTATTTGAATACTTTAGTCTTGTATATGCTTTCAATATATTTTTGATGAATAATCACTATAGATGATATTTTTTAAGAAATTATTAGTCTTAAAATAATAAAAAGTATAAAGTTTTGCCAAAATATAATAGAAATTTTAAGTAATATATATGAATTAATAATAGATTACCAATTTAGTTTAAAATTAAACAGTAATCATAGATTAATTAATAAACATTAGAATTAATTATAATTTAAAAATGAGTAGTAAATATTAAATTTAGAAATTAATGATAATATAATTTAAAATATTAGAAACTATTTATGAAGAGTAACGGTTATAATTAATTAAATAATATTAGTAATAGGAAAATTTTAATGTAATCACTTAGAAATAAAAAAATTATAGTATGAATTATATTATAAGCCCTAGTTAAATTAAAATAATTATATTAAAAATATAAGGGAAGATATAAAAAAATATTTTTGCAAGAAATTAAATTTTTGACTATATTGTTAAGAAAATATAGGTTAATAAATTTTTAAAAATATAGGTGATATTCTTTAAAAAAAGATTACTATTAAAGTAATAACATATGTATATATTTTTAAAAAATGTACTAAAAGTTTTTAAATATATATATTGATCAATTAAAGATTACCATATTAGTTATAAATTAAATATTAATCATGGATTAATCCATTATAGAATTAAAATTAATTATAGATAAAAAATAAGTGGAAAATATTAAATTTAAAAAATATATGATAATGTATAAAAAATATTGGATAATATTTATGAAGAGTAATAGTTGTGATTATTTAAATATTATTAATAATAAAAAAATTCTAAGGTTGTCACTTAGAAATAAAAAAAAATTTAGAATACAAATTATATTATAAGCCCTAGTTAAATAAAAAATTATATTAAAAAATATTAGGATAGCTGTATGAAATTATTTTTAGGTCATGATAAAAATTCTCGATCCGGGGATGGAGCTAGTGGTTGGGATGCATTTTTAATGTTTATGTAATTTTAATATAGATATGCAATATTCATGTTTATAGTTTTTAATGTTTATGATATATTGTTATTAGTATACTTATAATATGCAAATATATATAAAAATGATTAATTAATTATTTATTTATATTTAGAATATATGCATTGCATAGAACTGTAGACCCGTTAACTGATCGATGTGCATATTATACATATCCATATATTATATAATTTTATATGGATACCTAGAATTATGTACGCTAATCAATTAATTATCTAATTTAGATAATTTAAAAATTATAATCAATTTTATAGATCAGTTAACAGTAATCAAATAATATATAATTGGGATCGTAAAAAATTTCAGATAGCATTTTTCTTTTGTTCTCCTTGCATATAAAATGATATGCAATTGTGATGCTGCCAAAATTTTTTTCGATTCCAATTACATATCATTTGATTATTGTTAAATGGTCTATAAAATTGATTGCAATTCCTGAATGGGATAGGGCCCTAATCTATTAATTGGTCATAAGATGTATATTTTATGTATATCTTTTTTAGCTTCATATTTTTGTATATATTTAGAAATATGATATAATAATTTTTTTAATATTACATGTCTTTTTGCTTCTCGTTGTATGCTAATTATGCTATAAATAGTTGTATATAGAAAGCATATTTGTAGACTTATAGATTTTCTATATTGAATGTTAGCATGTTTAATATTTTTATAAGTTTTGTTAATGTTATATTTAATTTATTAAAGGCATGTTTCAATATTCATTTATTTATTTTGTAGTGAGAAATGGGGGAAGTTATCACAACATTATATTATATTAATAGTTGCATCGTTAATGTAAAATTTGGTATTGAATATAATCGGGAACCAGAAAAGATAATTAGAATTAAATATGGAATGACACATGATGAACTACAAAACAAGTCAGTAGTGTCTTTCGTATTTACAGGATAAGATATAAATTATTGATTACATATAGATATCCATAATTTATGTAGCCGACATTAGAGAAGTACGAACCTGTTCCGATCATCGATGATAGGGGTATAAAGATAATATTTTCTACTATCAGTGTATATCAATGTCCATCAGGTACGGAGTTGTATGTAGATATACAACCCGTTGGAGATACTCGATCTATTTATGAATCAAATGAATATGAAGAGATTATTCAAAATTTAGCAACAAGTAGTATTAGTGAACAGGTTATTTATATTGTAGTTCAAACATTTACGATAGTCTTCAAGTAAATACTGCTTCTATATATATCGAGTATCACATTCGTACAATGGAAAGTAATGTGCCAGAGAGTGTTATCAGGCATGCTTTACTATACATATCTACTGGTGATACCATACATATAGATAATAAATTTTTTAATCAAAATGATGTTCCTGACGAAGATAATGTTGATCATGAAGGTCAGGAAGCTGGCCCTTCTCAGCTGCATATAGTCCACATGATACTACTGTACCGAACTATACTACATTTCAAGTTCCTTCGATAACATTTATTCAGTTCAATTGGAAGCTACTAATATGTCGATGCACTATTCCCTTCAAGAATCATCTTTCGTTTGGGAAGGTGGTCAAGAATTATGCAAAGGACTTCATTTTGCAGACAAGGCTAAATTACAAAGTATCGTGAAGCAATATTCAATTGATAGATATAATGAATTCAAGGTTGTTGAGTCAATTTTAAAATTATGGGTTGTAAAATGCAAGAATAAAGAGTCTGGATGTCAATGGAAGCTCAAAGCAATTAAATGAAGTGATTACTTCGAGATATCATGATATTGTGATCCCCATATATACTATTTACAATGATGTCTCAAGATCATTCTGGATTGGACTTTATTTTAATTATCAATGAAATACATGATCTGGTGAAAGAAGTACCTATAATTGCTATTGTAGGACTTAGTATGGTCATAAAGAGTAAATTCAATTATATTGCCACTCATAGAAAGTTATGGAAAGCAAAGCAAAAAATAATAGTCATGGTATTTGATGATTGAAACAAATCATATAAGTTATTGTCCAAGTGGTTGCATGTAGTAGAGAAATTTAATCCCAATTCTTGGGTGAAATTCATTAGCACTCCAACCGGTCATCCAGTATGTGCTCAATTTGATCGGGTCTTCTGGGCTTTTGCACCATCAATTGAAGTATTCAAGTACTATCGACCGATAATTAGTATTGATGTGACATTTTTGTATGGAAAATATAGACATAAATTATTGATTGCAATTGCTATTGATGAAAATAATCAAATTTTTTCATTATCTTTTGCTATTGTTGATGAAGAGTCTACCGATACATGAGATTGGTTTCTTGCTTGTTTGCAAATTTTTGTTGCCATATGACAGGAAATTTGCTTAATTTCTGATAGGTATCCTAGCATACTAGTCACAGTACAAAATGAGCACCTAGGTTGGTAGCAACCGAATACATATTATGTATTCTACTTATGTCATGTGGCAAGCAACCTCTATACTAGATTAAGGGATTTCAAATTAAAGGATATGGTAAAAAAAGGTTGGAATGCAAACATAGATTAGAAAATTTGAAGGATATATAAAAAATATCAAGAAATTGAAATTATAAACTATTCAATGATTGAGCAATATTCTATTAGATAAATGGACACATGCATACAATGGTGGCCAAAGATATGGAATAATGACAACCAATTTGTCAAAATATTTTAATGAAGTGCTTAAAAATGCTCGATTCCTATCTATAACTACATTGGCACCGTTGACATTCTTTCGGCTTGTATCATATTTTGATGGTCAACGTGCCAAGGAAGTTGATGCACTTGATAGGAATAAAATATTTACCCATTCGTTATGGATAATGTAATAGCCAAACTAGCTAAAGCTACATCCCACATGGTTACAAGATTTGATAGAGCTAGTAGTATATTTCAAATCCAAACTACGATGCATGGTCTATATATGAATAAAGGCAACAATACTCAGGTACAACTTTAAATAAATAAATTTATGACATCTTTGTATTATCTACTTTGCAATGTACCAATTATTAAATTTCGTAATGCAGATTGGTCGACTGTCAGATCGTACATGTACATGTCAAAAATGGTAGTGCTACTATTTACATTATTCATATGTCATGGTTGCTTGTGCACATGTGTTGCCGATCTTATCGCGGTGGCCTGTAGCTCGTGCGCTGGCGCTGGTTCTCGGACTCTCTTATCTCGAGATCTCCAAGCTTCCAGACCTGCAAAACAAAGTCAAAGACCCGGGCCGGGGATTCCGGCGGGTGCAGTCCGACGATCAAGTTAGAGAGCGGCAAGATGGAACAGGACCTCTAAGGCGGGTTCCTGAAGGATTCCCGTGCTTAGAGGAGATGTCAATAAAAGAAGCATCGGGAAGAGAGGAGTTAAAGCCCGGCTTCTTGCGGTGGGTTCACCGAGCTCACGCCTGAGGACTTCTTGGGGGTCCCCAGATCATTCTCTCGACGTTCTCCCCTCTTTTTGACTTACCTTTCCGTCCACTTTCTCCGTACCTTTTATACCACCGGACATCCTTCAGCCCACGTTCCCTCCCGGAGGCTCCCGGAGATCTCTCGATCTTCCCTCTCTCCTTCAAATCCAGGAGTTAAGTGGCCAGCGCGCCTCGTCCGCCGTGTGTCATGAAAGGGGGAAGACAAGTGAGACCTTGGGCCAAGTGAATGAGCTCTCCTTTTAGGGCATTGACGGTGGGCTTCTAGCCGTTTCAGGCTCCTTCCCGCAAGGATTTCATTCCTCAGTTGTGGGGCCCTATTTAACTGATGTAAATGAGATTTCATGTATAATTGCAGGCCATACTGGCGCCCCGTACAGGGCGCGGCGTGCACCGGCCCTAGTGGCGACCTCGCGACCCGTGTCTCTGCCTCCTCGAGGCTTCGTAGAGTAGGGTTGATTCGGTCGAGGTAGACCTGTCAGGGGGTGCCACCTGGCAGAGGAGCAGGGGCTACCAGCATCGTCCGAGGTGGATCCCTCCTGGGTAGACACCTGACGTAGTGGCAGTGAGGTGCTCGACTTCGGCCGAGGTGGACCCTTCTTGGGGTGCCACCTGGCGAAGGAGCAAGGGGCCGCCAACTTTGATCGAGGTGGACCCCTCCTGGATGGACACCTAGCGGAGTGGCAGAGAGGTGCTCGACTTCGACCGAGATGGACCCGTCTTGAAGTGCCACCTGGCAGAGGAGCAGGGGCTGCCAGCATCGACCGAGGTGGACCCCTCTTGGGTGGACACCTGGCGGAGTGGCAGAGGGTGCTCGACTTCGGTCGAGGTGGACCCGTCTTGGGGTGCCGCCTGGCGAAGGAGTAGGAGGGCCCGGCTCGACCTCGGCAGAGGTGGACCCGTCTTGGTGTGCCACCTGGCGAGGGAGCAAGGGGCCGCCAGCTTCAGCCGAGGTGGACCCCTCCTGGGTGGACACTTGGTGGAGTGGCAGAGGTGCTCGACTTTGGCCAAGGTGGACCCATCTTGGGGCGCCACCTGGCGAAGGAGCAGGAGGGCCCGGCTCGACCTTGGCAGAGGTGGACCCGTCTTGGGGTGCCACCTGATGAGGGAGCAAGGGGCCGCCAGCTTCTGCCGAGGTGGACCCCTCCTGGGTGGACACCTGGCTGAGTGGCAGAGAGGTGCTCGACTTCGATCGAGGTGGACCTGTCTTGGGGTGCCACCTGGCAAAGGAGCAGGAGGGCCCGACTCGACCTCGGCAGAGGTGGACCCATCTTGGGGTGCCACCTGGCGAGGGAGCAAGGGGCCACCAGCTTCGACCGAGGTGGACCCCTCTTGGGTGGACACCTGGCGGAGTGGCAGAGAGGTGCTCGACTTCGACCAAGGTGGACCCGTCTTGGGGTGCCACATGGTTAAGGAGCAGGAGGGCCCGGCTCGACCTCGGCAGAGGTGGACCCGTCTTGGGGTGCCACCTGGCAAGAAAGCAAGGGGTCGCCAGCTTTGGCCGAGGTGGATCCCTCCTGGGTGGACACTTGGCGGAGTTGCAGAGAGGTGCTCGACTTTGGCCGAGGTGGACCCGTCTTGGGGGGCCACCTGGTGAAGGAGCAGGAGGGCCCGACTCGACCTCGGCAGAGGTGGACCTATCTTGGGGTGCCACTTGGCGAGGGAGCAAGGGGCCGCCAGCTTCGGTCGAGGTGGATCCCTCCTGGGTGGACACCTGGCGGAGTGGCAGAGAGGTGCTCGACTTTGACCGAGGTGGACCCGTCTTGGGGCGCCACTTGGCGAAGGAGCAAGAGGGCCCGGCTCGACCTCGGTAGAGTTGGACCCGTCTTGGGGTGCCACCTGGCGAGGGAGCAAGGGGCCGCCAGTTTCAGTCGAGGTGGACCCCTCCTGGGTGGACACCTGGTGGAGTTGCAGAGAGGTGCTCGACTTCGACCGAGGTGGACCCGTCTTGGGGTGCCACCTGGCGAAGGAGCAGGAAGGCCCGGCTCGACCTCGGTAGAGGTGGACCCGTCTTGGGGTGCCACCTAGCGAGGGAGCAAGGGGCCGCCAGCTTCGGTCGAGGTGGACCCATCCTGGGTGGACACCTGGCAGAGTGGCAAAGAGGTGCTCGACTTCGACCGAGGTGGACCTGTCTTGGGGCGCCACCTGGCGAAGGAGCAGGAGGGCCTGGCTCAACCTCGGCAGAGGTGGACCCGTGTTGGGGTGCCACCTGGCGAGTGAGCAAGGGGCCGCCAGCTTCGGTCAAGATGGACCCCTCCTGGGTGGACACCTGGTAGAGTGGCAGAGAGGTGCTCGACTTCGGTCGAGGTGGACCCGTCTTGGGACGCCACCTGGCGAAGGAGTAGGAGAGCCCGGCTCGACCTCGACAGAGGTGGACTCGTCTTGGGGTGCCACTTGGTGAGGGAGCAAGGGGCTGCCAGCTTCGGCCGAGGTGGACCCCTCCTGGGTGGACATCTGGCATAGTAGCAGAGAGGTGCTCGACTTCGGCCGAGGTGGACCCGTCTTGGGGTACCACCTGGCGAAGGAGCAGGAATTTTGAAAGAAAAATCCACGTGGCACCGGCAGCATCCAGCTGGATCTGACACACGTTCCACGTCAACGAAGTAGCCATATCAGTTGCCCCCCATTTTCAGGTCCCATCGAAGCATCGCGGCTTGGGACGTGGGGATTTTATACGGAGATGACATGAAAAGGATGAAAATCCCGCGCCATAATTATCATGATACCTGCCGCTGCTTCTATTGTGCTTGAGACCCAATAGGAGGCTTCCATGTGTGCGTGTCTGATGGGCTATTAATACGCCGTTTCGAAAACGAGGCAGTTTCCTTCGAACCGAAGCGTTGATGTCGGGTGTGCCTCCACGTGGCAGTCATCTGATGGTCTGGGACGGAAAGAGGTGTATGGCTGCTATTGATTGAGTTTGAAAAGGGAGGACTTTCCGGAAATGAAGTCTCTCGGCTTTCTCACACCTTGCTAGCAATTGCAGCGATCTCCCTTCACCTTCTAAGGGTTGCTAATCTTTTAGTACAAATCATTTCGGTGGGTGCCTGCGACCCCTTCTCTTCTTCTTCTACCTCCAGCCTCTGTGTCACCGCGAATCTGATTTTTTTCTTGCTTCTTCTTCTTTAATGGCGCGTCGTCGTCATGTCTCTTCAAACCCAGACGAGGCCGGTCCTTCCCGGCTGAGGACTCCATCATCTTCCTCCTTGGAGGGGGAAGAAATTCCGGACGAGGTTCGGAGGCAGCTCCAACTTGGGGCCATGACTATAGGCGTCCCTAGGGGTGTTAGGTCTCCTCCCATAGTTTCCGCACGTCCCATTTCTTCTCTTCCTCCTCTGGTGGCGGAGGTTTCTTCTTCCGGTCCCTCTGGTTACTCCTCGACGATGACCAGAGATGACCTTTCTTGGATCCGGGATACCTATGGGGTCCCGGGTTCAGTCCGTCTTTCCCTCCCGGGATCTAGGGATAGAGTGACCTCGAGTGGCCCTGGGAGGGTCGTCTTCTACGGAGACTTCCTTGTTGGGGGTCTTCGTTTCCCCCTTCATCCCTTCTTCCTTTCTTTCATCAGTCACTATCGTCTTGTCCCGGCCCAGTTGGCTCCCAATACCATCCGGGTCATCTTTGCTTTCATCGTCTTCTGTCACTTCCATGGGTTCGTTGCCCATTTCTCCCTCTTCAGGGCTCTCTTCATCCTGAAGCGCTACTCTACTGATGATTGCTGGTGGTATATTTCATCCCGGCTTAGGTGCCTCAGGTTCGACCTCTCCTCGTCGATCAAGGGTTAAAAGAACTGCTTCTTCTTTGCCTCGATCGAGGACGTTGACTGGGCCTGGAGCGAGCCAGACCGGTCCCCGAACCGGAATTCCCAGGTCGAGCCAGCGGACCAAGAGGTCTTCATGCAGTTACTGGGTGACGTGGTTCTGGCTCTCGAGGTTCTACTCTCGGAGCAGAATTTATTCGAGGCAGGAATCAGTCCCATCTGGGAGTTAGGTAAGACCCCGGATCTCCTACTGTTGCCTTCATTTTTTTTATGCACTTCTTTTTCTTTAAACTGGCCTAACTGACCTTTTCTTCCAGGAATGAAGTTCTCCATCGAGAGCCTGATGGAGGGCGCCCTGAAGAGGGATGCCGCTGAAGGGATCGAGGAGACCCTGGCGAAGAGGGCTCACACTGAGACGAGCCTGGAGCCCGTGCTCACTCCTGCTGCTACTGGGCCTGGGGCGACGGGTTATGTTCCTAGGCCACCCCAAACAAGTGCACCCGATGTCCCCGTCATTGAGCTCAATAGGGCCGGGGAGGAGAGGAGGCCCTCCAGTTGCCGCACCGTCATCTCCATGGTGGCCACCGGGGCGACGGCGACCCCACCAACGACCGCATCGCCCGGCGAAGGGGCGGCTGCCCAACATGCTGTCGACGCCCACGTTCCACCTCCAGGTCTCGCCGCCAACTCCTCCGTCATCCGTGACCAAGGGCTCACGGAAAGAGTGATGGAGTTCGCCAGCACCTCCTGGGACCGCCATCTAAGGGGCGGCCGGGACTATGCTGACATGCTGCTGGGGATCCTCCCTCAACTCTTCACGGTAAGTCCCGAGCTCTCCTCCTTTAAAGTTCCAGTTGGATCTTACTAACATCTAGTATCTTTTTCAATGCAGATCGGGATGGACGTTCTCCTATTGAGGAACTTCCTCTCGGGCTACACCAAGAAGGATGCTGAGAAGGAGAAGAGGCTCGGCAAACTGGCGGCTGATGTGAAGGACCTCATGGAGAAGGGGGTCGAACTGCGGGGGAACAACCAGGCCCTCCGAGCTGACCTGGATCGCACCGAGGGGCGCGTGAGGGAGCTCGAGACCTCTCTATATGAGGAGAGGATCTCGAACTAGCGTCATGCCGAGGATGACGCGACAGAGATGGTGTGTCTCAGGGCCCAATCCCGGTCATTGGAGCACCAGGTCGAGGAGGTCTTGAAGGTGCTGAGCGCATCCAGGGAGAAGACCTCCCGAGTCAGCGAGATGCTGGAGGCATCTAGGAAGGAGGCATAGGAGGCCATGCCGAAGTTCCGAGCCTTCGAGGACTTCAGGGCGGAGGTGCACGAGGTGGCCGTGGACTCCTTCCTGAAGGGCTTCCAGGTGTGTCGGGAGAAGGTAAGTTCCTTCTTCCCCGAGCTCGACCTTAGTGGAGTCGTGCTGGGTGACCGGAGGGAGGAGCCCACTGAGGGGGCTTCAACTGCGGTAGCTGCTGAGGTGGCAGCTCCCGAACAGCCTCCAGACGGCACCGCCGGTGCAGAGGGCGCCTCCCAGCCCGAGGAGGATGCGGCCGCAGCGAAGTAGCCCTACAGCTCTACTTCTTTTTCAGTTTATTTCTGCAAGAATCATGTATTTCCTTTTCTGTCTTCGGGGTCTTCCGGCCTGTCGGGGCCCCTCTTTTGTAAGGAACAGATATCAATAATGAAAATTTCTTTTCCATTAACTTGTTCCTTCTCCATCTTTTCTTTCTTTTTTCTCTTTTTTTTTTTGTGCATCTTCCGAACTGAACCCCGTCGCTAGCCATTGGGACTAAGTCCTGTGGTGCATTCCGAGCTGAACTCCGAGATTGCGTGGGTGAACTGGGTTCTGCCCCACCTTCCAGACCGAGGTCCGGGACTTCGCTTTGGAACCAGTTTCCTTGTGAACTTCCGGACTGAACCCTGGGGCCGCAGGCCGGAATTGAGCCTTGCGCGGCTTATCGAGCTATTCTCTGGAATTTTGTAGGACCAGGATCTAAGTCTCTGAGACCTCTTCCGGACTGAACTCCGGGGCTGCATGTCAAAATTCGATTCCGTGCGACACTCCGGACTGAACTCCGAGATTTTTGTCGAAGGAGACTTTGTGCCTTCGCCGAACTTTCGCCGTGCCCATGCTTGCCGAACCTAGAGCTGGATGGCTTTTATCCTACGAGACGAAAGTTGGCATTTGTTGAAAAAGATTTTATTGCTAAAGTTTAAGGAGCCTTACACTATTGGTAGTACATCCTCAAGTTTAAGGCGTTCTAGGTCTGAGGGAACCGGGATCCACCTAGCTCCTCCAGGTAGTACGCCCCATAGGGGAGTGCCTTTGCCACCCTATAAGGGCCTTCCCAATTTGGGGAGAGCTTTCCGCACTCCCGAGGTTGGGAAGCTTCAGCACGGCGTAGCACCAAGTCTCCCTAGCGGAAGGACTTCGGTCGCACTCTGGAGTTGTAGTATCTGTGGTGCGGGCACCAGACTCAGAAGAATACTTCAGAGCTCCATTTGGATCTCTGATTGACATTGCCCGAGAAATTAGGGTTTGTAATAAAGGTTGACCTGGTCAACCAGTTTATTTATTTTTATTTATTTCTTGAGTCACCATTTAAATTTTGTTGAGTCATGTTGACTCGGTGCAAGTCTCGATGTGGTTTCAATTTGGTCCAAAATGGTGCCACATTTGTCTTCCAATCAAATCAAGGTTCAAGCAAGTGGAGGCCACACTCCAAGCCACACGTCCAGCCACACTCCGAGCACACGCCAGAGTCCAGGAGGCACCACAGAGGCATCCCAGTGTCATGGTCCCCACATCCAAAGAAGAAAAAAATCAAATTGGAAGCTAATTTAAAGGAGGCGCCCATACCTGCCAAGTTTGTCCAAGCAAAGAAGGAAAGGGACTTCTCTTGGAGAAGAAATCAAAGAAGGACATCCAACCTACTCCTAATTTAAGTTCAAATCAAAATCAAAGAGCTTAACTTGGAGTGGAAGAAAAGAAGAAATGCCATAAGAAGAAGAGGACTCCAAATCCAAATCCAACTCCAAAGGAGGCGCCATAAAAATTCCAAAAAAAATTCCTTTATGGCCGTCCCAATTTTTTTTGAACTCTTGGTCGGCCAAGAGAGAAGATTTTCTACCTAATCTAGAGGTTGGAGGAGTTTAGTCCCACATGGGAATTTGTACAAGCTTGGAGAAAATTTTAGGTCTATATAATAGACCTCTCTTTGTAACTTTGAGAAATCAATGAAGAAAATTATATTTTGCTATTCTCTTGTGTTGAGTGACCTAGGTTTCTCTTCTTCCGTACTATTCTAAGTGTTGAGCTCCGTGAGGGGGTAATCCGGGTTCCATTGGAGCCTTGAGGAGGTGAGAGATCTCCATCTTTATCCAAAACCCTAGGTTAGCCACTTGAAATTCCAAAACCCTAGCCACCCTTCATTATTTTCAATCCATCAAACCCTAGATCCATCCATCTCCCACGGCCTCTCTCTCTACAAGTCCAGGCCGTCCACTTTCATCCAGATCCAGTCCGGCAACTTCAGATCCAGAGCAAGTTCCAAGGAAAATCACATCAACATCCAGGAGAATCCAGTTTTCAGCAATTTCAATCTTCAAGTTCATCAACTGGTAAATCTTTCCCTTGACTCTCTGATTCCATCAATTATTTTCTTCTCTTCTAGATCTTGAGTTCAGGAGAAGCCAACCCGCCAAAGGACCAGTATTGGAGGATCCATTACGAAGATATCTGAATCCGGGATCCAACAATCTGCTCGGGAGAGTTCCTCTACCAAAACCTGTGAAGATCATTGTCTGGTTAGATAAACCATCTCTTCTCGTTATTTCTGTTCTTTTGAAAGTTCGGAGCGAAACCCTAGGTCTGGGAGTTTCTCAACCCCCAGCGATCCGTTGCTTCTGAACTACTCTGATAATTTAGTTTCCTTAAAATTGTGCTTTCAATTATCATATTAATATCTTTCAATGTTAGGTTAACTTTTCTTTGATTTGAAGCCAACTTCTACAAACATATAAAAACAACAAAAAAATTAGTTAATCTTAATTTACTTCCGCATCGCATCCCTTTATTTGTTCTGCATCAATCTGGCCACTCATTGCCGGTAGGCCACTATCCGAACTCGGGCCATGTTCCTCGTTTCTTCAAGGAGGTCCAGGTTCAGCAGCATCCTGCCCGGGTTCTCCGCCTCGTCATACTTCTTCACGTGCAAGGTCGGTAGGCTAAGCTCAATCGAGATAACTGCTTCCATCCCGAAGACGAGGTTGAATGGGATCTCGTCTGTAGCTGTCCTTGGAGTAGTGTGGTACGTCCAAAGGATGCTCGGGAGCTCTTCTGCCCACTGCCCCTTGGCCAGGTCTAGTCTTGTCCAGAGGCCTTGCAAAATGGTCCTGTTCGTTACCTTGGCTTCTCCATTTGTCTGAGGATGCGCTACCGAGGTGAAACGATGATGGATTCTGAGGTCGTTGCAGAACTCCTTGAACTCTTGACAATCAAACTGGCATCCGTTGTCGATGATGATGGTGTAGGGTAGGCCGAAATGGCAGATAATCGACTTTCAAAGGAATTTGGTGACATTTGCCTCCGTGATCCGGGCCAAGGGTTCGGCCTCGACCCACTTCGTGAAGTAGTCGATAGCCACGATCAAGAATTTCCGTTTTCTAGATGCCAGAGGAAAAGGTCCTAGGAGATCCATGCCCCATTGAGCAAACGGCCATGGGGCAGAGAGATGCGAGAGTGGAACAGTAGGCTGATGTTTCACCATAGCGTGTCGTTGACATCAGTCACACCTCTTCACGAAGTCAGCAGCGTCTTCTCTCATCGTCTCCTAGAAATAGCCTTGACGGAGGGCTTTATACGTAAGCGTTCTGCCGCCCACATGGTTCCCGCAGATGCCCTCGTGGATCTCCTGGAGCACGAGTGCAGCTTCTGCGGGTCTCAGACACTTGAGGAGCGGGTAGGAGTAGGATCTCCGATACAGTAGCCCATCCATCAATACGAACCGTGTGGCCTTCCTGTTGATGAGGCCAGCCGCCATGCGGTCCTTTGGCAAGGTGCCGTTGGTGATGTACTCGATATACTTATCCATCCAGCTGGGTTCTGGGTTGACCTGCTGGACCTCCATGGGTGTATCGTAGCTCGGGGCTTTGAGATGCTCGATGTAAGCGCGGCCTAGTGATGAGTCCGGCAGAGTTGCAAGGCGGGAGAGGGCATCTGCGCGAGCGTTTTTCCCGTGAGGGATATGAGAGATGCTGAAGTGATAAAATCCTGCCATGCTCGTTCTCACGAGCTCCAGGTACCTTGCCATTTGGGGGTCCCGCACCTCGTACTCCCCCGAGACCTGCCCGGCCACCAGCTGCGAGTCGATGAAGACCTTGAGGCAGGCCACGCCCAGCTCGCGGGATACTCTTAGCCCCGCGAGGAGCGCTTCGTACTCCGCCTGGTTATTGGTGGCGGCGAACTGGAAGTGGAGCGCACACTCGGCGATGACCCCTTTGCCATTGGCAAGGATGAGTCAGCTCCGCTCCGGTGATCCACGGTGGTCCACGGGGTTTCTGAGCAATCTGGACCGTCCGATCGCCTGATCGAATGGCTGAGAATGATCCAGAAGAGTTTAGGCTTGATCTGATGCTTTTGGATTCGAATTTGGATGTGGTTTGAGACGTTGATCATAAATCATATGGCCGGAAGATATCTTGATGGTTTTGGACTTCTCAGGTGATGTTTAAGGTAGTTTTGGATTGGTTTTGCTCCTCTTTTTAATCAGGGATGTCGAGAGCCAATAGTGTAGAGAGCCAGAGAGCCAAGAAGAGAGGAGAAGAGAGAGAAAGAAAAGGGAAAAGAGGAGAGAAGAAGGAAGAAAGAAAAAGAGAAGAAGAGAGAGAAGGGGGGGAGAAAAGGGATCTTGGTTTGAAAGAAGAGGAAGGCTGTCATGCTATGATGGCATGGGATAGTGATCAGTTTTGGGGATATGCTGGAGTTCGAGAGAGAAAGAAAGAGGAGAGATAAAGATGAGAGAGAAGAGGAAGGAGAGAGAAGATAAGGAAAGAGAAAATCAGGGAGAACCTTCTTCCTCAAAATTTGTGAAAACTAGGTTGATGAATTTATTTATTATTATAGGATATCAATCTTTTGAGCAGGAAGGATTTGGATGAATTTCAGGTATAGATTGATACCGGATATTTGGGGTTAGCGATTGAAGGTAAGGATTCTGACATGATCACCAGTTTTACATATTTTACATGGCATGATTTTGATCCGAGTAGATGAGTATTGGCATGCATGATTTATTAATGCATGGTGTAATTGAGTTTTTATGAAGGCAATATGACTATGGTTATTATTATTTATATTTCTGGATACTGTATTTATTGAACAAAAATTATTTTTGATGGTTTGGATCGTGATGCCGGTTATTGAGAAGTTTGGACTAGCCATGGATCTGAAGTTGCCGGAGCCACGGGCTTTGTACGAAGAATAGCCGGCCATGGGCATTTAAAATATGGGACAGCCAGAGTCACGGGCTTTGTACGTGAGCTAACCTGGCCACGGGCTTAGAATATATGGTTGATAGTGTGGTTGCCAGTCATGGGCGTCGCATGACAATGGCTAGTCCAGAACCCTAAAGAAGAGGAAAAGTTAATGAACACATATAAAAAAAATATAATATTATGAAAGGTTTGATATGTGATTATTTTTTTGAATTGCGTGATCGAAAAATTTATCATTTTCCGTTATATGATTATGATCTTATTGCTTTCAGTTTTTATATTAATACTGGTGTGATTGTGAGGGAACCTTATTGGGCTGTAGAGCTCACAACCCTACTTTCTTCTTTCACAGAGTCGTGCAAATATCGGGCATGGTGATGAATGAGATTATTTTGAGGTAAGTGACTCTTGTGTACCCAGGCCTGGCATGATCTCTAGGATAAAATCTAGAGTTTGTGCGGCCGGTCGCGTGCTGATTCCGGTGCTGGATTCGGGATCTGATAGAGTGGTATCAGAGCTTAGGTTATGATCATTTGAGATAGTGATACAAGTGATAAAATATATGATGGTTTAAGATATGATAAGAATTGTGTCAAGCTTAGTTATGATTAGTGACATAAGAGATTAAGAAATTAACTGATGATTAGTAAGACATGACAGAATTTTGGGAAGGATTTATTAGTGAACTTAGATGGTTTAGTAAATATATTAGAGTGTGTAGTAGAAGCGTAGTGATTTCGAAGTGTGAGATGATGGAGCAGTGATTCAAGATATCAATCAAGCTAAGTTCGAGGATGAAATTATTTTAAGGGGGGAGAATTGAATACCCCAGAAAAAAAAAAAATTTGTTGGCCGGCCTGGCCTAGACCACACGTGGGTGGGCCAGCTCGCGGCCCAGGCGCGGGTTAAGGGAGCGTGCGGGCACGACCGAGCAGGGGTTGGGCTGGGCGAACGGGCGTGCGGGGCGCGTGCGGGCGACACGCGCTCGGGCGAGCGACACGCGGCACGAGCGTAGGGTGAGTCACTGGTGATGCACGGGCGGGTCGCGCGAGGCATGGCCCGACCCATTGCAGGCACGCGAGGAGTGGCCCAGGCCCACGCGCACGGGCGCGTGGGCTCGGCCCAGCTCGAGCTGGCCATCGCGGTGGGCGTTTACCACGCATTTCTCGGGCATTTCCCAGCCCGTTTCACACGGCTAATGATGATCCACGAGATTTCTGAGCGATCTGGACCGTTCGATCGCCTGATCAAAGAGCTAAGAATGATCCATAAGAGCTTAGGCTTGATCTGATACTTTTGGATTCGGATTTGGACGTGGTTTGAGGCGTAGATCACAAATCAGATGGCTAGGAAGATATATTGATGGTTTTGGACTTCTCAGGTGATGTTTAAGGGTTTTGGATTGGTTTTGCTCCTCTTTTTAATCTGGGATGTCGAGAGCCAATAGTGAGAGAGCCAGAGAGCTAAGAAGAGAAGAGAGAGAGAGAGAAAAGAGAGGGAAAAGAGGAGAGAAGAAGGAAGAAAGAGAAATAGGAGAAAAGAGAGAAGGGGAGAGGAAAAGGATCTTGGTTTGAAAGAAGAGGAAGGCTGTCATACTATGATGGCATGGGATAGTGATCAGTTTTGGGGATATGATGGAGTTCGAGATAGAGAGAGAAAGAGGAGAGATAAAGATAAGAGAGAAGAGGAAGGAGAGAGAAGATGAGAACAGAGAAAGCCGGCCATGGGCGTTTAAAACATGGGACAGCCAGAGTCACGGGCTTTGTACGTAAGCTTTCCTGGCCACGGACTTAGAATACATGGTTGATAGTGTGGTTGCTAGTCATTGGCGTTGCATGACAATGGCTAGTCCAGAATCCTAAAGAAGAGAAAAAGTTAATGAAAACATATAAAGGAAATATAATGTTATGAAGGTTTTGATATGTGATGGTTTTTGGATTGCATGAAAAATTTATCGTTTTCTGTTATATGATTATGATTTTGTTGCTTTCAATTTTTATATTAATACTGGTGTGATTGTGAGAGAACCTTACTGGGCTGTAGAGCTCACAACCCTACTTTTTCTTTCACAGAGTCGTGCAGATATTCGGGCTTGGTGATGAATGAGATTTTTTGAGGTAAGTGACTCTTGTATACCCAGGCCTTGCATGATCCCTAGGATAAAACCTAGAGTTTGTGCAACCGGTCGCGTACCAATTCCGGTGCTGGATACGGGGCATGACACATCTCATGTTTTTACCCTTACTACATGATTTTGAGACGGCTGGACATTACAGTTGGGTTGGTACAAGCTTGGCATGGTTGTACAGATATATGTGCAGGACTAGCAGGAGAGATGCCTATGATATTACTACAGCTCCGGGCATGGGATAGATTCCTAGGTATGGCACCACGTAGATTATTTCGATCGATTGAAAATCCTATGATTGATTTAGAGGATGGTGGAGCTTGATTATCACAAGACCCCTTACGGATGAGGTAAGTATCAATTTTTTTTTTTTTGTTAAAGTTTATTTGTTATATTAACCATATAATCTTTATTATCTATAGATGGAGAGATCAATTTTTGGTTAAAAGGTACCAATACATGTTATCTCTTCATACATACTATATCTTGATCACCTAAAATCCGAGCAGGTAATAAGTAAAATTAAATATTTTTATTATTATTATCTTTAACATCTTATTATTTAAAATTATCATTAACAGGTGATATGGCAGCCATATACTTCTAACAATCTTGTCCATCTATCCGATTATTGTCTACACGGTTAGGATGTATGGTGTACCCAAGTGCTACTTATTTATTTCACATCGTAGAGTGGCACTTCGCTGATAGAGTGTTACAGTAGTTTGGGATCTGTCAGTCCATACCAGATTGGTGTGATATAGTTGTTGCACTGTACCTTATCGATCTCAGAGGATGAGCCGATCAGGACTGGTCCTTCACTCATCAGTATTTTATTCAGCTTTGGGAGAGCCTTCAAGATCAGATTTTAGATGGACCTCCTATTGATGGTATCATGGATTATCATGATCCATACATGCAGTGGTACCGTCGCATCACTAGGTAGTTCATCAATCATACTGGTGTAATGCATGATTACCTGGTAAGCATTTAAATTATTTTATTAAACATTTTTCATAGTTCAATATTATGTTTTAATAACTAATTACATGTATATTTCAAAGCAATGGGATGGTCATGATTCGATAGCTTGCTCGGCCAGTATCTATATCCATGTCATCCCAGTCCATCGTGGATATACCGTCCTTCATACTGTCCATGAGCAGGCTCGTATCTAGTTACAAGGATTTGCTCATGATGATAGAGAGGATGATACGCCTACACATTTTTCTTATGCATCATCATCACGAGCAACTTCTATGCCTCAGTATTCACGATGTACTCACCGATGCAGTACCTCTCTATTTTCGATGCCTAAGTTCACTTCCTACTTATCTAAGAGCAGTTATCTACATGAAAATATTAATAGTTAACATATGTGGAGGATGCTGCAGCGCATTTTGACTATACTGTCGTACTAGAGTATATATGTATCATGGATACTCAGCCCATAGAGAAGAATTTATTGGTGAGGGATCAACATATGAGGGTGCTACATGGGAGCTAGTTCACATTGAGATAGAGCTTCCGACAGGATATCAGGGATCGAGTAAACCAGAATCTTCACATCGTTGGAAGCAACCTCTGCGTAAGAGACATCCGTCTTGTGGAACTTAGGATATATTTTTACTTTCATTTATGCATTACATTTATATGTGGACCATATTATTTTAGGGTTCTGGCATTACAATGAATTTTATTTTTGTATTATATTTACCAATAAATGTTAAATACTAAGTTCATGTATTATCACAAATTTAATTATTAGGTTTTTATTTAAATATTGGGCATACACTCAGGTGCATGCAACTAAGTACTCATATACTACATTACATTATTATTTAGTTATAAATATTATAAAAATTATTTTTAATTTAATATATTATATTATTATTTTAGTAATATTATTATTTTAAATTTTTAAATGTTAGCATTTATTTAAATTATTTTTATGGTAAACATAATTAAGTAGTTTTATATTATACTATATTACTTAATCATACTCATCTTAAAATTTACAAATTTTACTTATATTTTCATCAATTTTTTTATAAAAAAATTGATGTATTATATTTAAAAGTTCATTTGATTATTGTTGCCACCTATATCATCGTGGCCTGTACCTCCGGTGGGGTCCAGTTGGAACTACCCTCCACCAAAGATGTCGGGCTCTTGTAGGAGATATAGGCGACGTGCTACAGGGCCTGGAGCCCTGGTATAAGTAATTTACAAATTTTACTTATATTTTCATCAATTTTTTTAATAAAAAAATTGATGTATTATATTTAAAAGTTCATTTGATTATTGTTGCCACCTATATCATCGTGGCTTGTACCTTCGGTGGGGTCCAGTTGAAATGCCCTCCACCAAAGATGCTCTTGTAGGAGATATAGGCGGCGTGCTACAGGGCTGGAGCCCTGGTAGAATACTCCTCTTGCAGAAGATGCATGTGGCATGCTATAGGACCTGGAGCCCTGGTGGAGCACGTGCCTTGCAGAAAGTCAAGCGGCATGCTGCAGGGCCTGGGGCCCCGGTGGAGCACGTGTCCCTACAAGAGTTTTGACCGGTCCGACGGAGACGGCAATGTCGCACCCCGGTGTCACCATCCGGGCCTCCCTTATCTACCCTCCAGGGGTTGCATTTCGCCTTCTATTGTTTCTCCTACCACAATCGAGGGAATGTCTTTTTGCCTTTAGAAACTTAGACCAACCTGGAGCTCGACTGGTCCAAGCTCTTTTCGGCCAAGAGCTCAACTTAGATGGGAGTTCAACCTCGGTTAGGAGTTCATCTCAGATGGGAGCTTGACCTTGACGAGGAGCTTGACCTTGGCTGAAAGCTCACCTTAGACGTGAGCTTGACCTCGACTGGAAGCTCAATCTCGAATAGGTTAGGTGGTGCTCTATTGGAAGCTCATCTCAAACGGGAGCTCAATCTCGGCTAGGAGCTCACCTCGGTTAAGAGCTCACCTCGGCTAAGAGCTCATTTTGGATAGGAGCTCGACCTCGGTTGAGAGCTTACCTCAGACGGGAGCTCGACCTTCGTCAGGAGCTCACCTCGGACGAGAGCTCGACCTCGACCGAGAGCTTACCTCGGATGGGAGACATGATTCTCTCTACCACCTATATTATTATTAATCATAAAAATCTTAAAAATGTTTATATATTTGTTATTATTATAAATCTTTTTAATTCATAGTATATTCTTAATTTTTGAAATAAACTTCCGACGGAGACGGCAATGTCGCACCCCGTGTCACCATCCGGGCCTCCCTTATCTACCCTCCATGGGTTTGCATTTCGCCTTCTATTGTTTCTCCTACCACAATCGGGGAATGTCTTTTTGCCTTTAGAAACTTAGACCAACCTGGAGCTCGACTGGTCCCAAGCTCTTTTCGGCCAAGAGCTCAACTTGATGGGTTCAACCTCGGTTAGGATTTCATCTCAGATGGGAGCTTGACCTTACGAGGAGCTTGACCTTGGCTGAAAGCTCACCTTAGACGTATGCTTGACCTCGACTGGAAGCTCAATCTCGAATAGTTGTATATTGGTGGTGCTCTATTGGAAGCTCATCTCAAAGGGAGCTCAATCTCGGCTAGGAGCTCACCTCGGTTAAGAGCTCACCTCGGCTAAGAGCTCATTTTGGATAGGAGCTCGCCCTCGGTTGAGAGCTTACCTCAGACGGGAGCTCGACCTTCGTCAGGAGCTCACCTCGGACGAGAGCTCGACCCTCGACCGAGCTTACCTCGGATGGGACACATGATTCTCTCTACCACCTATATTATTATTTAATCATAAAAATCTTAAAAAATGTTTATATATTTGTTATTATTATAAATCTTTTTAATTCATAGTATATTCTTAATTTTTGAAATAAACTTATTTAAATAATTTTTATAATAATATTATTAATTTTATTTTAATTATTTTTTAATTTTTTAATTTTTAGCTTTTATGATTTTTTTTAATTTTTGGTCAATTAACTTGAAATATATTTTGATTTTTTTTAGATTAATTTAGAAGATACGGGATCTACCTGCATCTTTAAGTATTTCTTTTTAAAAATTTATTTAAAAAACTTATATTTTTTTATTCGATCCATTTAGAAGACTTAAGCCATTTTTTATTTTTATTTTTTTGGTTAGCTTAGAAGATGCAGGATCTACCACATCTTTAAGCCAGATTTATTTTTTTTTATTCAATTTGTTTTGAAGATACAGTATAACCTGCGTCTTCGAGATATTATTATTATTTTAGTTAGTTTAGACGATGCAGGTTCAAGAAATTTTTTTCGAATGATTTAAAAGATCCAAGTAAACATGCATCTCCAAATATATATTTTTTTTTATGATTTAGAAGATACAGGTACTATCCTATCTTCTCCATGTGAAAAAATAGTACTCGTGTCTTCTCTAAAGATGCAGGTATTATCTATATTTTTTTGATGTGAAAAAAAAATAGTAATATTATATGGCAAACAAAGCAACCATGTCGCAAAAAAAAAAAAAAAAAAAAAAAAAAAAAAAAAAAAAAAAAAAAAAGAGAAGAAGAAGAAAGAAGAAAGAAAAAGAGAAGAAGAGAAAAGAAAGAAGAAAGAAAGGGATATCTGATAAAAAAACATCGTAATTTGATAAAATTTTTTAAGTTACGATATTTTGATAATTTTATTTTAAAAAATCCTTTTGAGTTTTTTTTGACTCCATACTGCCTGATGCTGGCACGCTACTGCACGGCTCACTTAAAAACATCAATTAAGAAACCAAACAATAGAAACATGAGAATGTCTTGTCGGGGACACTACACCACGTCAGGCACACCTCCACCTCTCGCTTGTATTCGATGACTGCGGCTTTGCATGGGGACCGGGACTTTTATGAGACTGCGTGGCCTCAAACGGAGAACGGTGGTACCCACCCATGGAAATTTCATGAGTCCTACGGCACGCTGGTCGTTACTTTGTGGACGATGTACACGGATGGATAAGGATGGATTGATGGTGGGGACAGGGAAGGACGGCATATAAGGCGCCCGTATAAAAATTTTATGGTCGACCAGAATGATGGCGTTGAGCGGGATAGTAATTAGTATGACGGAATTAAGAAAAACAGACTTAAAGGTTGGCGTCGCCACCTGAAAGGTTTGATAGCGTCAGCTAACACGTTTTATTCCGCATCATTCTGTGGGAAATGGTAGATGCACAAATATGACTGGAATTTTTTGACTTCGTACCATATCTGGGTGCTGGCCCCTACTGCACAGCTCGGTAAAACATGCCAAGAAACTAAGCAAAAGAGAAATGAGAATGTCTTACCGGGAACACGTACTACTCCACGTCAGGCACCACCTCCTCCGCCAAGGAAACTTATCTGAGTGGGCACCCTTTCGACTGAGGGGCTTTCGTTTGGGTGCCCCTGTAATGGGACTTTTTCTTAAACTAACTCAAAATTTGATGGTCCTGTTTGAATGGTTGGATTAAAAATTTTATAAAATTTATAAATTATATTGATCAACACTATAAAATTATGGATTGAGTTAGGTCTTATCTGAAAGTATCTAAGAGTAACCATAGAGTGAGCCAACCCGAATCTCGTAGGAAGAATTTTTTCTACTCATATATTCCTGATGTTTTTTATTGGGATCAGGCCGGCCCATTTTATAGTTACTTTTGGGTACCTCCAATTTTCTCTCCCTAATGATATAAATATTTATGTACTTTTCTCTAATAAAGAAATTATCAAGGCAAGATGTTTGGGATAAAAATTCACTTTCAATTATACAGTAGTTATAAATTTGTAGTACAAAAGTTCTGTTGGCATCGAATCTTTGCGGACCGGACGGAGCTGCTGGGTCACCACAACTCCCTCCAGAGAGTCCTGTAAAATAGATTCCCTGATCGAATTTACTTCGATGAGGGACACTCCGATGCCTAAGTCAATGAAGCCTTGAGCAACAGAATGGAGCATTCTCATGGAGAAAGAGAGTGAAAGAAACTTGGAGAGTTGGGTTTGTGCTTGGCTTACTTGTCTTAGCTTGCTTGTTGAGTGTCTCCTCTTACCAGTATTTATAATGAGAGATGTGCCAAGAACTCAGTTAAGCCTATTTGTCTCTGATTAAGTAGGGTTGGTTAGTTTAACTCCTCCATAACCATAAGTGGTTACTGTTTGATTACGGCTATCTCGATGTTGTTGGTACTGGAGTTAGTGGCCACGTGGCTGATCCTGGCCATCTTGATATTGTTAGAGTTAGTGGCTATGTGATTGGTTACAATAACCATATCCACATCTGGAGATTGGAGATCAATGGGAGATTCATTTCAGGACCGCTCCTTCGGAAGGGTCTGAGACCGAATCAGCTGACTGCCTTACACCTATCTTCTTCAGGGTAGGCTGAAGACACCCCAGCCGTTCGCATCGGAATGACCTTCTTCGGAGTGGACTGGAGTTCTTCGGAGCAAGTTGGGGAATGAAGCGGCAGTCTTCTTCGGACCAGTCTTCTTCGAAGTGGTCCAAAGAAGACCGGCTCACATCACACAGCCTGGATCAAGGATATGCTTCGGCATCGCTCTCTTCAGCATAGGTCGAAGATTGACCCAGTAAGGAAACCGGAACGGTGATGTTGAGTTGTTGCTTCTTCAGCCTGTGAAGTCACCTTCGAGCCTTCTGGTAAGGGAGAGCGGTTCAGTAGGGGTCCCAATGTACCCTTGAACTAATAATTAGCCTTTGCTAAGCCGGTTTATCCCAACAGTGCCCCCCACTCCTAGTGTTCGAAGCAATATTAGCTTTGAGAAGTGGGACTACTCATGAATTAACGTTTACCAGTGGAAAAGGCATGACTAATGATAGCGAATCTTCGATTCAGTCGTTTGTAATAACTGCCTCCTGATTTGAGAGTCATGCGTGGGACCGATGTCACTTATTCATTAGCTCACGAAAAGGAGACGATGAGTGGATGAGGCACGTCTGTTCCTTCCATTATGGTGACCTGAGGGCTCTTCAGCTTTGGTTGGATGGGGGACGTGGCATCATCTTGTTCTTTGAATAGAAGGTATGGATTCAATCCCAGCCATCAGATGTAGTCATATGGATCGCGACTGACAATTTTGGTTTTTCTCCCGTCAAATCGATAGGCGTCATTTGGGGCTTCGTATCTGCGATCGGTTCCTTCATACATGGCATGATCGGAGAGACGTCTCCTCTTTTGAGGAGGCTACCCGAAATGCCTTTTACCTCTATATAAAGGGGAGCAAGTTGGTAGAGGAGCTTCTTTGCCCTGTGTATTTTGCTTTCCGCTGTCCCAGCTCTTCTCTTCCTCTTGGTTCATTATCCTTTTTGCAGGTAGGGCCTCCCATCTTCTTTTCCTCCTTCTATCATGGTTAGGACTCTAGAGGTTCCGGCCGCCAGCAGGACCCCCTCCGGCGGGGGAGAGGTCGAATCTTCTAGTGCCCCAAGATCTATTAGGGGACCATTGCTGAATCTCGATCGGAATTGATCCTGAGTTCTCTATCCTCCGACAAGATCGGTCGCCTATGGGAGTATTATCGTGTTTTCGATAACTTCCTATTGCCAATCTCGCCGTCGTGCCTGTGGTTTCAGAGCCATTGATTTGATCAGACCGTCTCGCCTCGAGATCTCCGGGCTCCCGATTCTGCAAGACAAGGTCAGAAACCCTGGCCGGGGATCCCGGCGAGGGAGCTCCAACGGTCAAGTTAGAAAACGATGAGATGGAACAGAGTCTCCAAGGCGGGTCCCCCCGGAGTCCCAGACTTAGAGATTATCTTAACAAAAAAGGTCTCAGGAAGAGTGGAAATTGGGCCAGGTTCCTCCACCGAGCTTGCGCCAAGGGACCCCTCTTTGGATTTTAGATCCTGCTCTTGATGCCTTTTCTTTTTCCCAGTCTCTTTTTTCCCTTACCTGGTCGTCCGCTCTTCCCATCCTTTTATCCCATCACGTTGCCTCCGGCCTCCCGCCCTTGGGAGGCCCCCTCTTTACTTTCACCTCCTCTCTCCCTCTCTTTCCCCCCCTTTCCCCCTTTGGTCCAAGAACCCGGCGCCTCTTGTCTTGCTTGCCGAGCCCAGCGAGAAAGGGTAGAGGGAGGACACCGGCCAGACCTTGGGCCGAGCACGAGCGCTCTCCTTCCCAGGCGCCGACAATGTCCATTACCGGGTTCTGCCTTGCCAGGACTTCACCTCTCGGCTGCGGAACCTGTCGGGCCGATGTAAACGAGGTTTCGCGCGTTGCTGCCGACCGTACCGGCACTCCTCTCGGGGTGCGGCATGCACTGCTCGAGGGGCGGTCTCGGAACTCGTGCCCCTGCTCCTCGGCGACCTCACAACGTAGGGTAGCCGGCCTCGACCGAGGTGGACCCCTCCTGGGCGGACACCTGCCGGAGCGGCAGAGGGGCGCTCGACTTCGGCCGAGGTAGACCCCTCCTGGGCGGACACCTGGCGAAGGAGCAGCAGAGGGGCACTCGACTTCGGCCGAGGTGGACCCGTGTCCGGGCGCCACCTGGCGAAGGAGCAAGAGGGCCCAGCTCGACCTCGACCGAGGTGGAACCGTCTCAGGGCGCCACCCGGCGAGGGAGCAAGGGGCCGCCGGCTTCGACCGAGGTGGACCCCTCCTGGGCAGACACCTGGCGGAGCGGCAGAGGGGTGCTCGACTTCGACCGAGGTGGACCCCTCCTGGGCGGACACCTGGCGAAGGAGCAGCAGAGGGGTGCTCGACTTCGGCCGAGATGGACCCGTGTCCGGGTGCCACCTGGCGAAGGAGCAAGAGGGCCCAGCTCGACCTCGACCGAGGTGGAACCGTCTCAGGGCGCCACCAGGCGAGGGAGCAAGGGACCGCCGGCTTCGACCGAGGTGGACCCCTCCTGGGCGGACACCTGTCGGAGCGGCAGAGGGCCGCTCGACTTCGACCGAGGTGGACCCCTCCTAGGCGGACACCTGACGAAGGAGCAGCAGAGGGGCGCTTGACTTCGGCCGAGGTGGACCCGTATCCAGGCGCCACCTGGTGAAGGAGAAAGAGGGCCCGGCTCGACCTCGGCTGAGGTGGAACCGTCTCAGGGTGCCACCGGCGAGGGGGCAAGGGGCCACCGGCTTCGGCCAAGGTGGACCCCTCCTGGGCGGACACCCGGCGGAGCGGTAGAGGGGCGCTCGACTTCGGCCGAGGTGGACTCCTCCTGGGCGGATACCTGGCGAAGGAGCAGCAGAGGGACGCTCGACTTCGGCCGAGGTGGACCCGTGTCCGGGCACCACCTGGCGAAGGAGCAAGAGGGCCCGGGTCGACCTCGGCCGAGGTGGAACCGTCTCAGGGCGCCACTCGGCGAGGGAGCAAGGGGCCGCCGGCTTCGGCCGAGGTGGACCCCTCCTGGGCGGACACCTGGCGGAGCGGCAGAGGAGCGCTCGACTTCGACCGAGGTGGACCCCTCCTGGGTGGACACCTGGCGAAGGAGCGGCAGAGGGGCGCTCGACTTTGACCGAGGTGGACCCCTCCTGGGTGGACACCTGGCGAAGAAGCAGCAGAGAGGCGCTCGATTTCGGTCGAGGTGGACCCCTCCTGGGCGGACACCTGGCGAAGGAGCAGCAGAGGGGCGCTCGACTTCGGCCGAGGTGGACCCCTCCTCTGCGGACACCTGGCGAAGGAGCAGCAGAGGGGCGCTCAACTTCGGCCGAGGTGGACCCGTGTCCGGGCACCACCTGGCGAAGGAGCAAGCAGGCCTGGCCCGACCTCGACTTCGGCCGAGGTGGAGCCACATCCGACCTTGCTGGACCGTTCCCGTTCTGTCGAAAGAATCCGTGTGGTTCGAATCACGCCCGGCGGAATCTGAGACACGCCACGTCATTGTAACGGCCGTAACACTTCCCTTTCAAACTTCCACTGTCCGAAGAGAGGGTAAATAAGCCCCCGCTCGGTACCATTGCCATATATGAAGACCACTTGAAAGCTGGTCTTCGATTTTCATTGCACCCCTTCTTTGCCAAAATCTTTCACATGTACCATGTTGTCCCAGCGCAGTTGACTCCGAACAGTATTTGGAACATCTGTGAGTTTTTGGTCCGTTGCCATATAGCGAACATAAGGCCCGGGACCAGTCTGTTCACTTCTCTTTTCATCTTGAAGAGAGACTTCCACTGCTACAGGTGGTGGGTCATCGGCCCCCATCTTGGCCGTAAAATAATTAAGGACATGCCTAGTGCCATTCACGGGTGAAAACCTAACTTTTTGTTCGTCTCTTCTTCTCAACCATGGGGGTTCGATACAGAATGGAGAGAACCCTGTTTGATTGCAAATGCCGGTAAGAAGGTTCTAAAGGTTGACTAGCCAGACTTCACATTGTTGTCTGAGTCTGAGGTCACTTCTATTCCGGAACTGTTAGAAGAGAGGAATCTCCGTCTCGCTCAAATTAGCGAGTCCTCTTCGTTAGGTATAACCAGCAGATGGCTTCGGCTTTTATCCAGTCTTCATAGTTATCCCTGCTAGCTAATCTTGAGACTTGTTTTTGCTGACAGATGGCAGGATGAAGCCTGATGTCGGCTTGCTTTGTCAATCTACCAAGAGGAAAGCGTCCCAAGCATCCCAAGTTTCTTCAACAGGTTCGGAAGCCCGAAAGAAGGCCCGAGAGGAGGGAGTTAGCAGGAGCATCGCTCCTGCGAGGGAGTCATCGGGGAGGAGCAAGGTCCCATTGGCAAAGCTTCCACCCAAGGAGAGTTCTTCGATTCAAATCCTAGAGAGTCCGACCGCATCCCTGATCGCCGACCTGCCAGTGCCTTGCCCATCTACGAGGGATAAGGGCAAGGCATCTCAAGTCAAGGAGAGTCCGATAAGAAATACTCCCCTAGACAGGGACTGCGAGATAGACCTCTCCCACTTCTCGGATGCGAGGGGTCTGGCGCTTCTCGATGTGACCAGAAAAGTGTTGAAGGCCACACTGTTGCCCCACGACCGGGCAAACACTCGGAATCGACACCTTGTAGAGGTGTCTGATTCAGCCTTCTCTTCCATACTGAAAGTATGAAGCTTTATCTTCCTTTGTCCTCTTATGGTGGTCTTCAGCATAACTGATCTCATATTTTGGTGACTTGATACAGTTAGTCCATGATATCATCTTCATGGAGGAAAGCATGGAAGGGTTCGACAACTTCCTCAAGAGCTTGAAGGAGGAGCTTTAAATGGTGAAGGCCGAAAAAGAAGTGGCCGAAGAGTTGAAACTGACCATGGAAGAGAAGCCCAATAATAAGGATGCCAAAGTTCAGGGTCTAAAGAATGAGCTAAAGAAAGCTCAACTGAAGATCTCTGAACAGGAGGCTAAGCTCCGAATGAGGAAGAAACAGATGCACTCCTTGGAGCATTCTACCAAGGAGTTTCAGCAGAAGGCCGAAGAGGCGGCCAAGAGGGCTAACGAAGCAACCAAGAAGGCCGAAGCAGCGATCAGGGAGTCCGAGGCTTCAAAGGAGCAGGCGGTCAGGGCCATCGAAGATTTCAAGAAGTCTTCGGCATTCAAGAAGGAGGTAACTAAGTCAAGCATGGTTAGTTACCAATACGGCTTCAACGATAGGCTTAAGGAGGTCCAAGGGCTTTACCTTGATCTCGATCTTTCGAGCATCCCGGTGTATGAGATCGTCAAGAAAGAAGAAGGACCCATGACCCCTGTTGAAACCAAAACCTTGGCCCCTGTCAAAGCTGAAGAAGCGCCTGGGCAGGCTGAAGAAGTCCCAGCCGCAGCTGAAGGCTAGGAATAGGTCGGAGAGCTGAACATGGCTGACCCACCTACTTCGGCTCAAGCAGATGAGGCTTCTCCTTCGGTTTATGCTGAAGAGTCACTTCCTGCTACTGATCTGGAAGTTTCTGTGACCGATGAATAGGTCATTGTAACTTTTGTTCTTTCTTTTCTTTTTTTGTCTTGTAAGAGAAAGATGTGTAATATGCCTGAACATGAATGAAAACATACTTTTTCTTTCAATTGGATGAATTTTTCTCTAAGTATGAAGTTATCGGATGCATTGTGATCCTCGAGTAGGTAGTTGCCCTTTGAAAAATATAATAACTTTTAACTTGAATGTAAACTTTCTAAGTATGAGGTCTTCGGATAGGTAGCCACTTCCGAATATGCAATAACCTCCAACTTGAGTGTAAATTTTCTAAGTGTGAGGTCTTCGGATGGACTAGGACCTTTTAGATAGAGATTCACCTTCAGGCACATGCATGCCTTTGGCTTGGATTTAGGTTTCTTCGTTGCCCAGGGTTTTTAAACTGGACTTCAGCAAGATCGCTGATCCTGGTGGCAAGTCGTTCATTCCGGCTTTTCATCAGGTCAGCCTTTTTCTGCTCACGAGCCAGCTTTTCATAATTAAAGAATCTTGATGTTTGATGAAGATCCTGGCTCACTGACCAATGCAATGCCCTGTTCTTACCAGATGTCCAACTATCGTTGGTGAGGCAGTTATTGCCAGGTCGTGGGACTGCGATGACCATAATCATTGAGGCTATACATGTCAGGGATCGGATCAATCGCGGCTCCCAGACTTTTTGCAACCACCTTTGCATGGATCGAGGCCCCTATAGATTAGGGCGAGGACACGCGACGTAATCGAAGGGCGGCCCATAATATGGGCAATCAATCTAAGCCATTGACGAGCTTTATATATGAGACTAACACCCCTATAGATCAAGCCTTTTTGAGTTTTTTGGCAACATCGCCCCTTGAGCGATCTTTCCTCCTCTTTCTGCTGTAGCTAGCTTCAAGAGTCCTTATTAACCATGAGGCCAGACGTAGCATGGCTCCGACGAGCGATGGGAAAATGGTCGAAGGGGGCCCCTTCAGTGCAAAGGTCAGACCAAAAACGGACCTACGTCCTGGCGCTTCCATGGGTCCGGACCGATGGCGGCATTCCTATCGACATAGATTCTTCCTCGGAGGAGGAGCATGTCCCTATGCCGGGATGTCCGGTCGGACGTCCGATTGGGACCACTCTTGCAGGGCCATCAGGGAGCGAGGCCCGCTGGACACGAGTGGATCTCGCGTCACTGCTGGGAACATCAAGTCCGAACTTCCAACTGTAGAGGGGGAAAGTTCAGGGAGATTTGACGTGTCCATTGCCGATGCTGGTTGTAGCGATCCGGGGCAAGTGAAGACTTCGACCGTCTCCCAGAAGGATGGGAAGGAGGCTAAGGAGCAAGGGCTGAGAGACCCTTTTTCCTTCATTTATCCTAGGATGCAACAAGTGAGTATCGATGTAAGTGCCGTAAGTACATCAGCATCGATCAAACTGACTTTATATGTGTTTATCTTTGACAGGTTGCCCACGATGTTTCTCTACTGGAAAAGAGCATTCATGAGTCCGTCGACTTTGGCCAAAGCCTTCGTAGCCAGTTGGCTCTGGCCGTAGCCGAGAGAGAAGCGGCTGAAGGGCTTCGGGCCATCGCTGAAGAAAAACTGGATAATGCTGTCGCCACAAATAGTTCTTTGGAGAAGGAGCTGAGGATGCTCGAGACGTATGCGGCCGAAGTGGTGTCGGAGTTGCAAAGGAGGAGGATGAAGGCAATTTTGGCTGAACTATTGATGAGGGATTGCCTTCGTAATGCCGAGGTAGCAGCAACCCATAAGGTCGAACTGGAGAACAAAATCGCCCAGCTAGAGGCTGATGTTTCATCAACCAATCAGAGGGCAAAACATGCTGAAAAGAGCACTTCCCAGGCAGTCGAAGCTTATAAGAAGTCAAAGGCCTTTGGCGATGAAATACATGAAGTTGGGACAGAGAGCTACTTTGTCAGCTATACGGACTGCCTGAATAGAGTCATGAAGGCTTACCCAAATTTGGATGTTTCTTCTTTTATCGTACCAGGTGAGGAGATGGAGGAAACAAAGCCTGTTGGTAGGGCGGCATCGGCCCCTCCATCCGAAGAGGTCGATGAGGGGGTCTTCACTCCTGATGCTAAAGAAAAATAGCTTCTTACTGTAGCTCTAGCTCTCTTTCTCTTCTCTTTTTTTTTTTGACGATGTAAGTCAGTCGATTATACTGCTTTTCTATTAATGAACAAAGACTCCCCTTTTTTTTTTCGAAATAGAAGTCTTGGCTTGATGGGCAAACACATCTTAGAGCAATGCTAAATGTGAACTATTCGGCTTCATTTATATATTCACGAAGAATCTTGAGATTTCATGTCGACTCCATTTTCTTCTTGGGCTTAAGAGTCAGAGCTCACGAAAATCGTAGAGAAGCTTTTCCACTCATGTTGACCGAATTCATCACTAGGGTTGGTTGATGGGACAATCCTTAGGCATTTTATTGATAATAAGATAGGTTGTCTAGACCTACCTCGGCATGTCTGCGGATTTACCGTAGGGTAGGCTGCTCGAGCCATCCCTGTGCTTTTGGTTAGGAATAAGATAGGCTAATTGGACCTATCTCAGCATGTCAGCAGATTTACCGTAGGGTAGGTTACTTGAACCATCCCTGTGCCTTTGATTAAGAATAAGATAAGCAGATTAGGCCCTCTTCGGCACGTTAGTGGATTTACCATATGGTAGGTTACTTGAGCCATCCCTATGTCTTTGATTAAGAATAAGATAGGCTGATTAGGCCCTCTTCGGCATGTTAGCGGATTTACCATAGGATAGGTTACTTGAACCATTCCTGTGCCTTTGATTAAGATAGGCTAATTAGGCCCTCTTCGGATAGACTTTTTACCGAAGTCTCTTCAAAAAGGGACTCTTATTGATAGTACTTGCGAAGATTCTCTACATTCCAAGGTCGAAGCAGTGTAGAATCGCTAAGGTCTCGAGCCGATAAGTCCCTAGATGTATGATTTCCTTGATTCGATATGGGCCTTCCCAATTAGGGGAAAGCTTACCTTGCTCCATCGACATGGATACTTCGGATCGTCACAGTACTAAATCTTTGGGTCAGAAAGTTCGTTCATTCACCCTAAAATTGTAGTATTTGGCGACCCTCTATTGGTACGCCGCTATCTTCATTTGAGCATGAAGCCGGGTGCCTTGTAGCAGATCTAAGTCCACTCTTCAGCGTTCCGAATTCTCTGGCTCCTTGTACTGGTCGACCCTTAAGGATTGCAAAGTAACCTCCACAAGAAGAATCGCTTCGGTGCCCTAAGTCAAGTGAAATGGAGACTCGTCGGTAGCCGTTCTGGGAGTTGTCCGATATGCCCAAAGAATAGAATTTAGTTCTTCGGCCCAGAGCCCTTTGGCGTCGTTCAGCCTGGTCTTCATATCGTGGAGAATGGTTCGGTTCATTACTTCAGCTTCCCCATTATCCTGGGGGTGACCGACAGAAGTCAATTTGTGGAGTATATGGTATTGGACATAGAATTCCTTGAACTTTGGGTTGTTGAATTATCTTCCATTGTCAGTGACTATGGCATGGAGAATTTCAAACCAGAATATAATGAAGTTCCTTACGAAGCCTTCGACCTTTCCTTCAGTAATGTATGCTAAGGATTCGGCTTTGATCCACTTGGTGAAGTAATCGATAGCCACAATGAGAAACTTCCATTATCCAGATACTGGTGGAAATGGGCCAAGAATGTCCATGCCCCATTAAGCGAAGGGCCATGGTGCCGTTAACTAGGTCAGCTGGCTTGCCAGCCATCTTTGAATGTTAGCATTTTTTGACACTGATCGCATCTTCGGACAAAGTTAGCATAATCCTTCTGAATGGTTGGCCAATAGTAACCTTGGCATATTATCTTTTACACCAGGGATATGCCCCCCAAGTGATCTCCACATATGCCCTCATGAACTTCTCTTAGGGCATAGTTGGCATCAAAAGGTCCCAGACATTTCAGCAGAGGTTGCGTGAAAGATCTTTTGTATAGAGCTGCATCCAGAATAACATATTGGGACGCCATCCAATGGATTTGTTTGGCTTCAACCTTGTCTTGGGGTAATGTACCTTCATTCAAAAATTTGACAATAGGGTCCATCTAGCTGAGCTCATGCTCAACAGGATGTACCTCTAGTGTTTCTTTTGTTGTAATTAGAGCTTCTAAATACTCTATGAAGGTACGACCGAGAGATTTTGGGGCAATAGTGGCGAGCCTAGAAAAGTGCATCGGCTCAGGAGTTCTCCGTTCACGGGACATGGGCGATCTCGAAGAATTCTAGCTGAGAAACCAGAGCCCGTACTTTGTCTAAATAATGAGCCATAGTAGGATCCCGGGCTTCGAACTCATCCTTCACCTGGTTTACCGCCAGCTGAGAATCCGAAAAGATTTGGATTCTCCGAATCTCCAGCTCTTTCGCGATTCGGAGTCCTACAAGGAGGGCTTCGTATTCAGCCTGATTGTTTGAAGCATGAAAGGAGAAGCGTAGAGCATATTCTATAGTGTGCCCACTTGAACTAGCTAGTATGAGGCCCGCTCCGTATCCCACTGAGTTTGAAGCCTCATCTACATGGAGCATCCATGTAGACTCTGAATCTTTTCGGATGGCCTCATTTTCTTCGGCTTATTGCGAGTCATCTTCTGGACCCATGTGCATTTGGCTATGAAGTCAGCCAGCACCTGTGCTTTCATTACCGATCTAGGCTGGAAGTTGATATTAAATCCTCCAAGCTTTACGGCCCACTTTACTATTCTCCCCAAAGTATTAGGGCATCGGAGGACAGCTTTCAAGGGTTGGTCTATCATGACCACAACAGAATGGGATTAAAAATATGGTTGTAAGCGCTTCGCCACAATCACTAGCGAGTATATGAGCTTCTATATCCTGGGGTATCTCACTTCGGCATCATGTAATACTTTGCTAGTATAGTATATTGGTTTTTGAAGGTTGTCCATCCCCTTTTGGATGAGTACCGCACTAATCGCTTCGTCCGAAGTAGAGAGGTATACATAAAGGGTCTCTCCTTCTTGGGGTTTAGAAAGTAGAGGGGGATTCTCCAAATATTTTTTCAGTTCTTCAAAGGCACCACGGTAGTCTTTGGGCCATTCGAAATTCATGACTGTCGAAAGACCTTGAAGAAAGGGACCTTCCGGCTGACTGAGAGATGAATCGACTTAAAGAGGCGATTCTCTCAGTCAACTGTTGTACCTCCTTTTTGCAAGAGGGATGCCTCATGCTTTGGATAGCTTGTATCTTTTCTGGGTTGGCCTCTATCCCTCGTTTGGTAACAAGAAATTCCAGGAACTTGCTGGAGGTCACGCCGAAGGTACACTTGGCTAGGTTCAGCTTCATCTGGTGACACCGCAGGGTATTACAAGATTCTTCCAATTCCTTAATGTGGTCCTCTTTGAGGAGGCTTTTCACGATCATGTCATTGACATATGCCTCCACGTTCTTCCTCAACTACTTCTCGAATACTTTGTTGATTAGCCTTTGGAACGTCATCTCGACATTTTTCAGGTCAAATGGCATCATCTTGTAGCAATATAGTCCCTTCTCTATTACGAATGACATCTTCTCCTCATCTTCAGGATCCATTCGTATCTGGTTATAGTCAGAAAAAGCATCCATGAAGCTTAGTAGCTAATGACTAGCGGTGGCATCAATCAGCTGGTCTATCTTTGACAAGAGGAAGCTGTCTTTTGGACAAGCCTTGTTGAGATCTATGTAGTCGATGCAAATCCTCCACTTGCCATTGGCCTTCCTTACCATCACAACATTAGCTATCCACTCTGGATAACATACTTCTCTGACAAATCTAGCTTTAAGAAGCTTACCCACTTCTTCATCTATCACCCTTTGTCTTTCAGGGGCAAAGTTCCTCTTCTTCTGCCGCATCAACTTATAGTTAGAGGCAACTTTCAGCCGATGAGTAATTACTTCGACAGAGATCCCAAGCATGTCCAATGCTGACCAGGCGAAGACATCGACGTTATTCCATAGAAAATGGATCAGCCTTGTCTTCGTTCCTTCATCAAGTAGGCTTCCGATCTGCACTATTTTGGTGGGGTCATCTTCGTCTAAAGAAATAGTCCTCTCCATTAGTTCCCCATAATTCTCCATCTGATCTCTTAGGTCCAGTTGATCTAGGATCATAAGATCAGCCGATTGCTTGTCATGTATCATCAAGCATTGTTGGGCGGCCCTTTGACCCCCTCTTGCTTTTTCGATCCCACTTCGGGTGGGAAAGCGCATTAGAAAGTGATATGTCGAGACACGGTCCTGAACTTGTTCAAGGCGGGCCGTCCCAATATCTCGTTGCAGGTCGATGGGGTTCGAACTACTACAAAATTGATGGAAAACATCTTTGGACATGGTTCTGTGTCGAGGGTTACAGACAATATTATTTCTCCCTCGACTCCGATTTGGTTGCCTCCAAACCTAGTCAGGGGTATAGGAGATTTTTGTAGCTTGTCTCTATACAGACCCATCCTGGAGAATGTATCATAAAGCAAAACATCGACGAAGCTTCCATTGTCTACTAAAATGCGCCTTACATCATAATTGGCCACAATGGCCAAAACTACAACAGGGTCATTGTGTGGGAGCTGAACTTCCTGGAGATCATTGTGAGAAGTATACAGAGTTATTGCCCTTGAGCCTCTTGGGATCATCTTCTTCGGTTCTCCTCCAGTCGATTTGTCGATGCAACATGCCCACCCTTCCGTCAGTGGGCCTATGGTTGGGCAGTTCAGGTTCTTTAATAGCCCTCTGAGGGGCAGCAGCTTCAGGTCGAGGTTCTAAATGGCTGACATAGTTTTCCAAGTATCCCCTATTGATTAGGTCTTCTATTGCATCCTTAAGTTGGATGCAGTTTTCAGTATTGTGGCCATGATCCGGTGGAATTGGCAGTATTTGCTTCTATTCCTCACAAAGGAGGATGTCCTCATGGGGCGCGGCTGTTGGAGGTAGCTTTCTTTCTCTATCTCTATCAAGATTCTCTCCCTTGAGAGATTGAGGGAAGTATATGAATCAAATTTTCCACCTAATGCTTTGGGCTTGGGACTACGTCATCGAGTGGAGTTGTCATTGTTGGAGGGTGCGGGGGGATTCGGCTCCCTATTGCTCTTCTTCTTGGAAACAGATTTTCCTTCAATCAGGCACCGGTTTGCCGCTTGCTTTTCGACATCCGCATACTTTTGAGCCATTGCTAGGAGCTCAGCGAAGCTTGTCAGAAATCTCTTGTCCAGAGAGAATGTGAGCCTGGATGATCGGAGCTCCTTCTTTAGAGCAGACATGGCCACATACTCGTTGAGATCAGGGATCTCAAGAGTGGCAGAATTGAATCTCGCAATATAGTCCTTGAGGCTCTCTCCTTCATTTTGATGAAGGAGGAACAAGCTGTCGGTGTTCCGGGGCGTCTTCCGGCAAGTCCTGAAATGTGAGACAAACAATTTTTCTAATTCAAAGGAGTTAATGGTACCTGAACTATGTTCGAATACCACATTCGAGCTACCTTCTTTAGGGTCGTAGGAAAGGCCAAGCAGTACAATACATCGGAGGCTCCTTGGATCATCATGTGGGCTTTAAAGCTACCTGGATGATCAAGGAGGTCGGTGGACCCATCGTAGGATTCCATCTGAGGGACTTTGAAATGTCAAGGGATGACTTCCTCCATTATTCTAGAGGTGAATGGAGGTCACGAGTCATTAGCCATGAACTCGCCGTCTCTTTTCTGATTGCGGAGCCTCGCGATCTGTGCTTCAAGCATCTTAAACTTTTCTTCGTAATCGTAGTGGGCTCCTTTTTGCCCAGCACTTATGGGGGTAGAGTCTTCAAAGGAGACAGAGGGAGATCGTCTAGATCTCTTCCTTGCACATCGATCATCAATGCACTTCGAATGCTGGAAACTTTGGCCCTCGTGAGAGAGCCGATCTCGGAGAGAGCGTCGGGTAGATCCGTGGCAGTGGTCTCCCTTTTCTCTAGACCGGTGACTATGCCTAGAGGTGGCCGATGGATGCCCCACCTGAAGGGCAGTCTCTTGAAAATTCTGAACCATGGTTGTGAGAGCGTCAACCCGATTTAGGAGGGCTTCGAGCTGGTGTCGTCCCATGACCAGTGTGGGAGGTGGGACATTATTTTCCACCGGGGGATCGTTCCTTTGAGAGGGTTGGCGTTCCCTGCTCGTCGAAGCATATTGAGCCTTACCTTTCACCTACGGTTCCTTCGAACTCTCCTTTTCAAGAGGGGATGATAGAAAAGGGCCCCTTCCTAGCGCACCAATTTGTTAGCATCGAACCTCCACGGACCGGACGGAGCTGCTGGATCTCCAGCTCTCCTCCCGAGAGTCCTGCAAAACAGATCCCCTGACCGGATTTGCTCTGGTGGGAGACACTCCGATGCCTAAGTCAATGAAGGCTTGAGCAACAAAATGAAGAGTTCTCAGGTAGAGAGAGAGCGAAAGAGACTTAGAGAGTTTGGTTTGTGCTCGGCTTACTTGCCTTAGCTTGCTTGTTGAGTGCCCCTCTTACCAGTATTTATAATGGAAGATGTGCCAAGAACTCAGTTAAGCCCACTTGCCTCTAGTTAAGTGGGGTTGGTTAGCTTAACCCCTCCATAACCATAAGCGGTTACTGTCTGATTCTGGCCATCTCAATGTTGTTGGTGTTGGAGTTAGTAGCCACGTGGCTGATCCTGGCCACCTTGATATTATTGGAGTTAGTGGCTACGTGGTTGGTTACAACAACCATATCCACGTTTGGAGATTGAAGATCAATGAGAGATTTGTTTCAAGGCCGCTCCTTCGGAAGGGTCCGAGCCCGAATCGGCTGACTACCTTGCACCTATCCTCTTCGGGGTAGGCTGAAAACACCCCAGCCATTCGCATCGGAATGACCTTCTTCGGAGTGGACTGGAGTTCTTCTTCAGAGCAAGTTGAGGAATGAAGTGGCCGTCTTCTTCGGACCAGTCTTCTTCTGAGTGGTCCAAAGAAGATCGGCTCACATGACACAGCCTGGATCAAAGATATGCTTCGACACCGCTCTCTTCGGCGTAGGCCGAAAACTGACCCAGTGAGGAGACCGGAACGGTGATATTAAGTTATTGCTTCTTCAACCTGTGGAGTCACCTTCGAGCCTTCTAGTAAGGGCGAGCGGTTTAGTAGGGGTCCAAATGTACCCTTGAACCAAAATTAGTCTTTGCTGAGCCGATTTATCCCAACAGGTTCAATATTATTAAAAAAATAATTTCTGATTGAATTGTAAGAATTTGTGATTTTCCATGATTCTTGGACTACAATAATGATAAATGATGATTCTTGCTAATATCTCCATAATTCTTGAACTACATTAATGGTAAAGCATGAATACACCTTCGCAAGATAGGTGATCCATTCGAAAATACCTATCTTAAAACTAAGAAACGCAAACCATTATCATGATAGAGATTTAGTCAGTATATTTGCATATATTTTTCCAAAAGCAATTGTTGATGGATAAATATAATTTTTTTCTTTATCCTTGTAGCACAGAACCTCACATTTATGTGTGCTGCGGGTAAACTTGAGGGACTTTGCAAAGCATGCAAGTAAGCATCAGCAAGTTGGGCCATCATGCACTGCTAGCAAGTACACTGGACATGCTAACTCCATAAGGCCAACAACCTCCCTTCAACGACATGTAAAGGATACAAATTTGCAACCTCACAATGGTATTATGAAAAATTTATTGAAGCTAGATATTCAAGATAAAAAGTTACTTTCAATTCATACATTATTTATAAATTTATAGTATAGAAGATCAACATTATTATAAAAAATAATTACATAAAAAATATATTTTTGTATTGTAAATGAAAAAAATTTGAATTGCAAGAATTCATGCTTGACTTTTTGTAATCCTTGGATAATAATAATGGTAATAGATGAGTTTTGCCAATATCTTCATGATTCTTGGACTACATTAATGGTAAAGCATGTTCCCGTCAATCATTTTTTTTATTAATATTTTTTTACGAGAAATCCTTAGATACTTAAATCAGTCAGAATTCAATAAATAATGAAAAAGAGAAAGAAAGTAAATAACAAGAATCGATGAGTCAAATAACTTACCTAAGAATATTCTGCTCTTCTCTATATATTGAGGAAGGTCAGTAGCCATTACCAAGATAAGCAAAACCAAATAATTGCACGGTAATAACTACAATGAACAATCATAATTTAGTATGTTATAATGATCCATATGGTCTCGTTGTAACAATTTTTTTAATCATGGCCTTAGGTATAACCGCCGCTGATATTTTGGACTGGCATGATCGTGCCTTCGGTTCGCCTACATTGGAGGTGAATGAAGTTGAACGTTTCCGATCGAGATGGTTCCACTTTGGTCTTTAGCGAGGTCAAACATGATTTACAAGATTTATAGTCCAATTATTTAAACTGACACGGTATTTTGGGCCCTAATCCCATTCTACTGCACAATTTGGCCCAGCCTTATTTAAACTGACACAGGGTTTTTTGGGCCCGAATCCCATAGCACTGCACAATTTGGCCCAGCCTCCATTGAACGGACGACCTTTTCCGATGGTAACAGATTGGGTGGGTTACAACTAGCAACGTTTAATACAATACAGTCGACGAGGGAGGGGCTATTATTACTTGGACCAGGTCCATGGAGGCCTCGACGATCCCATGATGGATAACACGTCATGACTAGAACCGTCAAAACGGGCAGGCCCTTCACAAGTATATCTATCAGAGCCAGGTTAAAAAAGTGTTTTTTAATAACCGAACCCGATCCAGTCCTTATAAGTAAAGGATCTAAACCGACCGGTTCTTATAACTCACAAAAAATTTAAAATAATTATAAAATTATAAAAATTAATAATATAATTATTTTTTTTGAAAAAATAAGATATAAAGTGATGTACCATTATCTTTTAAGTTAGTTTAATCTATGAAATCTAAAAGGTATTTTTTTTTTTTAGATTAGCTTAAGTTAGTTTAATTCTTGAAAATTCAAGGATTTGGATTTATTGCAAGTGAACAGGACTAGCCCGTGGGCTAGACGAGCCAGTCCATTACGGGTTATGCCATAAAGGGCTAGGCTAAAAAGTCTTTTTATTAAATAGGCTACCAAAATACTGGTCCAGTCATACTATTTTACGGGTCTAAATAGATCAGTCCATGGACGGTAGCCCATTTTGACGACTCTAGCCATAATTCCTTGTATGTTACCAAATCCAGATTGTCCACGTGAACATCGTCCATACAATAATTTTGCACATGCATGTGTGTTGGCAGGCGGGTGCAACGGGAGAGGGGGGAGGGGGAATTAAGGATGAAAATGGATCAGATTAGATCTAGATATAGGTGACATTGATCTAACTCGATTCTTTGATTAGGTCCAATAAGATCCAACTAGAAGATTAGGTTGGTTCAAATCAGATCCATGATTAAAATTTTTAATTCAATGAATCATTCAGATTGGACTGTTAGAGCAGCTAGAGGAAAATCGCGGGGGGTATTTTTTTAGCTGGGCTCTAACTGAAACCTGATCCCAACTCAATATTTTCCGGCTCTGGCCCAAACCTGGCTTAAGCTGATCTCTGATCCCCTTTCCAACCCTAGTGTGGAATGGGATGAATGTTATGGTCCATCTCTGGATACCTGCCAAATAAGTCAAAATTAGGCTATGATTAATGATTTTCGGCCAAAACAGCTTGATCCAAGATCAGTAAGATAATACAGAATCAGATGGTCTCCATGATTTATCACAAATATGTTTGCTTATTAATGAAATATTGTCATAAAGTGATGAGCATAATTGTCTTTTTAACTCAATAATAATTACTATCGTAAAACTCATATTTAAATTGTCAACTCAATAGTCCAATCATTTGATTTTTGCAGGTACCTAGCTCAGTCAAATTATGTATGTGTACCTATGTTATTTATAGTTCTATTGATACTCGCTCCAAGGACTGGCTTGAGCTCGGATCACTAAAAAAATGAATTCATTTTTCATGCTTTGGCCACCAAAAATTAATCTAAGCTAGGACGCATGGTGTCCGTGAGTCATATTCTCTCCATCAGGAGCTATATAAATATTCTTACGCACCTAGGAGTACACAATTGCTATGAGAAATAAGGGAGCTTGTTGATAGAATGTATACCTATTAATTCGATATAAAATTCTAATTATGACTAGTGTTATAGGGGTCAAACTTTAGTAGTTGTATATTATTGTTATCGAACTGATGTGACTCCAAAGCACCAATGAATTTGCTCGATTAGGCTTTTTCTGATTTTGCAAAACAAGTCCACTCACTGAAAGAATTCCGGTGGGGGACATTTCGATACTTAAGTCAATAAAAAGATTCGGGTGAACAGATAAAATATTTGAGAGAAAAATGGCTAGAGAAATGAGAGTGTTCTTGCCGTCGAACTCACTTACCCCCCGAAGGTCCTCATTTATTGGTATTTATAGGCTTGGGTCTTAACTGAATTCAGTTAGAAGGGCCTGAAGCAATTAGTTTCGTTAGAAACTACCACGTGCATATAATAACTATAATCAGTTATTCTGGTAGAATGACTTCCTCACTCTCTATTATTTTAATTTCTCGATCAGCTTAATAAACCGATCGGATTTATATCATGACTGATTGGATGCTCAGGTCAGCCGTAGTAGTTGATCGGCTTTACGCTCGAATCGGCTTTGTGCACAGGTCAATCTTATATCTTGAATCAGTCTTGGTTATATGTCCATCCTAGGCATCGATCGGTCTCAAACATAGATTGGCCTTGGACCTTGATCGACCTTATGTCTTGATCGGCCTTGCGCCTTGATCAGCCTTGCACCTTGATCGGCCTTGTGTCTTGATCGAATTGGGATGTATACCGGCCTTGATCACTTGTCTCTCCTCCAATTTTGAGAGATCAATTTATCATTTAATGAATTGCAAATGATTCCCCTGATCCATTGTAAATGGGTCTATCCCTTATATCCCAACATTTGCCTCCCAGCTCCTGAGTTCAAATAAATCTTTTTAAATATTATGAACATTGGGAGCTGATAAGAATCAGGGAGAGACTATCAAAAGATATTCCTTTCTGTGTTTTCTTTTCTTTCTTTTTCTAATAATGTCAGACGTCAAAATTAAGACATCCGTTCTCAAGCGTAACGTCCTGGCGACGTGTCAATCTTCCATTGAAAGAGTAGTTATGATAAAAATCTCGCCACCGTACCATTATCTGCTGTCATCATTATTAGTTCTAAAATTTGAAAGCATGAAAAAATCAAGGCCGTTGGAGTAGCACGAACTTTTGATCAAGGCCATTATTATTAACTATCCATCGATGCACCATAGATCATCGCCTTGGTTTTCCTCCTATCGCATCGGTTGCCAGTATCCTTTTTCGATGAGTTGCATCTCTTCATCGAAAGTTAAAGACAGGTGGCATGATCAGTAACCAGGCTCAGAGTTTAAGAAAGAGATCTGTGCCATCAAAATTCACTATATAAATAACTGTCAACCCTAATGAGCAGATCTTTCTCCCACCCTAGTTTCTAACTTTTAAAGGGATCTCCTTCGAGTTGGCTTTCTTCTTCCCAAGTTTCTTTCCCAAGTCAGCTTCCCTTTCTTCATCACCCGACGGCTAGGATCTTAGAAAGTTCCATTGCTGCTGAACCCGAAAATCCTGACCCCCGTAAGAGACAAGGCCATCAGGCAGAGTTGATTAGATTAGAATCTGTTAGAAGTTTCCTTAATAACTCTAGGGCTCAAGCCTTGTGGAGATATTACAATATCCTATAAGAGTTCATAGCAGTCGTCCCTCAATCTGACGAAAGAATAGACCGACCGCCTCCCGAAAGCATTACAATATATGAAGAACATTTGAAGGCGGGGCTCCGTTTCCCCCTTCATCCATTTTTCCTCTGATTATTTAGTCTGTACCACATAATATCTGCTCAATTAACTCCCAACAGCATTAAGGTTATTTATTCTTTTCTAGTCCTGTGTCATGACCTTGAAATAATACCAAAGACTTCCTTGTTTACTGCCATCTTCATCTTGAAGAAGGACTTCCATGGCCATGGGTGGTGGGTCATCGGCCCATGCCCTGGTCGAAAATTCATCGTAGGTTTGCCCTTGGTTATTTATGGCTGGAAGCTGTGTTTCTTCTATCTGGTCTCTACGAACTCCTGGAATTTCAATATAGAATGGAGAGAGCCCGTCTTATTCCAAATGACGAGAAAAAATTCTTGATAGTTGATAAAGAGGACTTTGAAAAACTTTAAGGAGTAGAAGTCCCCCCAATAAGAGAGTTTTTTAAGGAAGAGGGATTGTATTCAGCTAAAATTAGCTCCTTCCCTTCCTTAGGTACTCCATTATTAAATTAGCTATTTCTTCTTATAGAGCAATAACCGATTATGATGTCTGAACTTCAGTGTTTTGTAGATACTACGATAAAGATGGATGCAAAGACATTTCAGCAAATATCAAAAAAGAAGAAGGCAACGGCGACTATGATTGATTCAAGAAGAGAAGAACCGAAAAAGTCGATGAAGCCGAGTCAACCATTCCACCGCCGGAAGCTTCCGCAGGTGCAATGTCGCCTATAGTGAAAAGGACTACATTAGATGATGATGGCATTCCTCATCCCGATCTCCATCCCATAGTACAAGAAAGGCATCCAGCTACCACTCCTCCAACTGGTCCGTCGTCATCACAGCCTTGCCAATCCGATAAGGGCAAGGCCCCCCAAGTAAAAGCAAAAGAAAGGGGAAATCCCATTGAGGATGAAATTATTGACTTCAATGTGTATTCTGATAAAGCGGTTTCAGATAATCCAGAGCTGGCACGTCGCTTGCTGAGAGCTATCGTTCTTCCAAAAGACTAGGAGATGACAAAATCACGTCGGATAGACGAAGTCCTCCCATCCGTTATTCCAATCTTCTGAAGGTAAGATAAAAACTTTACTTTTGTCTGTTGAAAAAATCTTTTTTGAATCTGATTGAATTTGTAACTGTGTACGCAGTTTGTCCATGAAGTCACCTTAATTGAAGAAAGTATGGCTGGCTTCAATCGACTATGCCAAGAAATGCACAATGAATTAGATGCTACCAAGGCGGAGAGGGATGTAGGCGAAGAACTAAAACAAGCTGTTGAAAAGAAGTTAGAACTAAGCACAGCCCAAGCTACATCCTTGGAAAAGGAATTGAAATCAATACAATCCAAGTTGACCGATTTGGAGGGAAAATTGAAGAAAAAGAAACTTCGATCGGCTGAGTTGTTAATTAAGGAAACAATGGCCAAGGCCGAAAATGTGGAGAAAAGGGCCGAAGTGACTAAAAAGAAAGCAGAATCAGTTGCTCTCCAGGCTATTTATGACTACAAGAAATCGATAGCCTTCAAAGATGAGATGCATGAAGCTGGAGCAAAGAGCTATGACATCGGTTTTGAGGATTGTCTTAAAAAGATGAAAAAGTTTTATCCGGACTTAGACACCTCAAGAATAACCTCTGATGAAACTGATGAAGAAGAGCTTGGCGAAGAATAAGCCGAAGATACCTCTGCTGAAGGTGTAACAGCTCCAACTCCGATCTTAGGCCAAACTGAAAATCTAGAAACCATAGTTCCTTCTTCGGACCAAGTTACTGAAAATTAATGTATTTGGTTCTTTCATGTTTTTGAACAATGTAAATGTACTCCTTCCTTAAAATGAATGAAGAAACTTTTCTCTTTCAAGTCGTATGACTTTGCACTGGATATTTTGAAATATAAATGAATCATCTTATTCAATACCTCCAATCTCAAGCAAAATTTTCTAAGTATGAAACTATCGGATCTTAAATAGAATAGATATCCTTTCAAGAAAAATCTATCTAAATGTAATTCCATCAAATGAAATAGACCTCTTTTCAAGAAAAATTTCTCTAAGTATAGAGTTATCAGATATAACAGAGGCCTTATATGAGAAAAATTTCTTATAAGTGTAAAGTCGTCGGACTCTTCTTAGTGAAGATAAGTGATCGGCCAGTGCTTCTGCAAGCATGCGAAAGATAATCAGCATTTCAAAGTTAATCGGCCTTTGAGAGCAGTACAGCCATATATCGCTTCACTAGCCTTTGAGGCTATTTTGGCATGTAATAAACTGATATGATAGATCGGATTCACAAGATTTTTTTTTTCTTTCTAGTTTCTCTTTTCTTTTACATCTTCTCTCTTTTTCCCTTCTCTTTGTTGGTTTTTTTTTAAGAAGAAAGAGAAGAAGATTCTCTAGATTTCTATTGATCAGTTTTGATACGCCATTATTAGGACGTACCACCTTTACCAAATGTCGCATCCTCGTTGGTAGAGAAGGAATAATCAAGATCATATTCCGATCAGAGTCACCAAAGTGGCGTGCCTTCAGAATTGGATGGGTCATGGTCCTTTGATTTCTCCTAACTGCCCACTCATAAGCCGAGGTTGTCGCTTCAACTTCTGTCAGTTGGAATATACTTGACATGATTATAGGGGTGTTTGAAAATTGAGCAAGAAATCCAGACCGTTAGTGTCCCTTATATAAGAGGGTCTTGCCATTTAAGGTTAAACCTTTTTGATTTTAGAGATCTTCACTGGTTAAGCAGGGCTTTGCTACGGTTTTTCTTCTCTCCTCATTAATGAACTGCGATCATCGTTTTCCTTTGCCGACGCTAAGATGAAATCAAATGCTGGAAAGCTTCGAACAACCATCAAGAAGAAGGCAGTAGCAGGTCCATTAAGGAGATCAGATCGAAGGGGTATCAAGCGAACCCGTTTGCAGATTTTCTTAAGAAACCCGGTTGGGGGGAATACCCCCATTACTGTAAAATCATCCTCAGAAGAAGAGAATGTCCGTCCGGTAGAGCATATCGCCAGACACCCATCGGAACCATCTATCACCGGACCATCGAAAGAGCCAAGCTAGACAGACAAGGGCAAGGCTATGGCTTCTGAAGTATTACCTGAGCCGGAAGTCGAATCAGAACCTCAAGTTACCGAAGAGAAGGGCTTCGAAGGTTTAGCACATTTGTTACTGATGATGGTCTTTATAACCCAAGACTGGCTAAAACTTCAATGAAAACCACTATCCTCCAGAAGGACTAGGAGGCTACTAGAAGTCATGGGCTGGAGGACATTTTTTCCTCCATTTATTCCAAGATACTGCAGGTACGAGTAGAAATTATCTTTGAAGTTTCTTTTTATTGGCTTGTATTGTCAAGGCCGATCTTATTATTGTCTTCTTTAACAGTTCATCCACGATACCTCTTTGATGGAGGAGACTATTTGTGGACTTACAAAGATTAATAAAGATCTTCATAGCTAATTGGAGTCGGCTAAGGCTGAAAGAAAAGCGATCGAGGAGCTCCAGGTGACTACAGAATAAAATTTGATTAGATCATCGCTGCCAACCTTTCACTAGAGAAAGAGCTAGCAATGGCTCAGGATCAAATAATTAGAATTGTGGAAGAGTTGGGGAAGAAAAGGAGAAACTACATTTAGCCGAAGTAATAATGAGGGACAACCTTCGAACCCTTGAAGAGGCCACGACTCAGAAGGCTGACTTGGAGGAAAGAATTAGTTCTCTCAAGGAGAAAGTAGAATTAGTTGAACAAAAAGCAGAGCTGGTGACAGGAATGCTTTAAGTATTGTCGAACCATTCAACCATGAAAGGTACGAGGCATGGGTGGAGGGTTACAACCTTAGTTTTTGGGATTGCTCGATAAAAATCAAGAAGACCCATCCAGATTTGGATGTCTCTGCCATTTTCATATCTAATGATGCAGCCAATAAGAAAGGAGCAGAAGATCTGGCCGAAGAAATGCTAGCTCCCCTGATTGACAAAGAAGTCACAAAGGGGGCTTCTACTTATGCTCTGATTTCTGGGCCGAATGATAAAAAATAATCTTGATGTATCTTCTTTTTCTTTAATATCAATGTTTGGGTATAACTCCTTCAAAAATTTCTAAGTATATGCTTATTGGGACAATTCTGTGTCATAAGAGATGTGTTTTTCAAAGATCATTAAAATTTAGCCAGCCAAACTAGCTTTCCACATGTATATCGATGAGAAGGTGAGTTAGACCAACTCTACTTGTCGAATATGGGTTAGCGGGTCAGGCCAACCCTCAAAATATTGGATGTATCGATTCATAAATATCGATGAGATGGTGGGTCGACCAACTCTAATTGTCGGATTTAGGTCAGCGGATTAGGCAAACCTGAGATTGTCAAAAATCTCGATTCATGAATACCGATGAAATAGTGGGTCAGACCAACTCTAATTATCGGATTTAGGTCAGCGGATTAGGCAAACCCTTATATTATTAAAAATATCGATTTATAAATATCGATGAGATGGTGGATTAGACCAACTCTGTCTGTCAGATCTACGTCAGCAGATTAGGCTAACCCTCAAAATGCCAAAAGAGCAAAGTGAGAAAGATGAACAGATCATTTTATTGATAATACTTTCGAAGATTCTGTACATTCCAAGGCCGAGCTATTCGATAGCCATCTAGGCTTTCAATCCGATAAGTTCCCGGTCGCACTACTTCAATGATGCAATAAGGACCCTCCCAATTGGGGGCAAGCTTGCCTTGATCTGTAGGTCGGAAAATTTCTATCTTCCATAGAACAAGATTGCCAGGTCGTAAAACTCTAGCTTTGACTCGGGAGTTATAATATCGTGCAACTTTCTATCGGCAGATCGTCATTCTCAGTTATGCCTGAAGTCTTGTACCTTCAAGTAGATCTAAATATGTTCTTCTTTGATTTGAGTTACTAGGTTTCTCAAATTGGTCAGTTCTTTGAGATCGCAGAACTATTTTACAGGTAGCATAGCCTCGCTCCCATAGGTTAGGCTGAATGGCGACTCTCCCATTGTAGAGCGGGGTGTTGTACGACAGGCCCAAAGAACAGAATTGAGTTCATCGGCCCAGAGTCCTTTAGCTTCATTTAGTCGGGTCTTTAGGTCATGAAGGATAGTCCGATTAGTTACTTTAGCTTTACCGTTGGCCTGGGGATGCCCAACAGAAATTAGCTTATGAAGGATATGGAATTGAGCACAAAAGTCATTAATTTTTTTATTGTCAAATTGTCTCCCATTATCGATGATGATCGCATAGAAAATTCTAAATCAAAAGATTATAGAATTCCTGATGAAAGCTTCAACTTTGTCTTCGGTGATCTAAGATAAAGGTTCGGCTTCAATCCATTTAGTAAAATAATCGATTACCACAATAATGAACTACTGTTGTCTTGTGGCAGGAGAAAAAGGACCAAAAATATCCATTCTCTATTGGACGAACGGCCAAGGAGCAATTAGCTGAGTTAACTGACTAGACGGATATCTTTGAATATTGGCATACCTCTGGCATTGGTTACACCTTCGTACAAAATCTGTTGCATCCTTCTGAATAGTTGGCCAGTAGTATCTTTGGCATATAATCTTATAAGCAAAAGATCTGCCCCCCAAATGATCACCACATATACCCTCATGAACTTCTCTAAGAGCGTATTCAACGTCCGATGGAGCTAAGCATTTTAGCAATGGTTGATTGAATGATTTTTTGTATAAGGATCCCTCCAAGACAACGTATTGGAAAGCCATCCAACGGAGTCGTTTAGATTCAATAGTATTTTTAGGTAAAGTTGCATCGATCAAGTATTTGATTATCAAATCCATCTAACTCATCCCATGTTCGATTTGATGGATATCTTCTCTTTCTCCATCGGAGATACTAGGGGTCTCCAAATATTCGACAAAAGTCTAATCCATAGAGTTGGGCTTCAAGGTGGCTAGACGAGATAACAAATTGGTCCAAAAACTTTTCACTTGAGGGACATGGTTGATGTCCAAAGAATCGAACTAAGCATTCAACTCTCAAACTTTCTCCAAGTATTTGGCCAAGGTTGCATCTCGAGCTTCGAAGTCTCCTTTGACTTGATTCACCACCAATTGTGAGTCGGATAGCACCTTCAACTTTCGAACATTCAACTCCTTAGCGATCCTAAGTCCTGCTAAAAGAGCTTCATATTGTACTTGATTATTGGAAGTCCTAAAGGAAAAACGAAGGGCATATTCCATAATATCTCTGTTGGATCTGGCCAAAATCAGACCCGCTCCATAGCCCAAGGAATTAGAAGCACCATCCACATGAAGAATCCAAGTGGACTTATGTATTTTCAATAGACATTTGTGTTTCCTCTTCATTATCGTCCCAAGTGCATTCAGCTATAAAATTGGCTAATACCTGAGCTTTCATCGCTGATCGAGGATAATAAGAAATATCGAATTCCCCCAGCTTTACCGTCCATTTGGCCATTCTGTCAGAATTGTCAGGGCATTGCAAACTGATCCTCAAGGTTGGTCAGTCAGTATAGTGATCAGATGAGATTGAAAATATGGTCTAAGATGCTTTGTCGATATCACCAAAGTATTGACAAGTTTTTGAAGCTTCGAGTACCTTACCTCAGCATCATGAAGTACCTTACTGGTATAATAAATGGGTTTATGACTTCCGTCTGATCCTTTCCTGACTGGCACCGAGCTGACAGCTTCATCAGATGTCGCGAGGCATAGATATAATTTTTTTCTTTTTCAAGTTTGGATAATAAGGTTGGATTAACCAAGTATCTTTTGAGTTCTTCAAAAGCTTGTCGGCAACTATCATACCATTCAAAGTCCCTGGATTGATGCAAAGCTTTAAAGAAGGGAAGGCATCTTTCAGTCGATCGAGATATGAATTGGCTTAGTGATGTAATTCGTCCAGTCAGCTACTGAACTTTATTTTTATTGACAGGATATTCATATCAAGCATAGCTCGGATTTTCTCCAAGTTAGCTTCGATTCCTCGATTAGTGATCATAAAGCCTAAGAATTTTCTCGAAGTCACCCTAAAAATATATTTAGTGGGGTTAAGTTTCATCTGGTATCTTCTAAATGTGTCAAAGGCTTTTTGGATATCTCCGATGTGATCGTCACTTTTAATGATCATGTCATCCACATAAGCTTCCATAGTTTTGCCGATCTGGTCTTCAAAGATTTTGTTGACTAACCTTTGATATGTTGCTCCAGCATTTTTAAGACTGAAGGACATCATCTTGTAACAATATAGTCCTCTATCCATGATAAACGACATCTTCTCTTCATCTTTAGGGTTCATGCATATTTGATTATACCCGTAGAAGGCATCCATAAAGCTTTAAAGCTTGTGCACTGTAGTGGCATCAACATGCTGATCAATCTTGGGTAGAGAAAACTATCCTTGGGGCAGGCTTTATTAAGGTCAATGTAGTCAATAAAATTCTCCATTTGTCATTGGCTTTCTTCATTGTTACTACATTGGCTAACCAATCGAGATAATGAACTTTCTTGACAAACCCAGCATCAAGAAGTTTAGCCACTTCTTCATTAATGACCCTTTGTCTCTCCGAGGCAAAGTTTCTTTTTTCTGACGGATTGGTCGGCTCTAGGGATCTACCTTGAGTTCATTAGTAATTATATCAGTAGGAATTCCTAACATATCGATGGCTGACCATGCAAAGATATCGGCATTTTCCTGCAGGAAGTTAGTCAGTCTTGTCTTCTGATCTTCATCAAGTAGACTTCCGATCCGAACCACCTTAGTCGGGTCATCTGTTATGAAAGGTATGGGAATGGTTCTTTCCATCGGTTCTCCAGCTTCTTCAGTCCGATCTCGGAGGTCTATTTGTTCTGGAGTCATTATGCCGACCGGTGGTCGGTCTTGAATCATCAAGCACTGACATGCCATCTGTTGATCCCCTTTATTTCACCAATTCCATTTTGAGTAGGGAATCGAACCAACAGATGGAAAGCGGAGATGATAGCTTGAAATTTATTTAGAACGGGTCGTCCTAAAATGACATTATATATTGAAGGTGTTTAGACAACCATAAAAATGATCGAGAACGTTTTCTACTTTGGTTCAGTCCCGAGTGTTACTGGAAGAGTTACTTCTCCTTCCATCCCTATGAAGTTTCTACCGAATCCGATCAAGGGTGCCGATGTTCTCCATAATTTATCTCTAGACAAATTCATTTTGAAAAAGGCATCATAGAGTAAAACTTCAGTTGAGCTTCCATTGTCTATCAAAATCCTTCGTAGTTTGCTATTATAACAAAGATTACAACAGGATCGTCATAGGATACTTGGACTCCCTACAAGTCATCATCAGATAAACAGATGGCATCATTTCTTCGAGGTATCTTTGGGAAACCGTCATCTTCGTGATGTGGCCGATGGTGCAACATGCCGACCATGCCATCAGTAGGCCGCTAGTTAGGGAGTTTCGTACCGTTTGTGATTTATCTTGGGGCTGTTGTCTCAGCTGGGCGGTCTTGGTTGTGGACATACTTTCCTAGATATCCATGCTTAATCAAGTCTTCAATTTCATCTTTCAACTAGATACATTTCTTGGTGGTATGTCCATGATATCTGTGGAAACGGCAATACTTAAATTTGTTACGCAAGGCTGCTGGCGCTTGCATCGGTCATGGCCTTTGGAGGAAGCTTTCCTTTTTGATTTTCATCAATATTTTCTTCCTAGAAAGAGACAGAGGAGTATAAGCATGATATTTGCCGACATAACTTTTGCTAATCGAATTCTTCGGCTTTATATTTTGCCGCTGGTTCGGCATGTCGTCGGGAGACTGAAGTCCATTGTCTTTAAAATTTTTCTTTTTTGATTTTGGTTTTCCTTCTACTTGGCATCAGCGGGCAGCCTATTTTTCAGCTTGGACATATTGTTGGGCACGTGCTAGCAACTCGAAGTAGTTAACAGGAAACCTTCTGTCTAAGAAAAAAATAAATCGAGATGCCCGAAGCCCTTTCTTCATCGCAGAGATGGTAACATGTTCATTGAGGTCAGGGATCTCTAATATGACAGAGTTAAATCGGGCTACATAGCCTCTCAATGTCTCACCTTCCAGCTGTTGAATGAAGAAGAGGCTGACCGAATTTCTTGGCATTTTTTGGCTAGTCTTGAAATGAGATACAAATAATCTTTCTAATTATTCGAAGGAGTGGATGGTATCTGGTCGAAGACTCGAGTACCACATCCTAGCAGCTTTTTTGAGGGTGGCCGGAAATGCAAGATAGTGAAGGGCATCTGTTGCTCCCTAGATCAACATATGAGCTTTAAAACTATCCAAGTGATCAAAGGGATCAGCAGTTCCATCATATGGCTCCAATCGGAGAATCTTGAAATGAGGTGGAACTTTTTCTTCCATGATTTGCTTAGAGAAAGATGGTCGTATATCACAGATAATCATTCTATCTTTAGTCCTCTGGTCATCAAGCTTGGCGACTTGCAATTCTAATCCATAGAATTTTCTTTCAAAATGATCCTTCTTCCAACTATCTGGGCTCCGCTGGGCACTTCTAAAGGTCGATTCGTAGGAAGAAATTGAGTAGGATCTAGGATGTTTCCCCTTATTCCAACCTTCTTCATGATCATGGGGTCAGGAACTCAATCATGTGGGGGAGCGTCGGCTTGATAATCGCTGATGATGAGAACGATGGCTTGAACTTGGGCATCGGATCTCATGCAGAGGTGAACGTCGGCTGCATTTGGAAGTAATAGGTCATTGCTATTCGCTGACCGCCATTTCTTGAAGGTTTTGTACAACGATAGTAAGGACTTCCATCTTATTCAGGAGAACTCCCAATTGTTGCTAGCCCAAACTAACAGCAAGGACTGCATTCTCATTATCTGGAAGTGGATCGTTCTTCTTGGATGATGGGCGAATTCTCCCAGTAGAAAGATTTTGTGCCTTTCTTTTCATCATTTTTCTTCTCAAGATTCTTAAAAATTTCTCTCTTCCCCCTACCTGGTGCATCAATCTATTGTTACCAAACCGATGTGACTCCAAAGCACCGATGAATTTGCTCAATTGAGCTCCTTCTGATCCTGCAAAACAAGTCCACTCACCGGAGGGATTCCAGTGGGGGACATTTTGATGCTTAAGTTAGCAAAAGGGTTCGGGTGAAACAGATAAAGGATTTGAAAGAAAAATGGCTAGAAAAATGAGAGAGTGTTCTTGCCAGTCGAACTCACTTGTCCCCGGAGGCTCCCATTTACCGGTATTTATAGGCTTGGACCTTAACTGAATTCAGTTAGAAGATCCTGAAGCGATGAGTTCCATTAGAAACTACCACGTGCATATAATAACTATAATCAGTTATTCTAATAGAGTGACTTCCTCACTCTATTATTTTCATTTCTTGATCAGCTTAATAAATCGATCATATTTATATCATGACTGACTGGATGCTCAGGTCAGCCATAGTGGTTGATTGGCTTTATACCCGAATCGGCTTTGTGCACAGATCAATCTTATATCTTGAATCAGCCTTGGTTACATGTCCACCCTGGACATGGATCGGCCTCAAACATAGATCGACCTTGCGCCTTGATCGGCCTTGCACCTTGATCAGCCTTACGCCTTGATCAGGCTTGCACCTTGATCGGATTGGGGCATATACCGGCCTTGATCACTTGTCTCTCCTCTAATTTTGAGAGATCAATTTATCATTTAATGAATCGCAGATGATTCCCCTGATCCATTGTAAATGGATCTATCCCTTATATCCAAACACATGTTATCATCATATTTCTAAAAAGAGACATTATATGCATCATTAAACTCAATTCCAGTTGAACCTACTTGGCTAGCTAGATGTCATTAAACTTGTACTCTGGCCCATCCCTGCCTCACCTAAATGTTTATTGCTGGATTTAAAATCAGTGATGTTGTTTTTCTTAGATTGTTTTGTGCGTGATCATTTAGCTTATTTATAGTGATGTTTGTACTAGCCATTTTTTGGTTGTACTAACATCATGATAGGGAAAAAAGGATAGTAAAAAAAAAGAAAAATTGCTGCAATATTTTTCAACATTATTCCTAAAACGCTTGTAATATAAATTTTGGTGCGATATAAATAGAGGGCTCGAACCTTGATTTGAGGCCAAAATGTCTTCAACAAACTGAGATCGTTAATCCATCAGTAAGAGTGGCAAAATTACTATAATTGATACTCCCATGAAGGCATGCATATATCCTAGCGTACAGATGATGAGGGGTAGCTGATTTCCTTTCTTCCACCAAAGTTCAAATAATTGTTAGGGTGAAGTCACTTTGGAATACAGAAAGATATCATCGCTACCAAGCCTCTCTTTTCTCTAGCACACCAAATGGATGAACAGCAATTCTGGCCTCAACCTCATGGCTACAATCTAGAAACTCATAGCCCCATTCCATCTATAGAAACAAATGATGCCATCAAAACGGAAAATGGAAGTGCACCGTTCTGGAAACTCCACGAGGAACCAATCTCTCCCTCAGGAGGCCTCTTTGGTCATTTCGATACGAACGCTTTAATTAATGTAAGATGTGACAAAAACCTAGCTTTGATAAAGGATACAAAGTTTATACCAAGACATGGGAAAGGGTCAAAGCTTATGGTACTGGTAGCTTTTCAGTTGGGCGCGCTAATTCAGTAAACTTTGAACCGAAGCAATTAAAGAAGGCTGATGATGTTATAGGATTCCATTGCTGAACAATCTCCATCACCTTTTCTTTTTTATGTGTAAAGTGCCACGAATATCATAGCCTAGAAAAAAAAAAAAATATTAGTAAAAGTTCGAACAGATTTTTCCCCGGGCAAATATTTATAATCTCATGATTTTATGTTTTACTATTGTAATTAAAAAGGACAATCATTATCCCACAATTAATTGATATTTCTTTTTATGTAAAACAATAAGTAGATGATATAATGAAATAAAACTCAATTGGTACCTTGATCTCTCCTATGTGAAGAACAAACGTGAAATAAATTTTGGTAATTATACTTGTTCCTATATATGTAAGATAGGCCTCGTTAGCAGCGTGTTATTAATCAACAAAAAAGCGTTGATAAATAGAAGCCTCTGGCCTTTTAGAAGCCGACGAAAGGGGTTTAAACAATCCATATTATTCGTTTTAAGCCACATCTTTATCTCTCAGGAAAAAAAAAGTTCAAAATAAAGAGAGAATAAGAAGTGGCCGTTAGTATCGAGCTTAGGAAGATGGGCTTTTTACCTTGGTTTTTCCCTACTTAGATACGTAATCATGGGTACCTATCAAAAGAATCTCCAACCTATAAAGTTGAATGTTTTGGACTGCCTTGCAGATGAAATTTGATTTAAGAAAACACTGGAATAAATAAGGACGATGGATCACGATTTTCCACGCGATCGGTAAATCTATGGTACAGACATAAAGTCGTTTAGGGTTCACCTACTATAAGTACTCCCCTTGCTTTGTTTCCTCCGTTCCAGAGATTCTCTTCGCATATGCTAATGTCTGTCTGTCAGAGAAGCCACACCAATCTTCTCCTCCTTAATTCCCAACCATCCCCAGGACTCCCATCTAGAACTTTTGAAATAATGCCATCATCTACATTAATTAACTAGAGGAAAGGGTCATCTCTCATCATGAAGCAAAGCCAAAGTTACATACATTCTTTAAATATCTGATAACGCGCGTAGTTCATTTACAATATCGATCAAGACTTCTTAATCATGCTACAATTAGAACATAATTAATAGTAGCCACCGACATGAAATTTTGCACCTTGATGGTAAAAGCAGTTCAAGTAGCTGTCTTTAGATTCACAAAAATGCACAGGATTAAGGCTTAATCTTTCCCTGGTTGAAGAGGATGCGTAATGGGTTAACAAACTAGAGATGAAAGGCTATAAACGTATGGATAAAGAAGCCAATTAACCGACGCTTTCAGAAAAAGGCCGGGCAGTCCTGTTATTAGCTTCCACTGGAGTGGCACTTGTGTGGCTCCACTTGTTTAAAAGGTCACTGGGGGGTCACAGACTGAGGTGCTGGACCTCATGGCTCACCAACCCCGTCTAAATTCCCAGCACTCTCTCGATCATGATTTCACCGTGAAAACACCGTACCCAAGTTCAACCTCTAGCAAGATAAAAACCCTGGTTCATTCCTACGTCTTTCAACATCTGTGCCGTGTCTTCCAAGCCATCATCAATGCCAAGTCCATGGTCTTGGAGCTTCTCAACAAGAAGAATAGAACGGCCGCCAACAACACCATCAAGCTAAGGAGGAAGAAAAATAGGAAGCTCCTTGGTTCAACCAGGATGCATTTCATGAACTGGTCCTCTTCACATGTCACACCCATGCCAGAGCCTGCAGACATGGAGGTCTTCGGCACGACTACTCGCATGTACTATGACTCGACTTGGAATTCAATAATTTCTACCGAGGAAGGCGACGAAGACATGGAGCCGCCACTCTCTGGGTACCTTCATTGGCTCGAGGAGAAGAATTCCGAGGCTTCAGCGAGGGATGATGATGGGAGCGAGATTGACCAGCTCGCGGAGAAGTTCATTGCGAGCTGCCATGAGAAATTTAGGTTGGAGAAGCAAGAGTCTTATAGGAGGTACCAAGAGATGCTTGCTAGAAGCATGTGAAGAGTGATAAATGTAGTGTGGCAGTCCTAGTCTTTGAGCTTTAATTTGGTGGTGGTAAAGTAAAATAGTTGATGTGGCTAGAGCTGCGTGTTACTTGTCCTATTTTTTGTCTTTCTTCTTAGTTTATGTATGGGCTGCGAAAACCGTAGAGTTGATGACAATTTGGAGATCCTTCAGGTTGATTAGAGATGCCAAGTCCAGCTGTTGCATGTTGAAAGTTCCTCAGTCTCATATTATATGGTGATTGGTGTCTCTTCCAACTGACATCAATGCAAAGCATTCTTTCTCTCTCTCTCTCTCTCTCTCTCTCTCTCTCTCTCTCTCTCTCTTTCTTTGTCTGTGAGTGCGTGCACATATACATATCCATGTCTCTTTATCATTTTAGATGCTGTTTATTTTCCCCTAAACTTTCCAAGTGCAATTCTGGGAGCACATATCAGGCTTCCAAGGTTAAAAATTTTTCCTTATTCATGACCTAAAAGTTAATCATTTTAAGAATGGTTAAAATGTTAGGTGAACAATTATCCAAGAATCAGGTACAGATAAAACTTTGTGCAATTCAATAATATACATTTATCAAGCATGAAATTTTCCCAAATATTTTATCAGATCATAAAATGAAGAAATATTAAACTACGATTAATGGATGAGCTTGCTTAGATGCGAGTTGCAATAATTAGCGCAGGTAGAAAATATCATAGTTTAAGGTTCCGAGTTACGGATGTTACCAACTTGTTCGTCCTTGTCTTTATGAGAAATTGAGAGAGAGAATATATATATGAATGAGTCTTTGATCAGTGCTCGCACTAGATAAATCATAGCCTTCCATCTATTTGATTTTCTGGTAAAATACAAATCCAGATAAACCAAATGATAGCGTAATTTGTTCGGAATGACCGTGTATTTATATTTTCTTCTCCAGTGCGAGACAAGCCATGTAAGCATGCGGTTACTATTTTCACTTCTTCATGACAGAAGATATTTCCTCTTACAGATAACGGTGATACGCAGCAAGCAAGCTTCAGAGCGGAAGCATCTACGTACTCATGTAGTCACGCTGATTAAATGAATCATACCTTTTCCAATGTCATATCGATATCATTGTACTGCTTTGCTACTATTTGTTTGGGAATATATTGCATTGCTATAAGGGCTGGACATGGTACTCTTGAAAGGGATCCCAGTCAAGAAATGCTTTTCCAGTCATCACTTCGGGGAGAGAAGAGAGTAAAACCTCCAAGATGCTTCTTTCGTTTTTCTTCTTTAATAATGCCCTTTATTCCAAACGGAATCCCTGCTTTCCTGGTATCGAGAGCTTTAGCAGGAGATGGTGGGCTTCTTTGTGCTGCCTAGGCCTCATTCTTTTCGACTTTAGATATGTATGGGTAAGAGAGCAATAGGTGCTTCTGAACTTTGTTGAAATGGATTCCCTTGGAGAAAGGAAGGCTTTGTCTCAGGCATCTCTGCAGCTGAGGCTAGATGAGGGTTGTTGGGCTCATCTGAACTATATTACGAAGAACCTCTCCAAGCTACGCACCGGCCCTTGATCCAGGGATCGTACAAAATTCTGAACATGCTTTTGGATTTTTTTTTTTTTTTTAAAGCACCGAAGCTCCAGAAGAAGTGGAAGCCATGTGTTTGGATTGGTGAAGCGTGATATTTAACAAACTACTGGTAAGGAACAAATTCCGAACCTTATTTTACCTTCTTCGTAGCATTTGCTATCACGATCTCTTTGTAAGTTTTTATTAGCAAATTAAACATGCTGGTTAAGTTCTGGCCAATTAAGGTGGCTTCATATTGTTCGACCATTTCTAGCACCATCAGTTTGTTATTCTCATCAGGGGCTGTTTCTTGTGCTGCATGCAGAAATAGCTACAAAACAACTTGAATTGTAGGTGTTGCCGTTGAATCTCCCGGACCGGTTCCTGGAGCTGACCGGAATGCACGTCTCCCAGTTCCTGCAAGAAAGTTCTACGAGTCGATGGTGTTCCGGCGGGATACACTCTGATGGCTAAGTTAGCGGGAGCCTTGGAGCAATATAATGGAGAAATCGAAGGAGATAAGCTCGTGAAGAAGGGAAAAGCTCTCTTACTGCTCGGAGTCCCCCATTTTACCTTACATAGACGCGGAACCTTGCTAGAATCTGTTAGGAGCTAAGTAGGGATGACTGATCTGCCCCTAGAAGAATCTGGATAGTGGCACGTGGCACCGAAAATGGTGGTGTCGTGGAATTCGCAGAGTAGTGGCGCTAATGTATCAGGATTCTGTTACAACAGAATTCTAGTACCAGCTGGAAGGACTTCTAGAGCCCCCGGGCCATCCTTGGGATGGCTCGTTTTGGGCCAATACGGGTCTTGCTGAAGTGGATCGGTCAGACCTCTGCTGAAGCGGGTCGTTCGACCATTGATGAAGTGGATCGATCAGACCTCTGCTGAAGCGGGTCGTTCCGACTCTAATGAAATGGGTCAGTCGGATCTCTGAATGGATCGTTCGGATCACTGATGAAGTGGGTCGGTCGGACCTGATGAAGTAGGTCGAATCATTAAATAATTGTTCTTCCATTGAGATTAGGCACCCTTTTAAATGAGGGAAAAAAAAAAAAAGTGGTGGGAAAAAACAAAAACCACTTTATTCAATGGTCCCATGATTTTAATGTAGAACCCAAAACCCATGCACACGAATTTTGGAAGACGGGAAGAACAAAAAAAAACGTTGCTGCAACCACACAACGTTGATGGATTTTATTTCTATTTTTTATATCAAAGTCCTCTACTAGCATACATGATGGAAACACCAAGACTTTAACTAAAACTAGACTAACTCAAGACTCATTGTTTAAACCAAACAAATAAACTAAGAGTCCAAACAAAAATAAACTCTAAGACTCAATCCCACGTAGATAGGGCTGGTGTTGGTCATTCAATACTCCCCCTCAATGCCAGCACTTCATCTCTTTACTACACCGAGTTGACGACAATGATCTTCAACTTTGTTGCCACACAAGCTCTTGGTAAACAAGTCTGCAGCTTGGTCTTCCGTTCGAACATATTTCAACTCAACCTCCCCCTACAGCACTTTTCTCTTATGAAGTGATAATGAACCTCCACATGCTTTGTCCAGCATGAAAAACTGGATTTTCTGCCAGCTTTATTGTAGACAGATTATCACAATGTAAGAGAACTCCACCTTCTTCCAACTGAAACAGATCTTTCAGCAATTGCCTTAGCCAGGCAATTTCTTGAGATGCCATTGCAGCAGCTCGGTATTCAGCTTCTGTGGTTGACAAAGAGACAGTGGGCTGTCTCTTACTGCACCATGAAACTGCTCCAGATCCAAGCTTAAACACATACCGAGTAGTTGACCGCCGAGTATCAAGATCACCTGCGTAGTCAGCGTCACAATAACCTTCTAATTTGCAACTACTGTTCTTTGTACATGATGCCATGACCGAGCGTTCCTTTCACGTACCTCAAGATTCGTCGAGCTGCTTCCAGATGAAGGTTCGTTGGATTGTGCATGAATCGGCTCATCACCCCAATAGCAAATAAAATATTCGGCCTAGTAACACTGAGGTAAATAAGACTGCCCATCAGTTGCTGATACATAGTATATCTGTCAGACTTTTGCCTTCCTGAAAGTAGATTTTCGCATTAGGTTCCATTGGTGTTGTGCTCGGTTTGCAACTGAGCATCCCAAATTTCTTCAACAAATCTTCGGAGTACTTCCTTTGATGTAGAAATAGCCCTTCATCAGAGTGATCAACTTCTAAACCAAGAAACGCTTCAGTCGTCCTAGTTCTTTCATCTGAAAACGGATCGACAGATTTTCCTTGGTTTGAATAATTTCCTCCTCAAAATCTCCGGTGATAATTAGATCATCCACATACATTAATACAGCAGCTATTTTTCCTTCACTAGCTTTAACAAACAGGCTTGAGTCTGCAGAAGTTACCTGGTATCCAGAGTGAATAAGAAATTCAACAATCTTCCCGTACCAGGCCCTCGGCGCCTGCTTTAAACCATAGAGTGCCTTCCGAAGTTTGCACACATATTCAGGGTGCTCATAACTCTGAAATCCCAGCGGTTGTTCCATGTAAATTTCCCGATCTAGCTCTCCATGTAAGAAAGCATTTCTTACATCCATTTGCCATAAATTCCACCCTCTGCTTGCTGCCAAAGCCAGGAGAACTCTCACTGTTGTGAGCTTTGCAACAGGACTAAAGGTCTCATCATAATCTAACCCGTACTGTTGGGAGAACCCTCGAACTACAAGACGAGCTTTGTATCTCTCAATCGATCCATCAGCACGGTGCTTGATTTTGTACACCCACTTGCATGAGATGGGCATCACATCCTTTGGCTTGGCCATCAGCTCTCAGGTCTGATTTCGGTCAAGTGCAGCAATCTCTTCCTTCATTGCGTTGAACCATTCCGAGTGCTGTGAAGCCTCTTCAAATGTCTCTGGTTCCCTTGTATCCAGATCCTCCACTAATGCAGCATTAGCATATTTAGGATTTGTTTTTCTAATCCTGATTGATCTTCTAAGTGCAGTCGGCATATTTTGCTGTAATGGCTCGTCCTCCTCTTCTACTCTCTGATAAACACATGTCTGCCATGGATGTTGAACAGCTCTTTCCTCGCCATTACCGCTGCTTTCTGCAACTTCAAATTGCTGTGAACTAAGCTGAACATGTGAGGGTTCCAGATCTTCTTTGTAGACATCCGAACTTGGCAGTTCCTTCTTGTCCGCAGACCACCATGAAGATGCCTCATCAAATACCACGTTCCGCGATGTGTAGCATCTTCCTGTAACTGGATCACAGCACCGCCACCCTTTTCTTTGACTATCATAACCTACAAAAATACATCTGACAGCCTTCTTCTCCATTTTGCTGCATAGATGGTCAGGTACAAACACATAGCACACAGATCCAAAAACGCGAAAATGTCCTACTGCAGGTTTTGAATTCCATAATTTTTCAAAGGGTGAAAGAAAGGATAACCTTTTTTGAGGCAACCGGTTGATCACAAAGACTGCTGTCTTCATTGCTTCAGCCCAAAATCGACCCGGTACATTCTTCGCATGAAGCAAGCTTCGACAGATTTCAGCTAGATGCCTGTTCTTCCTTTCTGATATGCCATTTTGTTGTGGAGTATTGGTGCAAGTGAACTGATGGCGAATTCTGCACTTCTGAAGAAAATCCAGGAACTCCTTTGAGGTGTACTCTCCCCCGTTATCTGTCCGTAAACAGTGGACAGTTCTTCCAGTTTCCGCTTCTGCAGTTTCCTTGAACTCTCGAAATTTTGAGAAGGTTTCAGACTTCTCCTTCATGCAATAAATCCAAACATACCTCGAGAAGTCATCAATAAAGGTCACCAAGTATTTCATTCCACTGATGGAAGCCTGCTTGACTGGTCCAAACACATCCGAATGAATTAATTGTAGGGGCTCCTTTGCTTGAAAATTGGACACCTCGTAAGGCAGCTGATGTGCTTTTCCATATTGGCATCCAGCACAAACCGTATCAGTCCTTACTTCAAGCTGTGGAAGGCCCCTCAGCATCGCCTTCTTCATCATCACATTGAGCTTGGAGTAGCTGACATGTCCCAGTCGCATATGCCAAAGATCAGCTGTTTCATTTTTCCGGGTTTTGTCTACAAAGACGGTTTGGGCAGACATCACATAAACTGAATCCAATTTCCGCCCCTTCATCACTGGTTCTTGGACAATCTGAAGATCCCGATACACCTTGACATCTTGTGGGCCAAATACAACAACATGGCCAGAAGATGTCAACTGTGCCACAGAGAGAAGATTCTTTTTCATCCCTGGAACATGGTAGACATTATGGAGCGGCACCTCACTATTTTGCAAGGAAGAGCAACTGCTGTATTGCCAGTATGAGCAATCGGTAGCTTTGAATTATTTGCTGTCACCACCACCCGGCTTTCCTTATATTCAGACAGATTCTGTAGCTTCTCCTTGTCACCGGTCATGTGATTTGAACATCCTGAATCAACAATCCAGTCATTTTCATAATCAACTTCGGTGACAGTTGTTACCGTGAAGGCTTGCTCAACCTCAGCTGTAGCGAAAAGTGCCTCAGTATCCCATTCATCTTCGATTTTTGAGGTTGCAACATTGCTTTCTACCTCCTTCTTCTTGAACCAGCAATCCTTTGCCATATGACCTTTCTTCTTGCAATTGTAGCATCTTCCTTCAAACCTTTTACCATTGCCAGAGTTTCTTGATCTGCCCCCTGCACGAGAGTTCCCTTCACCTTGATGATTCTCCACCTCATCATCCTTCTTCTTAGATCCTTTAACAACATGCTGCTTGGAGTTCTTCCTGCCTCTATTGGCATAGAGTGCCTCTTCTTCACCTTTTAACGAGACTCCTCCCATCTGCTTGGCTAAGGCTTCTTGGCCGGCTAACAGATTTTCAAACTCCACAAGCGATGGCTGATTTTGCCATCCCTGTATAGCAGCAACAAAGCTCCTAAATTCAGGCTTCAAACCGTGGATGATGATTCGCTTCATCCTGGTATCGCCAATTGGAGCTTCTAGATCCAACTCGAAAATCTCTCGGCACAAGGATTTCACATTGTGGAAATACTGGGCGATCGTCTGATCTCGCTGCGCCACCGACAGTAGTTCGCTCTCCAGAAGTTGAAGCCTGGTATCATTCTTCTTGGAGAACAATGCAGCAAGAGTATTCCAAGCTTCGTTGGGGGTCTTCAACTCATGGATATGGTCCAGCACGTCTTCTTCGACCATCGTCTTCAGGACAAACATCGCCTTGCCCGCCTTGATCTTCCACTTCCAGCATCCCGTTCGTATCTTCATCAGGTTGCCGTGTTTCATTGCCGTTTACAACCTCCCACAAATCCTGGCCTTGCATATACGAAATCATGCAGGTTGACCAGGAGTTGTAGTTCTGATTGTTGAGCTTCTTGATCCACCAACAACATGAAGATCAGCCATGATCGCTGGTTATGGAATTCCTTTGATCTTCTCCGCTGCACACGGCCTTCCTCTCACGTTCTCCAAGGCTCTCCAAACAACAGCAAGGTTTGGTGGTGGATGCATGATGGACCACGGGCACAACCTGGCTCTGATACCAAAATTGTAGAACCCAAAACCCACGCACACGAATTTTGGAAGACGGGAAGAACAAAAAAAAATGTTGCTGCAACCACACAACGTTGATGGATTTTATTATTTTTTTTTTATATCAAAGTCCTCTACTAGCATACATGATGGAAACACCAAGACTTTAACTAAAACTAGACTAACTCAAGACTCATTGTTTAAACCAAACAAATAAACTAAGAGTCCAAATAAAAATAAACTCTGAGACTCAATCCCACGTAGATAGGGCTGGTGTTGGTCATTCAATATTTAATTCATGCCAAACTCTTTCTTTATCTTGCTTGACGGACTAACTAGATGCCTGGATCAAGCATGTGGAATATAGAAGAGGAAAAACACTCTATCCACCTTTCCAATTAATTGAACATATATTAGCATGTTTAAAGGCAATCCACACTATGTAAAAAGTTTTAATTTTGGAAATTAATGAGTACAATCTTTAATGATCCACTTGGTTCCAAGTTTGTCTAGATTGTGTTGTACTGGTATGATGAATCCGCACCGAAAATCATGAGTCCCGACATTTTGGGTTTATGTCATGATCTACAGGTATCCTGGCCTCCCTATGACAATACGGTGGTCTGAACCTGCCCTATCGTTCCAAAATGCCCGTCAAAACCCGAACTGGGCTTGGATTGCATGCACTAGTCCATGCACTGGGCCTAAATTGAAACCATTCCTCGTAAGAGTAATTCTTTGTGCATCGCGTGCAGTGCAGCAAATTCAGCATGGCATGCACCGCACGTTTCTATTGATCCAAATATATTCATTATAACATGATGAGATAAAAGCTGGGATGACTAGCATTAATTGAAATTTTTGTCCAGATCAAAATATTCTGACGACATCCTAGTTCAAAAGCTACGACATCCCAGTTTAAAATCTACGATATCTTGGTTCAAAAATTGACCTAAAACAGTATTACAACATCTAGTTCAAAATCTACGACATCTTGGTTCAAAATGACCAGAAACAGTATTATGACACCCTAGTTCAAAACCTACGACATCCTAGTTCAAAACCTACGACACCCTGGTTCAAAAATGACCAGAAACAGTATTACGACATCCTAGTTCAAAATCTACGACACCCTGGTTTAAAAATGACCAAAAACAGTATTACGACATCCTAGTTCAAAACCTACGACATCCTAGTTCAAAACATACGACGTCCTGGTTCAAAAATGATCTGAAACAGTATTACGATATCCTAGTTCCAAACCTACGACACCCTGATTCAAAAATGACCTGAAAGAGTATTACGATACCGTAATTCAAAACCTACGACATCCTAGTTCAAAAATGACTTGAAATAGTATTACGACACCCTAGCTCAAAAGCTACGATACCCTAGTTCAAAACCTACGACACCCCTGCAGAAAATATAAATTAAAACCTGAAACAATATTACGACATCCTAGTTCAAAAGCTACGACATCCTAGTTCAAAACCTATGACACCTCTGCAGAAAATATAAATTAAAACTTGAAACAGTATTACGACATCCTAGTTCAAAACCTACGACACCCCTACAGAAAAATATAAATTAAAACCTGAAACAGTATTACGACATCTTAGTTCAAAAGCTACAACATCCTAGTTCAAAATCTACGACACCCATGCAGAAAATATAAATTAAAACCTGAAACAGTATCACGATACCTTACAACATCCTAGTTCAAAAGCTACGATATCTTAGTTCAAAATCTACGATACTCTAGTTCAAGAAACTGAAGGGGAGTATTTTGATCTTGACAAAAATTTTAAATAAAAGCTGAATGATAATTAATGCTAGTCATGCTCAGCTCCCATCCCGTCATACTATAGTGGATATATTTCGATCAATAAAACGATACGGTGCGGGCCACGTTGAATTTACTGCACCGCATGCATGCGGTGCACAAAGACTTTTCCCTCCTCATAAAATAAAAAATTTCACTATGATGTTCCTGTATATATATATATATTAAATTAATAAAAGAGGATATTTAGATATTATTTTTAATTATTTTTTTCAACCATCCGACGATCATCCATCCAAGAATTTATGGTAATGAGAGATCAGATTTAGAAGCCACGGGTGATGCTGCCACCATTGTTGGCGGAACAGGGGGGATGGGGTGGGAGCCGCCGACATGAGGGAGCCTTCGGGGTTGGGGCGGGGGCCGGATCTAGAAGACAACGATGATGATTGTAACTAGTGGCCAGATCATTTAAGAGGCACGGAAGCTAAGGCAAACCAGTACCATGAGGTCAGCTTGGACCGGTTGACTCGGCAATGACACCAGTAGCGATAGTGGATGGAGAATTTTTTTTAATAATACTGGTTGACGTTGAATCCTTACCGACCGGATAGAATAATTCATCCATCGCTTCATCATCGATCGAAATCTGTAAAATAGATCTCCTGATTGGAAATTTTTCAAGGACACTCCGATATCAAAATTAGCAAGAACTCGGACAGCAAAATGGAGAGCTCGAAAAATAAGGAGAAAAAGGAAAGAATTCAAATGATCTGGAATTAGCTTCACTTACCTCGAGTATCCCCTCTTGCCAGTATTTATAGGTATAAGTGTAACTACTTACAGTTATTAGAGTTGGCAAACAGAATCTCCTCATAACTGTAAGTAGTGGTGGTCGAAAAAATTAGTTATTCCGTATTTATCCAATCTGAGGGTATCGACCATATGGGCGGCTTGCAGCAACCAGAATAAACTTCAACTGATTGAGGTTGGAAAAGCCCACATATTTCATATGCCTCATTATCTTTTAGAGAAGATCCAAAGTGAACCCAACATTCTCTTTAGTAGTTTCTAGAGGGAATGTTAGCTATATACTTTGGATAAATTTCTTTGGAACTAATAAGGAAAAATATATAAACACTTACAGTAATCCTGAGAACAAGATAGTATACTCTTTGGACTTAGTCTTCGGACCATACTGAAGATACGAAGCCAAAGGAATAAAATCAATGGGCTTAGTCTTTAGATCATGTCGAAGATATGAAACCGAAGGAATAACATCGAAAGGCTTACTCTTCGAACCAGGCTGAAGATACGAAACCAAAAGAACAATAATCTGTAGGCTTATTCTTTGGACTAGGCTGAAGATACGAAGCCGAAGGAATAATAATCTGTAGGCTCTCTTTGGACTATGCTGAAGATATGAAGTCGAAGGAACAATAAATCCTTATCGTGGATCAGAATTTTCATCAAACTGAGATATTTCCTTTGGTATGCTGATTTGACAGATAAACCAAAAAATTGAAATTGATTCGAAAAAATGAACCAGAATATCATAACAAATGTCCCCCACTCCCAAGTTCGAAATAATTTTATTTCGAAAAATGGAAGTATCAGGATTTGTCGTTTATTAAAAACTAAAGCAATAATGGCATATCTCTGACAATTGTCATTCATAAAAACTGCTTGGTGGCGTGAGAAACGTGCTAAAGACACATGTCATCTCTCTATCGTTGCTTCGAAAAGACGTTTCAGATTTGGCAGATCTTTTTTAAAGAATTTTGATACAAGGTTTTTTATTTGATCGAGGCAAGACACCTGGCGATAATCTGTGGCTCGATCAGTGTTGAGAATCCATCTTGGCCATCTGTGTCTTTTCATGCGGATTACAATTGTGGCCTCATTAATGGATGTCTCTTAGAGAGTCGTACCCACAATCGGCGCCGCCGATACGATGCACGATCGAGAAGATTTTCGAATCAACAAGAAATCCCATCGCTTTGCCTCTATAAAAAAGAGGAAGAACTCCGCAAGAAGAACTTCTTCGCCTCCGCTCTTTCTCCTTCTCCTTGCTCTGCGCTGCTATTCTTCAACCAGCCATTTCTGTTTTCTTTGGAGGTAGAGGTCTTTCTTTTTTTTTTCTTCTTCTTTCTTTACAATGTCAGAGTCCATAGGTAATCCTTCCACCAGCAGGGGCTTATCAGGAAGTGAAACCAGTAGGGAGAAAGGCTCGGGTAGGAAGAGGAGTCCGGAGAAGTCTCTCGATACAGTTGCCAGCTCATTATCGCTTGCTAGGTTAGAAAGTCTTCGACACCACTTTCACATCCCGCGAACCTTTAAATTAATCCTCCCAAAACCTGAAGAAAGGGTAGATAACCCTCCTGTTAGGTCAATTGCCATATACGAAGACCATCTTAAAGCTGGTCTTCGGCTTCCTCTTCATCCTTTTTTTACAAAAATTTTCAACCTTTACCGGATAGTTCCGGCTTAGCTGATCCCGAACAGCTTTAGAAACATTTATGGATTCCTAGTTCTTTGTAAGCTCCGAAATGTAGAGCCGAAGACTTTCTTGTTTACATCCCTGTTTGTATTGAAAAGGGACTTCCATGATAAAGGGTGGTGGGTTATAGATCCTCGGCCTGGCCAAAGACTGATAAAAGGAATACCTAGTGCCATACTTGGATGGAAACCCTATTTTTTCTTTGTATATTACACAAACTGGAGAATGGAAGATGCAAACGCTTTCTGAGAGCTGACTAGAAAGATGACTCTATCGGAGATAGAAATCCCATTGTTCAAGGAGTTGCTGAGGGGGGATAACCTCCACCGTGCTCATATTAGTGAAGTTCCTTCACTAGGTATAAGGACAGTCGGCTTCGTACTCCTCTCTCTCTCTTTTTTTTTTTTTTTGACATTCTTCAATTTGCAGGTGATCCGATGAGGCCGAAGCTTGAGAAACTTCGACATGCTTCAAGGAAGAGGCCGGTGCCAGTTCCACCAGAGTCCAAAGTTTGAAAGAAAGCAAGAGCTGAAGAGGCTTTAGGCACGCCTTCAATGAGGGCTGCATCGGATGAAGGTGAAGTGCCTCAAACTTCACTGCCAAGTCCACCAAGAGAACCTTCGAAAAGTCCATCTCCGAGGGGGTCCTCTCCGAGGAGTCTCCATCCGATGCCCCCCGGATCAACGTGATTCAGCATTTAATAGAGAGTCACTCCTCGTCTCTTCGAAGGAAAAGGGGAAAGGAAAGGCAAGGTATCGCTCCGAAGATGATCCCAGGAGAAGTGGTCCTTCGGACGAAGGTTGCAATGTGGACTTCACCATTTTCTCCGAAGCACAGGGCTTGGAGAACCCTGAGCTAGCTAGGGAGCTGATGAAGCGCACGCTTCTTCCCAAGGATTGGGATAATACTAAATCTCGATGCATAGAGGACGTTTCTGACTCAGCATATTCATCTGCATATAGGGTAAGCATCGGATTGTCTTTTCAAAATGTAGATCTGTTTTTGCTATCTTCTTTATATTTGTCAATACAGCTGATCCATGATATTACTATCATGGAAGAAGGAATCTTTGAATTCCGAGATAGCTATAAGAAGATGAAGGATAAGATGAAAATGGCTGAGTCCGAGAAGGCAATAGCCGAAGAACAAAGACAGGTTATGGAAGAGAAGCTTGCCCAAAATGATGCTCTTGTTCAGAGTTTGAAGATTGATATGGAAAGAATTCAATCAAAGAACTCTGAGAAAGATGCGAATCTTAAGAAGAAGAAAAAGAAGATCCGATTCTTAGAAACTTCAGTCAAAGAAGCTCAGTTGAAGACTGAAGAAGCTGTTAAGAAGGCTGAAGAGGTAGTTGAAAAGGCCGAATCTTCAGCCGAAGAGATTCGGTCTTTAAAAGATCAACTGAAGAGGACGATAGAAGTTTATAAGAAGTCTTCGGCATTCGAAGATGAAATGACCGAAGCAGGGACCTATAGTTATAAAGCAGGCTTCAATGATGGAGTGAAAGAGATGCAAAATCTTTACCCAAGCCTGGATATTTCAGAGGTCCAATTGTTTGCCCTTGAAGAATCGGAGGAGCCTGAATCACAAGGTCCTTACGAAGTGCCTGCTTCAACCGAAAAAGTAACTGAACCGATCGACCTCACTCAAGCTGAAGACATTCCAGTAGAGGGCGATCTATAACTTTTCTTTTCTTTTGAGAAAATATACATGATCTTCATGAATAGAAAGTCTTATTGAAAAACTTACCATAAGATTATGCATGACTGAATTTACTGAATGAATGTATGAATGCATGTACTTAATTTTGAGATAAAGATATATCCAAGTGTAAAGTCTTCGGACTTTAGATGATAGTTTTTAATAATGATACCAAGTCTTTAGACTTAAAAATGTACCATCTTTGGACTTACGGTAATTAAGAATAACTGAAATGGAATAATATCAAACTTTCAGATTCAATATAATATCAAGTCTTTGGACATGAAAATACATTAAGTCTTCAGACTTAGGATGATTTCGAATAATTGAGACGAAATAATACCCAACTTCCAGATAATGATACCAAGTCTTCAGACTTGAAAAATACACTAAGTCTTCGGACTTAGGATGATTTTGAATAATTGAGATGAAATAATACACAACTTCCAGATAATAATACCAAGTCTTCGGTCTTGAAAAATATACTAAATCTTCAGACTTAGGATAAAATTGACCGTATGGGTCATCCATATTATTATAAGAAATAAAAGGATGATTAAACCTTAGCATTTTTATAGGATAGATCACTTGGATTATCCTTGTACCTCTTAGTTAAGGATTAAGATAGGCTGATCGGGCCTACCTCGGCACTTCGTAGAGTAGATCATAGAGATCATTCTCATGCCTTTCAGAAATAGAATTAAGACAGGCTGATCATGCCCACCTCGATACTTTGTAAGGTAAATCATGGAGATCATCCTTATAACTTTTTGATTAAGATGGACTCGTTAAGCCCAACTCAGTACTTCATAAGGTAGATCACAGAGATCATCCTTACGCCTTCAAAAAAAAAGATTAAGACAGGCTAGTCAAGCCCACCTCGGTACTTCATAAGGTAGATCACGTAGATCATCGCCATGCATTTTTAAAAGAGAGATGAAGACAATAATTAAATTTACCTGATAACCTTGAATTAAAATCTTTATTGATAATATTTGCGGAGGTTTTGTACATTCCAAGGTCGAGATAGTAGAGTACCTTCTAAAGTTTCCAGCTGATAAGTTCTGGGATGAATGACTTCTTTAACCCGATACGGACCTTCCCATATAGGAGAAAGTTTACCTTGTTCGGCTGGCTTGGATACTTCAGACCTTCGCAGAACTAGATCCTCAGGATGAAAGATCCGTTCCTTCACACGAGAGTTATAGTATTTTATAATTTTTTGCTGATATGTAGTCATTTTCAATTATGCCTGAAGTTTAGTACCTTGTAGCAAATCTAGGTCGTTCTGAATTTTTAGGCTCTTTATACTGATCAATCGTAGAGATTATAAAGAGACTTCTACAGGAAGAACCGCTTCAATGCCGTAAGATAAATGAAATGGAGACTCACCAGTAGCTGTTCTGAAGTGGTTCGGTATGCCCATAGAACTGAGTTCAACTCATCGGCCTACAATCCCTTAACATCATTCAACCTTATTTTAAGACCATGAAGAATGGTCCTGTTTGTCACTTCAGCTTTTCTATTAGATTGAGGATGCCCCACAGAAGTAAGCTTGTGAAGAATATGATAATGAGTACAAAAATCTTTGAACTTAGGATTATCAAATTGTCTTCCGTTGTCAGTTATTATGGAATAAGGGATTCCAAAATGGAATATGATAAAATTTTTTACGAAGCTTTCAACTTTCGCCTTGGTGATCTGTGCTAGTGCTTCGGCTTCGACCCACTTTGTAAAGTAATCAATTGCTACTACAAAAAACTTTCGTTGCCCAGAAGCTGGAGGAAATAGACCTAGAATGTCCATTCCCTATTATGCAAATGGCCAGGAAGCTGTCAATGGAGTCAACTGATTTGTAGGCCATCTCTGTATATTGAAATATCTTTGGCAGTGATCACATCTTCGGACAAATTCTGCAAAGTCCCTCTGGATAGTTGGCCAATAATAACGTTGAATAATTATCTTGTAAGCCAAAGATCTATCCCCCAAGTGATCTCCACAGATACCTTCATGCACTTCCCTGAGTGCATAATCAGCATCGGAAGGTCACAAATACTTAAGCAGGGGCTATGTGAAAGACCTTTTATACAATGCTTCATCTAAGATTACATATTGAGATGCCATCCATCTAAGCCGTTTAGCTTCCAACTTATCTTCAGATAAGTTTCCTTCCTTCAGAAATTTAAGGATAGGATCCATCCATGAGGGTTCATGTTCAACTTGACATACCTCAACTGTGGATTCTGATATGTTAGGGTCTTCAAGATATTCCACATATATTTTTCCAAGAGAATCGAGTATAGTAGTTGCAAGTCGTGAAAGAGCATCAGCCCAAAAATTTTTCGTTCTTGGTATATGGACAATCTCAAAATGCTCCAACCCGGATATCATGATTCGAACTTTTTCCAAATACTGAATCATGTTGGGATCCAGGCTTCGAAATCACCTTTTACTTGATTTACCATCAATTGTGAATCAGAAAAAACTTTAATCCTTTTAATTTCTAGCTTTTAGGAAATTCTAAGCCTAGCAATATATGCTTCATACTCTGCCTAGTTATTTGAAGTTTAGAAAGAAAATCGAAGAGCATATTCAATAACTTGCCTATTCGGACCAGCCAAAACGAGACCTGCTCCGTAGCCGTTGGCGTTTGAGGCACCATCTACATAGAGCTCCATATGAATTCTGGACCATCTTCGGCAATCTCTTCTCTTCGGCTCTTAGCTGGCTCTCTTCGGATCCCCAGGTACATTCTGCTATAAAGTCAGCCAAAATTTGTGCCTTCATTGCTGATCGAGGTTGGAAATCGATATCGAATTCTTCCAACTTAACAGTCCATTTAGCTATCCTTCTAGAAGTCTCAGGACAGCGAAGAATGGCTTTTAGGGGCTGATCTGTCAGAACCACAATGGTGTAAGCTTGGAAATAGGGTCGCAAACACTTTGCCGCGACCACTAAGAAAAAAATAAGCTTTTGCACTCTAGAGTATCGAATCTCTGCCTCATGCAACACTTTACTAGTGTAGTAGATCGGCTTCTACAAGTGATTGGCATCTCTTCATACTAGCACTGAACTAACTATTTCGTCTGAGGCAGATAAATATAAGTAAAGAACCTCTCCTTCATAAGGCTTAGAAAGTAAGGGAGGATTTTCCAAGTATTCTTTTAATTTGTCAAAAGCAACTTTGCAATCTTCTGTCCATTCAAGATTTTGGATTTGGCGAAGAACGTTGAAAAAGGGCAGACATCTTTCTGTAGACCGGGAAATAAATCAACTCAAAGAAGCAACCCTTCCCGTTAACCTCTGTACTTGTAACACCCTAGAAAAAAAAAGGAAAAGAATTGTTGTCGACCCGGCCCAGACCCACGCTTGGGTGGGCCGCACGTGGGCCAGGCACGACGCAGAGGACACGTTGAGTGGGCGCGGCCGGCAAGGGCAAGCGAGGTAGAGAGCGAGCGCATGGGGCGCGCGAGGGAGCGCGAGCGCGAGCGAGCGACGAGCGCGCGGGCGAGCGACACGCGGCGCAAGCGTGGGGCGGGATGCAGGCGACGCGCGGGCAGGCGCGCAAGGCATGGCCTGACCCATTTCAGGCGGGCGCGATGTGCGGCCCAGGCCCACGCGTGTGGCACATGCGGGCACGTGGGTTCGGCCCAGCTAGAGCCGGTCGTCGCGTGGACTTTTCCCACGCGTTTTCCTTGCATTTCCTAAGGTGTTTCTCACGGTCTACGACTCTTCTGAGTGATCTGGACCATCCAATCGCTCGATCGAATGGCTGGAATTGATCCGAAGGAGTTTAGGCTTGATCAGAAGCTTTTGGATTTTGATGTGGTTTGAGGCGTTGATCTTAGATCTGACGGCCCGAAGAGAATTTTGATGGTTTTGAACTTCTGAGATGATGTTTAAGGTTGTCTTGGATTGGTTTTGTTCATCTTTTTAACCAGGGACATCGACAGACGCAGGAAAGAGCCTGCAGAGAGCCAAAAGAGAGAGAAAGATGAAGGAAAAGAGGAGAGAAGAAGGAAGAAAGAGAAAGAGGAGAAGAGAAAGAAGGGGAGAGGAAAGGGATCTTGGTTTGGAAGAAAAGAAAGGTTGTCATGCTATGATGGCATGGGATAGAGACCAGTTTTGGAGATATGTTGGGAGTTGGGATAGAGAGAGAAAGAGGTGAGATAAAGATGAGAGAGAAGAAAAAGGAGAGAGAAGATGAGGAAAGAGAAAATCAGGGGGAACCTTCTTTCTCAAAATTTGTGAAACTAGGATTTGGTGATTTTATTTATTATTGTAGGAGATCAACCTTCTGAGCAGAAAGTGTTGGATGAATTTGGGTGTAGATTGATATCGGATATTTAGGGTTAGCGATTGAAGTTAAGGATTCTAGATATGATCACCAATATTATTTTACATGGCATGGTTTTGATCCGAGTATTTTGGTTTAGCGCTTGAATGTAAGGAATTCTGTATTGATCACCCATTTATGCATGTATTTTACATGGCTTGACTTGATCCGGGCATATATATATATATATACATATATACAATTGCACGCATGGTGTTATTTCGCATGGCCTGGTTGATTCTTGTGATGGATATTGTGGTTATTATTATTATCGTCTGTATTTTATACATCATGTTTTAAAGAAAAGTGACACCGGTTATCGAGTGGGTTGAACCACGATACCGGTTATGGAATGAGTTGGACCATGACACTGGTTATCGAGTGGGTTGGACCACGATACAAGTTATTAAATGGTTTGGACTATGACACTAGTTATCGAGTGGGTTGGACCACGATACCAGTTATTGAGTGGATTGGACCATGACACCGGTTATTGAGTGGGTTGGACCACGATACTGGTTATTGAATGGACCATGATACCGGTATCGAGTGGGTTGGACCACGATACCGATTATGGAATGGATTGGACTGCATGATATTTGAGTTGTTTGACTGCATGATATGATATTCTAGTATGTTCATACTATTTTCATAATTATATTATTATTGGTGTGATCATATGGAAAACTTACTAGGCTATAGAGCTCACAACCCTACTTTCTTCTTTCACAGAGTCGTGCATATATTCGGGCTTGGTGAGGAATGAGATTATTTTTTTGAGATAAGTGACTCTTGTGTACCTAAGCCTTGCATGATCTCTAGGATAAAATCTAGGGTTTGTGCGGCCGATCACGTAGCCGATTCCGGTGCTGGATTCGGGGCGTGACAGTACTTCCTTTTTGCAAGTGGGATGTCTCATTATCCGAAGTGCTTGGATCTTTTTCAGGTTAACCTCAATCCCCCGCTTGGTGACCAAGTATCCAAGGAACTTTCCAGAAGTTACACCAAAAACATACTTGGTTGGATTCAATCTCATCTGATGGTGCCTAAAAGCATCGAAAGATTTTTTCAGATCTGCAATATGATCAGACTTGTGAAGACTTTTTACAATCATGTCATCAACATAAGCTTTCATATTTTTTTCAATTTGGTTTTTGAAGACTTTTTTGATTAGCCATTAGAAAGTTGCCCCAGCATTTTTAAATCCAAATGGCATCACTTTATAGTAGTAAAGTCATTTTTCTATAATGAAGGCAGTTTTCTCTTCACCTCCAAGGTCCATTCGGATTTGGTTGTAACATGAAAAAGCATCAATAAAGCTTAATAGTTGATGACCGGCAGTGGCGTCAACTAACTGATCAATCTTCGGCAAAGAAAAAATTATCCTTTGGGCATGCCTTGTTAAGATATGTATAGTCTATACAAATCCTCCACTTGCCATTTGATTTCTTCACCATAACTACATTGGCCAACCAATTCGGATATTGCACTTCTCTTATAAAGTGAGCTTCAAGAAGTTTATTAACCTCTTCGTCAATAACCTTCTACCTTTCTGGAGCAAAATTTCTCTTCTTTTGCCGAACAGGCTTATAGTTGAGAGACACCTCTAGGCGATGTATAATTACCTCAGGTAGAATTCCGGGCATATCCGAAGTTATCCAAGCAAAGATATCAGCATTATTTTGAAGAAATGTAATTAATCTTGTCTTTGAGTCTTCATCTAATAAGCTGCCAATTTGTACAAGTTTTGTCGGGTCGTCTTCAGACAATGGCACAAAAAGAGTTTTCTCTTCTCCTTCTCCACAGTCTTCGGCTTCATCCCTTGGATCTAATTGATCAAGTGTTAATGATTTAGCTGGCTGTTTATTTTGGATCATTAGGCACTGACGAGCAATCCTTTGATCCCCTCTCACCTCTCCAATACCTAACCTGGTAAGAAACCGAACCAGAAGGTGATATGTGGATACTATAGCCCTGAACTTGTTTAATGTTGGATGCCCCAGAATTATATTATAAGTCGAAGACGTTCTAGCCACAATGAAATTGATGTGAAGGGTTCTTTGATATGGTTCGGACCCAAAAGTCACAGGTAAGATCGTTTCTCCTTCAACTCCAACATGATTTTCTCCGAAACCAGTTATAGGAATGGAAGACCTCTGTAATTCACATCTAGACAATCCCATCCGAAGAAAAGCATTATACAACAAAACATCAACAGAACTTTCATTATTAATTAGAATTCTTTTTACATCACATTTTGCAATTACAGCTGAGATCACGATGGGGTTATCATGTGGAAGTTGAACTCCTTGGATATCTTCATCAGAAAAAATGATAGAATTTTTTCCCTTAAGCCTTTTGGGAATGTTCTTTTCAACTTCATTATCCCAGGCAATCGATCGATGAAGCATGCCAACATTCCCATCTATTGGTCTTTGGTGAGGCAGATCGGCTTTATCAGATATCCTTGGAAGAGTTGTTGCTTCAGCTTGGGGTTCTGAGCGGTTGATGTATTTTTTCAAATATTCCCTCTTCATCAAATCTTCAATTGTTGAGAATTGTGTCCCAAAGCCAATCACCTAGGCTGTAGGCAGTTGTGCTCAGTATTATAATTTATATATGAATTAATAAAACTTTATTTTGGCAGCTCATCACATTATTCATTTCCCTGTAATGAACTCTATTTATGTGATGAAGTCCTTGGGACTGCACTGATTTCGATATAGAAAGGATATATCGAGTGGTCCTTTAAAAAGGTTCACAACCAAAAGATACATTATACAGGACGGCAATGTATCAATTGTAGGTTATTATGGTTCACATCATTTGGTTGTCCTCTTGATCAAAGGAGTGTGGTGACACTGATGTGATCTGCAAGTGGAATGTATGACATCTCATTGAACGTGACTCCATGGAGCTCCTTTCTGCCAAAGGATTGCTCACGATTGGATATGAATATATATGTCCCTCCGACCTGAGGTCATCATGATAGCTTGCAAGCAACTCTCTATGCTTTGGTGAAAAGACATTTGAGAAAAGTAGGAACAGGGCTTCACGGGTTTGATCCCTGCTCCTTGATTTGTTGACGGTCCCCGATTGCTTGGGTTTCTCCGAGAAGCTGTGTGTGCTCAAGGTGGAGTTTAGGCGGTCTTGGAGAAGACCGTCCGTGAGGTTTCTTTTTGGTATTTCCTGTCCACATTGCCGTGACCTTTCATAGTTTCCTGGAGGACTAGCATCCTTCTAGGAGTTGGATAAACGAGAGCCCATGTGTGGATACTCTAGAAAGTAGACTTTTGGACACCTCGAGAGATTGGATCGATCTCTTCCAGATCTAATTTGCTGTTGAGGGAGTTCAACCGGCTGCTTCAATTTGCTGTTAAAGGAAGCTCTACAAAGGTATGTGATTTACTTTTTTTTATCATGCATGCTTGTATCTAGATTATATCATGTTATTTATGGTTATTGCAATTGTCTATACATGCCTATGTTTCAGTTTCATGCATCATGTTTATACATGCCTATGTTTCAGTTTCATGCATCATGTTTATATGAGATCCTGTGCATGAGTAGTTTTTTCCGTTTGCATAATTAAAAAATTTTAATTATGAAATACCTACTCCCTAGTGTAGCATGCCTAGGGTAGGCATCTGGTGCACTAGTTTTCCTTCATCAATAGCATCCCGAAGCTGAAAACACTCTTTGGTATTGTGGCCATGATCCCGGTGGAATCGATAGTATTTGCTCTTGTCCCTTGCTTTTGTAGAAGTCTTCAGATGACATGGCCTTTGTAAGTAGTTTTCTTTTTTAATTTCTAGCAGAATTTTTTTCCTTGGTAAGTTAAGGGGTGTGTAGGCATCAAATCGGTTATTCTGCTGCTTGAACTTATGACTGCACCTGGGAATCAAAGCATTATTAGAAGACGTGGGCATATTTGGTCCCTTAGCATTTTTCTTCTTAGAAGGGTATCTCCCTTCAGCAAGTCTTCGGCTTGCCGCTTGCTTTCAACAGCAGCATACTTCTGAGCCCGTGCCAGTAATTCAGCATAACTCATTAAAAGTCTTTTGTCCAGGAAAAAAGTGAACCTGGACAACTTGAGACCTTTCTTTAAGGCAGACATGGACATGGCCACATGCTCATTAAAGTTTGGGATCTCCAAAGTGGCTGAATTAAAATGGTGTACAAGTTTTTCCAAACTTTCTCCTGAGGAAAAATAAGCTATTAGTATTGTGCGACATCTTTTGGCATGTTCTGAAATATAAAACAAATTACCACTCCAGTTCAGCAAAAGAATGTATAGTCTTCGGCGGTAAGCTTGAATACCATATTCGAGCAGATCTTCTCAGAGTAGCAGAAAAAGCAAGACAATATAGAGCATCAGTCGCTCCTTGCACTATCATGTGAGCCTTATAACTTCCTAGATGGTTAAGAGGATCCGTAGTCCCATCATAAGCTTCCAGTTGTAGAATCTTGAAGTGCCGAGGGATAATATCATCCATGATCCGATCGGAGAAAGGAGGCTGGGAGTTGAAAGTTATGACTTCACCATTTCTTCTCAGATCTGAAATTCTAGCTATCTCTGCTTGCATTGACTTAAATTTTTCTTCAAATTCACAGTTTATCTCTCTCTATCTAACTCCTTCAGGTACAGAACTTCTGGAAGAAACAGAAGGGGAGTGCCTGATCCTCTTCTTTCCATTATGATCCCCTATTTGTCAATCTGAAGGGGAGGCATAGCGATCATGGGATGACCGGATCCGTGAGGAACTTGGAGTGAGTTCTCGATGTTGATCTTCTTTTCTTTCAGTTTGATAGCTAGGCTGCGGGATAGGTGGTGGGCACTATCTTTGAGCAGCAATTTCTTGCAGATTTTGAACTAACGCTATCAAGACGTCTACCCTGTTCAAGAGAGCTTCAAACTACTGTTGCCCCACCATCAGCATAGGAGGTTGCATTCCATGATATGCTGGAAGATCGTCTGCTGGTGGAACATGTTGCTCCCTACTCGTGGATGCATTCTAAACTTTCCCTTTCACCATTTTTGCTTGAGTGAAGCTCTCCTTTAATCAGAGAAAATAGATCTTCCCATACCTAGCGCGCCAATCTATTGACACTGAATCCTTGTCGACCGGATGGACTGGTTCGCCCGTCGCTTCGCCATCAACCGGAACCTGCAAAACGATTCCCTGACCGAAAATCTTCTAGCGGGGGACACTCCGATGCCAAAGTTAGTAAGAACTCAGGCAACAGAATAGAGAGCTCGAAAAGCAGAGAGGGAAAGGAAAGAATTCAAATGATCTGGAATTAGCTTCGCTTACCTCGAGTGTCCCCTCTTACCAGTATTTATAGGCATAAGTGTAACTACTTACAGTTATGGGAGTTGGCAAATAGAACCTCCTCATAACTGTAAGTAGTGGTGGTCAGAAAAATTAGTTATTCCGTAGTTATCCAATCTGAGGGTATCGACCATGTGGGCGGTTACAACAATCAAAACAGACTTCAACTGATTAGGGTTGGAAAAGCCCACATGTTCCATATGCCTCATTATCTTTTAGAGAAGATCCGAAGTGAACCCAACATTCTCTTTAGTAGTTTCTAGAGGGAATGTTAGCTATATACTTTGGATAAATTTCTTTGGAACTAACAAGGAAAAATATATAAACACTTACAGTAATCCTGAGAACAAGATAGTATACTCTTCGGACTTAGTCTTCGGACCATGCTGAAGATACAAAGCCGAAGGAATAAAATCAATGGGCTTAGTCTTCGGACCATGTCGAAGATCGAAGTCGAAGGAATAACATCGAAAGGCTTACTCTTCGGACCAGGCTGAAAATACGAAGCCGAAGGACTAACATCGAAAGGCTTACTCTTCGGACCAGGCTGAAGATACGAAGCTGAAGGAACAATAATCTGTAGGCTTACTCTTCACATTAGGCTGAAGATACGAAGCCAAAAGAATAATAATCTGTAGGCTCTCTTCGGACTAGGCTGAAGATACGAAGCCAAAGAAACAATAAATCTTTATCGTGGATCAGAATTTTCATCAAACCGAGATATTTCCTTTGGTATGCTGATTTGATAGATAAACCAAGAAATTGAAATTGGTTCGAAAAAATGAACCAGAATACCATAATAATACTTTTTAAAAAAAAAATTACCGAAGTACCGTAGTTTGAAATAATTTTACAGAACTACAGTACTTGGATGGCCAGGTTTTTTTTTTTCCATTATGGTTCCGACGTGGAGAAGTGCCTGCGTCTCTACATCGGAAAAAATTCATGGGAAAAATTTTTAAAAAATCTTGAAAATGTAGGCTATGCCTGTGTCTTTGGATCGAAAAAAAAAACCTCAAAGAATCATTAAAAAAAATAAAAAAAAATTCTTGAATTAATCTAAAAAAAAAAAATCTTTGAAGATGCAGTACATGCATCTTCCCCAAAAAAAAACCAAGTTTAAAGATATAGGTAAAACTTGCATCTTCTAAATCAACCAAAAAAATAAAAAAAAATAATTTGAATCTTCTAAATGGACCGAATAAAAAATAAAATATAATTTTTTTAAATAGATACTTAAAGATGAAGTAGATTCTGCATCTGGATATTTTTTTTAACAATATTTTTTAAAAAAATTTACCAAACTAATGCAAGTCAAAATAAATTTATTGAACTACCACAGCTCAATAAACAAAGCAGCCACACTCATGTCTTTAAATTTTAACATGATAAAATTAAAATAATATAATAAAATTTAAAATAATATAATAAAATATTTAAAATAACATAATAAAATTAAAAATATTTAAAATAACATAACAAAATTATAATATTTATAATATTTAAAATAATATAATAAAATTAAAATTTAAAAAAATAAAAGAAGCTGCACGTAAAGTGAAGCCGCAAGTCACACCTCCGACTTCATCTTATTCTTGCACCTTAATTGTTAAAATTAAAAATTAAAAAAATTAAAAAATTAAAACATTTCGGTAATCGGATCGATGATCGGACTAGTGGTCGGATCGAAGCCCCCACTAGCAGTCGGATCGGTGGCTGGACTGGTGACTGGATTGGATCGACGATCGGATCCAGTCACCATTCTAGTCGCCAGTCGGGTCACCTGTCCGGCCACCGGTTCGGCGATAAGTCCTACCACCAGTCTAATCGTCGGTGCTGCCATTGGTCTGGTGGATCGGTTGGTCCTGCCACGGGACCGGACACCGATCGTGCCACGGGTTCGGGCGCCGAAACGATTAGAAGTCCGATCGCCAGTCCGATTAGGAGTCCGGCCGTCGGTCCAACCAAGAGTTCGATAGTCGATCCGGCCACCAATTTGGCCATCGATTCTGCCACCGGTTTGGTCACCAATTCTGCCACCGATCCGGTTGCCAATCTTGCCACCGGTCCTGCCACAGGCCCGGTCGCCGGTCTTGCCACCGGTCCTACCATAGGTCCGGCCAGATTAATAGTTAGACCGGTGGTAGGACCGACAATCGAACTCCTGGTCGGAGCGGCGACCGGACTAGTGATAGGATCGGCGGTCAGACCCCTGGTTGGACCGATGACAAACCGGTGGCCAGACCGGATAAAGAAAAATTGATTCAGAAAGCCAAGCAAAATCTTTGAAATTTGTATTCGATATAATGATAATTGATCAAAATGATCAAACAACTAGAAATGAATTTATTGGAATAGAAGAAATCCGTAAAAAGATTTCTCAATGGTCATATAAATTGACCAATGTTCTGGAAGAACTGGAGGAGGAAAATAAGAATAAATTGATGGATGATATTGAAAATACCGGACAACTGGTTGGACCCCTGATTAGACCGGTGACCAGACCGTGGACAGGATAGGCGGCCGGAATAGCGGTAAGACCGACATCCAGACCAGCGGCCATACTGGCAATCGAACCGGCTGTCAGACCCCTTATCGGACCAGGGGTCCAGCCGCCGGTCCAACTAGGGGTCCAGTCGTCATTCCGACAAGATGTCCGGTAGCCAGTTCGGTGCCGATCCGGCAACCAATCCGATTGCCAATCCTGCCACTGGTCCGGATGCCGACCTTGCCATTGGTCCAGCCACTAGTCCTGCCATCGATCCAACCAGGGGTCCAGCTATCGGTACGGTAGCTGGTTCGGCCATTGGTCCGGTAGCCGATCTAGCCACCGATCGATCATCGGTCCAACCAGGGGTCCGTCCGTCGGTCCGACCACTAGTCCTACCACCGGTCCAACCACCAATTTCGCTGGACATGTGGTATGACCAGTGGCAAGACTGGCGGCCAGACCGATGGCAGGACTGGTGGCTGGACCAGTGGTAAGACCGGTGACCAGAATAGTGGATGGATCGGTGGCCAGACTCGTGGCAGGACCGGCGGCCGGACTCATGGCAGGACCGGTGCCCAGACCAGTGGCAGGACCTGCCGGTCTACCGGACTAGTGGTAGCACCAGCGACCTGACTGGTGGCAACATCGATGACCGGACTGGTGGCAGGACCGTAGTTTGGAACGGCTACCAGAATGTTTTATTTTTTAAATTTTTAATTTTTTTATTTTAAAAATTAAGGTGTATGAATAAGATGAAGTCGGATGTGCGACCGTGGCTTCACTTTACCTGCAACTTCTTTTAGTTTTTTTTAAATTTTTAATTTTATTATATTATTTTAAATATTATATATATTATAATTTTGATTTATTATTTTAAATATTTTTAATTTTATTATTTTATTTTAAGTATTTTAAATATTTTATTATATTATTTTAAATTTTATTATATTTTTTAATTTTATTATGTTAAAATTTAAAGACACAAGTGTGGCTGCCATGTTTATCGAGTTGCGGTAGTTCAGTAAATTTGTTTTCACTCACATTACTTTGATAATTTTTTTAAAAAAATATTATTAAAAAATATCCAAATCTAGAATCTACTTTTCTTTAAGTATTTTTAAAAAATATATATTTTATTTTTTATTCAGTCCATTTAGAAGATTCAAATTATTTTTTTTATTTTTTGGTTAATTTAGAAGATGTAGGTTCTACCTATATCTTTAAACTGGATTTTTTTTTTGGAAGATGCAGGTACTGCATCTTCAAAGATATTTTTTTATAGATTAATTCAAGCAATTTTTTATTTTTTGATAATTCTTTGACTTTTTTTTCTGATCTGAAGATGCAGGCATAGCCTGCATTTTCATGATTTTTTTTATATTTTTTTTGATGGTTTTTTTCCGGTCTTAAGACGTAGGTATAGCCTACGTCTTCTCCACGTCAGAACCATAATAGAAAAAAAAACACCTTGCCACCAAATTACTGTAATTTGGTAAAATTGTTTCAAACTACAGTACTTTGGTAATTTTATTTTTAATAAAAATTATTAAAAAAAATCCAGTGGTTGGGCTACCTTCGATCGCTTCTCGACCTAGTTGTCAGCCTCGACAAGGACAATGGCCAAAGAGGATGGCCATGGAAAGCTAGTGAACGCATTAAGGGTGGGGGCCTGTAGGGTTTTGCATTGTGTTCCCAAGCCTTGGAGAGATTTGGAAGGCCATGGCAAGGATACTGGAGGCGATCCCTGGAGCTTGGGAGCGTGTCCCAAGCTATCCTGGAGGTATTCCAGGAGATTTCTGGAGTTTTTTCTAGGTCTTTGAGTCAAATTGGATCACAGCATGTTGGGTCAGGGGATTTGACCCAAGGATTAATATTTTCATATGGGCTTAGAGAGAGAGTTTTTTAAAGAGATCGTAACATAACCCAATTGGGTTATGGGGTTGGGTCCAGGTTTGTTAAGTTGGTTAGGAAGTTAGTCAGTTGGTTGGTTAGTTTGTTGGTTGTAACCAATTAGAAACCTAACCATGTGAAGAGTCCTAATAGTTTGTTATTGGCTCAAGAATCCAAGTCCTAACCGTCCATGTGATTGAGTCCAACAAGATCAATAATTTGTTAGCCCATGTGATTCCAAGAAGACCAAGATTGTTGATGCCCAATCCAAGAAGAAGTTCACCGCCCCATGTGCCTATAAATAGATGGGGGGCGTGCGTTATCAGCAGCATCCAAGAGGGGCCAACCCCTTTTGGGTCTCTCGGTTTGGAGAGAGGCCGACCACGTTGCCAAGGCTTGGAGCATGAAGACTTCCTTATGGTCATGGAGTGACCGTGAGGGGCTGATCTTGGAGCGCCCCCTTTTGGGATGAGACCGCGTGGAGGGATTTATCCGCGTGGTGACATGGCCATGGAAGATCCTGCATGAGGGAGTCCGCAGGTAGAGCTCTTTTCGGTGAGAGGAGGCACGGTCATGGCTTGGGCTACAGAGAGGCGCACATGAGGGAGATATCACGTAGAGGAGTTGGTACCGTGAGATGTTCCATGGGGCTTTGGAGAAGGGATGCACGTGAGGTATTCTTCGTGCGTGGCGTACGTGGGTTCTTGGGGCCTGAGGCCTGCAAGAGAGAAGACGTGCGAGACGGCGAGAAGCTTCTGGGTTTTTAAAAGGGATGTTAGGTGTTGTTTTGTTTGTTGTAACAAGGTTCTTCTTCAAAGGAATAAAGCAATCTCTTTTTTTCTCCTACATTTATATCTCAATTGTTGCATGATATTGAATCCAAGAATATGTTGTTGGACTATATCCTTTCACGTTGCTTCCGTTGCATCCGCTGCGTATAGGTGCTGATCCGGATCTCCCAACAAGTAGGATCGGTGTTCTGGAATTCCTAACAACTGGTATCAGAGCTTGGTTTAAGCCATTGTTCGAGCAAAAGTAGAGAAATTTCAGAGCTGCTGGTTTGAAGGTGGAAGAGGAGGATTCAAAGAGTGCATCGAGACAGGTGGAGTTGTACGTGGGTATGGTATCCCGCATGGATGGAGAAAGGAAAAGCCTGGATTTCTCAAGTTCACCGGAGTACATCAGCAGAGATGATGCCAGGGGCAGCTCAGGGAGACAAGAGACAGTCTCAGGGAGCGTCGGGGGAGACAGTCTCAGGGAGCGTCGGGGGTATCGGGCAATCTAAAGTGTCCCGGTATGGCGACATTGGCCTAGGAACGGAGACTGGAGCTGATGAAGATGGCAGCTCAAGGAGACCGGGAACAGGTCTCAGGGAGCGCTAGGGACATCATGTAGCCAGGAGACAGGTTAGGACATGATGGAGCAGCCAGGTGGAGATGGTTGCTAGGTTCAGTCACTGGGTTAGAGAAGAGTTGGGATGCGCTCTTGGTTTCGGAGGTGCCTACAAAATGCAGTGTATCCGAAATGATCTCGGAGGGGTCCGCATGATGTGGAGGGTTCGAGGAGGTAGCGACGGTGTTCGAGTTGCAGCGGCAGGCTCAGCAGGGAAGTGTTGAGTGGATGGCCTCGGGGTTTCTTTCTATGGCATCAGTGTGACTTCAGTCTCAAGTGGAGCACCGGTGAGAGGTGGCTTCATGGGTGGAGCAGGATTCGACACAAGTTCAAAGAAGGAGGTGCAACGATACTGGCCAGGTCCTAGCACGAGCGTCAAGGGTGCACTTAGCCAGGTGGAGCAGAGAGTGCAAAAATTGGCGTGGCTCTATGGAGATGGTGTCAGGTAGGGCTTCAATTATAGCGAGTGCCAGTTCAGGTTCGCTATGTTCTCTCCAGAGAAGTCCAAGAAAAAGTCTGATACAGCTGTCAGGCAGAAGGAAGGTTACAATCATGGTGCAACGATACAAGCAAGGATCTTTAGCTGTGGAGGCGATCATCCCAAAGGCCTCCAGGTGTGTGCAACAGCTGAAGGGTGTTGGCAGAGGCAAGGAGGTCTGCACAAGGAGCTATTAAGACACGTAATTACAGCGGGGTTGTACGTAGAGGACATTGCCAGGTTTGCCAAGGCTTGGGGGCACCAAGGTGGAGATTGTAGATTTTGCGTGGTGCTCCCAAGCCTTGGAGAGACTTGGGAGGCTATGGCAAGGATGCTGGAGGCGATCCCTGGAGCTTGGGGGCGTGTCCCAAGCTATCTTGGAGATATTCCTGGAGATTTCTGGTGTTTTCCCCAAGCCTCTGAGTCAATTTGGATTACGGCATGTTGGATTAGGGGATTTGACCCAAGGATTAGTGTTTTCATATGGGTTTAGAGGGGGAGTTTTTTAGAGAGATTGTAACATAACCCAATTAGGTTATGGGGTTGGGTCCAGGTTTGTTAAGTTGGTTAGGAAGTTAGCTAGTTAGTTGGTTAGTTGGTTGGTTGTAACCAATTAGGAAGCCCAACCATATGAGAAGTCCTAATTAGTTTGTTATTGGCCCAAGAATCCAAGTCCTAACTGTTCATGTGATTGAGTCCAACTAGATCAAGAAGTTGTTAGTCCATGTGATTCCAAGAAGACCAAGATTATTGACGCCCAATCCAAGAAGAAGTTCACCGCTCCATGTGCCTATAAACAGATGAGGGGCATGCGTTATCAGCAGCGTCCAAGAGGGGCCAACCCCTTTGGGGTCTCTCGGTTTGGAGAGAGGCCGACCACATTGCCAAGGCTTGGAGCGTGAAGACTTCCTCACCGTCATGGAGTGACCGTGAGGGGCTGATCTTGGAGCGCCCCCTTTTAGGACGAGACCACGTGCAGGGATTTTTCGCGTGGGGACATGGCCATGGGAGATCCTGCGTGAGGGAGTCTGCAGGTGGAGCTCTTTTCGGTGAGAGAAGGAACGGTCATGGCTTGGACTGCAGAGAGGCGCACGTGAGGGAGATATCACATGGAGGACTTGGTACCGTGGGATGTTCCACGGGGCTTTGGAGAAGGGACGCACGTGAGGTATTCTCCGTGCGTGGCGTACGTGAGTTCTTGGGGCATGAGGCCTGCAAGAGAGAAGACGTGCGGGATGACGAGAAGCTTCTGGATTTTCAGAAGGGCTGTCGGGTGTGGTCTTGTTTGTTGTAACAAGGTTCTTCTCCAAAAGAATAAAATAATCTCTCTTTTTCTCCTACATTTATATCTCATTGTTGCATGATATTGAATCAAAGAAAAGGTTGTTAGACTGTATCCTTCCACATTGCTTATGCTGCATCCGCTGCGTATAGACGCTGATCCGGATCTCCTAACAAGTGGAATCGGTGCCCTGGAATTCCTAACAGGGCCTTATGGCCAGGGCAAGGGAGGATGAGAGAGAGATAGAGGAGTTCAGATTTAGAAGGAAGGGTTTTTTTTAAAAAAAAAGCAATGGAAGGGTACTAAAAATTCTGGATTTCCAATGGATTTCTAATTTATTTTAATTTGCCATCCGTTTTCATACATAATCATCTATAAAGTTTAAATTATTTAATGTACTAATCATATAAATGATTAATTAAAAGCAGTTGTTTGTTAATAAATCATCATCATTCATCTAAAATTGGACGGTTAAAGAAAAAGATTAATAGTGAAAATACTGGAAAAAGGTTTTGGACCACCGTATGCAAACCCTGTGGTAAACGGACTGCGGACTGGCTATACACCACAGGGTAATTAGGCTTATCTCAAATTATAATTTAAAAAAAGAAGAAGAGGCTTTTTTTTTTTTTTTTTTTTTTTTTGGGTAAGAAGAGGCTCTTTTTGCACGGAGGTGCAAAAAGTGCATTTGGCATACTATACTTGTTGCCGCTGAATCTCCCGGATCGGACTTTCTCGATCGGGTTTGCTGGAATGCGCATCTCCCGGTTCCTGCAAAAAAAATTTCACGAGTCGGTAGTGTTCCGGTGAGGACACTCCGATTGCTAAGTCAGTGGAAGACTTGGAGCAACATAATTGAGGAATCGCAAAGAAGATAGCTCATGGGAAAGGAAGAGCTTGCTTACCTCGGGATCCCCTTTTCCTTATATAGGTACGGAACTTTATCAGAATCTGTTAGGAGCTAGGCTAGAAATGACCGATTTGTCGTTAGAGAAATCTCGGTAGTGGTCAGGTGGCACCATGAAAGAATGGCGCCATAGAATCCATAGAGTAATGACACCGAGATGTCAGGGATCTATTATAACAGAATTCTGGTACTAGCTAGAAGGGATCTCTAAGACCTCTGGGCCATCCTTGGAGCGGTCCGTTTTGGACTGATATGAGCCTAGGTTAGTCGGACCTAGCTGAAGGGTCGGTTGGATCTCTGACGGGTGATCGGATCTTTGGTGGATCAGCCGGATCCCGTCTAATTTGGAGGAGACCGGTTGTGTATAACAACATTACTATTTTCGGAGCTGTACGTAGTTTAGGGCCACCCTATCCCACACCCAGCACAATGGAATTCAACCACGTTAAGGGCCTATTTGTGTAATCCCAATAGAATCGGGCTGGAATTCTTGCTGGATTCTTGGACTGCCCAGCCCGTTGGGCATGGCCAATAGTAATCGATAGTTCGATACCCCATGCCAGAATCATGCGAGCGGGAAAAAATAAAGTTCGTGAATCCCCCCCCCCCCCCCCCCCCCCCCCGCCCGCCAGGAAGGAACAATGATTCATGTTAAGCAGTAGATAGCGATCTGGCAATTGGGCAGGCAAACAGGTCCGATTTCTACGAGATATTCAGGATACCCGGACAAGCCCCGAAAAGACCGGAAGAGGCAGAGCCTGCTCCAGTTTTGCCTTGGCAATTTTTTCTTTCACGATCTTAGATGTGCCCATGTCAAGATTATTTTTTCTACCAAGGTTTAGCCCTGCCCATGATCAACCTCGATCCACGACCAACCTGAAGGGCGATAAAAGCCATCCCCAAAACTTAGAAGATGGAGATGCAAAATGGAACCAGGAACTGGACCTAACACCGGCGATTAGGCTATATTGGCGATTGATTGGCGTTCTAGCTGGACAGTTTCCTATATAATTCAGGTCTCACTTATTAAATTTATGACGGACTGCTTCCAATGGTACAAATAGGCAAAGAAGAGCGCAGAAAGAAAAATAAGAGTCCAAAGGGAAAGAGAATTGTTGGACCAAAAACAAACGAAAACTTGGATACCAAGATAAAAATGTACAACATTCACCGTATGGTCTGTAGATAGGTGTCTGACAGAGCCCGACCCGGCCTTCGGGCCTACTTTCTAGGCCCGAGCCCAATACTTACTTGGGCTTGGCCTTGAGCTTCCAGGTGGGATCAAAACACAGATCTTGTTATGGTGCTTGGTGACCTTCATCGCCTACTTTAATCGCAATACACGGAGGTGAAATTTCGGAAAAAAATTATAATTATTTTTGTTTTTTTATCTAGCGGCGGAAAAGAAAGGGAGGGGTGTGAAGAGAGAGTGAGAGAGAGGAAGAAAAAGAACCGGAACGGTAGCCACTTAATTAGATCAACTGGTACCGGATTCGATGGATGGACCATAACTAGGAATATTTATATATATAAAAGATCCGGGCTTGGACCGCGCCAACCAAAATCCAAATCCGACTTATTTCATAAGCGGACTCATATCTTAGATCTAACCCGGTCTATCAAGCTTAAGATCTAGATTCTAAGGTTGCCGAAATACTTGGGACTTGAGCAAGCTTCGTGGGTTGCTGGTATGTAAGCAAGTCTAATCATAGGTATCAGTTGGGATAAATCAGCTTAGCAAAGGTTAATTACTGGTTCAATGATATAATCGAATCTCTTTTGAACCGGTCATCCATACCAGAAGGCTCGAAGGTGACTCCACAGGCTGATAAGCGACGACTTGACATCACCATTCTGGTCACATCTCAGGATCAATCTTCGGTCCACATCAAAGAGGTCAGTCCCGAAGCATATTCCTGATCCATGTTGTGCCAGGTGCCAGGTGGCGGGCCAGTCTTCGAATCACTCCGAAGAAGACTGGTCCGAAGAAGACAGCCGCTCATTCCTCAACTAGTTCCGAAAGGAACGAATACGAAGTAAATATTCCAGCCCACTCCGAAAAAGATAATTCCGATGCAAACGGCCAAGACATCTTCGGCCTCCTCCGAAGAGGATAGGCGCGAGGCAATCAGCCGATTCGGCTTCGGTCCCTTCCGAAGGAGTGGCCCTGAAGCAAATCTCCAATTGATCTCAAATCTCCATACATGAATATAATTATTGTAACCAACCACGTAGCTACTAACTCCAACGATATCAAAGTTGCCAGAATCAACCACGTGGCCACTAACTCCAACACCAACAATATCGAGATGGTCAGAATCAGATAGCAACCATTTATGGTCATGGGGGGTTAAACTAACCGACTCCATTTAACCAGAGGCAAGTGGGCTTAACTGCATTTTGGCACATCTACCATTATAAATACCGGTAAGAGGGAACACTCATGATAAGCAAGGCAAATAAGCCAAGCAAAAGTAAATTTCTTGAGTCTTTTTCACTGATATAGGCATCGAGTATTCCTGCTGGAGAAAATCCGGTCAAGGAACCTGTTTTGCAGGATCCTAGAGAGACAAGCCAGCAATCCAGCCGTTCCGTCCGGTCCATGAGGGTTTGACACCAACAGGATCCTTACTGATTTGCATGTGAACCGGAGAAGGCTAGTTCCCAATCACAGTCATCTATCACCGGCGTTACAGGAATAGATTCTGTGCTGGTTCCAGTTCCATGGGAAACCGAGAGAATCCGCCTCTATTAATAGAGAATGTAAAGCCTCAAAACGATAGACCGCAATTGTTCCAAAATTAGTAAGTTTTCATTGTTTTAGAAGCATTGTCTCAACGAAGTAGTGATATCCTGGACATTTATTTAGCCCAACTAAGCTAACAAAATTTGAATAACAAAATTTGAATATCAAAATTTGGGCTAGGCAGCTAAATTCAATCCTGATTCAAACTCAGCTTGCTTTCTTAACTAACAACGAGGAACTTATGTCTTCTTTTTCATTTTGGATATAGCGTGTTGTTTGGACTTACATGTCCTCTTCTTTTGTACAAGTTTGGTATATGGGTTCCATGTCCTTTTGTATATGTCCTTGTTGCTTTTGTTCGGGATCCTTGTACATAAACTTGTGACCTTGCCATATATCTTCTGATATAACTTTTTTCCCCGGCCTTTTATCAAAATAATAATAATAATAATAATGGCAAGGAAATTAAAAAATATATAAAATATGTAGTTTTACGCATATGACTGCTCGTTGTGCTGGTATTTAAAATGCACATCACATGAGCAAGAAAACAAGAATAATGCCCTCACTGATCACCATGTCCAAGGCCTCACAGTTGACAAGGACATCAGATCTGTCTTAACATGCGGCAGTAACATGCATTGCTAGTTTTTGGAAAATGAATCTTTTTGAGAACATTTTATTATGTTCACATCATCGAATACTAATTTATAATAATTTAAATCCAGATCAACCAGTCTTTCTAGTTCAAGAATTTGAAACGGGCTGGCAAAATATAATAATAATAATAATAATAAAAGAGCAGGCCAAACCTGGTAGTCCAGGTTGAAATCATATAATACGGGATGATCAACCTATTGACATCTTTTGGATCCCAATCCCATACAAGCAAGCAACCACGCGATTGTTTTGCAAAAAAAAATAAAAAGGTGCAAACATTGTTGTCAAGAGGGAGATAAGCTGCAATCAGACGATGGTGATTGACGGGTTCATCCCTTGATAAATAATCCACCTAGTGGAGCCGTTTAGTTCACGGAACGAGAGTATGAGGCACCCCCACTTTTCGCTCGCACGTGACCGACGACCGGCGGCCGTGCCCAAACGCGGGGTAGACGGTGGCCTATAAATACCAAGCCATCGCCCACTGCCGTCCAGAAAAGAGTGGAAAAGAGTGGGTGTGGGGGAAAAGCTCTTTTCGGTTCTTGCTTCCGATTTCCATTCTTTTGATCATTCGAAAGGCCTCATATTCTCTCATCTTCGTCAAGAATCAAAACCCGAACCCCTCGGATCGAGATTTCTGTCGCCTCCGGAGGCTCGAATCTTGAAGGTGCGCCACTCTCCACCTATTAGGGTTTTATCTCTTCGTACTGGAGGTCGGAAGTGTAGATCCGGGTTGTTTTCTTGAATTCTCAGGTCTTGTACTTTATTTTGTTGTTTAATTGCAAATCAAATGGTAGAAGAATGATATCTGTGCGATTTTCTAGTTCATTGAGCTACGAATCCATCAGTAGATAATGGATCTGTGGGTTCCGTGCTTCAAATATGAAGTTGAAGTAGATTTCGGAGCTTGATATGCGGATCGGTTTGGGAAAACACACTTTCCTGAAATTAGATCTTTATATAGGAATCGGATCCAATCAAAGTCGGTAGATTGCTGCTGGATTGGTTGGGTTTTACTAAGAATCGGTTGTTTGGGTTGTAACTGCTCTACTTCGAGGTGGTTTAGATATTGTAAATCTCGCTGATTTATAGTTCACTTCATGATTTCAGGTCATCAACAAATATTGCACGCAAGTTTAAGCATATCAAGAAGATCTGCAGTTTGCCAGAATTAGGTACCGATTAAAGTGTTGAAACGAAAAGTTTGACTCGAGATTAAAGAAACTTTGAACCAGTTTAACGGTTTTAGTTTTAGCTTTCCGATAATATCAATGCTCTGTTGGTCCAATTCCTTCAGATAGTATCGATTTATTTTGCTTCAATAATCATCACAAAAGAAGATCCACCGTTTAGCAGAGCAAGGTGTTAACCTGAGTGTTGTAAACAAAGAAGTTAGATCTGGATTCAGAAAAATACTTCATATTCCAAAATTAGCTTTTGTGTTCTAAACTCTTAATCTGGATCTCGAACGCTTCTGATTCTGATTAAGAACCCATTGAAGGATTCAAGTTGATAAAGCGCGGATTTGGTTCTGCTCATTCTGATCATGTGGAGGTTCAAGCAGTTCATGCCAAAAGAACAAGCCGGCCTGGAAGGTCGCACGGTTGAGGTTGGCAGTCTGAAAGTCCATGTCCGAAATGTCATAGCAGAAGGGGGATTTTCCTGTGTGTACCTCGCCCGTGATGCTGTAAACTCATCCAAGCAATATGCACTGAAGCACGTGATTTGTCAGGATGGGGAGTCATTGAATCTGGTAATGAAGGAGATTTCAGTGATGAGGATGCTCAAAGGGCATCCAAATGTTGTCATGCTTGTTGCACATACGATCCTGGACATGGGTCGGACAAAGGAAGCACTGCTTGTGATGGACTTCTGTGAGAAGTCATTGGTTACAGTGGTGGAGAACAGAGGGGCAGGATACTTCGAGGAGAAGAAGATTCTTTTGATTTTCCGAGATGTTTGCAATGCAGTGTTTGCCATGCATTGCCAGGCTCCTCCCATTGCACATAGGTATACCGTTGTTGATATCTTGATCTTATGTGCATATTCATTCAATGGGTTCTGATAATTTATGTAGCTCTTGTTTGATATTAATGCTTTATGTTTGCTTCGAGGCATACATTCCTTATTTTAGTGAGGTTTGTCCAGATAGATGTGTCAACCAGTCATATCAACATACTAAGATCAGGTGAAAAAGTTTGTTAGTCCTTGATTTGCTAGTCCTTACTGATGCAATGTCCTTGTATTTTTCTTCACTAAAAAGAAGATTTAATAGCTGACCATAATGTTTCAATATGACACAATTCTTTCATTATAAGGAGCAACCAGATCTGAGTATCTCACATTCTCTCCTGAGAAGAGAAAGTAGTGCTATCCTTAACTCTGAGACCTTTCATCACATGGGTTTTTGTTGCATTATCCAGAGATCTGAAAGCTGAAAATGTTCTACTTGGAGCTGATGGAGCTTGGAAATTGTGCGACTTTGGTAGCACCTCGACCAATCACAAGTGCTTCAACAGGCCTGAAGAGATGGGCATTGAAGAAGATAATATCAGAAAGCACACAACCCCTGCATATAGAGCCCCTGAGGTTTGATGTGCAGACTTCTTTTCATGGCTTGACATTGATGTGTACTTTATTCATTTGCTAGAAAAAAATGCTAATTTGTTCCATAATTTGTTGGTTGCAGATGTGGGATCTATACAGAAGGGAAGTTATCAGTGAGAAAGTAGACATTTGGGTAAGTACCCTGAATAAGCTTCTTGTACTATATTGAATGATACCTTTTGATGTTTCACAGATAAAGGTTTTCTTTTCTTCGTTTTTCTGCTTGACAGCTTCAAATGTTGCCAATGTTTGATTCAAAGTTTAAAGAAAAATTTGTTTATGCTAAGTCTTTCAGTATTATCACTTACTAGTAACCAACATTGTGCAACAAGTTGATGTTTGGGGTGAATCCAAGGGAAATGTACTATGTATGAACCTATATATGGTGGTCATTGATTTTTGTGTTCCCAGCAAATGGAAACTAGAGCTGAAGTTATTTTTCACTCCGCTGCAGGCTCTTGGATGCCTACTGTACAGAATTTGCTACTTTAAATCTGCATTTGATGGTGAATCAAAGCTTCAAATCCTTAATGGAAATTATCGCATCCCAGAGTTACCAAAGTACAGTGCTTCCGTGACGAGTCTTATTAAAGACATGCTTGAAGCTTCTCCAGATGCCAGACCAGACATCACGCAGGCAAGGGCTTTGCTTGATTGCCCATTCATCTCCATGAATCTAGGTTAGTTTTAGATTGTTGCATGTGTGAGAGCCCACCAGATGCCAAGCTCACACTCCTCTTTCTGATGCTGATTCATTTCTTATAACAGGTATGGTTCCGTGTTAACGAGCTGGTGCCAGCAGAGCTTCAGAAGCATCTGCCTGATGGGTCTCCATCTTTGTTAAATGTTGACATATGCCCAGCTGCAGCAGATGAGCAGGACGAAGGTGGGAATATTCCAAACTATTATGCTTATCATTTACACATTTTAGATTTACGTAATTGCATGCCTTAAAAATTTATCAAAGAAAGTTTCTTATTATTGAAGCTTTTAGATCCATGTGGACTCTGCTTGTTGGAGTTGGTCATTTGTTAAAAGCAAGAAATATTCCACAAATTATTACTAGCTCCCTCGATATAGGTGCTAGAATTGGGTTATATATGAATGCAGCTTCTGGATGCTAAATGACATAATGAAGATAGATAATGATAACTTTTCTGATTGCATTCACATTATATGAAACAGAAAGAAAGAATCATTGTCATATTTGTAATAATGTTGAACTTTCTGAAGTTTTAAGTTCTATGTTGACCCGCAAGCTTTATAATCCTGATGCACTAAATTTGTTTTGGCAGGAGTTCGAGTTGGAGAGAGGACATCAGCAATGCCTCGTAGGAGCCCTCCACCTCCACCACCATCAAAAGAACATGTTCAAAGTACCTCGCGTTCATCAACTTCAAAGGTTGCTGGGGATGGCGGACAATTGGGTGCATTTTGGACCAGCCAGCATGTGCAAGATGTGCACACCGAAGAGGATAAGGGACCAATATTTGACAAAGAACCAGCCAACAAATTGGCATCCAAGCACAATCGCAGAATACCTGAGAATAGAGCTAGTTCTCCAAAAGAACAGCATCTCCAACGGAGTGTCCATAGGAACTCGCCAGAGAGATTTGACACTGCCCCAGCTGAGGACTTTGAAATAAGATTTTCTCCCGGTGGCTCAGAGCAAGCTTTAGAGAAAACCAGAGCATCTGATCCTGATGGTGTAGCCATCTTTCAGAACAAGGCATTCAGCGCATTTGTGGCTGAGTTTGATGCCAGTAAGCACCAGTCTGCAAATGTTGCTAGTAATCTTAACAATAAGAGTAGATTGGGGGACAAAGGGTTGGAGGCAGAGTTATGCAGGCTGAAGGAAGAGCTGAAGCAAGTTAACGTGGAAAAAGAAGAAATAACATCAAAATATGAAAAGTTGTCTGCCATTTGCCGCTCCCAGAGGCAGGAGATCCAGGAGCTGAAGCGTGCCCTTGCTGCAACAACCTCATCACCTGCAGGCCAGGACAGTTCAAAGGCCCAGGCGTGTCCTGGAAGCACGCAGTCGGATACTCCGGTAATAAATTCTTGTATCATGGCTTCCCTTCAGTTATTGTAATAGGCATTAACAGCTGAATTTCATCTAAGTTTTACCCCCCCCCCCCCCCCCCCCCCCAAAAAAAAAAAATGTAAACTAATTCAACCTTTCTATAATGATCATTCTTGCAGCCAAGGGAGAAGATAGGATCCGTGTGGGAGCTCCAACAAGGGATGTTTGCAAATAGCTATGCAACACCCAGCCCAGATCCCAAGCCATGGCAGCCATTTGCTGACGAGCCAAAGGTGCAGAGCACACCAAAGAGCATTCACCCTAGATCAGTTCGAACAGTTAGGGCAGCCAATGGCAACAGGGATACTACCAAGCAGACCACCAAATATTCCGCCAATGAACCATGGGGTTTCGACGATGATAGTTTCAAGGCAGCCCCTTCTGGCTTAGGGGTGCCAGGGACTCCGGTTCAAGGGAATACTTCACAGCGGTTTGGTGGTGGCGGTGACACAGAGAAGGCGGAAACCAGCCAGCCAGCTGGATGGGCTGGTTTCTGAAGTGTCCCTATAGACGGAGATTTAATTGTTATTGCTGTAATGTTTATAATTAAGGTTTATATATAAGTGGGATTGGGGGGGGGGGGGTGACACAGGTGTCTTGTATCATTTATCCTTGTACTTTGTGGAAGAAAGAGGAGCAGAGAGAGGGACATTTGGCGCATGTAGCCCGATTCTGGACGGGGGTAGCCTGGCATTGGTGGGGGCTATAATAGACGGGAGCCGCGTTGTTCAGCTCTTGTACTCATCCTTAAGGTCGTTCATTTTCTCATGTGTTATGTGATTGAAGTGGTCCTCATAAATGGTTCTCGTGTCAGTGTTAGTTCTCTTTAAAGCTATCACAGCTATTTTCAAGTGGCACTCAGTGGCATTTTCTTTAAATAAATTCTTTCTGCACTCTGTTGGAGTTAAAACTTAAATTTCGTTTTCTGGATAGGCATCCTATTTTACCTTCTCAGACGCCGGCTGTATTATTATGCGTGCTTCGAGTTGCGTGGCATGCTCGGGACCATTTTATCTCCAATGGGACATGCAATTAAGCGGCTGTTTTTTTAGCGAAAAAGTTTTTTTGCACTGCGTGGGTGCATAAAATCAGCTTGATACATACCGTATTTTTTTATTAATTCAAATATATTTACCGTAGCATGATCAGCATTAATTATTATTCAAATTTTATTTAAAATTTTTGTCCAGATCAAAATATCCTTTCTTCCGGTCTTTTTGTGCAGGGGTATCGTAGGTTTTGAACTAAAATATCGTAGCTTTTAAATTAAAATGTCGTAATACTGTTTTAGGTTTTATTTTATATTTTTTTACAGGGGTGTCGTAGGTTTTGAAGTGGGATGTCGTAGTTTTTGAACTAGGATGTTAATAATGTTTCAGGTTTTATTTTATATTTTTCTGCAGGGATGTCGTGGGTTTTGAACTGGGGTATCGTAGCTTTTGAACTAGGATGTCGTAATACTGTTTCAGGTTTTATTTTATATTTTTCTGCAGGTTTTGAACTGGGGTGTCGTAGTTTTGAACTAGGATGTCGTAATACTGTTTCAAGTTTTATTTTATATTTTTCTGCAGGGGTGTCGTAGGTTTTTAACTGGGGTATCGTAGCTTTTGAACTAGGGTGTCGTAATACTGTTTCAGATTTTATTTTATATTTTTCTGCAGGGATGTCGTAGGTTTTGAACTAGGATGTCGTAACTTTTGAACTAGGGTATCGTAATACTGTTTCTGGTTTTAATTTATATTTTTTGCAGGGATGTCGTAGGTTTTAAATTATGACGGCATAACTTTTGAACTAGGATGTCGTAATACTGTTTCTAGTCATTTTTGAACCAGAGTGTCAGGTTTTGAACTAGGATATCGTAAGTTTTGAATTAGATATCGTAATACTGTTTTAGATCATTTTTGAACCAGGATGTCGTAGGTTTTGAACTAGGATATCGTAGGTTTTGAACTAGAATGTTGTAAAAATATTTTGGTCTGGACGAAAATTTTAATTAATAATAGTCATCTCAGCTTTCATCCCATTATACTACAGTAAATATTTTTGGATCAATAAAAATGTACGATACAGGTCACGCTGAATTTGTTGCACCGCACACGGTGCACAAAGAATTACCCGCCTGCTCGTTAACGAGGGAACAACGGCCCAAGCGAAAAGAGGGGCTTGCTGGCTTGCACTGCACGCGCAAGTTAACGGATTTTTTTTTAATAATATATTTTTAAAAGATATTGATAAAAGTAAGTGCTTAGTAATATATTAATCAAACCAGATGTCGGCGATAACGTGGAGGGAATCACAGGTAACAAAGGTGATGGCAAAAACGATTTTAATTTTGCTGAAATTATCTTTTTTGACAAAAATAATTCAATTTATTTTTTTTTTTCTAAAATTTGATTAATAAACTACGATTTAAGATTAATAATAAGTTAAAAAACAACATTAATTATTTTTTTCCAAAATTTGACTAATAAACATCAATTTAAGGTGAATAATAAGTAAAAAAAATAACATTAATTAAAATTGTATAGGTTACTTTTTGGCAACATTAATTAATTATATTATTTTGAAATAATATTAATTAAAAAAATATTAATTAAAGGTTATTAATAAGTACAAAATAATATTAATTAAAAATAATATTAATTAATTATATTAAATGTAATAAGTTACTTTTTGGGTTTATTAATTAATTATATTATTTTGAGATAATTTAATATATATCTTTATATTAATAATGTTATCATTCCGAGTTCAGGTACGTCCCGTGTCTTCATGTACCATTTTCATCATCCATGGTGTTGCCACTCGACCATCGTGTCCTGTAGCTGGAGACGGTCTTGGACCGCGCCCTCGTCGCTCGGGAACCTGCTCGCGCACCGGACCTGCAAGATAGAGGAGACCCGGGCTGGTGATCCCAGCGGGGGTATTTCGACGCTCAAGTCAGTGACGATCCAGGAGAACAAATCCTCCTGGTCGAGCCCCGTAGATGAACTCCATGCTAGGAGGAGAAACTTATACACTTGGAGAGTATGAATGGGTTGAGAGTGAAGCGAGGGAAGTGGCAACGGAGGAAAGCTCAGACTGAATGGCTGTGTCCATCGAGACCCTTCCGGTGGGTCTACGGTAGCCTAAAGCACTTGGCCTCTTGGTTGCTCTCCTGTATGCCGCCCCTTCCGCTCGTTTTTTACTTACCTTCTTCTTGGAACCTTGAAGAACCCTTTTAAGCCAGGATGGCTGCCAGCCGCCTACGTTGGGATCCTCCCCTCGCTTGCAGGCACGTGCGGTGACGTTCCGTGCCATGTGCGAGGTGCCTTTCCCCATTCGTGATAGGGAATAGTACCGTGCGCTTGGACCCTCCTTCTGGTCGCTCCATTTTGGAAAACCTGGCAAAGCCACGATCGGGGGGCAGCCGCCCCGTGGATTCAAATCTCCTGGGTTGACTTCTTCTTTTGGGTAGTACAGACGGTTGGTCAGGAGCGCAGCGCCTCGATCGGGGGACCCCTTCCCTTTCGGTGTAAGTGGTAGCCGGGGCAATTATTGCGGCCTGGCGGGCACCCCTCCGTGGTCCTTGGATGGCTTACCGCCGCTTGGGGAAGGCGGCGACGTCCCTCAGCCGCCGGTCCCTTCATCCAAAGTGGGGCCGACTCGGGGAAAGGAATAAGTAGTTCGAAGAGAGACGTCTAACATGGCAGCTTCCTCCAACATGGCATCTGACTGCGTCTGACATGGATTCCATGTCAGCGATTCTATCACATCATTTGCCCCCTACTCTCAAGTCCCGTTGGTGCATGGCGCTCAGGACGAAGGGAGTAAATGCGGTGCTAACGTGGAAAGGCCAAAATCCGATGCCATTATTGCCATGATCGCCAGCACCTCGCGGGGCGGACCTCCGAGCCAATATGGTGGTGACACGTGGACCCGTCCGAGGAAGCATTATTGCTGACGCGGAATTTGAAATGGTCATGAGCTAACTGAAGCATTGCCCTCTGCCGATTGCTGACACGTGGCGTAGATCCGACAACGGTGGCTCTGGAACAGTATGGTTGCAGTTGGTCATTTCGAAAGAAAAGACGGTTTCACGAAAACACTTCCTCTTTCAAACTCCTCGTGCCCGCCAGCGAACCAGAGTCCCCTCTCTTCCCCCAGCTATCCTTTTCCTCCAAGGCTAGCCAGGTTCGCCTCTTCATTCTTCTTCTTCTTTCGGTTGGGTAGAGCTCTTCTTTAGGGTCAAGATCTTTCCGGGCTTCATCCATCTCCTTTCTCCTCCTCTGTTCTTTCTCCTTTGTCATCTTCCTTGAGAAGTCTCACTGGGGTTGGAACTTTCGCCCCTCAACCAATCTTAATAAGGCTAGGCCTTCTCGGCCGAGGACTCCCTCTTCCTCCGATGAAAAGGAAGAGGTCCACTTCGAGATCTGTAAAAGGCCTCGCCCCACAAGAATCGTCATAGGGGAACCTAGCGTCCGCCCCCCGCCTCCTCCTCCTGAACCTTCTTCGAAACATTCTCGATCGACTGTCTCGACGGTATTGCTTCGGCGATAACCGGCGAGGAGCTTTCAATCATCCGGGAGACCTTCGATGTCCTCGATTTCATCCAGCTTTCGGTCCCACGACCGGGAGAACGAGTCACCTCCAGTGGCCCGGGCCAGATTGTCCTTTACGAGGAAACCCTCGTAGGGGCCTTCGATTCCCTTTTCATCCCTTCCTTCTTTCTGTGCTGAGCTACTATTGTTTAGTTCTGGCTCAGTTGGTCCTGAACACAGTCAGGATGATTTTTTGCTTCATTGTCCTCTATCACTTCCATGGGATCGTAGCTCGTTTCTCCCTGTTCAGGATCTTCTTTATCCTAAAATGCCACCCTGCCGAGGAGGGGTAGTGGTTCATTTCTCCACATCCGAAGGGCATCAAGTTCGAGCTCCCCTCTTCCATTAAAGGATGGAAGAACAAATACTTCTTTGCTTCCGTCGAGGGGGTCGATTGGGTTTGGAGCGACCCAGACTGGACCCTGAACCGGAATACTGCTGTCAAGGCAGCTGATCGGGAAGTTTATGACCAGCTTCACACCGACCAAATCCCTTCTCTCGAGGTTCTGCTGTCGGAGTAGAACCTGCACGAAGCCGGAGTCAGCCCAATACGGGAGTTGGGTGAGTTCAGCGCGAGCTTTATCTATTTTTATTTTCTGCTTGTCTCTTCGAGCTCAGAACTGACCTTGTCTCCTTTGTACAGGCATGAAGTACTCCATGGATGAACTCCTCGCGCTCTCCAGGAAGAGGGGTGCACCGGCAGGGGTCAGAGAGTCCCATCGAAAAGGGCTCGGAATGAGGACAGTGTGAGGGCCATGCCCACCGCTCCAACTTAGCCAAGCAGGAGGACGGCCGAACCCGTCCACGAACCGCTAAGGTAGCGGGACTTGCCCCAAGTCTGAGATCCTGACATGGTCGTCCGGGCAAGGTCCGCTGCCGACGCCGCCGCTGCTATGGCCCCCCCACCTCCTAAGATTATCGAGGTGGAGGCAGAAGGAGAGTAGGAGAGGAGGGAGCCACCGCCAGCGGCACCGTCCGGAGTGGCGGCGAGCCCCCACAAGTTCCGAGTCATCCTCGGCAGTCAAGGGGGCGATGCCGCGGTAGCGGCGAAGAAGAAGAAGAAGAACTCCCGCAAGCTGCCCTTCAAGGTGGCACCGGACACCTCGCTGGTCCGGGATCGAGCCCTCGCCGAGTGCATGATGGACTTCGTCGTCCAATCGCGCGATTGGTATAAAAAGGTGGGAAGGCTCCTGGCCGATGCCATCCTTGGCACATTCCCACAGCTCTTCTCGGTGAGTACCCCTGACTTTCCCTCTTTCCCTTTCTTTTCTTTCTTTTATTTTTTGGCTGACATCTTCCTTGGTGCAGCTTGGGGCGGACCTCTTGCTTATATGGGACTACTGCAAGAGCTGGGCCAGGAGGGACCAACAAAAGGTGCTACAGCTTGACTCGCTGAAGGCCGAGGTCAAGCTAAGACAGAAGAGGCCTAGAAGGCCGAACAAAAGAACATGGAGCTGAGGGCCGAGACGGCAAGCGCCGAGAGGCGCCTCAAGGGCCTGGAGGAGTCCTTAGATTGGGAGAGGAACCGTACTAGAAGTCGGGCCGAGGAGCTCAAGGCCAGGGAGGCCAAGGTGGAAGAGCTCAGCACTGAAGTGGCCCGGGAGAGGGAGCAGGCCCAAACCCTTCGGGCTCAGCTGGATACGGCGAAGGAGCGGGCTGTTGCCGCCGAAAGGAAGGCTACTGCAGTCGAAGAGAAGGCCGCGGCGGCGGTCGACTCGATGGAGGCCACGAAGAAGGAGGCCATCAAGGCAGTCCTGAATTACAAGGCCTTAAGGAGTTTGATGCTGAGTTCCACAAGCTGGCCACAGACTCCTTCAAGGGGTTTATGTTCTGCCGGTCCAAGGTGGTGGAGCTCATTCCAGGCATGAACTTGGATGTGCTCGCTCCGTGCGGGAGCCCGACCTTGGCCTTGGTCGAATCAGAGGAGCCCGTGGCTGCCGTTGACGTAGCCCTGCCATCGAAGGTCCTGGACATAGCCCCACCGCCGGAAGTCCTAGAAGACGATGCCCCAATTGTGCGCCGTCCCGGGAAGGAGCTAGCGGAGTAGTTTAGGAACCTCCCTTCTCTGTGTACCTCTTCCTTTATTGTCTCTGTCTGGGCTGCCTGGCCTATCGGGGCCCAGAAATGATGTAACACTTTGAAAACTCTTTAATGAAATTTTCTTCTTTCACTTGTTATGTTTGTCTCCTTCTAGGTTCTCAATGCTCCGATAATTTTCTTTCTTTTTCTTCTCAACTGCCCATGTACATGCCTTTGCCGAGGCGTTTTGCCTTGAGGCTTTAAGTCTTGGCTCTTTCCTGCCGAGCTCCGAATATGCGGGCAGTTAGAAGGAAGTCTTTGACTTGCTGAGTCGTTCCCACGTCATGAGCAGCGTGGCAATGGGGCTTCATTTGCTTTCTCGGAAGAGGTCTGTTCGACCTTGGGTGGAACCATCTCCAAGCATGTGCGGTGCGATCGAGCCAGGATGCTGCACTCGGAGGGTCTGTCAGGTGACTATGAGGTACCGGTCTTCGGGAGTTTTCGGGCTTGGAGTGCCGGGCTTCAAGAGTTTCTGGGCTTGGAGTGCTGGGCTTCAGGAGTTTCCGGGCTTATGTGCTGGGCTTCAGGAGTTTCCGGGTTTGGAGTGCCAGACTTCAGGAGTTTCGAGCTTGGCTTGCCAGACCTGGGGTCGGGCAATGACATTCCTGCAGGATAAAAGTGATTAGTACAAAGAGGATCTTTATCATTAATGGAGGAAGGCCTTACATCATTGATAATACATTCTCAGATTGTCGGCATTCCAAGTCCGCGAGAATCTGGCACCGTCTAGCTTCGCTAGGTAATAGGCTCCATAGGGAAGAGCCTCGACCACCTTATAGGGGCCCTCCCAGTTTGGCGAGAGCTTGCCGCACTCCCGGAGTTGGAAGGTTCAGCCCGGTGCAGCACCAGGTCGCCTGGGTGGAAGATCTTTGGCCTCACCCATGCATTGTAGTACCGAGCTAACTGCTACCGGTAGGCCACCATCCGGAGTCGAGCCTTGTCTCTCATTTCCTCGAGGAGGTCCAAGTTGAGAAGAAGGCAGGCCAGATTTTTTGCTTCATCATACTGTTCCACTCGCAGTGTGGGCATGCCAAGTTCGACCGGGATGATGGCTTCCGCGTCGAAGACGAGGCTGAAAGGCGTCTCATCCATGGTCGTCCTGGATGTTATGTGGTAGGCCCAAAGAATGCTGGAAAGTTCTTCTGCCCACCCACCTTTAGCCCGGTCTAGCCTGGTTCGGAGTCCCTGGAGGATAGTCCGGTTGGTCACCTCGGTCTCTCCATTGGTCTGGGGGTGAGCTACCGAGGTGAAGCGATATTGAATGTCGAGGTCAATGAAGAACTCTTCGAACTCTTGGTTATCGAACTGCCGCCCATTATCGGTGATGATGTTGTGTGGGAGCCCGAAGTGGCAGATGATCGACTTTCAGAAGAACTGGCAGACCTCGGTCTCGGTAATCCATGCTAGCGGCTCTGCATCCATCCATTTGGTGAAGTAGTCAATAGCCACTATCAAGAACTTACGTTGTCTGGATGCAGGAGGAAATGGACCAAGGATGTCCATCCCCCACTAGGCGAACGGCCAGGGTGAGGAGAGTTGGGAGAGTGGCGCTGGTTGACGCTGTATATGGGCGTGACGCTGGCAGTGGTCACATTTTCTCATAAAGTCGGTGGCATCCTCCCTCATGATTTCCTAGTAGCACCCCTGACAGATAGCGTTGTATGCTAGCATCCACCCTCCGACGTGATTCCCGTAGAGGCCTTCGTGTATTTCTTGGAGCATGAAGGCCACCTTTGAGGGTCTCAGGCACTTCAGGAGCGGATATGAATAGGATCTACGGTAGAGCTGCCCGTCCATTAAGATGAATTGCGCAGCCTTCTTCTTGACGAGGACGACCTCCATTCGATTTTCTAGTAGGGTGCCGTCAGTGATGTATCTGATGTACCGATCCATCCAGCTGGGCTCCAGGGTGACTTGTTGGACTTCTCTAGGAGCTTCGTAGCTTAGATTTTCTAGGTACTCAATGTAGGCACGCCCCAGTGACGAGTCCAGCAAGGTCGCGAGCCTTGACAGAGCATCGCACGAGCATTCTCTCTGCGAGGGATGTGGAAGATGCTGAAGTGCCGAAAGCCTGTCGTGCTTGAGCGGACCCGCTCCAGGTACTTCATCATTTGGAGATTTCGGGCCTCATATTCTCCGGAGACCTGCCCTGCCACCAGCTGGGAGTCAGTGAAGACCTTTAGGTTGGGTATGCCCAGCTCATGGGAGACTCTCGTCCCACGAGGAGTGCCTCGTACTCCGCCTGGTTGTTGGTCACCATAAATCGAAAGCGGAGCGCACACTCTGCTACAACCCCATCGCCATTAGCGAGGATGAGGCCTGCCCCGCTCCCGTCCACATTGGATGCGCCATCCATGTGGAGGACCCAAGACTCTTCCTCAGCCTCGAGCTCCACTTGACGCTCCAGGGTGGTATGCTCCAACTCTTCGGCAAGTCCCGCGCACTCGACCAAGAAGTCGGCCAACATCTGGTCCTTCTAAGATGACCTTGATCGATATGCTATGTCGAATTTACTGAGCTTCAACACCCACTTGGCCAAGCATCCAGATGTGTCGGGGCGAATAAGCACGGCCCTTAGTGGTTGGTCCGTCAAGACCATGATCGGATGCGCTTAGAAGTACAGCCTAAGGTGCCGGGCAGACATTATAAGAGCAAAGATTAACTTTTCTGAGCGAGTATATCTGATCTCCGTATCTCGGAGGATTTTGCTGACATAGTATACCAGTTTCTGGGATCCATCCTCATCTGTGTGGACAAGAACCGAGCTGACGGCCCTCGGGATGACCACCAGATACATCAGGAGTTCATCTCCTTTCTCCGGCCTGGAGAGCAGGGCGGTGATGCCAAGAACTTCTTCAACTCCTCAAAGGCTACTTTGCATTCTTCGGTCCAAGCGAAGTCATGCACTTTACAGAGCAATTTAAAGAAAGGTAAGCAGCGATCAGCCAACCTCGAGATGAGCCGGCTCAAGGCTGCAATCCGGCCTGTCAAGCGCTGGACCTGCTTCTTCGAGATGGGGTGCTCCATGTCGACGATTGCCTGGACCTTCTCCGGGTTCACTTCAATTCTCCTCTGGGTGACCATGAAGCCAAGGAACTTCCCTGCTGCTACGCTGAAGACGCACTTTGCCGGATTCAACTTCATCGTGTGCATTCGGAGGTTATGGAAGGCCTCTGCCAAGTTGGCGATGTAGTCTGACTTCGGCTTGCTCATAACGAGAATGTTGTCCACATATACTTGCATGTTTCATCCAATCTGGTCCTTGAAGACCCGATTGACTAGCCGCTGGTACATGGCGCCAGCATTCTTCAAGCCAAAAGGCATCATCCGATAGTAATATGTCCCTCGATCGATGATGAAGGCAGTGTGCTCCTCGTCCTCTGGATGCATCTAGATTTATTGTATCCGGAGAATGCATCCATAAAGGAGAGCAAGCGATGCCCCGAGGTGGCATCCACCAATTGGTCGATCTTCAATAGAGGGAAGCTGTCCTTTGGACAGGCTCGATTGAGGTCGGTGTAGTCCATGCAGATCCTCCATTTTTCATTGTTCTTATTGACCATGACTACATTTGCCAGCCAACTGGGATATTGTACTTCACGGATAAAGTCGGCTACGAGGAGCTTATCCACCTCCTCATTGATCACCCGTTGCCTCTCCGGGGTGAAGCTTCTCTTCTTCTGTCGAACAGGATGGTATTTCGAATCTATGCTCAACTTGTGTGTGATGATGTCAAGGGGAATCCCAGGCATATCGACCACCATCCAAGCGAACACGTCTGCATTCGCTTGAAGGAATTCCAATAGATGGGCCTGCTCCTCCTCTTGTAGCTAGGTCCCAATTTGCACCGTCTCCGTCGGGTCGGCTCCGAGTGATACAATAGTAGGCGCTCGACCAGGCCACCTCTGGAGTCCTGCACCCTTTGGTCGAGGTCATCGGCACTGGGGTCTTCCTCAGATGTTTTGGCCCCAGGAATGGCTTGGAGATAGTGTTGGATCGACTGAGGTGCCCTCCTCATTTCTCCAACACCATAAGGAGTGAAAAATTGTACCAATAGCCGCTTGGTGGAAATGACCGCATCGAGTAGATTAAGCCCGGGGTGGCCAAGAATCACGTTGTAGGCCGAGGAAACCTAACAACCATGAAGGTCATCATGACGGTGCTCTGCCGAGGTGGCACCCCGGCAGTAATAGGGAGAGTGATTTTTTCCTCGACTCCCATAGAGTTTCCTGTAAAACCGACGAGGAGAGTGTGCACAGGCTTAAGTTGAGCAGAGAATAGATTCATCCTGGAAAAAGCATCGTAAAAAAGGATATCAGTCGAACTTCCACTATCGACCATAATCCATTTTTCAGGATGCTTGGCGATCATCATCTTGATGACCACGGCATCATTATTTACATTTTCATTTCCAAATTCCCTCTCCCTTACAAAGGGGAGTACATTTTTCAAACTTTCTCCTCCCCGGCTCCTCTTGGGGGCACGCTCAATTTCCCAACATATCATCCCTACAGGCTTCTCGGTGAGCCGGTTGTCAACTGCAAGGATCGGAGGGAGAGCAGCGAGCGCCTGAGGTTCCGTCGAGGCCTTGTCCCCCATGAACCTTCCGAGGTAGCCCCTCCTAATGAGGTCTTCAATTTCTCTCTTGAGGTGGCGGCACTCCTTGGTGTCGTGGCTATGGTCACGGTGGAATTGGCAGTACTTCATTTTATCGTGACCGTTAGATGGTCTCAACGAGGGTGGGCGTCGCAGGTAGTGCTCGTCCTCAATCTTCATGAGGATCTTCATCCTCAGGGCTAGGAGAGGTGTGTATCTTTCTTCTGGGATGGGGCCGCTCTTCGGCTTCAGCCCCTGGCAGAAATTCAGGATGGTCGGCCCGGCTTCTGCACCCCGGACATCTCCCCGGGAGACGGCTTCTTCAATGGCTTTCCATCTAGCTCCCTCCTCGTACGGTCCGCCTCCTCGACATGGATGTACTTATGAATACGGAGGAGTTTGGAGTACGACTTCAGTGACTTCTTATTCAGGACGTATGTCAGGCGGGAAGTCCCGAGCCCTCTCTTTAGCACCAGCATGGTAACTGGCTCGTCCAGGTTGTAAATCTCCAGTGCGACAACTTTAAAGTGGGCCACGTAGTCCCGCAGGAGCTCGTGGTCCTGCTACCTGATGGAGAAAAGGTTGTTTGCCTCCCGTGGCACCTTCCGACAAGTATTAAAGTGGGCCACAAACTTTCGCTCCAGCTGAGCGAATGAGCTGATACTTTCAAGCTCGAGATGAGTAAACCAAACTTAAGCCATCTTCCGAAGGGTGGCTAGAAAAGCAACGCAGAGGAGAGCATCAGTCACCCCTTGGACCCTCACGAGGGCATTGTAGCTCTCAAGGTGGTCCAGGAGGTCAGTGGACCCGTCGTTGGGATCACCTACGACATGCAGAACCGACCCGGGACCGGTTCCTCTTGGATCTCTCAGGAGAAAGGGGGACGGGCGTCGTAGCTCGCAAGCTCGCTGGAGGAGACCTACAAATTTGCAAACTGGCGGGATAGCTCCACCAGCTTTCGCTTCTGTTCCTCCAGGTACCTTTCTACCATGCACCTGATGGCCTCGTCGGTTAAGCCCTTTGTTATAGTAGTAACCAGTCCATTCGGCCCTGACACAATGGTGAGTCCGCTTGAAGAGATCAGTCCCTGTGACGGTCAGGTCGGTACCTTGGCCAGCCCACTTCGACCAGGCCAAGTCAGCACCTTGGCCGACCCGCGTCGGCCTGGCCAGGACAGTACTTCAGCGAGCCCATTTCAGGCAAGATTGGGGCCCAGCCAGGCTCACGCCTGCGGCACGACCCCGTGCCAGCAGGCCCACGCGCCCACCTCAGCAACGGCACCCAGCTCGCCCGCAAGAGGCCTCCAACTCGCCTCCATCTGGTCCGGTGCAACCCCACGCCAGCAGGCCCGTGCACCCACCTCGGCTCCTTCCATGCCTGCTCCGGCGTCCAGCCGACCTCGACACGGTGGCTCCCGGCTCAGCACGCCCGTGGCACGCCCGCCTGGCACACCCGCGACTCAGCCCGGCACGGTCCCTGCTCCGCTCCTGGTAGGATGCCACCTCGATGATCCCAGCTCCAGCCAGCCCCGCCTCGGTCCTGCTCCTCCGTCTCACCTTAGTGAAGTGACCGAGATGGCACCTAGTCTGGCCAAGGGAGGACTCCGCCCGCCCCGGTGCCCAGTTCGCTCGCGGGAGGCCTGCACCTCTACTCCGACACTCCGGCGCCCCAGACTCATGCCCGCATGGCTCCGCCCGGTGTGGGGGACAGCAAGGCTCTGCCCCGCATGGCTCCACCCTCTCCAACTCGGCCTAGTGGAACCCCGTTCGATCCGGCGCTCCCGTGCCCCGGGTGAGCTCCGCGCAGCGCACCCTTGCCCGCTCTGGCTCCACCTATAGGAGAGCAGCCCAGCTTCGCACCGCAGCATGCCTGCCTGGGACACCATGCCCCAGGTCCAGCTCCGGCTCCGGCCCAGCTCGGCACGATCGCAGCACGCTCGCGGCATGCCTGCGACATCCCAGCTAGGTCCGCACCTGCTCCATGCCCCGATCCGGCTACGCTCTCCCACGATCCTGCTCTGACCAGGAGCAGTGAGTGGGTCTGCAACGCGTGGGTTCGCACCCACGCGCATGGATCCTTGGACCCTGCCTCGATCAGCGTACGTGGAAACCTCTATGGGTCTTCTCTCGGTTCGCATGCCCGCATGGCAACCTAAAGTAGCATCCCAGCCAACTCGGCACTTCGACACCTCAGCCCAGCTCGGCCATTGAGAGTGTCGCACAGTTCTGTCTCATCCACGTAGACCCGGCACTCTTTCCAAGGATCCCCACCCATGTGGGTCCTATGGCACGCCACCTGACACGCCGCCTGCAAAGAAGGTTTCATTCAAGCTTCCCAAGCCACTGTTTACACTAATCAAGAAATAGTACCCTGCCCAAGGCACTGTACCTCTGCACCAACTTCCTGAACCACCCAGAGAAGGAAGGTTCAACAACCCATCATGGCCTCACAGGCTATCCTAGCCTCACAGGTCCATATCAAGACCAGCATGCCTCCCCTGAACGACAGGAGCCATTCGTCTACATAAAGACCGGCATGGAGAGGTAAGAGGAGGTAAGAGACAACACACTCTCTTCATCCTTATATTATATTCTATTTTTATCACCCTCTGGAAGCAAAGAGTCCCCCAAGCTATCTACCTCAGAGGTCGTCTGTTTTCCTCGATCGTCCCACTGACTTGATCATCGGAGTATCTTTGCTGGAATCCCCGGCCCTGGTCTCCCCTGTTTCGTAGGTCTGCCTGATAGAGGGACGATACAGAAAAGATTGCTCCTCACCGGAGAGGCCCACAGGAGGACCACAGCACATCTTCAAGCCCCTTTCATTTTTGCAACAACCCCTCCGAGCACGGCAACTCCACCGAGCCCCGTGATGGAGGGTATGTTCCAATTGATCGTCTCCGACCGATGAGCCCGGTGACACTGGCAGGGAGTCCACTCACCTAGGCCACGTAAGAAGCTGCAGGCCACGGCGATCTAGGTGGCAACAATTGGCGCGCCAGGTAGGGGGCAGATCCACGCTTCTCAACAAGGTGGGACGACGTTTTCCACCTTTGCCCTTAGTCCCCGGGGGCAGACCGGGGGCACGGGGATGGGGGCACGAGAACTTCTCCCTCTCTCCTGAGGCTCTAAAGAGCGGCCTCGACTAAAAAATCTTGAGCTATGAAGGTGCATCGCCACCCTTGACAGGGCAACAGGCATCAAGCCGAAGATGGAGCCACCTCTTGGCGGTGCCACCTTCCAGGAGCCCCACTTAAAAAAAAAAGAGAGAGAGAGAGAAGAAGAGAAAAAGAAGAGAGGGAGGAAGGGTCTGGCCATCATGAAGAAGAAAGAAATCCATGCAACATGGTTTCCAATGCTCCCATGCAAAGGAGGTCCCGCTCTCTCCCATGCTGCAGGGGGTCTCATCTTCTCTATGCAATGGAGTATGCTCCCATGCAACGGGAGCCTCTTTGCTCCCATGCAATGGAGCTTCCTCCCATGCAACAAGAGTCTCATTTCTCCCATGCAGCAGGATTCCATCTCCTCCTTGCAACGGAAGCCTTATTCCCTCCATGCGACGGAGTTCTCTTCCATGCAACAAGAGCCTCATCCCCTCTATGCAACGGGGCTTCCCCCCATCCAACGGAGCCATTTTTCTCATGCAACAGGAGCCTTATGCTCCCATGCAACGATGTCACCTCCTCCCATATAACGGAGTATGCTCCCATGCAACGGGGCTTCCCCCTATCCAACGGAGCCATTTTCTTCATGCAACAAGAGCCTTTTGTTCTCATGCAACGGAACTTGCTCTCATGCAACGGAACTTGCTCCCATGCAACGGAGCTTGCTCCCATCCAACAGGAGTCTCCTCTCCTCCCATACAACGGGGTTTCCCTCCATGCAACGGAACTTGCTCCCATGCAACGGAGCTTGCTCCCATCCAACAGGAGTCTCCTCTCCTCCCATATAATGGGGTTTCCCTCCATGCAACGGAGCTCCCACTCTTCCATGCTACAGAGGGTCTCATCTCCTCCATGCGACGGAGTGTGCTCCCATGCAATGGGAGCCTCTTTGCTCCCATGCAACGAGGTCACCTCCTCCCATGTCACGGAGTATGCTCCTATGCAATGAGGCTTCCCCCCATCCAACGGAGCCATTTTTCTTATGCAACAGGAGACTCATACTCCCATGCAACGGGAGTCTCATCTCTCCCGAGCAGCAGGATTCCATCTCCTCCATGCAACGGGAGCTCCATTCCTTCCGTGTAATGGAGTATGCTCCCATACAACGAGGTTCCCCCCATGCAATGGGGGTCTCATCTCCTCCATGCAACGAGGTCTCCTCCTCCCATGCGATGGAGTCATTTCCCTCATGTAATAGAGGTCTCACCTCCTCCCAGGCAGTGGAGGTCCACCTTCCCATGCAACAGGAGCCTTATGCTCCCATGCACGAAGCTCTCTCCCGTGCAACAGGAGTCTTGCTCTCACATGCAACCGAGTCCTATTCTTCCATGCAAAGGAGTCCCAATCTCTCCTGAGAGGGCGGCCGGCGAATTTGATCCTGGCTTGCTCAAGGAAGAAACATATTTTTATATGACCGGAGCTTAAAAGGTAACTCCTTTCCCTGCTACATTTACAAAATAAAAAACTGTGTTTCAGTTCTACAGGAAAGGCTCCTGTACCACTATCAAGGGCAAGCACTACGACTTGCCAGAGCTAGTCACAGCCCGCAAGGATTCTTGACAAAAGCCCAGAGTCCCACTCTCCGGCACCAAAGCCCGGATCCCATGCTCTCCGGCACCAAAGTCCGGATGCCCAGGCACCAAAGACCGGACACCCCGGCACCAAAGAACTGAGCCCCGCATCTACCGCATAACTCTCAGTTCAGCTCTTGCCTTACTTACAGTCCGGAGATGTCCGCGGAGACTCCAAGAAGTCCCGCCATTTACTAAGAAACTCACAGTTTGGCATTTGCTGTACTCACAGTTCGGAGATGTCCATGGGAGGCCCCAAAGGCCCAACCATTTACAGCTTGCCTCCTAGCATGGTGAACCGACGGCTCTGTCATCTCATGAAGGAGGTAAGAATCCCTCCTCAATAATTAAAGTTCCTCTCTGATGCAACTTTGTTCTTCACCAACACAACAACACGCCTGTCCGACTACAAGTCCGGCAAAGTTAAGAGCTAAAATCAAGCTCCCCATTGAGCCCTGCATCTACCGCTTGACTTTCAGTTCAGCTCTTGCCTTACTCACAGTCCAGAGATGTCCACGAAGACTCCAAGAAATCCCGTCATCTACTGAGAAACTCACAGTTTGGCATTTGCTGTACTCACAGTCCGGAGATGTCCATGGGAGGCCCCGGAGGCCCAACCGTTTACAGCTCGCCTCCTAGCATGGTGAACCGGCGGCTCTGCCATCTCATGAAGGGGGTAAGAATCTCTCCTCAATAATTAAAGTTTCTCTATGGTGCAACTTTGTTCTTCACCAACACAGGAACACGCCCGTCCGACTCCAAGTTCGGCAAAGTTAAGAGCTGAAATCAAGCTCCCCACTGAGCCCTGCATCTATCGCTTGACTCTCAGTTCAGCTCTTGCCTTACTCACAGTCTGGAGATGTCCGCGGAGACTCCAAGAAGTCCCGCCATCTACTGAAAACTCACAGTTTGGCATTTGCTGTACTCACAGTTCGGAGATGTCCATGGGATGTCCCGGAGGCCCAACCGTTTATAGCTCGCCTCCTAGCATGGCGAACCGGCGGCTCTGCCATCTCATGAAGGAGGTAAGAATCCCTCCTCAATAATTAAAGTTCCTCTCTGGTGCAACTTTGTTCTTCACCAACATAGGAGCACGCCCGTCCGACTCTAAGTCTGGCAAAGTTAAGAGCTGAAATCAAGCTCCCCACTGAGCCCTGCATCCACCACTTGACTCTCAGTTCAGCTCTTGCCTTACTCACAGTCTGGAGATGTCCGCGGAGACTCCAAGAAGTCCTGTTATCTACCGAGGAACTCATAGTTTGGCATTTGCTGTACTCACAGTCCGGAGATGTCCATGGGAGGCTCCGGAGGTCCAATCGTTTACGACTTGCCTCCTAACATGGCGAACCAATAGCTCTACCATCTCATGAAGGAGGTAAGAATCCCTCCTTAGTTAAAGTTCTTCTCTGGTGCAACTTTGTCCTTCACCAACACAGGAACTCATCCGTCCGACTCCAAGTCCGGCAAAGTTAAGAGCTGAGGTCAAGCTCCTCAGTTCAGCCGAGCTGAAGTCAGGCTCCTCAGTTCAGCCAAGCTGAATTCGGCTGAAGTCAAACTTCTCAGTTCAGCCGAGCTAAGGTCAAATGAAGCCGAGCTGAAGTCAGGCTCCTCAGTTCAGCCGAGCTGAAATCAAGTGAAGTCAAACTCCTCAATTCAGTCGAGCTGAGGTCAAATGAAGCCGAGCTGAAGTCAGGCTCCTCAGTTCAGCCGAGTTGAAATCAAGTGAAGTCAAACTCCTCAATTCAGCCGAGCTGAGGTCAAATTAAGCCGAGCTGAAGTCATGCCCCTTGATCTAGCCGAGCTAAAGCCAGGCTCTTCACTGAGCCCCGCATTTATCACCTGACTCTCATCCAGAGATGTCCATGGGTAGCTCTAGGGGTCCAAACATCTACGGCTCGCTTCCTAGCATGCCAAACGAGCAGCTATGCCATCTCATGAAGGATGTAAGAATCCCTCCCCAATAATTAAAGTTACTTTTTGGTGCAACTTTGCTCTTTATCATTACAAGAGCTCATCCATCCGACTTCGAGTCTCACGAAGAAAGCCCGGGACACAGTTCCGGCACAACGGAACCCAGTTTCGATACAAAATCCCGGAGTCTAGTCCGGATGAAAGCCCATAACCCAGTTTCGGCACAACGGAATCCAGTTACGGCACAACGGAACCCAATTCCGGTACAAAATCCTGGAGTCCAGTCCGAATGAAAGCCCGAAACCTAATTCTGGCACAACAGAACCTAGTTTCGGTACAAAATCCCGGAGTCCAATCCGGATGAAAGCCTAGGACCCAGTTTCGGCACAACGAAACCTAGTTCCGGTACAAAATCTCAGAGTCCAGTCCGGATGAAAGACCGGAACTCAGTTGCAGCACAACGGAACCTAGTTCCGGTACAAAATTCTGAGTCCAATCCGAATGAAAGCCCGGAATCCAGTTCCGGCACAACGGAACCCAGTTCCGGCATCTAAAGACCAGACACCCCGGCACCTAAAAACTGGAAACCCCGGCACCTAGAGCCCGGAAACCCTGGCACCTAAAGATCGGGAACCCTGGCACTCCAAGACCAAAAACCCCGGTGCCTCAAAACGGGGAATGCCAAAAGTCCCACATCGAAAGCCATGAAGCTTTTAAAGCCCTGTATTCAAGTCGCCAAGCTGGAATCAAGCTCCTATCCAAGACCGAGCTCCTGCTCCTCAGACCTTCCAGCAGCTTCTACGCCCTCATCAGAAGCTTTGAGGAGTGCTCTGAGCCCAACCATGTGCCCGGCCATGTGTATGTGCACCCAAATTGTGCACCTCACCAACCTCTTCCTCCACAGCACCGCCTTCTGACCGGTCAAAGAAGAGTCAGACTGAAATGCCAGCAAATGCAACTAGCCTTCAATCAAAATACCTGCGGGCAAGTTTCAGAAACACCACCTTCTACTCTGTTTCGCAGGTCACTCCCCGTTCATAAAAAGGATAGCCATACTCGATCTAGGCTCTTAAACACCAATGGCTAACCTCCGGTAAGTTCAGTTCCACCTAGCGACTGACTTTGTGTGACCAGTACAGGGCCCGCCAAGGTACAGAGCCGAATGGAAAATGGTACTCCCTTTATCCAAAATGTTAAAGTTTTGGACTCAGGGAGTGGGGGCATTTGTTACAGTAGTAACCAACCCATTCGACCCTGACACAATGATGGGTCCGCTTGAAGAGATCAGTCCCTGTGACCGTCAGGTCGGTACCTTGGCCAGCCCACTTCGACTAGGCCAAGTCAACACCTCGGCCGGCCCGCGTCGGCCTGGCCAGGACAGTACTTCAGCGAGCCCGTTTCAGGCAAGACTGGGGCCCAGCCAGGCTCACGCCCGTGGCATGACCCCGTGCAAGTAGACCCGCACGCCCACCTCGGCAACTGCACCCAGCTTGCCCGCAGGAGGCCTCCGCCTCGCCTCCATCCGGTCTGGAGCAACCCCTAGCCAGCAGGCCCGCGCGCCCACCTCAGCTCCTTCCATGCCCGCTCCAGCATCCAGCCGACCTTGGCACGGTGGCTCCCAGCTCAGCACGCCCGCCTGGCACACCCGCGACTCAGCCCCGCACGATCCCTGCTCCGCTCCCGGTAGGATGCCACCTCGGCGAGCCCAACTCCAGCCGGCCCCGCCTCGATCCTGCTCCTCCATCTCACCTCAGCGAAGTGACCGGGATGGTGCCCAGTCTGACCGAGGGAGGACTCCGCCCGCCCCGGTGCCCAGTTCGCTCGTGGGAGGCCTGCACCTCTACTCCAACGCTCAGGCACCCCAGACTCATGCCCGCACGGCTCCGCCTGGTGTGGGGGGCAGCAAGGCTCCACCCCGCATGGCTCTGCCCGCTCTAGCTCGGCCCAGCGGGACCCCGTTCGGTCCGGCACTACCTTGCCCCGGGTCAGCTCCGCGCGGTGCACCCCTGCCCGCTCCGGCTTTGCCTACAGGAGAGCAGCCCAGCTTCGCACCGTGGCACGCCTTCCTGGGACACCGTGCCCCAGGTCCAGCTTCGGCTTTGGCCCAGCTCGGCACGACCATGGCACGTCCGCGGCACGCCTGCGGCATCCCCAGCTAGGTCCGCACCTGCTCCACGCCCTAGCACGCCTTGGTCTGGCTCCGCTCTCCCATGGTCCGGCTCTGACCGGGAGCAGTGCATGGGTCCACAATGCATGGGTTTGCACCCACGTGCATGGAGCCTCGGACCCCGCCTTGATCGACGTACTTGGAAACCTCTACAGGTCTTCTCTCGGTCCGCATGCCCGCATGGCAACCTGAAGTAGCATCCCAGCCAACTCGGCACTTCGACGCCTCAGCCCAGCTCGACCACTGAGAGTGTCGCACGGTTATGTCTCATCCACGTGGACCCGGTACTCTTTCCAAGGATCCCCACCCACGTGGGTCCTATGGCACGCCACCTGACACACCGCCTATAAAGAAGGTTTGCATTCAAGCTTTCCAAGCCACTATTTACATTAATCAGGAAATAGTACCCTACTCAAGGCACTGTACCTCTGCACCAACTTCCTGAACCACCCAGAGGAGGAAGGTTCACCAGCCCATCATGGCCTTACAGGCTATCCTAGCCTCACAGGTCCTCATCAAGACCAGCGCTTCTCCCCCGAACGATAGGAGCCATTTGTCTATATAAAGACCAGCATGGAGAGGTAAGAGACAACACACTCTCTTCATCCTTATATTATATTCCATTTTTATCATCCTCTGGAAGCAGAGAGTCCCCCAAGCTCTCTACCTCAGAGGTCATCTATTTTTCTCGATCGTCCCACTGACTTGATCGTCGGAGTGTCTTTGCTAGAATCCCCGGCCCAGGTCTTCCCTATTTTGCAGGTCCGCCCGACAGAGGGATGATACAGAAAAGATTGCTCCTCACTGGAGAGGCCCACAGGAGGACCACAGCACAGCTTCAAGCCCTTTTCATCCCTACAATGACCCCTCCGAGCACGGCGACTCCACCGAGCCCCGTGATGGAGGGTATGTTCCCCTTGATCGTCTCCGATCGACGAGCCCGGTGATGCTGGCAAGGAGTCCACTCACCTAGACCACGTAAGAAGCTACAGGCCACGGTGATCTAGGCGGCAACACCCTCCACTGAGGCCGACAGAGGAGGTGAAGGTGGCAGCTGATGGGGGTCGCGACGAGGGGCCTTGCCCCTGTGACCTTAGTGGTGTTTGACAGCAGCCTGCTCAAAGGTCGAGGATCGGCTCTCCTGGTCGGCTGACCTGACCCACTGTCTCTTTGCCGGGATCCGGTGGCTTCCCCAGCGATCTGTTGTGGCTCGCGGTAGTGAAGACCTTCCTTGGAAGGATCGTAGGCTATCGCAGGGTGCAGCGGCTTGGGCCACGGGAGTTCCTGGCTATTGGTGGGTGGCTAGGGATCGGTGTTGATGCTATAACTGGTGCACTGCTACAGTCAGTAGCTACATTTGTTAGGCGAGTGCAGCCAGCTGAGCGTCCGCTGGAGGCGGTTGCAGTGGATCGGGGAGCTCCCTCTCTGGACTGTGCGGATCCCCGCGGGAAGGGGGATCCCTCGCATAGCTAATGGAAACCTCCCTCGCACGGGTCATCACCATGTTCTTGGTGGGGTTGCTCGCAAGGGGATTGGCTCGAATCAAAATATATCTTGCCCCCCTTCCTGGCACGCCAATCTGTTGCTGCCCAACCGCCGTGGCCTATAGCTGGAGACCATCTCGGACCGCGCCCTCATCGCTTGGGAACCTACTGCGTGCCCAGACCTACAAGACAGAGGAGACCAGGGCCGGTGATCCCAGCGAGGGCACTCTGATGCTAAAATCAGTGGCGATCCAGGGGAACAGGTCCTCCCGGTCGAGCCCCGTAAATGGACTCCATGCTAGGAGAAGAAACTTATGTACTTGGAGAGTATGAATGGGTTGAGAGTGAAGCGAGGGAAGTGGCAGTGAAAGAGAGCTCAGACTGAATGGTTGTGTCCGTCGAGACCCTTCCGGTGGGTCTCTGGTAGCCTAAAGCACTTGGCCTCTCGGTTGCTCTCTTGTATACCGCCCCTTCCACCCGTTTTTTACTTACCTTCTTCTTGGAACCTTGGAGAACTCTTTTAAGCCAGGATGGCTGCCAGCCACCTACCTTGGGATCCTTCCCTTGCTTGCAGGCATGTGCGGTGACATTTCGTGTCGTGTGTGAGGTGCCTTTTTTCCATTCGTGTTAGAGAACAGCACCGTGCGCTCAGACCCTCCTTCTGGTCGCTCTATTTTGGAAAACCTAGTAGAGCCTCGATCGGGGGGCAGCTACCCCCTGGATTCGAATCTCCTGGATTGACTTCCTCTTTTAGGTGGTACAGATGGTTGGTCGGGAGTGCAACGCCTTGATCGGGGGACCCCTTCCCTTTCGGTGTAAGTGGTAGCTGGGATAATTATTGCTGCCTGGCGGGTGCCCCTCCGTGGTCCTTGGGCGGCTTACCGCTGCTCGGGGAAGGCGGCGACGTCCCTCAGCCACCGGTCCCTTCATCCAAAGTGGGGCCAGCTTAGGAAAGAGGAACTCGATTTCGACCACGGCGTCTCGACTTCGACCACGGCGTCTCGACCTCGAGGGAGCCACCTGGCAAAGGAGTCCGGAGAGACCAGGAGCTCAACTACGGCCAGGGTGTCTCGACCTCGAGGGAGCCACCTGGCGAAGGACTTCAGAGAGACCAGGAGCTCGACTTCAGCTAGGACATCTCGACCTCGAGGGAGCCACCTAGCGAAGGAGTCCGAAGAGAGACAGAGCTCGACTTCGACCAGGGTATCTCAACTTCGAGGGAGTCACCTGGCGAAGGAGTCCGAAGAGAGGCGAAGCTTAACTTCGGCAAGGGCATCTCGACCTCGAGGGAGCCACCTGGCGAAGGAGTCCGATGAGAGACAGAGCTCGACTTCGGCTAGGGCATCTCGACCTTAAAGGACCCACCTGGCGAAGGAGTCTGAAGAGAGACGTCCAATGTGACAGCTTCCTCCGACGTAGCATTTGATTGGGTCTGACATGGGTTCCACGTCAGCGATCCTGCCACATCACATGGTATGCCCCCGTGCCCATGCAAGTTTTGCAAAATACTGTTTCACGATAAAGGACTAGTCGTCCAACCCCGTATCAATGCGCAACTAGCACCCTTCGATAGACCGTGCCTTTCCCCATGCCCACACGTTCATCGCCTCCATTCGAAAATGTGCAGCCTCGCTGCCGCTCGTGGCCCATGCCCAATCGTGCTGTGGCCGATGGTGCCCGCACGTGCGAAATGCGTGTCTTGACCGCCATGCCATGCTTTGGCACTGGACACGTGCATCGACCACCCTGACATTCTTTACTATATTAAAATATGTTACTTGATAATTATTAAATTATTATAAAAACTCAGTATATAGATTTAAAGTTTTTTTACAAACTATAGATTACAAATTTTGTAAATCTATATTACATGGTTAATATAAAATATATATTATAAAGATTAAAAAATCAAAATTAATGTATTTAAATATGTTGTGTATTATAATGATAGGAATAATAAAGTAATAATTAATTAATATTTAGTCTACATTACGAATTTGATAAATTAATTATTAAATGACATTATTTATAAATAATATAGCATATTTTATTATTAGATATTATAATATAATATCATTTAAAGTTTAGATAATTTATTGTATAATTATTATAATAAATATTTAATCAAAAGAACTTTTTCCATCCTCTTCCATCTCTTTAACTATAATAATTAAAATTTATTAATATATAAAATATTAATATATTGAAATATGTGATAAGCTAGAAATATAATATGCTTGTAATAAAAAACTTATCATTTTAAAATAATGAAATAAATTTAATCATTATTTCAAAACATAATAATATATATTCATATTTCTTTACTAAATTTTTTTGTCTTTATATTTTCATCTACATATTTTATATTTAATTATTATTTATTTTAGCATTAACAATATATATTATTTTCTTTATTTTTTATATAATAAATATTATATATATTAACCAAATAATTAATCAAAGATTCTTAAAATTTTTCAATTTTCTCAATTACACCATCAAAATATAAACAAATATATATTACTACATATCCATGTAATTAAATATAATTTTTATTCTTGTCACATTAACAAATTATATTTTAATCAATTTTCAAAATACATAATTAACATACAAGCACCAAAAATAAATATATTTTGCTAACATAAAAAAAATAATTATAATTATAATTGCATAAAAAATAACAATAGTATAACATTGTAATATTAAATTTCAGAAATTAAATTACTAAATATAAAAATAATTATATCAAGCAAAAAATTGTAATAATAATATTTAAATAATTAGAACAACATAAACAAGTAACAAAATTACCTGTAATGCCAAATAGAAAATAATAAATTTTTATTTTTTTTGGACCGGAAGACCTTGGCTGCACTTGGACCGGATTTTCACAACGGAACCGGAAATCAACTTGAACCTAACCTCATTCCACTTGAACCGAATCTAGAGACGACAACAAGCCAATAAGAGGATCCAGACAAAACCAAGGAGCTGTGGGGCAAGGAAGAAGGTAAAGTGGAAAGAAGATGGGACCTGGGACCAGGGAGCCAGAATGGGGCCGGGGAGCCAGAATGGAGCCAGGGAGCCGGAGTGGGGGAGGAGAGCCAGAGTGGGGCAAGGAACAATGGGGTCGGGCAAGCCAAAATGGAAGAAATGGGGGGGCTCTATATGGCTGAGAAATCATCTTTTTTTTGCTAAAATGGTGTATTCATTAAAAAGAACGAGAGTGAATACAACCCAAAAGGTCCGAAAGGATGATATCCCTAAGCTGTACAGGAAATGCCCGCCAATTGGACCAAAGAGTTGAAATAGAATGACGGGCGACAAAAGAGGCAACCCAATCCGCAGCAGAGTTTGCCTCCCTGAAGATATGGCCAATCTGAATAGAGACACAATCCCATAATAGAAGACCAATATCTTGAATGACAGGGTGAGTTGATGAAGCTCTCGGCGACTATCGAATCCAGGAAATAACCGTCATCAAATCTCCCTCAATAATCATACGGTCCAAATGGAGGTCCGATGGGCATACCTGATACTGGCCCAGGCGGCATACAGCTCCATCGTAGGGATGGAAGAATCAAGAAGAGGAATACCTCCTACACCCAGAAAACCCAAGCGATGGTCTCGGATGACAAAGACAGCACCCCCTAATCTCTCGCAAAGACTTTCATCAAAGTTGACTATGAAATAGTACAAATTCCTGCGGTAGCAAATAATGTCTCCAGTAACGCAAAGCTTGCACCACCACATAAAATTCCTTATCATAGGTAGAATACCTAAGCTTAGCATCATTAAGTTTTTCACTAAAGAATGCTATGGGATGATTCTCTTGGCTTAGGACTCCACCTATTCCTACACCTGAAGCATCACAGGCAACCTCAAATACTTTAAAAAAATCGGGTAATCTCAGAATGGGTGCCTGGGTCATTTTATCCTTAAGATCTAGGAAGGCTTTATGGGCTGACTTAGTCCAATGAAATTCTCCCTTCCTAATATAATCAGTGATAGGAGCAGCTAAAGTACTAAACCCCTTGATGAATCGCCTATAGAAGGTAGCCAAGCCATGGAAACTTCTAACTTCATGCACATTGGTTGGCTCTGGCCAGTCTACTATGGACCTAATTTTCTCAGGATCGGCTGCCACGCCGTCAGGGGTTACTACAAAACCAAGAAAGATAACTCTACTAGTCATGAATTCACACTTCTTAAGATTACCGTAGAGTCTCTCATTCCTCAAACTTGGCAGACTGCTCTAAGGTGGCCTAGGTGATCTGCTGGGGTCTTACTATAGATCAGGATGTCATCAAAATAGACCACCACAAATTTTCCTATGAAAGCTCTAAGTACCTGGGTCATAATTCTCATGAAGGTACTAGGGGCATTGGACAACCCAAAAGGCATAACAACCCATTCATAAAGCCATCCTTAGTTTTGAAAGCAGTTTTCCATTCATCCCCGGGTCTAATCCTAACCTGATGATAGCCACTTTTGAGATCAATCTTAGAAAAAACCATTGCACCAGCCATCATATCAAGCATGTCATCTAGTCTAGGGATGGGAAACCTATATTTGATTGTAATTTTATTGATGGCACGACTGTCAACATACATCCTCCACGTGCCATCTTTCTTTGGGGTCAGTAAGGCTGGGACTGCACAAGGGCTAAGACTTTCTCTAATAAACCCCTTCCTCAAAAATTCTCCAACCTGCTTTTGCAGTTCTTCATTCTCAGATGGATTCATCCTGTAATGGGGCAAGTTAGGCAAAGTCGCTCCTGGGATTAGATCTATGGCATGCTGGATATCCCTAAGAGGTGGAAGGTGGTCTGGCAAATCCTCGGGAAAGTCATCCTCAAATTCTTTTAACACAGGTTTAACTTCTTGAGGAGGCTCTGAGGGTTCCGAAGTTCTAAGTTCCTTAGCAGTCAACATCCAGATGGGTGAACCACTATGAATTTCTTGTTCTAGATCCTTAGCACTGATTAGGTTCACTCCAGTTTTCATCTCCTTAACCTTACCGGCTCCTTTAGTTACCTTGTCCTTAGGGGGAACTGAATGGATCGTAATCTTCTTCCCATTGAAACTAAAGACACAGGTATTGGATTTTCCTAAGAGGGTGGCATCATGATCATACAACCAAGGTCTTCCGAGAATTATACTGCTCACCCCCATGGGTAAAACATCGCACCAAATCTTTTCGTGATAAGATTGCATTTGGATTTGGACTTGACATCTAGACTGGATGGGTATGGAGGTAGAATCTACCCAAGAAACCTTATAGGGGTTGGGATGGGGAACTGGGATTAAGCCTAACATCTTGACAGTGCTAGTAGAGATGGCATTTACACAGCTCCCACTATCTATGATGATCTTACATACCTTATCCCCTAATTTAAGAAAAGTCTGTAGGATGTTAGTCCTACGCCAATCCTCTTGAACTAGATTCTGGGATAGGATGCATCTTACAACTCCTAATTGGTCAGATTCATTGGGTTCCTCCTCTCCTTCATACTCCTCAACCAAATTCATTCCGGCCTCATAAACTTCTTCTTCAAATTCCTCACTGGGCTCGGAATTATCATTCTCTCCCTCTTCTATGTAAAGGGATCTTCGTGGGCACTGGCTAGCAACATGACCTACCTTATGACACTTGAAACAGGCTATGGCAGTACACTGATTGGAAATGTGACCTGGTTTCTGACACTTAAAACATGTGATATTTGAACTAGGGGTTCTCTGGGTGTCAGGTGCCTTACCTTTGTCCATGGGTCTAGGGGCAGAAGTACCCTGAAAAGGTTTACTAGGGATAACTTGGCTAGGTCCATTCCTTGGGATTGGGGCACTAACCCTAGAAGGTATAGGTCCTCTCTGAAATTTCTCAGTGTTTAGTGCAATCTGGTAGGCTTGGTCTAGATCAGTAACCTCTCTCAGAAATAGTTCTCTCTTGATTTCTTCCCTTAGTCCAGCCCTAAATCTAGACAAAGTGACTTCGTGGGCTTCACTCACATCACATCTCATTAGGTATTCATCAAAAGTAGTTATGTAGTCTGAGACAGATTGGTTTCCTTGTTTCAGGTTTTGCCATTGGTCTAACAGGTTTTGCTGGTATGAAATGGGTAGGTATTTATCTCAGTTTTTCTTTCATACCCTGCCAAGTGGTTATGGGCTCAACATTCCGTCTCCTAGTGGTTAGCTCAATGTTCTCCCAGTATAACCTAGCTTGACGCACTAATTTCATCTTGGCAAACTTGTATTTCCTCTCCTCAGACATAGCATACCACTCAAAGTATTGGTCCATCTCACCCTCCCAATCAGAATACACCTTAGGGTTCAGACTACCATCAAAAGTGGGTGCATCTAATTTGATGTTCCTGATGAACCTATCATCTCTATCTTCAGGCTCTGGGTCAGGCCTCCTATGATTAGGTTCAGGATCTCTATATAAAGGCCTTCTAGGCTCCTGATGTGGGTGAGGTTGAGGCACATTAAAATCGGGGTCAGGAGTCCAATTCCGATGCCTAGGTTCTTCAAGTACTTGGACTCGGTCCCTAAGTTGGGTAAGATCCTCATGAATTTGTGCGCTAAACTGGGCCACAGTGTTTGTCATATCCTGATTCATTTTAGCCATACTTTCAGTAAGAGTTCTGATCATGGCCTCTAAATCAGGTTGGGTTTGACCAGGTTGATATGGCACTCCGTTTCTGGTAGACATGATGATTCAAGCAAGCACACAAAATGAGACTAGACTAAATCGACTACTGGATCACTAGACCTAGAGTCCAAACTAGATGCCCAATCAGAGTGGCAAGCTAGCCTGTAGTAACTCAGGACTCAGCCAGGCAGGTGTAAGGGGAGTGTTAGGTCCTTGATTGCCAATCCTAGACACCAATCAGTGATTGGCCAGGTAGGCGGACCAGCACACAAGCCCTTCGGGACGTAGTCCCTAAACCACCGTTCTAGACACTGAGTGCTAAGCACACACAGAATAACTCGGCAAACTGACTCAACACTAGCCTAGACCCGACCAATTGGTGTCCCTAGCCCACTAGGGCAAATTAGGTCTAACTGATTTTAAATTAGGTCTAGGTTCGAATGATTGGATGGTGGTTTTGGGCTAAGGAGAGGTAATCAACTCCTCCCCTTATCTTAGATGCTCAATTGCCCTTTAAGTAAATTATGAGATGATCACTCCAAAAAGAATTGAATTGCAGAACACAAAAAACAGAGTTGCTATATTTTAATTCTCATAATTTTTATAGAAACCAATAAATCACAAAAAAATTATGGAAAATAGGTTCAATTATACTGGTTTCAACGAAGCAAAGATCATGCAATTCAGAGTTTTATACAGGGAGAAATAATTTAGACAACAGGGAAATTACGGGCTGCAACTAGATTGTCTTCCCCGTTTATAATCCCTGCTATGAAGTTATAACCCAATGGATCCCCTACACGCCCTAGGAACACCCCGTGGAATGGGAGGAGGAGGCTTGCGCCTCGCTTAGTTCCTAGGACCGGACGTCCTGGGGAGTCTACTTCGAGCAGACAAAATAAAAAGAGAACAATCAAAACAAGCAAGCAAGCAAATCAGAAACCCTAGACTGGGCTCTGATACCAAAAATGATGCAGAACAAATAAAGGAATGCGATGCGGAAGTAAATTAAGATTAACTAATTTTTTTGTTGTTTTTATATGTTTGTAGAAGTTGGCTTCAAATCAAAGAAAAGTTAACCTAACATTGAAAGATACTAATATGATAATTGAAAGCACAATTTTAAGGAAACTAAATTATCAGAGTAGTTCAGAAGCAACGGATCGCTGGGGGTTGAGAAACTCCAAGACCTAGGGTTTCGCTCCAAACTTTCAAAAGAACAGAAATAACGAGAAGAGATGGTTTATCTAACCAGACAATGATCTTCACAGATTTTGGTGGAGGAACTCTCCCGAGCAGATTGTTGGATCCCGGATTCAGATATCTTCGTAATGGATCCTCCAATACTGGTCCTTTGGTCGGTTGGCTTCTCCTGAACTCAAGATCTAGAAGAGAAGAAAAACAATTGATGGAATCAGAGAGTCAAGGGAAAGATTTACCAGGTTGATGAACTTGAAGATTGAAATTGCTGAAAACTGGATTCTCCTGGATGTTGATGTGATTTTCCTTGGAACTTGCTCTGGATCTGAAGTTGCCGGACTGGATCTGGATAAAGGTGGACGGCCTGGACTTGTAGAGAGAGAGAGGCCGTGGGAGATGGATGGATCTAGGGTTTGATGGATTGAAAATAATGAAGGGTGGCTAGGGTTTTGGAATTTCAAGTGGCTAACCTAGGGTTTTGGATAAAGATGGAGATCTTTCACCTCCTCAAGGCTCCAATGGAACCCGGATTACCCCCTCACGGAGCTCAACACTTAGAATAGTGCGGAAGAAGAGAAACCTAGGTCACTCAACACAAGAGAATAGCAAAAAAATAATTTTCTTCATTGATTTTTAAAGTTACAAAGAGAGGTCTATTATATAGACCTAAAATTTTCTCCAAGCTTGTACAAATTCCCATATGGGACTAAACTCCTCCAACCACTAGATTAGGTAGAAAATCTTCTCTCTTGGCCGACCAAGAGTTCAAAAAAAATTGGGACGGCCATAAAGAAATTTTTTTTGAATTTTTTTTGGTGCCTCCTTTGGAGTTGGATTTGGATTTGGAGTCCTCTTCTTCTTATGGTATTTCTTCTTTTCTTCCACTCCAAGTTAAGCTCTTTGATTTTGATTTGAACTTCAATTAGGAGTAGGTTGGATGTCCTTCTTTGATTTCTTCTCCAAGAGAAGTCTTCTTCCTTCTTTGCTTAGGTAAAATAGGCAGGTATGGACGCCTCCTTTAAAGTAGCCTCCAATTTGATTTTTTCTTCTTTGGATGTGGGGACCATGACACTGGGATGCCTCTGTGGTGCCTCCTGGACTCTGGCGTGTGCTCGGAGTGTGGCTGGGCGTGTGGCTTGGAGTGTGGCCTCCACTTGCTTGAACCTTGATTTGATTGGAAGACAAATGTGGCACCATTTTGGACCAAATTGAAACCACATTGGGACTTGCACTGAGTCAACATGACTCAACAAAATTTAAATGGTGACTCAATAAATAAAATAAATAAACTGGTTGACCAGGTCAACCTTTATTACAAACCCTAATTTCTCGGGCAATGTCAATCAGAGATCCAAATGGAGCTCTGAAGTCTTCTTCTGAGTCTGGTGCCCGCACCAATCGGAGCCCTTGCAAGCATCTCCCTCCAAATGGTCGAACAGTGTCTGGGAGGGTAGTAAAAGCCATCAAGAATCGCACAATGGTCACCATACCGAGCCCTAATCATAGATGACCACATACCATCAGGACATAAGAAATATCTGGCAACGTGCCTTTCGAGAAGAGTCTCTCTCCTGGTGACCAAAGAATGAATCCCCAGACCACCATACCGAATCGGCTGACAAACAGACTGCCAGCTCACCAAATGAATCCTCCAACGATTTGAAGTGGAATCCTAGAGGAAAGCCCGGATCATCTGCTCTAATTTGAGAATAAAGGTCTTTGGGATAACAGCATTAGAGAGCAGATAGATTGGAAGAGAAGTAAAAATAGAACGAATAAGGGTAATCCTATCCATAGAAGAGAGGGATCTACCCTGCCAACCATGAATCCTATCATGGACTTCCTGAAACAACGAGGAACACTCAGCCCTAGAGAGTCTGGATACCAAAATAGGCACACCCAAATAATTGAGAGGACCATGGTGCTCCACAATCCCTAGGGTATCCAAGATCCTGTGATGTATCTGAGCAAATATCTTTGGACTGAAATAAATACCCGATTTATGGAAGTTAACTCTCTAGCTAGATGCCAAGCAATAGTCCTCGATAATCCTCCGAAATCCCTGAGCACAGACAACTGAAGCTCTACCCAGGAGTAAACAGTCATCTACAAATAAAAGATGCGAAATTGAAGGAGCACCAGGAGCAGAAATAAACAGTAGGATGATTGATTCCCGCATCGCTGCTCGCAATGCCCTAGACAAAAAGTCAGTGCAGATAATAAAGAGGGAAGGGGAGAGGGGATAACCTTGCCAGAGGCTGACCGTGGAGGTGAAGCACTCAGAAGGGGACCCATTAATCAGGAGAGAAAAAGAAGGTCCAATAACACAGGAGAGAATCCAGGAGATCCAAGCCTGATGGAAGCCAAAGTCCTGAAGAGCCTTGAGGAGGAAGTCCCAATTAACTCTATCATAGGCTTGCTCCATATCAAGCTTGACGACCATTAGACAATGATGAGTAGAGGCACGTCGGAGATCCGACATAAATTCATGGGAGATAAGCACATTATCAAAAATACATCGGCTGCCAACAAAAGCCCCCTACTCCAGGCAAATCAACTATGGAAGAATAAGCTTCATCCTGGTGACCATAAGTTTAGTACAGACTTTATAGAGAGTGTTTCATAAACTGATTGGTCTATAATGACCAGGCTCCGAGGCATCAAAATGCTTGGGGATAATAGCAATGAATGTCTGCTTCCAGAAATTGGGCATATAACCTGAAACAAAAAATGATTGCACAGCTTCAACAAAATCAGAGCAGAGGATGTCCCGGTATTTCCGAAAGAAAAAAGGAGGATAGCCATGAGGACCAGGGGCTTTATCCTCCCCCAAAGACCACAAGGCAGACCAAACCTCATCTATGTACACCGGAGCCAGAAGAAAAAAATTATGAAAAGGAAAGACAGTAACAGACGGGGGATAAGAGGAAAGAGAGGGAGTTATAGGGCTAGAAAACATCCATCTGGATCTAAAGAATATCAGGATCTCCCTCCTGATAGCCTCCTCCTCTAACCACTGACCATCAGAAGATCACAATACATGAATAGAATTTTTGTGTCTTCAAATGATGGTGGCCTAATGAAAGAAGCGAGTATTCCTGTCCCCATCCTGTAGCCACTGAACTCTAGATTTCTATCTCTAGAAGACCTCCTGATGACTAAGAAGAGTGTGATGCAAAGAGAGATGGGAACGAAGAGTCTCCATATCAGTTTGAGATAAACACCCCATCCTATCCTCCCTTTCCTGCAAGTCACGAATAGTGCATTTTACAGTCTTTAACTTATTTAACACATTACCCACCTCAATCATGTTCCACCAGAGTAACCATCTCCTGAGGAGCTCCAATCTCCGAGAGATATGGTAAGAAGCATTATCCCGGACAAGAATTCATAAGACCTCTCTGGCAATATCTCTGGACTTTGGATAAGAAAGCCAGAACTTTTCAAATCTGAAAGGAGTAGACCTCCGAGCAAAATGATCCATAGACAGCAGAAGAGGGCAATGGTCAGAAGCAATACGGTTAAGGTGACGAACCATATGAGCCGAGTACAAGGAAAGCCATGATGGAGTTGCATACACTCTGTCCAGTCTCTCCTAAACTCTGGCAGCACCGGACCGGTTATTACACCAGGTATAGCGAGGATCGACGAACCCCAAGTCAACCAAACCAGAGTTGTGGATAAAGTTAGCAAACTCCAAAGAGGCAATATCATCAGCACAGGGTCTTCCACCTCTTTTATCCTCAGCCCGATCGATCACATTGAAGTCACCAGCAACCACAGTAGGAATTCCTTGATCGATCAAAACCGAAACCTCTTCCCAGACCACCCTCCGCTCCCTATACGATGTATTAGCATAGATGTTGCATAAAAGCCAAGAGGGCCGATTAGGTTCATAAATTACAATAGCAACCATTTGAGAGGAGCGGTGAAAAACCTCAACTTCGGCGGCCCCCAAATCCCAAGTAACAATAATGCCACCGGCCATACCATGAGATTCAATAACATAAAAATCTCAATCCCTAGGAAAACGACACCGAACACACTCGAGACTGGGCCTAGACAGCCTAGTCTCCAACAGAATACACATTTGAGGATGATATAATTGGAGAAATCTGCCATAAGTAGATAGGAAGGCGGGTTTCCCCGCCCCCCGAATATTCCATACCAAGAGTTTTATTACAAATTAAGAGGACTTGGTGCTCCAGACCCCTGTCCAGCAGCATCCCCAGAGACAACAACCATGGGGGAATCCACACCGGAAGTGGCAGACCCCTGGACAACACCCTTAAGTGGCACATGACCCTGTTGAAAGCCCACAGAAGACCCCCCAACAGAACCCAAAGCTTTCTTCAATTTAGCAGATATAACCTTGTGACCTTGCAAATCTCCAAGAGAGTAAGAACCACCCATCATGGTTGCAGGGGCATCAACCTTCCGGCAAATCATTTCCCGGGTTGATGAGTGGAGGTCACCCTTTGACTGAGAAACTCCATCTCGCTTCAGCTACCCTCCCATAGGTCCTCCAGATCCTTTCACCTCCAACCCATGGACTTTGGGAATAGCAAACTCCTGCTTCAGTTGATTGGCTCCCTACCCTACAACAGCCTCACTATGCAATTCCACAGAACCAGCATGCACACTAGTAGAGGACATAGCAGTCCCAGTAATAGGAGCAGCACCCTCAGTTGGCACCTTCGCCCTCACCATTTCAGGAGTGACATCACCAGGCCGATAGAAGGCAGCAATGTCCTTTCCTTTTGCCCCATTATGAGATTCCATACAAGGTTTGGGGGAACATACCTTCACCTACTTCAGATAAGAGAGAAGAGGGGCAATCCGAAAGCCTGGGACTGGGAATAGGCAACTCCTGTGGGCTACGGACACGTTTAAGAAAAAGGGTGCCGTAGTCCACCATCTACCTATCACGTGGGCTGGCCTCAACCACAGGGCTCAGGTCCATACGACCCCCCAACAAGTCCAACGAGCCAAAGCCCATAAGAGAGACATCACCCTCCCCAAAATAGTCATCTGAACTCACTCCCAGAGACCGGCGACATGCCAACTTGGTTGACTTCTACCAGCTGTCGGAATCTAACAATAAGCTCAGAGAGGAAGGGATCACAGTAGGTGACGAAAGCGGCGGGGAAGAAGAAGTGCGGTCAGAGGTGAGTACCTTATCCTTGCCAAGGTCCCTCCTCACCGGCGATGGAACCTTAATTGGTCGAGGTTGACGAACCCGGCTGGTGACCAACCAGGGACCAAACACTGGCTAGAGCACAGCATTCGGTTCTGGCCCTTCCATCGGTGACTTCGCTACTGAACCATTGTCAGTCTTCCTGAGGTTAGCATTCAATTGCTGAGAGGTAGCAGCAACAGCTGTAGCAATAGCAGCCGGCATCAACACATGTTCGAAGTTACATCTCTCCACCTCATGACCCATTCGCCCGTATTTGAAGCAGATCGGTGGCAAGTTTTAAAAGACAAATTGTTGCCAAAAGTCCCCGACCAACCCACGAATCAGAATGCCAGGCTTGAGAGGTTTACTGGCATCCAGTTCCACCTTGACACGGGCATAACCCATTTTTTAAAGATTACCCGTGAAACCGTCGATGGAGAGAACCTTGCCCGCCCTCGCTGCCACCACCATGATCGCCTTTGGCTCCCATAATTCCAGCGGTAGGCCTAGAAGACGGAGCCATACCACTATTTTCTGGACAACATTCCTTCTTGGCACAAAGTTCGGAACCCATTCCTCCATGGCCAGAAGTTGTCCACCGATAAACCACGGCCTACCAGACTTCACCCTCCTGCACTCCGTCTCCATCTTAAGCCGAACAACCAGATGATCTTCAACCAAAGGAAAGATCTCAGGGTCATAATCCAGGCAGAGCTTGGACCATACCTCCTTGGAGATCACATCGGTCGAAACACACCGACCTAAGCTCCTAATAATAACTGCCAGACCCTCCCATCATCGACGGGAAGCTTCCGAAACTATCATCGGCAGCTCCAGCACTATGGAGAAGAGCATTTGGAGTTGCTCGATCTCCTCCAGCGATATTTGGTGAAACGTTCATGTAGAGCTCCGAGGAACTCCCTGCATAACCTTAGACCACGATCGGTCATCCACCCCATCTCTCCGATCCCCCTTACCATCCACCGGTTGCTTCTCGTCGCTGCTAGCCATCGTCTTCGAAGATCAAGGCACTGTACACAAAAACCCCAAAGAAGATCGCCTAGGCACGAAAACCAAGTCAAAGCAACTCATGACGACCGCACTAGCTGAGAAATCATCTTTGCCAAAGATGATTTCAACTGAAATCAGCTTTGGCACACGCAATTTTAGCTTGGGTGGCCACGTGTTGACACGTGTCGTCGGAATTTTGCCATGTGAACAAAGGGCACATAGTTTGGTAATTATATTACCAAACACCTATTTTTATAAATATTTTTTAAATTTACATTATTTTTTAAAAAAAATCCATGTTTACCCATTTTTCCTTTGTCCTTTTTTAAAAAATTAAATATGTTTCCTCTATCTAAGCTACTCTTTCATTTTCTAAAAAAAGAAACCCATGTACTATTTTTTTTATTAGAGAAAAAAAGCACCTGATACTTGAGCAGTCTTTCATGCAACCTTCCTACTTTTTTAATGAACAAAAATCATATAAGATGGATATTATAGAATATTATGGGACGAATGTTATAGTTTATTACATTTCTTTTAACATTAATATTCAATAATAAATATAAAAATCAAACATATTTTTTATTAATAAAGTTATTAATTTTATAATTATAATTTTTTTTAATTTTAATATATTTTTTTATTGATGTATACTACATAATTATATGATACACACTAAATAAATTAATTATTAAATAAGTTAATATATATAGCTGATTAAATCAATATATAATTTCTAGAATATAATACTCATCAATACATAATACATGATTAAATAATACATACTTAATGGCTTACTAATACATACTAAATAATACATACTTGATAGCTGAAACTTTTTCGATATACATTCAACAATAATTCAATACATATCTATAAATAAATTAAAATATAATATATTAAATATAGTATTTATCAATATACGGTATGTAACCAATTGATAAACACTTAGAAAAACATTCTTTCAACATTCCAATACACCTCTAGATAAATTGATATATAATTTTTAAAATATAATACTCATAATACATAGACCAAATGATATATATTTGATGACTTATTGATATATACTATAAACTTTTTTAATACATGATGTAGCAAGATCGCTGACGTGGGATAGCTGTCAGATGCTATGTCAAAGAAAGCCACCGCGTTAGACGCCGCGACAATTTCCCTGCTCGGACTCCTTCGCCGGGCTGAGCTCTCCCAAGATAATGAGACCGCACGTCGAAGCCGAGCTCCATCCTTCGCCAGGTCAAACCCACGAGCCTGGGAAGCCTAGGCCGGAGCCGAGCGGCGCCTCCCAGATCGAGCCCCTCTTCGAGGTCGAGCCATCTAGTTCGGACCCGCGCTCTCCCTCTAGAGCGAGCCCCTCGGAGATCGAGCCCCGTGGTTGGAGTCGAGCTCAGCCCTCCTCCGCCATGTGGAGCCTCTCTAAGGTCGAGCCCTCTAGACCGGGCCCGCACTCTCCCCTCCAGAGCGAGCCCCTCGAAGATCGAGCCCCGTGGTCGGAGTCGAGCTCAGCCATCCTCCACCACGTGGAGCCTCTTCGAGGTCGAACCCTCTGGACCGGGCCCGCACTCTGCCCTCCAGAGCGAGGCGCCATGCCTTCCCAGCTCAGGCGTAAGCACCGACGGACCAAGGGACAGCACCGCCATCCCAGGACACCGACGAGCCGCTCGAGGATTGCACTGAGACATCCACCAGGCATCAATGACCACCTGCAACCACTGGTTACACCAGAAAGGGGAGAGGCCCACTGATCGAGGCGCCACGCTCTCACCAACTACCTGAACCACCCGAAAGAGAAAGTCAACTAGGAGATTCGAATCCCGGGGGCGGCGGCCCCTCGATCGAGATACTGCCAAGTTTCCCGGAATGAGGCGGCCAGAAGGAATGTCAGAGCATATGATAGCTTCCCTTATCATGAATCAGGAAAGGTGCCTCGGGACACCGTCGTACGTGCCTGACAGCCCGACGGAGATCCCAAGATGAGCGCCCACCGGTAACCTAGACTACAAAGCCCGAAGGAAGCAAGACAAAGGAGGTAACATGCAATACCATTCAAACATAAGTGCAAGCTCAACAAAAGAGCATGGCACCACAAGCAAATCCAAGCAAGGACAGGCGGAAAGGCCACACAGAGAATCCCTCTAGCTAGGCTGCTCTTCCCCCGACACACTTGCGTCCCACTCTCACACCATTCACTCCTCCTAGCATGGAGTCCATCAAGAGGGGCTCGATCAGGAAGATCTGTTCCCCTGGATCGTCACTGACTTGACCGTCGGAGTGCCCCCGTCAAAAACCTTGGCCCGGGTCACTAACCCTGTTTTGTAGGTCCAGGATCACCGGATGGCCAGACAGCGAAGGGAGCGCACTCCGGTGCTGACAGTAGCTATGGACCACGACGATCTTGGCGGCAACAGATTGGTGCGCCAAGAAGGGGGGAGCTTATGAACAGTCGTTGATCTAGCTCATACCCCCTCTTTTTACAAGCAAGTTCCACGGAAGGATGGTGATGACATGAGCGCGAGAGGCCTCCACCAATTGTGCGGGGGACTCCCCCTCCCGGGGGAACCCACACAACCCAGAGGCGGGGCCATCCACTCCGATTCAACCACCTCCAGCGGAGTCTCAACTGTCTACACTCGCCCAACAAATGCAGATCCTTGCCACATCAATGCGCCAGCTTCAGCACCAGCACCAGTCCTTGGCTACCCACTAGTAGCCAGGGACTCCTGTGGCCCCTGCCATGGCCCCCCGCAATAGCCTGCGTTCCTTCCAAGAAAGGCCTTGTAGCCGCGGGCCATCACTGACAACCGGGGTAGCTATCAAACTCCGGCGAAAAGATAACGAGCCAGGTTTGCCAACAGGGAGAGCCGCTCACCAAACCTCGAGCGGGCATTATCCAAGCCCCACCGAGTAGGAAAAGTAAGACCCCCCGCCACGGGTTCCATGCACCCATGTCACCTTCTTCGTCTCCTTCGACGGAGGGGTCCACTGACGAAGCCATCAGGCGCGCGACGGAGAAGCGCCTGGAGGAGCATGACTGTAAGTTGGCGGAGTTATCCCGTCGATTTGCCAATTTATCGGGCTCAGCTAGCGAGCCAGCAGGCTACAACGCACGTCCCCCTTTCTCCCAAGAAATCCAAGGGGAGCCGATTCTGAGTCGATTCCGTATGCCGCAGGTGGATCCTTACGATGGGACCACCGATCCCCTGGACAACCTGGAAAGCTATCGGGCCCTCATGAGGGTCCAAGGGGCCACCGACGCTCTCCTCTGCATCGCCTTTCCTGCTACTCTCTGGAAGGTAGCCCAGGTGTGCTTCACCCGCTTGGAGCCAGAGAGCATCAACTTTTTCACCCAGTTATGGCAGAAGTTCATGGCCTACTTCGATGCCTGTCAGAAGTTGCCATGAGAGGCAGATAGCCTCTTCTCCATCCAGCAACAGGACCGCGAGCCATTGCGGGACTACATGGCCCGCTTCAAGGCTTCCGTATTGGAGATCTACAACCTTGATGAGCCAGTTGCTATGCTGGCACTAAAGCGAGGGCTCAGGAGCTCCCGCCTGACCTACTCGCTCGACAAGAAGCTCCCCAAGACTTATTCCAAGCTCCTCCTTCGAGTCCAAAAGTACATCCGCATCGAGGAGACAGATCGTACAAGGCAAGAGCTCGACGGGAAGCCACTGAAGAAGCCGACCCCCACCGAGATGCCCGGAACCCAGAAGCTAGGACCTCGGGCTCCGAACTCCCGAAGGGGGCCAAGATCGAAAAGCGTTCCTATTCCCGAGAAGAGTTACACCCCCCTCCTTGCCTTCAGGATAAAAATCCTCATGGAGATCGAAGGCGAGGATTACCTAAGACGCCCACCTCCGATGAAGCCCTCCACTGGCCATAATAAAATGAAGTACTGTCGATTTCACCGCGACCACGACCACGATACCAAGGAATGCCGCAACCTCAAGTGGAAAATTGAAGAACTCATCAAGAGGGTCTACCTCAAAAGGTTCGTGAGGGGCATACCTCAAGCAGAATCCTAGGCGCTCGTCGCTCTTCCGCCAGCTCCAGCAATCGACAACCGCCCTACCGAGAAGCCGGTAGGTATGATCTCCTGGGGAGCCGCACGCACGCCCAAGAAGGCCCGGGGGGCAGGGGATCTTGAGAATGTACTCCCCTTTATGAGGGAAGGAAAAAACGATGGAAAAAGTGTAAATAATGATGTCGTGGTCGTCGAGATGATGATCGCGAAGCATCCTATAAAACACATCATTGTTGATAATGGAAGCTCCACATATGTACTTTTTTATGATGCCTTCTCCAGGATGAACCTTTCTCTCGATCAGCTCAAACCTGTGCATACTCCCCTTGTTGGTTTCACAGGTGATTCTGTAAGGATGGAGGGAGAGATCACTCTTCCAGTCACTGCCGAGACTCCACCTCGGCAGAGCATCGTTATGATGACTTTCATGGTTGTCAGGCTTCCTTCCGCCTACAACGTGATCCTGGGCCGACCCGGGCTCAACCTGCTTGACGCCGTTGTCTCCACCAGGAGACTACTTGTACAGTTCCCCACTCCCTACGGTGTCAGGGAGATGAGGGGAGCACCCCAGCCAGTGCAGCACTGCTTCAAAGCCCTCCCTGGGGCCAAGGTCCCCGAGGACGATCCCAAGGTAGACGATCTCGACCAAAGGGCTCAAGACCCCAGGGGAGGCCTGGTCAAGCACCTGCTCTCTTATCCGCTCGGAGATGACCCCACGAGGACGGTGCAGATTGGAGCCCAGCTACCCGAGGAGAGGGCTCAACTATTGGAGTTCCTGCGGGCAAGCACGAATGTATTGCCTGGACAACGGTGGACATGCCAGGTATCCCTCCTGACATCATTACTCACAGACTGAGCGTTGACCTAAAGCACAAGCTAGTTCGGCAGAAGAAGAGAAGCTTCACCCCGGAGAGGCAGGTAGCTATCAAGGAGGAAGTGGACAAACTCCTAGCCACCGGTTTCGTCCGGGTGGTCCAATATCTGAGCTGGCTGGCGAACGTGGTGATGGTAAGGAAGAACAATGGCAAGTGGAGGATCTGTGTAGACTACACCGACCTCAACAAAGCATGCTCGAAGGATAGCTTTCCTCTATCGAAGATTGACCAGCTGGTGGATGCCACCTCTGGGCCCAGACTACTCTCCTTCATGGATGCATTCTTTAGATACAATCAGATCCGTATGCACCCAGAGGACGAGGAGCACACCGCCTTCATCACCGACCAAGGGATATACTGCTACAGGATAATGCCCTTCGGTCTGAAGAATGCAGGAGCCACGTACCAGTGTCTGGTCAATAAGGTCTTCAAGGACCAAATTGGCCGAAACATGCAAATGTATGTAGATGACATGCTCGTCATGAGCAAGCCAAGCTCGAACCATATCGCTAACCTCGCAGAGTCCTTCCACAACATGCAACAACATAAGATGAAGCTGAATCCAGCGAAGTGCACCTTCAGAGTAGCGGTAGGAAAGTTCCTCGGCTTCATGGTCACCCAGAGAGGTATCAAAGCGAACCCAGAGAAGGTCCAGGCAATCGTTGACATGGAGCACCCAACCTCCAAGAAGCAAGTCAAGCGCCTAACAGGGCATATTGCTGCCCTAAGCCGATTCATCTCGAGGTTGGCTGGCCGTTGCCTTCCATTCTTCAAGACGCTGCGTAAGATGCACGACTTCATCTGGACGGAAGAGTGCAGGACGACCTTCGAGGAGCTAAAGAAATTCCTCGCCTCTCCCCCGTTGCTCTCCAGACCGGAAGGGGGGAGGAGCTCCTACTCTATCTGGCGGTTACACCCAGGGCCGTCAGCTCGGTTCTCGTCCATGCGAATGAGGACAAATCCCAGAAGCCGGTGTACTACACCAGCAAAATCCTCCGCGATACGGAGATCAGGTATACTCGCTCCAAGAAACTCATTTTTGCACTAATAATATCTGCTAAGCGCCTCAGGCCCTACTTCCAAGCGCACCCAATAGTGGTCGTGATGGACCAGCCCATACTTAGCTACCCCGAGATCCTGGAAGATTGGCCAAGTGGTCCCTGCTGCTTAACGAGTTCGACATAGTATACCAGTCGAGGTCCTCGCAGAAGGCCCAAGTCCTAGCTGACTTCGTAGTCGAGAGCACCGGGTTCGCCAAGGAGCCAAAGCAGACAATAACGGAGCTCGGATCAGAGGAGGAACCTTAGATCCTCCAAGCGGACGGTGCATCCAACTCCGGCGGGAGTGAAGCAGGCCTCATCCTCGCCAACAATGACGGGGCTATGACAGAATGCACCCTCCACTTTAAATTCGCTGCGATAAACAACCAGGCAGAGTACGAGGCACTCCTCACGGGCCTAATGGTCTCCCGCAAGCTGGGTGTGCAGAATTTGAAAGTCTTCACTGACTTCCAACTGGTTGCCGGAGAAGTCTTCGGAGAGTATGAAGCCAGGGGCCACCAGATAATGAAGTACCTAGAGCGGGTCCGCTCGAGCATGACAGGCCTTCGATGCTTCAACATCTTTCACATCCCCCGTGAGGAGAATGTACGCGCGAATGCACTGTCCAAACTCGCGACCCTACCGGACTCTTCACTGGGGCGTGCCTACATCGAGTACCTCGAAAATCCAAGCAACGAAGGCGTAGACGAGGTGCATCAAGTTACCCCCAAGCCGAGCTAGATGGACAGATATGTCAGGTACATCACCGACGGTTCCCTACCCGAGGACCACATAGAAGCAGCCCTCGTCAAGAAGATGGCCTCCCGGTTCGTTCTGATGGTGGGCCAGCTCTACCATCAATCTTACTCCTACCCGCTCCTGAAGTGCCTCAAGCCCGCAGAGGCAACCTTCGTGCTCTAGGAGATACACGAAGGCCTCTGCGGAAATCATGTGGGAGGGAGAACGCTGGCTTATAAAGCCCTTCGCCATGGATAGTTTTGGGAGACCATGAGGGAGGACGCCACTGACTTCGTTAAAAGGTACGATAAATGCCAGCACCACTCCCACGTACAGTGCCAGTCGGCGGCACCGATCTCCCAGCTCTCAGCCCCTTGGCCCTTTGCCCAGTGGGGGATGGATATCTTAGGGCTATTTTCCCCTGCACCAAGGCAGTGAAGATTCCTGCTGATGGCGATTGACTACTTCATCAAGTGGGTCGAGGCAAAACCACTAGCCCGGATCATGGAAGCCAATGTCCACCAATTCTTCTAGAAGTCAATTATTTACCGCTTCAGACTCCCCCGTTGTATCATCACTGACAACGGGCAACAGTTCGACAATCGGGAATTCGAAGGGTTCTGCGCCGAACACAGTATCCAACACCGATTCATCTCGATAGCTCATCCTCAAACAAACGGGAAAGCCGAGGTGACTAATCGGACCATCCTTCAAAGGCTCAGAACCAGGCTGGACCAAGCCAAGGGCAGGTGGGTGGAAGAACTCCCAAGCGTTCTATGGGCCTACCACACAACGCCCAGAACGGCAACCGATGAGACGCCCTTCAACCATGTTTTCGACATTGAGGCGATCATCCCGGTTGAGCTCGGCATGCTCACGCTACGAGTACAACAATATGATGAGGCACGGAACTCGGCACACCTCCTGCTCAACCTGGATCTCCTTGAAGAAACAAGGGATAAAGCCCGGCTACGAATGGCGGCATACCGGCAACGAGTAGCCCGGTACTACACACCCGGGTCAGGCCAAAAGTTTTCAGACCCGGAGACTTGGTGCTATGCCGGGCAGAAGCATCTCAACCCCGGAGTGCAGCAAGCTCTCACCGAACTAGGAAGAACCTTATAAGGTGGCCAAGGCCCTCTCACAGGGGGCCTATTATCTCGAGCATCTCGACGACGTCAGGTTCCCTCGAACGTGGAATGCCTGCAATCTGCGAATATATTATCAATAATGTAAGGCTTTCCCCCAATAATAATAATAATGATTTTTTTTTGCGCGAGTATCTATCTGCCTTGCAGGAAAACCTCCAAGACATCTTCGAGCCCAGCTCCGAGATGCCAAGACCTGAGCCCGGCCCTCAGGCAACCTTGGACCGGGGCCCAGCTCTTTGGCCAAGGGATCTTCAAGCCAAGCTGCTCTCAAATCATCAACATCTTCGAGCCCAGCTCCGAGATGCCAAGACCTGAGCCCAGCTCTCAGGCAACCCATGACCGGGGCCCAGCTCTCCGGCCAAGAGATCTTCGAGCCAAGCTGCTCTCAAATCATCAACGTCTTCGAGCCCAGCTCCGAGACTCCAAGATCTGAGCCCAGCTCTCAAGCAACCCAAGACCGGGGCCCAGCTCTCCGACTAAGGGATCTTCGAGCCAAGCTGCTCTCAAATCATCAACGTCTTCGAGCCCAGCTCCGAGACTCCAAGACCTGAGCCCAGCTCTGAGACTCCAAGACCTAAGCCCAACTCTCAGGCAACCCAAGACCGGGGCCCAGCTCTCTGGCTAAGGAATCTTCGAGCCAAGCTGCTCTCAAATCATCAACGCTTCATGCCCAGCTCCAAGACTCCAAGACCTGAGCCTAGCTCTCAGGCAACCCAAGACCGGGGCCCAGCTCTCCGGCCAAGGGATCTTCGAGCCAAGCTGCTCTCAAATCATCAACATCTTCGAGCCCAGCTCCGAGACTCCAAGACTTGAGCCCAGCTCTCAGGCAACCCAAGACCGAGGCCCAGCTCTTCTGCCAAGGGATCTTCGAGCCAAGCTGCTCTCAAATCATCAACGTCTTCGAGCCCAGCTCCGAGATGACTCCAGGACCTGAGCCCAGCTCTCGGGCAACCCAAGACTGGAGCCCAGCTCTCCGGCCAAGGAATCTTCGAGCCAAGCTGCTCTCAAATTATCAACATCTTCGAGCCCAGCTCCGAGACTCCAAGACCTAAGCCCAGCTCTCAGGCAACCCAAGATCGGGGCCTAGCTCTCCAGAAGAAGGAGCCTCGAGCCTAGCTCCAAAGCATCCAAGACCTGAGCCCAGCTCTCGGGCACCCAAGCCCGAGGCCCAACTCTCCAACACCAAAGCCTCGAGCCTAGCTCCAAGGCATCCAAGACCTGAGCCCAGCTCTCAGGCACCCAAGCTCGGGGCCCAGCTCTCCGGCACCAAAGCCTCGAGCCTAGCTCCAAGGCATCCAAGCCCTGATCCCAGCTCTCAAGCACCTTGGACTGGGGCCCAGCTCTCCGGCCAAGAAATCTTTGAGCCCAGTTGCTCTCAACTGCCAAAATCTTGTACCCAACTTGCCAACACCGAGGTCTGGTGGCCAAATCCCAGACAAGGTGGAATCCTCCTCTCTGATCTCACCACTCATCTCAAAAAAAAAAAAAAAAGGAAAGAAAGAAGAAAAAAGAAAGAGAAAGAGGAGAAGGAAAGAAAGAGGGTAAGAGGGAAAAAGTCAGGTAATGCTCGAGAATAGGTAGCAAGAAAATTCTCATTTTATTAATAAAAGTTAGCTACAAATATTTTGGGTCCCCGACATGCTAGGTGACCCCGACCAAGTACAAAAAGAAAAGCAAGAAGAAAAGCTACTCCACTCTGGCTGACCCCCTGGCTGGGCTTTGAGGCTGTGAGGTCCCATTTCCGAGAACCTCTGGCTGAACAGCTCCAACCTTGGGTGGCCCAGTCTTAGCCTCGACTGGCGGGGAAGGCTCGAAGGCAACGACTTCCTCAACACCCGCCTCCTGGCCCGACTCCATGTTCGAGGCTAGGGGATACCTGAGACAACTGTGGCCCTCGTTAGGAACGAACGTCTCAACTCGACCGTGCAGGAACATGAAGCCTTTGTAGAAGGAGTCCGACGTCGTTTGGTGAATCTCGACGATGAACTCCTCCGAGGCCTTGTACCTGGCGACGGCCTCTTCCGCATCCTTCGTAGCCCCGATGGCCTCCTTCCTTGCCTCGGCGGCCTCCACCCTAGCCGCCTCCGCCGACTTGGCCGCCACCTCTACCGCCCTCTCAGCCACGGCCAACCTCTCCTTCTCTGCCGCCAGCTCAGCCTGAGCAGACTGAGCGGTCTCCTTGTACCTAACGGCTTCGGTATTGTACCACTTTAGCCTCTTCTCAGCAAGGGTGAGCTCATTAACATTCTTCTTCGAGTGGCTCCGCTCCAGGTCAAGGCCCCCCCGGAGCTCCTTCGCTCGCCCCTCAGAGACGGCGAGCTGCTTCTACAGGTCCTTGACCTTTTGCTCGGGAGCTCCGTTCACCTCGGTCCTCTCCTTCAGGCTGGCCTTCAGTGACTCGATCTCAGCCGCCCACTGCTGTTCACTGCGCTGCCAGTTTCAACAGCAGTCTCTGATGACGAGGGCCTTGGCACCGATCTGCACCATGCAAAAGGGACCAAACGATAGTTATTCAACACCGACATGAAGAACAGATGGAAGGGAAAGCGGAGACCCTCAGAAAAGGTCTCCTCATAAAAAGCAATACGGCCCAGGCCACTGGAAGTAACCCATTCCCCGGGATGGGGGATCAAAAATCGGACAGAGTGCGGGATGCTATAGACATCCCGGATGGTCTCCAGTTCCTCGGCGGTGATAGTCGAGGCAATCACGCCAAGACCTGTGGACCGGACGGACTCAGGAACAAGTTTAGAAGAGGGAGGAGGACGAGAAGGATGAGAAGGACTGGACCATGGTTCCTTGATGAGCACTGGACCAGGAGGGCACCTCCTACTGAACTCGAATCGAGTCGCATCCTCCTCCTCACCGGAAGAAGAAGGAGACGCTGGCCTCCGCTCAGAAGGACTAGCCTCGCCCTGGTTGGTGGTGGGGCGGAAGCCCGAGCCAAAGCGAGACATCCCCCAAGAAGGAAGAAGCAAAGAACTCGAAGGAGAAGATGAAGGGACGGACTCAATTCGAGGGAAACCCTAGACTCAAAGGAAGGACCCTACTCTGACAAAGGAGGAAGAAAGAAGAAGCTAACCTGGTTTCTTAAAAGATCTGAGGCAACCGGGAGGAAGAAGAAGGCTCAGGTACTACAGCGGGCGCAAAGAATTCAAAAGAGTACATATTTTGGATAAAAACTTTTTTCATTTCGAAGTGACCCAGCGCATCCGTACCGTTACGACCCCTTCGCCAACGGATTCGCGCCACGTGCCAGCCATCAGTGAAAAAGGCACCCTGGCCGCTCAGAATTCTGTGCCAACATTAACTACTTCTCGGACGTGGTCACGTGGCACCCCCGCACTGGCTTGAAGGACCATTCCACGAAGCACCAGCAATCATGGCCATCATTGCGCCAGATCTTCACCTTTCCATGTCAGCATCACAATTACTCCCTTTGGCTCGAGCGCCGCGTACTAACGAGCCTCGGGAGTGAGGGGCAAATGATGTGGCAAGACCACTGACGTGGGGTAGCTATCAGACGCCACGTCAAAGAAAGCCGCCGCGCTAGAGCCACGTCAATTTCCCTGCTCGGACTCCTTCGCCGAGCTGAGCTCCCCCAGGACAACGGGACCGCACGTCGAAGCCGAGCTCCGTCCTCCGCTAGATCGGACCCGCGAGCCCGAGACACCTAGGCCGGAGCCGAGCGGCGCCCCCCAGATCAAGCCCCTCTTCAAGGTCGAGCCATCTGGTCCGGACCCGCGCTCTGCCCTCCAGAGCAAGCCCCTCGGAGATCGAGCCCCGTGGTCGGAGTTGAGCTCAGCCCTCCTCCACCATGTGGAGCCTCTCCAAGGTCGAGCACTCTGGACCGGGCCCGCACTCTCCCCTCCAGAGCAAGCCCCTCGAAGATCGAGCCCCGTGGTCGGAGTCGAGCTCAGCCCTCCTCCGCCACGTGGAGCCTCTTCGAGGTCGAGCCCTCTAGACCGGGCCCACACTCTGCCCTCCAGAGCGAGCCCCTCGGAGATCGAGCCCCGTGGTCAGAGTCGAGCTCAGCCCTCCTCCGCCATGTAGAGCCTCTTCGAGGTCGAGTCCTCTGGACCGGGCTTGTGCTCTGCCCTCCTCCACCGAGGCGAGCCCGCGAGCTTGGGACGCTTAGGTCGGAGTCGAGCCCTGCCTTCCCAACTCAACCCCCGGCTCAGGATGTAAGCACCGGTAGACCAAAGGACAGCACCGCCATCCCAGGACACCGGCGAGCCGCCCGAGGATTGCACTGAGACATCCACCATGCCGCAATGACCACCTGCAACCGCCGGTTATACCAGAAAGGGGAGAGGCCCACTGATCGAGGCACCACGCTCCTCACCAACCACCTGAACCACTCGAAAGAGGAAGTCAACCAGGAGATTCGAATCCCGGGGACGGTGGCCCCCCGATCGAGGTATGCCAGGTTTCCCGGAATGAGGCGACCAGAAGGAATGTCAGAGCATATGACAGCTTCCCTTTTCACGAATCGGGAAAGGTGCCTCGGGACATCGCCGCATGTGCCTGACAGCCCAGCGAAGATCCCAAGACGAGCGCCCACTGGTAACCTAGACTACAAAGCCCGAAGGAAGCAAGACAAAGGAGGTAACATGCAATACCATTCAAACATAAGTGCAAGCTCTACAAAAGAGTATGGCACCACAAGCAAATCCAAGCAAGGGCAGGCGGAAAGGCCACACAAAGAATCCCTCTAGCTAGGCCGCTCTTCCCCCGACACACTTGCGTCCTACTCTCACACCATTCACTCCTCATGGCGTGGAGTCCATCAAGAGGGGCTCGACCAGGAAAATCTGTTCCCTTGGATCGTCACTAACTTGACCGTCGGAGTGCCCCCGTCGGAAATCCCGGCCCGGGTCACTAACTCCTGTTTTACAGGTCCAGGATCATCGAACGACCAGACAGCGAAGGGAGCGCATTCCGACGCCGACAGCAGCTACGAACCACGACGATCTTGACGGCAACAATATATATCCAATAATTATCCCATTCATACATATAGATAAATTGATACATAATTTTTCAAATATTATATTTATCAATAAATAGCATATGACCGATTGATATATAATAAAATATTCATCAAACATCCTAATATATATTTTTAGATAAATTAATATATAATTTTTAAAATATGATATTTATCAATATACAGTACAAGATCAAATAACATATATTAGATAATTTACTAATATATATTATATATTAATAAAAAGTATATGCTAAAAATGAGAAAGAAAAAATTGACATAATTACAAAACTAATAACTTTGTCAGTAAAAAATATGGCTTTTAATTTTTATATTTAAAATTCCTGTTAAGAAAAACATAGTAAACTATGAGGCCAGTCCCATTTGATATTCTATAATACATGTCCCATATGATTTTTGTTTCTCTTAAATAAGATATTGGCATCTTTCAAAAAAATGTTAATAGAAGTTTTAAAAAATGAATAAGATATTGGCAGCTCTGCGACGACGAGTTACATTCAAAAATACATATTATTGGGTTACAACGGGCATTCTATCAAAAAGGCATCTTCACCGAGAATACATTTGCATTAATCATGCCTTTCTTTGCCATTTGGTTAAGATCAAGTGTGATACATTTGTGTATCTCACTCTCAAATATGTTACCTTCCAATCATTTATTGATGTCCAACAACAATAGCATTCTCATCTTGCTGTAGAAAATACACAAACACAACACATTACCCTGATGAATTTAGATGCTGATATTGACATGCTCTCTTCATATTTCATTACAGCAAAATTTTGGACACTATAATACATTTAGTGCTATTTACTGTACAGGAGTGCAGAAAGTTTCCTCAGGAAGAACAAGACAGCATGCACACGCCTGGCCTGTAAGCCCATGCAGGTGGCAAGCGTGCATACTTCTCCATTCCTGGCTGTTCATCATATGGATGTTCCACAAGTTTCAGTAGCCTGCGAACTTCTTCATAGTCACCTAGTTCAGCAGCATCGATGGCACTTTGGCATAAATAATTCCGTAGAATATGCTTTGGGTTAATTGAGTCCATTGCCACCTTTCTTTGTTCATCTGGAATGCCACTCGCAACCAGCTATTAAAAAATAGGAGCAAAATTGTCAAAAGAAAACAATCAGATTTATGAAATTATTCTTGTATTTCATGAAAGTTCCAGTAATTATAAATTTATAATTGTGCACTCCAATGTTTAAAAAAAAATTCCAAAAGTTCCTAGTTGCACCCGTGCTCTCAGAATTTCGTATGAGAGAGAGAGAGAGAGAGAGAGAGCAATCACTAGAAAAGAAGAGAGACAGCAGTAGGCATGTAACCATAAAAAAGAAACTGAGTTGTGAGGATCGAACCTCAACTTTTCACAAGAAAATGTATAAACAATCGTAGAATAACAAACAGAATATAGGAAAAACCATCGCTGAAAATTACCTCCTCAATATAGGTTTGCATCCAGATGGTCCATGCTTCTTTTCTCTCCTTTCCAATGTCTAGCAGCACAGCTTTAAGAGGAACAAGCAGCTCATCTTTTGGAATCTTAGGGTCTGCTTTGATGTTAGAAAGCAACCGAAAAAAAATTGTATAGTCAACTTTATCAACAGCCATGTTGTTGAGGAGCTTGTTTGTCAGCTGCTTGTTGTACTTGGATAGACCAAGTTTTCTTGTCATCACTGACTGGTATTCATCCATGAATTTAATCCCATATCTGCAGAGGCATAAGAACAAGCATCACTGACAACGGACAATAATATAAATCATGATTGAACAATGAATGTACAATACCTTTCCATTGCATAATTTGCCTCCTCTTTACTAATCAAATGTGCAGCAGATAAAGTTGCAGTAAACTGTGCAATGTTCCACAAGCCAATATCTGGCTGGTTGGCGAAGGAGTATCGTCTTCCTGGAAGGTCAGTGGTATTTGGAGTATAACTTGGATCAAAAGCATCCAAGAAACCAAAAGGTCCATAGTCAATTGTTAGACCCAGCACACTCATGTTGTCTGTGTTCAGCACACCATGGGTGAAGCCAACACCTTGCCAGCTCGCAACCAAGGAAGCAGTGAGCTCAGCAACCTCAACTGACCAGGCTGATTTGATCCATAGCAAATACATTAATAATGATTACAGCCTTCCAGATGAATTTCCTCTTTTACTTAATAGTACATCATATGTAGAATAAAGAACTTGGCCAACCAAAAATTCCATATGTAGAAGAGTATTACCTGCATACTTGTTAGATGTCAAATCAACTCCTGAAGAACCCTCCTGGCTGACCTCAAAAGATATGTCATCACTTTTGCTCATCTTCTCTATGTGAGGGAAATGATGGCGGATAGCATAATCTGACAAAGCGCGAATAGTGTCAAGGTTTTCTTTTCCCCTAAAAGCATGGATTTGGTAAGTACCAAAACGCAAAAAGGACTGAGCAACCCTGCAAATAATTGCACCCGGTTCCTCCTTAGGATTGCCACTGCAGGGACAACAACCAAGAAAAATGAACAGTGATATCTCCAAAGAAAATATAGTTCGAAAAACCATTGAACAAAGTACACAGCATTACTAGTGTAGCACAGAGAGATTTCACTCAGAATTTAAAAATTATACCTTTTCCCAAGATATAGAAATATGAGCATCCTGAAATGATCACGTGATCCAATTCCAGTGGTAGAATCATAAGGTTTTCCTTTATTTATAAAAAAAAATTGCTTCTTTTAAGAAAGTTTTCACAGTCAAGTATTGAACATCCTTTTGAATTAATGGAAGTTATATATTTTAACGTATCCACGTGTGGCCAGCACCTCCAGGTGCAACAGTGAAAGTTTTCCTTGAAAATCATACCAATGTGATGATACCTAATCCACAAAAATGTACATAATGGTGCCAGAAAGCAGGTGCGAACAATGCAAATTAACGACATACTCATAAAACATGTCCCGAGTAACATATTTGCCAGTTGTAACAAGGCAAAGCGCACGAGTTGTAGGAATTCCCAGTCCATGCATTGCTTCGCTGCATAGGAATTCACGGATGCTACTACGCAAGACTGCAAGGCCATCTGCAAATCGGCTATAAGGAGTTGTCCCAGCACCCTTAAGCTGTAACTCCCACCTTTCACCTCGAGAATTTAAAAGCTCGCCGAGGGTTATTGCACGACCATCCCCAAGCTGGCCTGCCCACACACCAAACTGATGCCCGCCATAGCATTGAGCATAGGGCAACCTACAGAACATATTTCATCTTATCTGTTAATGTAGTGTTCCACTAACACAATATTTAATTTAATTGGGAGAGTACAGTGAAGGATCAGATTGACAACTAACCCTCCCTTCAAAGGCAGTGCTCCGGAAAATATTAGCGGGAAGTCTGGTCTTTCAAATCTGTAAAAAAAAAAAAAACCCAAAAACATGTGGATGCAAGTCAAAAGATGACTTGATGCCTGTAGCTTATAATCCAAGGTTCCAAAGAAGTCGTTCAAATGCTATCCAGCCAATATATGACATCAAGAAGGGAAAATAATTGTTATTACAGTCAACTAAAACATGCCAAATTCCTAGCATTCCAATAGAAAATAATTTCAATGTGAACAGGTGATCACTTGCATGGAGTGCATCCATAATGTTCTTAACCAGAGCAAAACAATAAGGGATGGCAAGCTCTTTTTCTATTATTATTACTGAAGAAGTGACAACATCATGCTCATAATTGCATAGATGGAAGCAACAAATTCTTTCTATCATTTCATCACCAAAACAAGAAATTATGAAATATCTAAGGATCCGTTTGGTTTGGGGTAATCTAGCATGAGAAAATAAATTCTATGTCAGATTACCATGTTTGGTATGAAAAGTAGAGGACAAAGATAGTAAAAAAAATGGTGGGTCCTATGCTTATTTTCTTGAGAGAGAAGGTAAAACAAATATCATGGAGGTTTGGTATTTTGCAAATTTCCAAGTGATGGTAATCTAGTATTGACAAAGATATTTCCAATAAAATTCATTTATGATCATTGAATTTGTTTTGATATCTTCCCAAATTTATTAAATAAAGAGCTTTTGCAAAATAATTAAAATATAAATGGTATTACACAAAGGATTATATGATTATAATCATTATATAAAAATTAATTAAACATGATAATGCTATTTTAGTATTAAAAAAATATTTTTTATTGATGGATATTTTTATAAATTTGATCATATTTCTATATAAATTACCTTTAACCAAACGTAGTAATCTTTTTTCAGTATCATTTTCCAAAAAAAATTTTCCACCAACCAAACATGATAAAAGTTATTTTTCTTTGCAATCATTTTTCTAGAAAAATGATTCCCAGAAATTGTTAGATTATCCCGTAATTTAACATATCCCAACCAAATGGACCCTAAGGGAGAAAAGGAAGTAACCATTGTTATCTTAGAAGAATCCAGTAAGGAATGGGATCCCGTTATTTGACCAACACCATTCTTAATTTGTTAACAAAGCCAAACAAGTCAATAATGTAAAATAAGTAGAGCTGCCTACTCTTTAGGATCCAAATCAACCAGCTTGGCAACAGAATCTGACCAAGCTACAAGCTCAGGCTTCCCCACTTCGGCTGATGGTGATACTTTACTGTAACATGCATGTAGCACCTGGAAACCATATGACAGACAAGTTCATCACTTCCTAAACAAGAACCATAGTCTATAGTGAATATACCTTAATCAGAAATGATAAATTAGAGCATACCTACAATGTCACAACCTATGTTTGCTAGGATAGAAATGACAGATCTAGTTTCAACATATTGTAATATCTAATTTTGCAAATTTCAGAGAAATAAGAGTTCATATAATCATGAACAAGTGCAAATGACATCAGACTTCATAAATAGCATATGTCAAATTTGAAAGCCATTTGCTTATATGTTAAATTACTTCTATCACTTAGGCTCCTGGAAGACATTCCTAGGGTAGATTGTATACTATATAGCTTCTTCAAATCAAAATGGTTTGAGATTATCAAACTGTAACAGTTGGTTCACATTGACAACAAAATAGGATATATACACTCATATGAGGGATCAAGTTCTCTCTTCTTGTGGATTCAAATTCAGAATAGAAGGTTCATGCTGGAGACATTTTCACAAGTTCAATATCAGACAGCACATACATTGACTTACATCTAATATTACAAGTCCATTACATCCACAGTCTAAATGGATAAGATGCAGAAAGCAGTATGCATATGCCTGAGTGCACTACTTAAGGAGAAAGCAATTATAGATTATAGTTTGAATCTTGAGTACTGAAATAGTGGTGGTTTACATTGCCATTTTGTACAATACTTCTGTTACAAGGCTACCTGGACAATAAATTGATGTTTATTGTTACAAACTTGTACCAATGACTACCAATCCACAACAGCTTATCACAACATATTGCATATATTTATTATGACAAAAGTTGGCAAGTGTTAGTATCGCATCTTATTACTGTCCAATTGATGGATTATCCATGCATACAATATATTATGATTTATCTTAGAATAGTGATCATTGGTCTAAGCTTGTTAACTAAAAATTTTTAATAGCATGCAGAATCAGTAAGTTCTCACTTTAGACTTGAGATTTGTTTTAGAATTTTGCATCCTGATATAAGCTAGTTTTTGTTAGATCAAGACTCCTAGGATTAGACTTCTTTAAATAGCTTGATACTTATGATTAGATAGTGTCCCTCAAATAAAAACTCATGCCTTCGCTACATAGATCAGTTAATTCTTGTTTCAATGTTCAGAGTGTGCTTACCTCCGACTGCAAAGAACAAACAGTTAGCCTAGATGCCTATTTGGAAGCATCACATAAACTTTCATGGTGATACATAGTGTTGGTCCATACAGGACACTAGCAGTTTGCAGCATAAACAAGTCTTGCAAAGCTCTAGTACTTGATAGCACTTGACCAACAGTCACTCACAGATTGCAACAAGGTATCAACATTTAAAGGTAAGCTAAGCAAAGCTGAACAAGGTTTACTTCAGAATGTTCAACCATCTCCCTTAACATTGACCATGCATAGAAAAGTGGAGAAAGGATTTAACAATTACTATTATATTATTCCTAGAGTAGACATGGTTATGTAAACTACTCTCGTGAAAGCATCATTATGTTCCGGCAGTGTTATGCCGGATACATGAAATATTCATAACAAAGGTTTTTTCTTTGTAGGACACTCAAAACAAAGCTTGCAACTTATTGAATAAAGCCTCAAAATATTGTAATATAGCTGCTATAGTCCAGAAGTAGTCTTGTTATTGCTCCCCCTTCAGTACATTCATTTGCACCTACCATGCACTGTTAAGTACTAAGGCTCCATGAGAAGTTTGATTTGTTTGTTTCACCCATTGCGACATCATCCTTTTACTTTATTCATCTATAACAATAATAGTCTATTTGGATAAGCTGAAGACATCCATCACAAGGTGTGTACAAGGTTGTTTCCTACTTCCTTTTAAAAGGACTTAGCTTTAAAATTAGCATGCCTATACCCAACTGGAAATACTTTAAAAAAATGAGCTGTTTTGAATTTCTATGTCAAAAAACAGACATATTATATCAATTCTAAAATGTAAAGGCAATATTTCCACAACCAGGGTGATTCCTCAAGGTCATACAGACAATAAAATAGTTAGAAACAAAGAATCAACACAGATAGGAAGAAAGTAGCAGCAACATTGATTAGTCATCATCAAAACCACACCGTCCCCCCCTCTCTAAAGCCATAGGCATCACAAGAGTTCTAAATAAGACTCCTTATTTAACTAGGGCACCACTAAACTTGCTTCTTAAAAAATAATAAAGAAAAATAGATGAATAAATACTTTCTAAAGTTTGCACCAATATCTAATATGCAATTTCTAACCACTATCAAAACATCACAAAGTTCAAGGTTAAACACTAGGCTGAAGGATGATGGGGCACTAAGAAATGTAAAATAAATAGGTAGCAAGACATCTTTCTGTCTGATAACTGGCTTAAATAACCTCTTTGTCCCATAATGATTATCAAAAAGGGGGCATGTTCTGCATACATCAAGAAATATGCATGGGAATACTTGATGTCGTTCGAAAGACATTGTGCATGGTATATAAGTATTCTGAAAGAAACTCTTCAACTATAACAAAATTAAGCAGAGATGAAAAATGCACAGACATTGAGTACCACACATTGCATCAAGGCAATTATTCATCTGACCATTGCATCCGAATTTTAGAATCATTGCGAGTGCTTATCCCAATCAAGAAGTTCGATCTGCATACGGACTATTCATCACAAAATCATAACAATTTGATAATTAAAGTAGCAATTTTTATAATATATTATTTCTTTTCTTTTTTCAAAGAAAGAAACTTGTTAATACTAAGCTGGACTCATTCACGAAACTTTTAAACTGCATAACCTAATCAACAGAAGCACCTATAGTAAAAGCCAGACCCTTCTCCCCTAAAAAAAAAAAGAAGAAGATAAAGTGGACTGTGTGAATTCTTGATCAAATATTCCACTGCCTCAGAATCTCAGCAATATGTCAAATAAATTAATAAAACTATATTCTGAAAACTAAATAAAATCAAACAAGAAGCACCTCCCGGGGAATTGTATCGGTTCTTGGATCACCAGGAAGCTCTCTTACGAAGGAATGGTCCCAATTCAGCTCCTCGAGCTTCAATTGAACTTCTTGGCTGCTCCCAGCAACCGCCGCTGAAGATTCCATCGCCTGATCCCGCCCATCCGCCAGGGACTCCATCAATCGGGCCGCAGAAGATCCTCCTCCGATATCTCCGGCGAGCCCTCTCCGCAGCAGGAGAGGAGATCCCTGTCCGTCCGCCGGCGGGCAAAGAGGCGTTGACAGTCGGATAAGAGGAGAAGATGGGATCGAGGAGATGGCGGAGGGGGAGAGGAAGGAAAGGTCGTTGGAGAAGAAAGCGGCGGCGAGGAAGGGGAGGCGAGCGGAACAACGAGAGGAGAAATGGCGGAGCATCGCCCAACCCCCACCCCCTTGCAGTGTTGGTGCAGTCTCGGCCCCGCTGTTTCATAAACTAGTCGCCGCTAAGGTGGTCAAAATTATCGGGTAGTGCGTAGGTTGTCCTCTCTCCCGTCATTCTCGCTGCTTTGAACCGTTTACTGATGCACTGGGTATCACTACGGTCATAGCGCGTTTGGTCAAGGCACGAATCAATTTTTGTATATAATCTATTTGTTATAAATTCGAAGGATGATTCTATAAATAATTTAATTAAATTTTAAATTAAATTTAAAATACGTGATTGGAAGATTGAACCGTCATGATTCCGGTGCCTAGTAGTACTAGACTGACGTAGACATCCAATTGAATAAAAAATATATACAAAAATATGCGATCCAAATCAAAATGATCCAGCAGGCTGGGAGCTTGTTACGGAGAGCTACACCGGGATAAAACCTTCCTATCTTTTTTCTATCAAAAAAAATTGATGCACTCGGGTTACTAATACTTATTTTAAAAAAACATGCTGGAATAAAAACTATTGCCGCCCGGATCGTCGTGGCCCGTAGCTGTTGATAGCATCGGGTGGGTCGCATCCGCCTGCCTGGTAACACCTTCGGTACCTCGGGACCTGCAAGGAAGCAACGTCAGTGACCCGGGCCGGGGATTCCGGAGGGGGCACTCCGACGGTCAAGTCAGTGGCGATCCAGGGGAACAGGTCCTCCTGGTCGAGCCCCTCTAGATGAGCTCCACGCTAGGAGGAGTGAATATAGTGTGAGTGAAAGATGAGGACGAGCTGGGAATGATGTTGGCCAAGGTGGTCTTGCCCTCCTCTCTGGCCTTCTTCCCTTGTGTCGCTCTGGTTCATCTCTTCAATTGAGAGTATGATATGAATCTCTCTTCTTGAGGTTAGATGCCGATACCTTTTTGCTTAGTTTTTTGGCTGGAGTTTCTACCTTGGTTTGCTTCGAGATCTCTCCCTGCTGTCGTGTGTGGTGAGATACCGTGATGTGGACGGGACGTCTCTCCTGTTGTGACAGTCGGGGAAGCCTCCATAGATTTCTGACATTCCTTCCGCTTATCCCTCTCCTGGGAGTCGTCAGGGTCTCGATTGGCGGGCCATCGGTCTTGGGATCCGTGCTCTCCGGTAGGGTCTTTTCTCCGGTTGTACGGCAGATCGACGGAAGGTATGGCGCCTTGATTGCAGCATGGTTGGTGTTGTACGGCCCTCTGGAGCGTCGCCACTGTCCGTGGAGGAGAGGTAGGGCTCCCCTGGCGACCAGCGTATTGGCTTGAACAGGGGACCGAGCTGGAGAGGCAGGGCCTGTCTACGGTAGACTCACCTGGGTGCTACACGGCAGGACGGAGGTGGACCGAGCTCGATCGCGGAATGGCACCTCATGGCGGAGGAGGCTGAGCTCGACTCCTGACCACGGGGCCCGACCTCAGACGAGCTCGATGCCGGGGTGCCACCCAGCCCAGGGGACCTGAGCTTGGAGGGGCGCCTCATGGTGGAAGAGGTTGAGCTCGACTCCTAACCACGGGGCCTGATCTCGAGGGGTCCGCCTTAAGTGGGAACTCAGACTCGGCTCCGGCCTAGGTGTTCCGGGCTTGCGGGAATGGACCTGGCAGAGGATGGAGCTTGCCTTCGGCGAGCAAAGGTGTTGCTTCAGGGAAGCTCAGCTCGGCAAAGGCGCTCATGTTGAAAGCTTGTCGTGGCGTCTGAAGGGGACTCCACGTCTGCTGCCTCGTGCCACGTCAGCGTTCTGGCCACATCATTTGCCCCCCATGCCCGAGGCCCATTGACGCGCGATGCTTGGGACGAAGGGCATAATTATGGTACTGACGTGGAAAGGCGAAGAAATCGAATGCAATAATGGCTAAAATCGGTGGTGTCTCGCTCTGCAGTCCTACGAGCTTGTGGGAGGACGCCGCGTGGCCACACAGGAGGGGGGCCGTCGAGGCGAGCGCAGAAGTCGGAGCGATCGCGGTCGGATGGGCGCCCGGGCCCAACGGATGGTCGACACACGGAGGGCACCTTCTGGGGGGCTGCAGAGATACGGTTGGGCATAGGCAGCTTGGGAAGGAGGGGTAAGTTTCTTCGAAGCTTACCCTCATTCGAACTTTGCGCGCCCAACATTCTGCAGGAGTATCCTCCCTTCTCTTCCTCCCTTCCGGTCGCCGGCGACTCCCTAGGGTTCTTGCTGGTTAGCCTCCTCTTCTCATCTCGTAGGAGCCACTTTAGGATCCCTCTTGTCCTTTTTCTTCTTCCTTCTTGTCTCTTCTCTCCATGGATCGCTTTGGTCCAGAATTCCGTCCTTCTTGCCAAGCCGAAGCTGAATCCTCCCGGCCGAGGACTCCCTCCTCCTCTGATGAGGAGATGGAGGTGGCGAGGTTTGAGTTTAGTAAGCGGCCCGCCCAGGGCCCGGTGATCATTAGGGAACCCGGGTCTTCCCCTCCTATACCTCTAGTCCTTCCTAAGCCTGAGCCTTCTCGGCCTACAGGTCCCGGAGGGATTGCTTCGGCGATCACCACTGAGGACCTGGTGTCCATCCGAGAAGCTTATGGCATCCCCGAGTCCATCCGGCTCTCTGTTCCTCGTCCCGAGGAGCAGGTTACCTCCAGTGGCCCTCGGCGGATCGCCTTCTATGAGGAGACCTTTGTCGGGGGTCTTCGCTTTCCTGTACATCCTTTCTTCCTTTCCTTTTTGGTCAACTATCGGCTTGTTCCTGCCCAGTTGGTCCCCAACGCCATCAGAATGGTATTTTGTTTTATCATTCTGTGCCACTTCCACGGGATTGTTGCCCGTTTTTCCCTGTTTGGGGCCTTCTTCACCCTAAAATGCCATCCCACTGAGGACGGGTGGTGGTCCCTCTCTTCCCGCTCTCGGGGCATCAAGTTTGCACTTCCCTCATCCATCAAAGGATGGAAGAGTAGATTCTTCTTTGCCTCCATAGAGGGGATCGACTGGGTTTGGAGCGACCCAGATCGATCTCCGAATATAAATTCTTCTATCGAAGCCGCCGACCTTGACCTATACGACCTGCTCAAGTCGGCTGAGATCCCTCCGCTCGAGGTCTTGCTATCAGAGCAGAACCTTCACGAGGCCGGGGTCAGCTCATCACAGGAGTCGGGTGAGTTCGACTTGGCCACTTCCTTATCAATTCTTATTCATTTTTTCTTTTCTCTTTTTTTTTTTGCTGCTGTTGGGCTGACCTCATTCCATTTGGTGCAGAAATGAAGTTTTCGATGGACAAGCTGCTCTCGTTCTCGGAGGAGCGGGAGCAGACCACCGAGGCCGCCGAGCCGGTGCCGAAGAGAGCCCAAACTGATGACGGGGCGAGGTCGGTGCAGGCTGAGGCGGACGTGCCGGTGCAGGCGTAGACGAATGCGCCGGCACAGGAGCGCAGGCGGAAGAGGGCGGCTAAGCCCATCTCGGAGCCTCCCATAGCGGCATCCGAGCCCGAGGGGGTTGTCCGCGCGAGCTTAGCCGCCGCTGCTACCAGGTCAGCGCCCTCCACCTCGGAGGTCGCCAGTGAGGAGGAGGATGGTGGGGCGCAAGAAGTCAGGCCGGCGCCCCAAGTCCTGTCCGATGTGGTGCCGATCTCTCAGTTGGCACCGAGGGAGCCTTCCACCGTCGAAGGAGCTGAGTCGGCGGGAACACGGTAGAGGGACTATCGTCGAGTCCATTTCCGGCTAGGCCCGAACATGTCCTTGATGAAGGACACCAGCCTAGCGGAGCGCATGATGGACTTCTCGATCCAATCATGCGACAGGCGCGAAGAGAGCGGGCGACTCCTCGGTGACGTCATCATGGTGTCGTTCGCCCAGCTATATGCTGTAAGTAACTTCTTCCCACCTCGATATCTTTTTGCCTTCTTTTGTTGCTAATCCTGGATCTTCTCACTGCAGCAAGGGCGGGAGCTGATCCTCATAAGGGATTACTGCCGCAACTGGGCAAGGAGGGACAGAGAGCAAGGAGCCGAGCTCGCATCCCTCAAAGCTGAACTAGGCCGCAAGGATGCGGAGGTTCGGGAGGCTAGCCAGAAGGCGAAGAGCCTCCAGGCCGAAGCTGCTGAAGTGGCCAGAATAAGGAAGGAGCTCGACAACGAGCTCGAGTCCAAGCGGGCTCGGCTGAAGGAGCTCTGGGCCGAGTCGGAGGCGGCCATAGAGAGGGCCACCTCCGCTGAGAAGAAGGTGGCTGCGGCCGAGAAGAGAGCTGCCGATGCAGAGGAGAAGGCCGCTCTTTCCCACCACTCCACTGAAGCTACCGAGAAGGCGCTGGCGATGGTCGTCCGTCTGTCCGAGCATCTGAACGCGGAGCTGGAAGAGGTCTGGCATCGGGCCGAGGCTGCGGAGAAGGTAGCCGCTGATGCTGTGGCTGCCTTCAAGGCGACCCCGAAGTACCTCAAAGACTTCCGGGAAGCAGCAACGGACTCCTTCGCCAAGTGGTTCGCGTACTGCCGGTCCCAGCTGCGGGGAGTTCTGTCCGAGGAGCAGCTGGCCGCACTTCGAGTCCCGGGGAAGAAGGCTTCCTCCGCAACGATGACGGTGGCGGCAAGGCAGTGAGCTACTCCAACTGATGCTCAGGCTCCAACGACCTCGGAGGTGCCTAGCCCTGGGGAACCGGCACCGACAACGGCGAGGGCGGCACCTGCGCCGCGACCGGAGGCAGCCGGTCCGACCCCAGTGGCCTCAGCGACTGAACCTGCTCCTCCTGCGGAGGTGGAGGAGGGAGAGGTCCCAATAGTGCGCCGCCCGGGGAAGGAGCCGGCCCCTTAGGATAGGATTTTTCTTCTTTTTTACACTTGTATTTTCTTTCATTTCTTGACCGGGTCACCCGGCCTGTCAGGGCCTGGAAGATAATGTAATTGGTTCTTCCAGCAATGAAATGCATCTTTGTAATCATGGTGTCTCCGTTGTCTGCAATGTGGAATGTCCCCTCTCTCCCTTCTTCTCCCTTTCTTTGCTACTTCTTTCTTTTCGGTGCAGGGAGGTCCGAGATGGGAGTCAGGAACTTCGACTGGCACTGACCCGGTGTTGAGCTTGAGGTCATGCCAGTGAAGGATGTTGACCTTGGACTTAGCTGCTTGGAGACATGATCCAGCGGTCGCCGTCTCGGAGCTGGGCTCGGGGGCGTCGGAGGCTGAGATCCTTGGTGCTGGAAGTTTGGGTCTTGAACCTTAGTGTCTCGAAGCCAGTCTCGAGGACGTTGACGCTTAAGAAGTGCGGCACTAGAAATCTGAGTTCTAGGCCTTGGCATTATGGAGTTGGGCTCGGAGGCACTAAGTGCCTGGGGGTTTTCCAGGTCCTTTGCCTGGGAGCTGGGCTCGCCGGTGCCGGAGGGTCGTCCGGTCTTTGAGGCCGGGGAGCTAGGCTTACCGGTGCCTGGGGGCTTCCCAGGTCTTTGTGCCAGAGCCCTCTTCTCTAGGCTTTGATGCTGGGGAGCTAGGCTCGCCGGTGCCTGGGGGCTTCCCAGGTCGTTGTGCTAGAGCCCTCTTCTTCGGGCTTTGATGCCGGGGAGCTAGGCTCGCCGGTGCCTAGGGGCTTCCCAGGTCTTTGGTTAGCGATGATGCTATCCAGCCCAGGGGACCGGAGCTCGGAGGGGTGCCTCGCGGTGGAGGAGGCTGAGCTCGACTCCTGACCACGGGGCCCGATCTCGAGGGGTCCGCCTTGGGTGGAAGCTCGTGCTTGGCTCCGGCCTAGGCATCCCGGGCTTGCGGGAGCGGACCTGGCAGAGGATGGGGCCCGGCTCTGGCTGTCATCATGAGGCTGGGCCTGGACACATTGATGATGACGAGTTGCGTGGTTCCAAAGCGCCCTTGGCCGGAGGTCTGAGCTCCGGTCTTGCGTTGGCGTCTTGGAGCTGGGCTCGGGGATGGTGATGTTGGAGAGCCGCGAGGCTCGGAGGTGCCCTTGGCCAGAGATCTGAGCTCCGGTCTTGAGCAAATGTTCTAGAGCTGGGCTCGAAGACGTGTTGTGTGCTTGGGGGCTTCCCAGGCCTTTCGCCAGGGAGTTGGGCTCACCGGTGCCGGAGGTCATCCGATCTTTTGATGCCGGGGAGCTGGGCTCGCCGGTGTTGGAGGTCGTCCGATCTTTTGATGCCGGGGAGCTGGGCTCATCGGTGCCGGAGGTCGTCCGGTCTTTTGATGCCGAAAAGCTGGGCTCGTCGGTGCTGGAGGTCGTCTGGTCTTTTGTTGGCGACGATGCTATCCAACCCAGGAGACCTGAGCTCGGAGGGGCGCCTCGCAACGGAGGAGGCTGAGCTCAACTCCTGACCACGGGGCCCGATCTCGAGGGGTCCTCCTTGGGTGGAGGCTCGTGCTTGGCTTCGGCCTAGGCGTCCCGGGCTTGCGGGAGCGAACCTGGCGGAGGACAAGGCCCGGCTTCGGCTGTCAGCGTGAGGCCGTTGTGCCAGGCTCAGGGACATGGTGGCCGAAGGACTGGTCTCCGGGGCCTGATGTTCTGAGGTCGTACTTCGGGAATTATTGTCTTGGAGCTAGGCCCGAAGACGGTAATAGCTGAGATGATTCCCTTGGTTAGAGATCTGAGCTCCAGTCTTGCGCAGAAACCCCGGAACTGGGCTCGGGGACGTGAGAACTTGAGATGGCACCTTGGAGCTGGGCTCGGGAGCGCATTGTGTGCCTGGAGGCTTCCCAGGTCTTTCGTCGGGGAGTTGGGCTCGCTGGTGGCTGGGGGCTTTCCAAGTCTTTTATGCTGGAGAGCTGGGCTTGCCAGTGCCGGAGGTCGTCCGGTCTTTTGATGCCGGTGAGCTGGGCTTGCCAGTGCCGGAGGTCGTCCGGTCTTTTGATGCCGGTGAACTGGGCTCGTCGGTGCCGGAGGTCGTCCGGTCTTTTGATGCCGGGGAGCTGGGCTCGCCGGTGCCAGAGGTCGTCCGGTCTTTTGATGCCAGGGAGCTGGGCTCGCCGGTGCCGGAGGTCATCTGGTCTTTTGATGCCAGGGAGCTAGGCTCACCGGTGCCGGAGGTCGTCCAGTCTTTTGAGGCTAGCCGGTGCCTGGGGGCTTCCCAGGTCTTTTGATTCCTGCAAGGCAGATAAACCATTGCACAGGAAAAGTACTTTTATTGCAAATGGAGGGAGAACTTACATGTTGGTAGTAACTCCCCGGATTGCAAGTGTTCCATGTCTAGGGGGAGTCCGGTTCCATCCAAGTCCTCGAGATAGTGGGCTCTCTACAGGAGGGCCTCGGCCACTTTGTAGGGGCCTTCCCCATTCGGCGGGGGTTTACCGTGCTCTCTGAGTTGAGACGCCTCAACTTAGCACAACACCAGGTTGCCGGGTTGGAAGATTTTCAACCTCACCCGGGCACTATGATATCGGGTGACCTGTTACCGGTACGCTGCCATCCAAGGCCAGGCTTTGACCCTCGTTTCTTCAAGGAGGTCTGGGTTGAGGGGGTGCGCCGAGCTCAACTGGGATCACTATCTCCATGCCGAAGACGATGTTGAATGGCACTTTGCCCGTGGCCGCTCTGGGCGCTGTGTGGCAAGCTCACAGGACGCTCGGGAGCTTTTCCGCTCCTTGCCCCCCCAAGCCTTCTCGAAGGCGCACCCAGTCCCCCAGTGTATCATCCCCATCGGCTTCTCGGTGGGGCGATTGTCGACCGCTGGGACTGGTGGAGGGGCAACGAGTGCCTGGGATTCCAACTGGGATCTGCCCCCCACATACATTCCGAGGTAGCCTCTCTTGATGAGCTCCTCAATCTTCCACTTGCGGTCGCGGCATTCCTCGGTGACGTGATCGTGGTCGCGATGGAAGCAACAATACTTTGACTTGTCACAGGTGGCAGACGACTTCAATGGTAGTGGGAATCGCAAATAGGTCTCGCCCTCGACCTCCATGAGGATCTTCGTCCTCGGGGCGAGGAGAGGGGTGTAGGCCTTCGCAAGAACAGGAGTCCCCCTCGATCTTGGCCGATCCCTTCGGGAGCTTTGAGCTTGGGGCGTTGGCTTCTGCGCCCCTGGCCCCTCGACAGGCGCGGGCCTCTTCGGTGGCCTCCCATCTAGCTCCCGCCGGGTACGATCCGTCTTCTCGGCGTGGATGTACTTCTGAGCACAGATGAAGAGCTCGGAGTAAGACTTACGGAGGCTTTTGTCGAGCGAGTACGTCAAGCGGGAAGTCTTGAGCCCTCGCTTCAAGGCCAGTATGGCGACCGGCTCCTCCAAACAGTAGATCTCCAGGGCGGCAGCCTTAAAACGAGCCACGTAACACTACAGCGGCTCCTGATCCTGTTGCCCGATGGAGAAGAGGCTGTCTGCCTCGCATGGCATCTTCCAGCAAGCGTCGAAATGAGCCACGAACTTCTGCCCCAACTGGGCGAAGGAGCTGATGCTCTCCGATACAAGATGGGAGAACCATACTCGAGCCGCCCTCCGGAGAGTGACGGGGAAGGCGACGCACAGCAAAGCGTCAGTGGCTCCCTGGACCCTCATGAGGGCCCGACAGCTTTCCAGGTGGTCCAGGGGATCTGTGGTCCCGTCGTAAGGGTCCACCTGTGGCATCCGGAACCGGTACAGGATCAGCTCCTGCCACGCCCAGCTCGGCACCATGTCCATGCCTCGATCCATGCACACGGGAGGAGCGCGCACCCAGACTTTTCTGCCAGAAGTCGCGTCCGTGCCAGGGCAAACCCGCGCCCAGGCTCACGCCTGCAGCACACGACTGCCCGTTGGAGGCCCACCTCGGCACCGACCGCCTCGGTTCCCGGGTCCGTCGGCGACCGCACTAGGGCACGCCCTAGCGCCAGTGCACCTCGGCAGCGCCCGCCTCAGCACCGGTGCACCTCGGCATCGCTTGCCCTTGCACCGGTCCACCTCGGCACCGACCGCCTCGGCTCCCAGGTCCGCCAGCAATTGCGCCAGGGCACGCCCCAGGACCGGTGCACCTCGGCAGCGCCCGCCTCAGCATCGGTGCACCTCGGCACCGCCTGCCCCTGCGCCAGATCTGCCAGCACCGGTCCACCCCGGCTCTGCCCGTGCCAGGTTCGGCCATGCCCGGCACTGGTGGCATGCTCCACCTTCGTCCAATCCGATTCCGTCCGCCTGAGCCTGGCTCCGGCTCCGAGACGGAACCCTCCGGTCCCCCCATGTTTGCAGGGACGTGACACGGGTCGCCTCCAGCCCGCGCGAGTCCACTTCCACCCAAAGCCCCGCACCTTGCTTCCGGCATCCGGGCTCCATGCCTGGGTCTGCCCGAAGGAACATCCGTGGTGTTCCCAGCTCATCCGGTCGACTCCGCCCGAGCGGAGTCCTGCTCCAACCCCGGTCTGGCACTGTTCGGCGCACCTACGGTGTTCTGGTGATCCTGCGCCCCTCACGGCCTCGACCGTTGGGAGGCAACAGGCCTCCGCCTCACCTCCGTCCGCCCGCGGCACGCCCCCGACGTGCTCGCGGCGGCCCCAGATCCTTCTGCGCCAGCTCCGACGTCCCGCGCGCCAGCCCCGGCGTCCAGCCGACCTCGGCATGGCAACTCCCGGCTCAGCACGCCCGGTAGGACCCAGCTTGGTGCTCCCGTGTTCAAGGTAGCAGGGCCCCGCTACGGCTTCTCCGACTTTGACCCGCATGCCTCCGGCTCCGGCCCACACACCTGGCTTCACCAGGCTCCACCCACGCATGGCGCCCAGTTTGGAACGCCCCCACGTGCCCAGTTCGGCATGCCCGCATGGCGCCCAGTTCCGTCCACACTTGCTTCGTGCCCCAGCACGCCTGCGGTCCAGCTCCGCCCTCCCATGGTCTGGTTTTGACCAGGAGCAGTGTGTGGGTCCGCAATGCGTGGGTTCGCATCCACATGCATAGAGCCTTGCACCTCGCCTCGATCAGCATGCATGGAGGCCCCCACGAGCCTTCTCTCGGTTCGCATGCCCGCATGGCAACCTGGAGTAAAGTCCTAGCCAGCTCGGCACTTCAGCATCTCAGCCCAGCTCAGCCTCATCCACGTGGGCCCGGCACTCTTTCCAAGGATCCCCACTCATGTGGGTCCTATGGCACGCCGCCTGACATGCCGCCTGCAAAGAAGGTTTGCATTTAAGTTTCCCAAGCCACTCTTTACACTAACTGGTGAATAATGCCATGCCCAAGGTACTGTACCTAGCATCAACTTCCTGAACCATCCAAAAGAAGAAGGTTCACTAGCCCATCATGGCCTCACAGGCTATCCTAGCATGACAAGTCTACATCAAGACCAGCACGCCTCTCCCAAACGACAGGAGCCATTCATCTACATAAAGGCCGACATGGAGAGGTAAGGGGAGGTAAGGAAAAGTGAGAGACAACACACTCTCTTCATTCTTACATTATCGTCCATTTACTATGACCCTCTGGCAATGGAGTGTCCCCCAAGCTCTCCGTCTCAGATGTCTCTTATTTTCTTCGATCGTCCCACTGACTTGATCATCGGAATATTTTTGCCGGAATCCCGGTGCAGGTCTCCCCTGTTTTGTAGGTCCGCCCGACAGTGGGACGGTATAGAGAAGATTTCTCCCACCGGAGAGGCCCACATGAGGACCACAGCACAAGATCAAGCCCCTTCATCCCTATAACGACCCCTCCGAGCACGGCGACTCCACCAAGCCCCGTGACGAAGGGTATGTTCTCCTTGATCGTCTCCGACCGACGAGCCCGGTGATGCTGGCGGGGAGTCCACTCACCCGGGCCACGTAGGAAGCTGCAGGCCATGGTGATCTAGGCGGCAACAGTATTCATTCTAAACTAGTTTGATGATTCCAGTTTGCTAAAAAGGAAATAGCACATAATATATAAAAAAAAGATAACTAGTTTTTTACAATAATTGATAATTATGTGTTTTTGATATTTATTTTTTAAAATAAATTATAAACATCAATAATTTGTAGCTCAACTAGTCGGATGTCTCTCTTAAGTGGGAACTTTCAAGTTTAAATTAGAGAGATGGCTTAAAAAATAAATAAAAAATTAAAAAAAAAAACATTGCCCTCTTGAAAAAGGGAAGGTAAACTAAGAAGTATTATAGTGGTTGTAACCATCTATCTTGCAAATTTTTGGATCAAAGTCTTAAACAGTGAGTCAAATAATATCAAGTCCTATGGATTAGTGGATGCCTGATAAATAGCACATGACAAAAAAATAAAGGAAGGGTATTCATATAATAAATAGCAGGATACAAGCGGACAATTAATCATTTGTCATTTGTTGGTGTAACTTCATCTTTTTAAGAACTAAAATGGACCAGGGAAGTTCTTGGTATTGAAGAGCGTCATTTGTTGGTATTGCATCACAGGATCGGGGAAGTTCTTGATATTGAGGAGCGTGGTTGTCCGTTTTATTATTTGAGTGTTCCTATATCAGGTTCCAGTCTGAGCAAGGCGGATTGTGCTCCACTAGTGATGCTGTCCGGGAGAGGATTGAGGAATGGCAGGATAGATCCCTCTCTTCTATGGGATAGATCACCCTTATTCGTTCGGTTCTCACTTCTTTTCCTATTTATCTTCTGTCTAATTCTATAATCCCAAAGATCGTTATCCTCGGGTTAGAGCAGATAATCCGTGCTTTCCTCTAAAATTCATCTTCTGCCCATCGGAGGATTCATTTGTTGAGATGGAATATTATCTGTCAACCGATTCAGCATGAAGGTCTGGGGATTCACTCTCTTCTTTCTAGGAGAGAGGCTCTTATGGCTAGGCATATCGCCAGATATTTTTTATGTCCTGATAGTATGTGGTCATCCCTGATGAGAGCCAAATATTGTGATATCTTTTTGCAGCCTGATAACTCGTATACTTCTCCCAGGCATTGCTCAGCGATATGCAGAGAGATGATAGCCAGGGCATCGCTTATTATTCCTCAACTTTCTTAGGCTATTGGTAATGGCTCCTCCATCAAATTTATGCTAGATCCTTGGATTTCTAATATTCCTCTGATAAGGTGGCCGACCTTTATATCTATGCATACGCCGGAGTCAATTTCTATTTTGATCTTTTGCTTCAAGGTCGGTCCCAGTGGGATCAGGATGCTATTGTGTTCGTATTTGGACATATCCTTGGCCATAGGGTTTTATCTATTATTCTGCCAAATTTTTTTGGTCCTAATACCATAGTTTGGAGACAGTTTACTTCTACTCGGGTGCCGATGTCTCATCTGATGACTATGTTCGCTCATGAGCCTTCGATGCCAAGGGATTTTGGATGGATCTGGTCTTTACCGATCCACCATAGGGTTTCCCTTTTCTTATGGAAACTTGCCTGGCATCGTCTCCCTACTTCTGATTTTCTCAGTTCCAGAGGCCCCTCCTTTCCTCCCATTTGCCCAGTCTGCAGGTCCGAGCGAGAGATGCAGGTCCATGCTCTGTTTCTGTGTGGTCAGGCGGCAGCTGTATAGCGGATGAATGGATTTCAGGCATCCTTCCGACAGGTTCATGAGTTGGATGACCTTTTTATGACCCTCCTGCATTCGGCCCTGACCGACTCGGTGCTTCTTTTCCTGCTTATTTAGCCTACCATATGTAGCTTTCTAGGAATCAGTTGCTTTTCAATTCTGTCAAATATTCTCCCTCCATGGTCATAGAGAGCTCAGGCCAGCGCAGTGGAGTATCGAAGCTCGACTATGAGGTCTACGGAGATCTGGGGATCCTCTTCTGCTCTTCGAGCATCCGGTAGGATTTTTTTTCTCTTGGGAATCCCTCCACTTTTCTTTACTGTCAGCTTTGATGGGAGCCTCCAGGACAGGCATGGGGGAGCTGCCTTTGTTATTCGAGATTCGAGTCTTGGATTTTTGGCGGCTGGTGGCTTCTCGGTCTACGACTCTTCAGTTTCGGGAGCAGAGCTATATGACGCTTGGGCAGGTATTAGGTTTGCTCGTCTCGTTCTCCATCTAGACCGGTTGATTATTGAAGGAGACTCAGCGACAGTTATTTCCTGGATCAAACAGTCGCTGAGAGCTCCTTCGGCACACCTTATCATCCGGGACATTGGCCTGTCACTACGGGATTGTGCCTTTTGTGAGGTTCGCCACGTTTACCGGAAGGCTAACTCGGTAGTTGACTGGGTAGCCTCCTATGTAGCTTTTCATACTGCTTCTGTTATTTGGTCGGATGGGGATACCGCTCCTATACAGCTTAGAAATTTTATCCTTTCTGACTTTTTAAATTTTATTCATCCTCATTCCTTACAATGAATGCACGGTCTATATCAAAAAATAAAATAAAATGGATAAAAAAAGTTTGACATATAAACTTTTATTATTGGCATAGCTATAGATAGATTTTTGTACAGTTTATCTGGATCATTGATAACAGGAAACAAGCCACCGCACTTCAAGCATGTTCACGGTTGATGATATAGTGAAATATAGATAAGATTTGAGATTTTCTTTCTAATCTCTTGTTGAAATTCTTTATCAGCACTTTAAAAATATAAAACAACGAAATCAAGTAATCAATGGATAAAAAAAATGACAAATTAAGCAAATCTACTCGTAATTTAACGTTCTCTCATCCGCTTCGACCTTCCCTCCCAACATCATGGAAGGAAGTTTTTTATTTCTCTATTTATTTATCTCGTGACCATTCGGCGCTCTCAGACACGACAAGGGCCGGACACGTGCCGTTTATAGTACGCTAGTCCATTCGGAACTCCATATCATGCAATTCGCCGTCCACTCAGCGGCCGGAACTCAAAAGGCGTGAACTGTTAAAAATTCGGCTATAAAATGCGTTTGGAGTCCGCCTTTTTTCGCCTTCTTTTCTTCGAACCTGGCTACGCTCTCTCTCTCTCTCGCTCGCTCGCTCGCTCGCCCTCTCTCTCTCTCTCCGTTGGCTTCCTCTATTCCTTCTGTATCTTCTAATCTCCACGAAGCTCCCCCAAATTCCACTCCCACTATTCGAATTCTTGATCGAATTCGCTTTCGGGTGCTCGAAATGAATCGGTTCTTGTGGTAATTGGGGAAAAATGGATGTAAGAGAGGCAGATCGCTCCGTTCTTGATGCGTTTTCGAGCTAACTGAAGAGAAAGCGCTCTCTTTTCTCTTTTCGGAGGCGTTCACAGCATTTTCTAGGGTGTCCGTCCAAGAGATTTCTTCTGCGGGAGGACCCTGTCATGGAGTACGATCCCTCTGATAGCAGCGGTAAGTGGTATCGACTTTTTTGCGCTGTAATGGCGATTTCTCACGTGTTTCGTGGGTTTTTTGTTCGATAATTCGAGGGTTTCTTTTCAAATTCTGAACTGGAAAAAAAATTGGGTTAAACTAGCTGGGTAGTTTGAGAGTATATTTCAAGATTGGAAAATTAGGGTTTAGAGTCAGATTTGTTGGCTGCTTGAATGCTTCATTTTTTTGTATGAAAGATTTCTTCTCTGTTCATGTATGCTATCTGGGCTTAATTTGTAAGCCGAGTGGATTGAGCTTTGGTTCTTGGGAGAACTAGGGTTTTTATAGGCCAGAGTTCATGTTTTTACTGTTCCCCTTGCATCAGATAAAGGTTAGGATTTAAAATCAGGTAATATATATGTATTGGTGAGGCTTCGTTAGTATTCAAGACAGTCTCGCTTGATTGTGAAACCTGAGCCGGGCATTCGAAATCTCAGAGGTGTAAATATTTTGCATTGAAGGCACCTTGTATCTTTTAGGGCGCAAAGGGAAATATACTTGTATTTAATTTCAACGCTCGTGGTTGGAAGCGTTAGAACTGGGAATCTAAGGAAATTGAATCTCGACCTCGTAGTGTATAGACTCATTTTCCTCTATTTAAAAGATACTAAGAAGTGCACATTCTTATAATGTCATATTGCAATACATGTCAAAGTGATGTGGTTACCATGATAAGAAGTGATCCGGGAAGCAGTGCAACAAACTGAAGGAGAAATATTGGATGGTAGTTTGGATTGAAATGTGGAGTATGTGAAGCGGAATTTGACATTCATTTTTTGGGGAAACAGGTGCAGTGGGAATAATTCTTGGTCATTTTGTCCAAACAAACTTGTATTTTTGTTCCTTTTAAAGTTGATTTGCCCAATCCTTTTTATATATGATTTTGAGGAAACGAAGTCTTCCATAAAGGATGTGAATGATACGATTTTCACAGAACATGTGGCACAAAATAAACATTCAAAGTTGCTGGCCTTGTGAATAAGGACCCTACCACATTAGCTTGGCATGAACAAGTTACAAGAAGCTTAGGGCGGGCAAAGGGTTCCACTAAGTTACAAGACTCTTGACTCTGAATCTAAAAGCAACAGGAATGACCCGATTTCTCAGGGTTTAGTACTTTTTCATGTTGGTAAGGATACTTATGAGTTCCCTTTATTTATATCATGTTACGGTACTCCACATATGGATGGTCATCAAAACCTGATCTTGTTGCTTATCAATTGCAAAGGGAGTGCAGAATCTGCTCCTGAGATGCTAATATGCGCTACTAATGTGAACCGTGTAAAAATGTGAATATCCAATTAATTTTATTTTCTAAATCCTAATTAATTATACTTTTGAATTCACCAGGCCTATTTCACATACCAGTGGAAGAGACTAATTAATTGTGATGAAATTGAGATTATCAGAATTGTTCGTAGATAATCAACTAGTTTATTAACATTTCAAATTTATTACAAGGATCCATGGTCTTCAGTTTTACTTAATCAAAGGTCTTTTTAATCAAAGCAGGTGATTAAATGTGGTTTTGTTGAACCAGAAGAAGCAGGAGATTCGTGTTTGAAACTTTAGAATGTCTTCCATGGAAAATTGCATCTAGTGATTCCCCTTAGGGAAACTTGAAATTGTTATTCGTACCTACCTTGGTTGACAATCTTCCTCCCTTGAATCTTGGGAGTTGGTTGAGTAAATTGGATGATATAGAGCAGCATCGGGGAGGGGTCTAATAGAGATGAGTTGAATTCGAATTGGGGATTGAGCAGTATCTTGCTGGTATGTCATGTTCGGACATGTGATTTCAATAAGAGTGAACTAGTTGTTATCATAGAACACATAATTTTCAACTTTTGATGACCTAAGTTCTAGGGATTTAAGTTTTAAATTGGGTTCTAAAGATCAATTGTGAAGAACAAAAGAAAATATGGGTTGTCTTTATTTACTTTTGGCAAGCAAATTTAGGATTCATGTAAGCAATGCAAGAAACTTTCTTAATATCCATGGTTTCTTGTGATTAATGTGCTGAAAAGAGCACATGGATGGCTGAAAGTAGATCAACTATAATCTAAGAATAAGGTGATGGAAATGTACTTGCAGTTCCATACTGTGGTTTGCAAGTCTCATGTCTCTCCATGCATTGAAGATGGCAAAAGGAACCATCAGTTCCATCAAAGTTCAGCATAAATTTTTGTGTAAAGAAGCAACCGTCTCCTTTTATATATTTCAGCTCTAATTGTAGCCTATTATCGAAGATAAGATCTTGTTACGACAAAAGACAAGTAAAAGTTTCTAAATATCACATAATTCAAACTCCTATGGAACCCAACAATGTAAAAACATCAAATTTATTTTGAAATGGCCACAATGACCTTAAAACATTTCTTAATGCTTGCATATATATATATATATATATATATATATATAGTAGGGCTTATTGGCACTGATCCTACTCAAAATATAACTTCAAAACTACTAATAATAGTTCTGAAGTTTAATCAAGGAAAAAAACTGATATCTACAAAATAGCGCCTTTTCATTACTGAGCTGTACATTACTGAAGCAAGTTTCAGTCGATTGATGCTGTGAGAATCTCATTGGTGGATATGTAGTGCAAACGTGAATCCTTATCCCAAATACCAGGGTTGACTTTAGAGCCCTCCATATGTCTAGAATTCTTTCATGCAAGTTCAAGATATCAAACAATACTAAGTTATGTATGTTGTACCTTTATAATAAAATCCACCAACTTCTTATGATAGCTGTTTTGAATTTAGTTCATATATTTAATTCATGATGTATGCTACTACATATTGGAATTTAGGTCCCACTAGCTTATAGTGAATTCGGTCCAATTAGCTACATGAATGATATATTACTATGTATACTGCTTTTGTTGCTCTCTAACTGCCACTTTTTTTGCATTTAATGTGCTACCCTCACTCTTTCGTCCTTCTTTTACATTTTGTAGTATCAATATGTTTCCTCAATGATGTATCTTGTTCTTCTCTTGGAACATGTTAACATAGTTCTTGAAGTTTGAAGCTTTGGTACATTCTTGGCATTGGTCAAGTTGACAAGTGACTACCTGCATTCTTATCTCTTGGTGTACCCCTTTTTTTCCCTGCTAAAACAATCAGCTGAATTCATCATAACAAACTGATGACAAGCTTAGGTTGTCTGCAAGGAGGTCAACCTCCTGAGCAATCTCTCCTAAAAAGCATCCTGGTCCTGGATAACCAATTAGGAGGACCATTTTTCACTACCACATTTAGAGATGTTTCTAGAATACAAACTTCCCGAAATTCAGCAAATATTCTTTAAGTCTAGAAAAAAAATTGGGTACCAAAGACTTATCCCATATATCATTCTTTTATCATCTAATATTCAGTCTCTGTATTTGCAGAGCATCTGTCCAAACTTCATTGCCACACCATGTTAGCTTTATCTTGACCATGCATTGGTGCAATATCTTGTCTTCTTCTTTTCATTTTCTTCTGCTTTTTCTTTTATTTTTTGTTTCTAAAGGAAACTGTCAGTGGCAATGTCACGGATTCTATTTTTTTGCACTATTTAGCTCCAGTCGTGCATAGTATACTCAGGGACCCTACAGACACACATACCTGATCAGCCAAAATGCACTAAGTGTTTATTTCATATATATCTATTGGCAAGATTTTATTAGCTGATACAAGAATAATGTTATTCATTCTTCAAGATAATATTAGCTCTGTGCATTGATTCTTCAATTCATGGTATGTACATGATTTTTTATAAAGTTATGTTGCTATGGTGCTTATAATTATGCTGCCATTGGAGCTATTAGGTTCTCCTTTTATCTTATAATGCATTTGCAAATGACTTTGGCTTAACATTTTCTTTTGGCAGTTGCAGAACACTTGGTTATGCATTCAGGTTTGTGCAAAAATAGTGATAATTGCCAAACCATTCAATATCTTATTGTTACAAGGTTTGATGCTTGTAGTGATCTTTAGATGAAGTTATAGTTGGACTATAGGGACCTAATGACTGTAGATTAAGGTCTATAGAGTAAGTCTCTATAACGACGGTAAACCAGATATTGTCATGGAGGCTAGCATTACCATTGTAGTACATTTGCCACTTTTCCATATTTTCCATCAGTTGTGGAGTTGGGATAGTCTTTAGTTCGTTAGATTTCAAAGACATGCTTCTCTACAAATTAATTATAGAAGAGGGAGCGCTTCTTTTGACGTGAAATTGTTTAATATTTATTTTTTTATGTGCAATCAATGTTGGGAGATTTATGGCAAAGTTATCATTATCTCAAAATTTGAAGATTTCAGGCTTTTGATGCAGTAAAATCTAATTGTGGTTGAGCAATATTGTTTTGTTCATGCCTTTTGATGGTTAAATCCTCAATGGTTATGGATCAACCTATAAGCTGCAATCATATGCAACTCCTCTGTCATCTTTTCCTCGAATCATAACTGCCTCCTTAATTCAACAAGTAATTTTTTAGTTGCACTCTGGTGTGATGTCTCTTGAGCTCTTTTTATATCATCGTAATCTATTTCCTCTGTACATAGTTATACTGGTGATCTTGTGATATTCTATCATCCCTGAATTGACTGCAGGGACCGATGATGACCTTCCACCATCACATCAGAACAGGGGTGCAAGAGGGGGGCGTGTTGCTGGGAATGGAAGAACCATTCTTGCTGCTATGTCATTCCCCAGGGTACAGAATGATATGGAGACCCAAATACATCGGCTTGAGCAAGAAGCATACAGTTCAGTTCTTCGAGCATTTAAGGCTCAGTCAGATGCCATTACATGGGTATCCATTCAACTACAATCTTATCAAAAACAATATGTTCTTAAACTTTTCCTACGGATAGTTATTGGAAACCTTGTGGAATATTTGCATTCTTCAGGAGAAAGAAAGTCTCATAACTGAACTGAGAAAGGAACTGAGACTATCCGATGAGGAACACAGAGAACTATTAAGCAGGGTTAATGCTGATGATATTATCAGGAGAATAAGGTCTGTAAATGAATAAATCTTATTAGAAGGACCCGCTTGCGATACACAATACAGACGATGAATTTTGGACCCTTTTCTAATTGTTAGCATGAATTGTTTGACAAATTTTATATAGGGAATGGAGGGCAGGTGGACACCAAACTGTCTTGCTTAACAATGCTCAACTCACAAATGATCCAGTACCCAGTCCCACTGTTTCAGCTTCTCGCAAGAGACAGAAGCCTTCTCAGGCCATAGCATCTCTATCTTTGGGTGCACCTTCTCCTGTATTGCACTCACAACCAGTTGCCACTTCCATACAGCCATCATCAACAGCAGCAAAACGGGGAGCTGCAGCAGGGGCAAGGGGCAAGAAGCCTAAAACAGTCAGTTTATGATCCCAAGCATGAATGTCTTGTAAAGTAATCTGCATTCTCCATTTTCTTGTTGTTCATTCATTTTTAATTTCTCCAACTTTCAGGGTCAGACATTGCCTGGTGTGTCTTCAATGAAGTCCATGCGGTATCCTTCCGCAGGTCCGAGTGGAAGGGGTCAGGTTGCAAACAGGAGTTCTACAGGTGCTCTTGCAGAAGCACCACCATATGATCCACTAATTGGGCGGAAGGTCATGACAAGATGGCCTGAAGATAATAACTTCTATGAGGCTGTTATAACCGATCATAATCCAGTTGAGGTGTGTTTGGATATTTTGGTGCTCATCTTCTCTGTGTTGGAGTTGCATATTGCCAAGCTTACCCTTTTTCAATTCTCAGGGTCTTCATGCTCTGGTATATGATATAGGAACAGACAATGAGACATGGGAATGGGTTAATCTCAAAGAGGTGATTCAATTTCTTCTATGGCAAATATTTAAAACCATAATAGACTAATTTGTTCTACAATTAAAGCATGTTCATGCATCTTTTTGTGTGAAAAATATGTGATCAGCAGAAGTTGCTCTCTCTCTCTCTATATATATATGTGTGAATGTATGTATCATTTCCTAAGATATGCAAGAATATATGCTGAGAGCCTAACCCATGGAGATGGGTTAATGCTTGTTAATTATGTTTGTTGCTTATGCAAATTGAAAATTTGGCACATGCTTAAGGAAGTTCTTTGAAGATATTTGTGACTCAAAATTTTAAGAAATTTATTGAAACAAAATGCAGATTGCTCGATCCTTTTAGGCATCCAGAAGATAGAATTACTGCACGCTGGAGTATTGTTGGTTATGTTATTAGCAATTTTCATGTGCTACTGAGGTTATGGATTTTTTATTATTATTATTAAACTGCTGGTTAGTGAGACATTTTATTATGCTTTATTACCAAGTTAGGAGGGGCTGTAATTTTCTAGCATGTTATTTTAGTTAAATTGGTGATTATTTGATAATGTATCACTTGGCCTACAAGATTTGCTTACATAGTTCTATACTACAATTTGTTCATAACTATATGATTTATGATTTTTGTAACAGTAGCACATTGTGAATTTTATTATATCTATGTATTGCAGGCATGTTTTTTATATGCTTGTTGAATTATATTTTTTTTTACTTAGTTGAAATTATTAATGCACTTTGTGTTAAAAAACTGTTGGAATTAGTAACCTATCATGGGAAGCTCCTAGTTAGTAAGCTGAGTTATGATGACTTGTTTGTTGAAGTGATGGTATACGTGGAATAACGTGAGGGAATATTAGTCTGGTAAGGCACTGGATGGTTGGAGGATAACATTACAAATGATCTTTGCTACATTAAAATTTGACAAGCTAAGCTTTTTTTAGTGTGTCAGGGAAATGATGGCAGTTATAGGTCTGTCACAGCTTGTTAGCTGACTCATAACCTAGAGAGGGTAATGTCAGGAACAGATCTGAAAAGATATTTTAAATGAGTAGATTGATGCTTATGACACTTCAATTTACCCACTCCTGATGGGCACTTTTCCTTGTCGAGCAAGGTGGCTTGAAGTTGAATTTAAAATCGAAAATACTAAGTTTGCAGGGGTTTTTTTTTTTTTTTTTTTTTTTTTTTTTTTGAGTAGTAAGGATAAAGGTCAGCCTTGAGACCTTTTACCTCAGTGTTTAGGAATTGTGACAAAGATGGAGCTGCACTCATTGCTTTTCAAGAGTTATGTAGAAAAAGATGGTGGATTAGAAAGCAAGTTACATTTTCATGACATCTCTCTGGAAGGGATGAAAGAATATAAGAATTATGTTTCTGTAAACCTTGCTTCTTGTATGGTTTTTAAGGTTTATTAAATAGGGTATTGGGTGGTCCTATTTGTATTCCTTTTGTTGGAAGTCCCCTTGATATTTTTGGGAAACATTTGGTTGGCTTTTCATTGCTGACAAGGATGTAGATCATGTGAAAAGGAATACAGTTATTGGTAACTTGTTATGGATAAAGCCTGTATTTTGCTGGTTTATTCTTTGTGTATATTATCCATTTGGTTTTGTTCCTAGATGGAAGTGAATAGATAAAACTTGCATTACAGTTTCCCATTTTTCCATGACTTTTTTTTCTATTGCTCCTGTGTATGTAATTTGCACTCCAATGGTTTGGTTTTGTTCTTGGAGGGGCACATCCCTTAATATTGTCTCCACCTAGGAAGGAGCAGGACATGTGGCTTCACAGAATCACCTTTAACCTTCTGCTCCCAGAAGTGTTTCTGATGGCATTCAGATTTTGATACATGTTCTCGGCATCACCCAGTTATTTAGATATTATATGGGACTTAAGGAGTGTGCTGGTTGTTTTCACAAATTTGGGAGCTCCTTCAAGTGATAAATAAGAGCATTGCTTGACCTATACGTGTGTGTAGATGAAGGAAACCTACTTGCCCGACATGTCCCGGCCTACTGGCTGAGGCTGGTTCCTACCAGTTAAAGATTGTTATGTTAGACTGCTACCCTTCTACCATTTCTTCTACCCATTTCCCCTGCCTCCTCTCTCCTTTCCTGTCTCTTTACGTGTTACCCATTTTTTCTCTTGTTACCAATATCTCCTCCTCCTCCCGTCCTCATCTAGCTGCCACCTCCCACTACACATTGATCTTCAACCAAGCCTTCATGGTGGCATTAAGTTTCTCCTTCAAGTCTAAGTTCTGATTTTTCCCTATTTTTTTGTGGATAAATGCAAAATCAATGTGTAAGCCAGGATATCTAGAGTGAACATCCTGTCCCTCCCTCTTGATTTTGGTATAAAGCTTCTTGATTTTGGCATAAGTAGGGAGAGGAGTTTGAGAATATGTTAAAGAAGAATCTCTATGGCTGGGGCCTCTTTGGCTTTAAAGATGATGGGGTCATCACCCAGTTGTGCAATATGCTAACCAATTGACTCAAGGTCAGCAACAATTATTTGCATCACTCTTATGCTTAGATCTGAGCTCAGATGACAAAAACAGATTGTTTAGCAGATAGCTTGTTCACGAAAGGGCAGCCTAAGCTCTGGAATCCTGCTGCTGGGACAACAGACAGTACATCCATGTGCAGCCTCGTGGGTTGGGGATGGTCATACAGGATGAATGGGTGAGAACCATCAAGAATAAAGGGCTCAAGCAAGAGATGAAGACAGCAGAGACTCAGTTATCCAACCCAAAAAAGGTTTTGGACACATTAACATCCCATGTGTTGGATACTTGGATCTAGTTCTTATTCACCAACATGCCTGTGTAGGTCTGGCAATGCTCAATAAATAAATTTGAGTTGGTTTGGCGTATGAATCCACTGCTTCAAAATGTAACTTATATCTCTGGATGCAGAACTAATTATGGGAATTTACAGCTTTGGGAGGGAGAATGTCCATTGTATTTGGATCTGGAATAGAAATGGGTATCTATTTATCAAATTTATATTGAAGATATGTTTCTCTTGGATTACATGGTTCCAGATTTTGTTGCTACAACTTTAGACTTGTCCAGTTCCTTTCTGGTATGAAGCAGAGCTAAACTGAGAAAAAATACAGCAATTGCTGACCATATCATTATAAGATGTGAAGATGTGGCTAGCAGCCATGCATCTCCATATTTTTCTTGGATGTTGGCTGCAGAATTAGTTGCTTCTCCCTGAACTTCTGAAATAACTGCTACAATTTTCAAGAAATAAGTTTTTCTTTTCCATCCTACAGTATGCTTTGATTTTGGCTGTTCTAGATGCATGATTGTTAAACCAATAGACTCCCTCCCTAAGCTTGGCTTTGTCTCAAGCTCTTTTTTCTTTGCCTCATGTTTTCTGCGTCCATGAGCTAATATTCAAATAGCAACTGAAAGAAACATGGACTTCCATCTAATTGTCAGTATATAAATGGGTAGATATTTAAAAGGTAGGTATTTTTAGTATGTGGTGGAGTTTCTTTGCTTCATATATATGATGTTCCATAGCCATCTGCTGGCAGGGTTTCTTATGAGCAGATCTTTGATGCTCTTGGGACTTGCATATCCTCCAAGAGCTTGCATGTAAAACATAAGAATGTTTTCATTATCCTATCAGACTCATTTCATATGTTAAATATGGGTTTTGAGCCTGAATCTGTATATTTGCTATCTTCCACTCTTTCAACATAGCTCATGAACATCACGCCATCAACATTGTGGGTATGGCTTTGACACCTCAGAGCTTCTGTAATTTGCATTTATTCAGTTCATATCAAGTAAGGGTCTTATGGTAGTATATACTGTATATGAATTATATTGTTTGTATATATTTAAGGTGACAAACATGTCCTAGTACTATGTCTTGATGACAGGAGATATTCATTTCATATGTAATTCATACTGGTACAATTTTTTTCCACACTAAGAAGAGAAGGGGGGGCCACAATAGAAAGAAAATCTCTTTATCATTTCTATATTGCTACTAGTGAGGACCAACTAGATGTCATTCCATCATTCTCAAGTCGCGGGGGCTTTTGCATTTAACTTCCAAATGCTGATCCAGAACTCCTTGTCATTTTATATTTCTGACTGCTGGGCCAGAGTATTTCCATGAGTTCACATTTACAGATGCTTCTTATATTTTAAGTCCCTCTAAAATTGTTCTGTGAGGGATGGGACTTACCGTGCAAGTTGTTTTGGGGCTTTTCATATTTGCTTTAGCAATTTCTTGTACTGCAGATTTCACCCGAAGATATTAGATGGGAAGGTGACGATCCAGGCGTCAATCATCGGCCAGGTCGGGGTGGACCAGGCCGTGGAGCTAAGAAGTCTACAGGCCGTGGTGCTATTCCAGGTGCAGGAAGAGGAAGGGGATCGTTGAAGAATCAGGCCAAGAAAGATTTTCCCCCTTCACAAAATGGCATTGGGAAGAAGCCCATTGATGACATTGAAATACTTAACACAGAGACTCTAATAAAGGAGGTTTGCATTTGAGAAACTTAAGGCATGGTGGAGTGCAAGAATATTTTGATTTAATTTCTTTTCTTCTTCTTTAATTTCACTTTGTGATGCTGAGCAGGTGGAGAGGGTCTTTGGTGCAAGTCATCCCGATCCCCTTGAGATTGAGAAGGCAAAGAAAGTGTTGAAAGTAAGATAACTCCTATAAACCGTTATTTCATAGATGATTGTTGCATTCATTGACAAGCATAGAGGGTGGTGGTAGTTTGTTTTGAGGAAATAGAGGGTACTTGCCATTATTGCAGGAACACGAACAATCACTGATAGATGCAATCGCGAGGCTTGCTGATGCGTCTGATGGTGAAAGTGGTAAATACTAATAGGCCCATCTTTCTGTTCAATTTTACATGATGTCTGGAATATCTAGAAGGCTTTGTCTATATGAGGTAGCTACTTTCCCTTAATTCTAGATAAAGTCTTTGCACTGATAGGCCTGATGGGAAAGTGATAAATACTGCTAGGCACATCTTGCTGTTTAAGGTTAATGGTGTCTAGGGCAAGAAGGCTTTTTTATCTGTATGAGTTGTCTACTTCCCGTGCCATGTTGATGTGATAGAATAGAGAAGCAAAACTGGTTCAGTGTAAAATTGTTCGCTGATTGTTTAATCATTTTAGCGGTGTTACAGAAGTCTTAATATCATTAATCAATTGGAAGTTTTTATTTGCTTGGAACTCCGACATATTTTGGTGTGATTTTGCTTTTATCGGAAACAAGAATTGCCACATTTGCCCCTGCCACCCTAGAATCTGCTGCATTGACATATATTGGTGCATTGAATTTTGATTCATCATTCATCTTATACACATTGGTTCATCATAATATGTTTTGCAATGTGGAGGAGATAACCAAGTCTCACATGATGAAGGAAGCTTCTTATTGCAATTCCAAGTCCAGCAAGTCACTTCATTTCTAAAGAACTTGTACATTTATCTGAGTTCTAACTCATCAATTTTCCAATGACACAGAAGGAGGCCATCAATATTCACATGGGCAATCCATGGACCGAGGATGGAGGAACCAGCAATATGCTGGGAACCAACATGGGGCAAACTATGGGGATGACATGGCAGGTGAAGGTAGAGAAGGTTCTGATGGTGACCGCATGGCTGGGGATGGTGTTGCATCAGACTACCGGCATGATGGTGATGATGATGACATGTAACTTGTGGTCAAGCAGCCTTCACTAAATTTACCATCTGATAAGGCCCAGCGAAGCCCCATGTTCTGTAAAATGCATTGCCAAGATTTATTTCTTACTACGTGGAAAAATAACAGCTCCTTTATGTTTAGTGGAAAATATCTCTGATGAAGGGTCAATCTAAGTCATCCTAAGCCCCAGCGATAGAAGCACGCTGGGGAAAGCTGCCTCTGTAAAGTTATTTCAGTGAATAGCCTGTGGCATGTAAATTGTCTGGATAGCCTTCAACTTTTGGTGTTGCAGGTTGCTTCAGCTGATTCTGTAAGTTATATCTCATTCTGATCGCTGTAAGTTTGGCGCAAGTTAAAAAACCATAGTTAACAATGAGGTTCGTCCTGATGATAGTTTTTGATATGCCTTCCAAATTGTTCTGACATGGATCGGATGGGGGTAAGAAATGCTACTCAAAACGCATGCTTGTGAATGGTGCGAATTTGATATGGCTGAAATGATGCAACCATTTGAGCATCGTTGGCAGGTAGGAGAAAGGTAGGGTGGCAAAATAGGACCTGACCAATCAACCCGATCCGCATCACATTCAATCTTTCATAAATAAATTTAGATTTAAAATAAATGGATTTGAGATGTAAACAAGTTGGTCCATTTAATCTGTTTACTATATGGATTAGATTTATGTTTTAGATGTTTGGCATGTTTAACTGGTGTTAATTTTTGAATCGGGCTGGATAATTTGTTTAATCCAGTTTATTTGGACCTGGTTCACTAGAGTGGCCATTGGATGGCTAGGCTTGGGAGTCTTGGTTCGTTGGATGGACATGGCGTGCAATGGGATGTGGTTGGCCCGTTTAAATTTCAAATGGCTTGTGAGTTCTTATTTTTCATCATCAAAATCCTATCGATGGGTTCGGTCATCACTAGCGAGCAGCGATTGGTATTTCTTTTGGCTCTCTACTTCACCACTCTTTTTGCTTTCTCTTTCCTTTTCTATCCTAACTTTAAGCATTTAAGTTCTCCCTAGATTTTGGTAATTGAAGCTTTTTATGCTTTTGCTTTCCTTCTTTATCCTAACTTTAAGCAGTCAAGCTCCCTCTCATTTTTGTAGTTGAAGCCCTTCGATTTCGAGAAAACAAAGTTGATTGAGTACCTCTCCATAGCTTTCATCTTCCTTGACAGTCGCTCCATCAACACGACTACCTCTTTCTTTGCTTATGTCCCTTCTTGGTGCCTTCTCATGCATGCATTGCTCTTCTTGCCTCCCTTTCATTTCTTCTTTTCTGTTTCCTTGTTCTCCCTCTTCTTGCTATGCTCTCTTTTTGCTGCTATCTTCTCTATCGAGTTTTTCACTTCCCCCTCTCCCTTACCCTTTCTTGGAGGAAATTTGTCCTCAAAGCTCCTCTTCTCCTACTCAAATAACTCAAAAATCATCATATCAAAGAGAGAGCACAAACCCTAGGTGAAAGGGATCTACTGCAAGAGAGTTAATGGATGGGGTGGAACTCCGTCTATGGTTCTCTTCCTCTTCCTTTTGACTGGGTACTATAGCTTAATGATCTTATTTTCCTTCTTTTTTATTTTTAAATATTCTCCTTTTTTAAAAAAAAATCATTTTTGCAATTACATGTAGCCTTACTGTCTTCTATGTGCATCAGAATTCTTTAATCTTTGTTTATCTTCTTCTGCCAAGCATGTTTTATCTTGCAATTAATTAAGATATTGTTGTCGGAGGTGTTTACTTCAGTAGTTTACTTCAATAATGTTGAATTATTCAGTTTATTGCTGCATTCTATTAAAATTTTAATGCTTGATGTATACGTTAGTAGTTGACACCTATACCATGTCACATAAAATATAATATCATGCGGACTAGTAATGCCTTTTTATTTCTAATGGTCTAGCAATTGAAATCTTATAAAATGTCTCCACATTCAATCAACCTAGGATACTTTTGTTATAAAACAGGGATTTCCTGTTTCTTTCGGACAATTTCTAATTTGTAGCTTCTGATTTGAAAGTATAATTGATAAGCCCATCCTTTTATTATATTTTTTATTTATAATTATAAATTTTGCTCTAGATTCTTTTATATCAGGTACTTGAAGAGTAAAAAAGCTTTTTTATTTAGGTTTAAAGGTTTATATGTAGAGGCTATGATGATTACGGTTTGTATAAGGAAGTGATGATAATTTTGGGATGTAATTTTACTAATTCAAATATTTCTAATAGCAACAATCTTTGATCACCTTCTTTGATAAGCAATTGATTGTAGTCATTTCGATTTAGTTACAGATTAAATGTCAAATTTGAGATTCCTTGTTGACCCCTGAAATGATTTTGATGATTACAAAATATTGGAGCATATATTTGATACTAATGCTTTTTAAGTATTTAAGAAGTTTTTGTAGGGCATTTCTAATGAACAATCATCAACCTTACGTTTTTCAAGACCATTAAAATATATCCATGTATTCAAGAAAAAGTTTCATGTATCTTTCAATCATTTGAGGGCCCTAAGTAAATTCAATTGTATATTCATAAAAAAGGGTCAAATCGATGTAATTTTAAATATAAATATTTTAGAATAGGTTTAGAATTTGCTTGGAAGTAATTTGAAGTAATTTAGAAGCCATTGGAGAAGTTTCGACTCGAGCTGATTCTAATGAATATAGCTGATACATTTCTTGGCACGGTACATCATTTTTTTGATACAAGATATCTGAGCCGATTTCAAGAAAATCAGAGCCGACTCTCACAGTCACAGAAAGTTGCTTCTAAGATTTCGTTCAGCTGAGTTGACTCTAAATCGATAGGAGCCGACTCTTACAGACTGCAGAATGACTATACTGATCATCCGAGCCGACTCAAGTTCTTCGAGCCGACTAGCCTTCCATTGATTTCAGTAGTAATAGCTAGTTCCAGAATTCAAATTTTTTGAATCTCAAGACTCCCAATGGCTAGTTTTCGATTTTCAAGAGATTCTAATAGCCATATTCATCTGGGAACTCTTCAAGAAGCTATAAATGATGGATTTAAGAAAAAAAAGAACTTTTTATAAGGGTATTGATCATATTAAGAGTTTTAAAGTAGAAACTCAAGTTCTCCAACAACTTCCAACTACTTTCTTGAGTTAATCTTTGAAGAATTAAGAGAGGCTTGAAGAGCATTAAAGAAGTATTCAAGAAGGCCTCATTAAGAGCTTTAATTGCAACCATTCAATACATTGGGTTTGTTTTAGTGTTGCTTTCTTTTGCTACTCTATTTTTGAGTTGCTACAAGTACAGTAGGTGGCTGTAGCTTGTGAGTTATTTTAAGGTTGTTGGTTAGTCTTGAAAATCAAGTTGGGTTGTTAGTGAGCACGAAAAAATTAACTTTGTATTGGAATTTTGGATTGTAAGCTCGTAGGAAAACAATATGACTGTATTCGGGATGAATATAGTGGAAATCCCAAGAGTGACCTTAGATAGTGGACGTAGGAGCTGGGTTGCTCCGAACCACTCTAAATCTTGTGGTATTTTTGTTTGCTCTTGTTTTTGCATTCTTATTTACTTCCGCATGCTATACTCTATCTACTTCACTCACCACACAAGGTTTCAAAAGGTACATACTTGCTAAAGTTTTTACAAACCCAATTCACCCCCCCTCTTAGGTTAGCCAACTGGGCAACAAGTGATATCAGAGCCACGTCTCAGTGCCATTAAGCTGACGATTAAGAGAAAATTTCTATGGCAATCCAAATGAGCACATCTTTGGCCGAAGGTCAATCAAGTAATAGACCTCCACTATTCACTGGCACCAATTATACCTATTGAAAGGCTAGGATGAAAATCTATAAACAATCTATTGATTTTCAATTATAGAAAATAATCTTGAAAGGACCACACATATCCATCAAGAAGGTAGATGGAATAGACATCCCTAAACCAGAAGAGGAATGGAATGAATATAACATGAAAATGTGTGAATTTAATGCCAAAGCCATGAACCTTCTTTATTATGCTTTGGATGTAAATGAATTTAACCGGATTTTCACTTGCACTTCGGTAAAGAAAATTTGGATAAACTACAAGTTACACATGAGGGAACTACTCAAGTAAAGACCTCTAAAATTAATATACTTGTGCATAATTATGAACTTTTTAAAATGGAACCAAATGAGACTATATCTGAAATGTTTGTTAGATTTATAGATATAATTAACGGTGTGAAAAGTCTTGGTAGAATATATTCCAATGCTGATCTGGTATAACAGATTTTTCGATCCCTATTAGATAAATGGGATCCCAAGGTCACTGCAATACAAGAAGCCAAAGACTTAAACACACTTTCACTTGATGAACTTCTTGGTTCTTTAATTATCCATGAACTGACAATGCAACGCCATAGCAAAGATGACAATAAGAAAAAGAAATCAATATCATTCAAGGTAGCAGCAGAGATTAAGAAGCAAGAAGAGGAAGAAGAAGAAAACCCAAGAAAACCCATCCTTGGATGAAGAATTAGGAGATGATGATATAGCATTAGTTATGAGAAGATTCCAAAATTTATAGGCAAAAGAAAGTCAAGATACTGAAGAAAGCACCTTAGCAAAAGTGAACAAAGCAAAAAAAAAAAAAAAGACAAAGACAAGGAAAATGAGCAACTACCTATTTGTTATAAATGTAAGAAGTCGGAGCACTATCGTTCAGAGTGTCCTACAATGAAAAAGGGATATAAGAAGAAGAAGAAAGCAATGATGGCTACATGGAGTGACAGTGATAAATTTACTTTCAATGAAGAGGAAGAGATATCAAAATCAGCAAATATCTGTTTAATGGATCTAGAAGATGGGGTAGCATCTAGTGAACTCATTTATGAATTTACTTATGATGATTTGCATACCGCTTTTCAGGAACTTCTAACTGAATATAAGAAGGCTGGTTTGAAAATTAAATCTTTGAAAAATAACTATGATGTATTATTGAAAGAAAAGGATAAGATTTCTAAAAAGAATAATTTTTTATATAAGAAATTAAATAATCTTTCTAAAAATGTAAAGTATTATAAGCTGAATAAGATGAATGTTTTAAAAAAAATAAAGGTTTGCAAAATAAAATGGATAGACTAAAGCCTCTTGTTGATAAATTGATTTTAAGTTCGAACAAACTTAAGCTAATCCTGAAAAATCAGAAAAATATAATAATAAAGCTGGAATTGGGTACAATACAATATATATAAACAAATTTTTAACTTCAAAACCTTATGCATCAAAATTTTCAGCATCCACTTCTTTTCAAAAGTCAAAAGTAGTTTGTTTTTGCTATAAAGAGGTTGGACACAAGGCATATGAATGCAATATAAGAAGGAAAAACAAAAACAAAGTAAAAAAGATTTAGGTTTCTAAAGGAACCACCGCTACTAACCATCAAGGACCCAAGAAATCTTGGGTACCTAAAAATTTTACTTAACTGTTTTGCAGGAATGTCTTGCAGCCCAAAATTTAAAGAAGAGATGGTATCTAGATAGCGGCTGTTCAAGATACATGACGGGTGACAAAGATCAATTTATTATCCTTGAAATGAAAGAAGGTGGAATGGTTACATTTGGAAATAGTAAGAAAAAATTTATTGGGATTGGTAAGATCAAAATTATTCCTTCCACTTATATTGAAAATGTATTGCTAGTAGACAAATTGAAGCATGATCTATTAAGCGTTAGTCAATTGTGTGATAGAGGCTTCAAAGTTTTATTTGAATCTTTAATGTATATAGTAACTAGCTCTCTTGATTCTAGCATTAGGTTTGTTGGTCATAGACTTAGAAATATTTATATAGTAGATTTGAATGATCTAGCCATGTTAAGTAGTACAAGTCTAGTGGCTATGAATGTTAAAATCAAGGAATCTAGTTTATTTTGGCATAGAAGATTGGATCATGCTAGCATGCATACATTAGCAAAATTAATTTTCAAAGACTTAGTTAGAGGTTTACCAAAGTTTAAAATTAATTTTGATCATATTTGTGATGCATGTCAATATGGTAAACAAACTAAGAGAATTTTAAATCTAAAAATATTATTTCAACATCAAGATCCTTAGAACTACTATACATGGACTTATTTGGACCAACTAGGACCACAAGCCTAGGAGGTATGAAATATGGTCTTGTGATAATAGATGATTTCTCATGATTCACTTGGATTTTGTTTCTAGCACACAAAGATAAAGCCTTCAAAGTTTTTCAAAAATTTCACAAAAAGATTTCAAATCAGAAAAATCTTTTGATTGTCTCAATTAGAAGTGATTATGGAATTGAATTCTAAAATCAATACTTTAAAAGATTTTGCACAGAACATGGCATTGATAATAACTTTTCAGCCCCTAGAACACCACAATAAAATGAAGTTATGAAAAGAAAAAATAGAATATTGGAAGAGATGGCCCGAACCATGTTGTGTGAAGGTAATATTCCAAGGTACTTTTAGACAGAAGCTGTGAATACTGCATGTTACATATTAAACCGTGTTTTGATTAGACCAATTTTGAAGAAAATCTTCTATGAGCTTTGGAATAATAGAAAACCAAACATTCATTACTTTTATATTTTTGGATGTAAATGTTATATCTTGAATAATGGAAAACATAACTTAGGAAAGTTTGATGCATGATTTGATCAAGGTATATTTCTTAGATATTCAACCACTAGCAAAGCATATAGAGTTTTTAATAAAAAAACTTTAACTATTGAAGAATCAATTCATGTTATTTTCGATGAGTCTAACCTCACACCTTCAAGAAAAGAAGAGTGTATTGACAATGATGCAGGTTTCCTAAATGATGGAGTAAAGGACATGAGCTTGAAAGAAAAGCAAGTTGAGCAAGAAAAGGAGAAGTGCAAAACATGATGAGCTATCAAAGGATTGGAGGTATGTACATTCTCACCCCAAAGAATTGATTATTGGTGATCCCTCTTAAGGAATAAAATCTAGGTTATCTTTTAGATACACATTTGACTATTTAGCATTTATTTTTCAAGTTTGAACCTAATTGCATAGAAGAAGCTGAAAATGATCCATATTGGATTATTGCTATGTAGGAGGAACTTAATCAATTTGAAAGGAACAATGTATGGATCTTAGTAGCTAGGCCTAAGGAATATCCTGTCATAGGTTCTAAATGGGTTTTTATAAATAAATTAGATGACAAAGGCAATGTAGTTAAAAATAAGGCCAGATTAGTTGCTAAAGGATATAACCAAGAGGAAGGAATAGTTTTGATAAAACTTATGTACCTGTAGCCAGATTAAAAGCCATAAGACTCTTACTTGCATTTTCATGTCACATGAAATTTAATTTTTTTCAAATGGATGTAAAAAGTGATTTTTTAAATGGCTACATTGAAGAAGAAGTTTTTATGGAACAACCTCCCGGTTTTGAAAATCACTCTTTTTCAAATCATATTTTCAAACTAAACAAAGCTTTATATGGTTTAAAACAAGCATCTAGAGCATGGTATGAGAGGTTGAGCAAGTTTCTTTTAGAAAATGATTTCAAAAGAAGTAAAGTAGATACAACATTGTTTATCAAAAGAAAAGATGAATTATTAGTTGTACAAATATATGTTGATGATATAATCTTTGGTGTAACTAATGAAACTTTATGTCAAGAATTTGTCAAGCTAATGCAGGGAGAATTTGAAATGAATATGATGGGTGAACTCAATTTCTTCCTTGGACTACAAATCAAACAAACAAAGGAAGGGATATTCATCAATTAAACAAAGTACATCAAAGAACTCTTGAAGAAGTTTGGGATGGAATCTACAAAGGAAATTGGCACACCCATGAGCCCAACTTGTAGACTTGACAAAGATGAAGAAGGTAACAAGATTGATCAAAAATTATATCGAGATATGATTGGATCTCTACTTTATTTAACTGTAAGCAGACATGATATACTATTCAGTGTTTATATATGTGCAAGATTTCAAGCTAATCCTAAAGAATCGTATATACTTGCTGTTAAGAGAATCATAAGATATCTCAAAGGTACATCAAACTTAGGATTATGGTACTCTAAACCTTCACTTTGAATTTAATAGGTTATTCAGATGCTGATTATGGTGGTTGTAAAATTGATAGGAAGAGCACTAGTGGCACATATCAATTTCTAGGATTGAATTTAATCTCATGACACAGCAAGAAATAAAACTCCGTGGCACTATCTACTGTTGAGGCAGAGTATGTGGCTGCAAGGAGTTGTTATGTTTAAGTGTTATGGATTAAGCAATAACTAGAATATTATGGTGTTATTCAATCTAAAATTCAATCAAATATGATAACACAAGCGCTATCAATTTAACTAAGAATCCTATTCAGCACTCAAGAACTAAGCATATTGAAATTAGACATCATTTCATCAGGTTCATGTTCAAAATGGTGATATTGAACTCGAATTTATTTATACTGAAAAATAACTGGCTGACATCTTTACTAAATTTCTTAGTGAGGATAGATTTCAAATGATCAGAGGAGAATTAAGTCTTTGTGATCCTTGTTAGAATTTTAACCTAATTTCGTCAAGAATTAAGGAAAATTCATCTAGAGAACCTCCATCACCTATTTAAGTTAGATGCATACTTTTCCTAGTATTTTTCTAGGAATATATACCTTTTTTCTGAGTTTTTGAACCATATTCTTTGGTTTTGCTCGAGCCGACTTGAGCATAAAAGACTCTCTGGATGAGCCGACTCGAATAGCAGAAATACAAAAGGACCGTAGAGATCTAAAACCTTTTTTTCTATTGTTTCCTGTTGAACTCAAGTGACCTTTCTTTTTTAACCCTAGGGACCACTCCAATCAACTCCATTTCCCTTAGATTCTAGATATTTGGCTCCTAGAAAGGTTGTGGCACAAAGGAGGAAACGGACGGCTCTAAGCTTGGATTCAGTGGAAAGAAGATCCAAGAGGCGACATAATGAACCGACTCCTCAAGAACTGCAAGCTCCACCTCCTCCTCAGCGATAGATCATTCTAATGGGCAATAGACCTGTGACATCAGGTAGGAAAGTTGATTTGCATTCCTAGAGTAGCAACACTTCCGTATTGGTGACTAGATAGCAGCACAGGGGTGGGAGTTCTTCAGTTCATTGGATGTTCCCACTTATCCCACTCTTGTTAGGATATTTTCTAATCACCTGACATTTTTCACAAATCAGATTCTTTCTACTGTGAAAGGTATTACTATCTCAGTGGATGAAGCAAGATTGAGTCTAGTTCTACAAATGCCTAGGACTAGAAAGTACTATCTGAACATCAAAGACAGGGAGAGTACTTTGAAAATTATTTTGGAAAGAGAAAATGTGAAGGGCATCTCCAATGTACAAGCCAATTGATTGTCACTTGAGATGCGCTTGTTGCACAACATCATCAACAGAGTGTTCTTGCCCAGGACAGGGCATTTTGATTGGGTGAGTGAGCGAGATCTCATGTTTATGCAGTACATGATTGAAGGGAAGGCCCTCAATCTGCTGTTTATCATGATGACATAGATTAGAGATGCCACTCGCAAGGCCAGAGCTTGTTTACCTTATGGGATGGCCTTCACCCTACTGTTTCAGGGCTTTGGTGTTGATCTTTCTGGAGAGGACAGCAAACCTCTTTTGCATATTGACAGGTATTCTGAAAAATCACTTCATAAAATGGGATATCATAGAGTTGAAGGTGAATGGGTGAAGAAAATATTAGGACAAAGAGTAGTTCATTCAGATGATGATGAGGATGACATGCCTGAAGATGCTGAGACTGCTGAGCAGGCTGGAGATGATGAGGATAAGCATGATGATGAGGCTGGACCCTCAGAGCCAGCACCTGCCACACCACCTCAGTCAGTACCTTCAGAGCCCAGCACTGGTGGACAGCAGCATGACTCTACGCAGATGAGGATACTTAGAGATGATATTTCTGCTCTCAAATCAGATCTACAAATAATTCGAGTAGATGTTCACTCTAGGGTTGATTAGCAGCAATAGAGGTCAGAGATGGTTTCAACAGGATCCTAGCACCTTTACATCTGAGTACTTCAGATGGACCTTCTGTATCACCGGTCACACCTCCACCACCACCAGATGATGGATATGATTTTAACCCTACTGATCAGCAGGCTGATGTGCACTCTACAAATCACCATGTTACGTGATAGAAAAGTGCCCTAAGAGCCAATCATTATGAGGGCCTTTTTGTAAACTTCCAACTCATGTATGACATATTTTCATATTAATAAAGGCATGTGATTCATCATATACTGCTGTATCATGTTTCTGATGATTATGATGAACACCATAGAATAGGGCAATGGAATTAGGATTATGATAAAATAACAGTGAGACCTAATTCCTATAAACCTTAATCTAGAATGTTTCTAGTCGTTGGACCATCGATTCGGGGATCGATGAATCCGGAAATACTAGCTTATCCTATGTATGCTCAGTTGATGAGGGTGGTTGATCTCACAACCACTTGTGTAGAGACACTAATACAAGGATAAGGGTGCTCATCAGAGTATGAGTACACTGGAACTGATCCGTACCGGGACTATCTTATGGAAGTCTTACTACTTGTCAAAAGATAGATCCCAGAGTAGAAGTTGTGCATGTGATCTTTAGACCTGAGATCACCATGTTTCCTTGTGCACACTAAGCCATACTTTGGTTCATACTCATTCATGGCATTGAGACATGTACGGGATATTTTGGGTATGGTGGAAGGTGTACGAAGGATGTGAGTGGACCAACAAGGAATCGATCATTCCTAGTATGAGGAATTGTTATCCCATGCAATCTCTTCGATGAGAGACTTAAGGAGCCTTTGATCAAAGCAGAATGAGATTAGTGGAATCTAATCAGTCATCAACTGAGTCCTCATGATCGAGCTAAGATTCGATATGATTAAGTGTTAGGGTTTGACATCTATCCATACCTATCACTTAATCGGGATAATGGGAGATCGAAAGATTGAATTGCACGGTAACTTACTGAAGGGTATTTTGATATTTTCAACCAAATTCTCATCTTCTGGATAGGCATGACACGTTGCTAGACGTCAATCTTATCTTGTAGGTTTTCATGAACCAATTGATTTGGTTTCATGAGTCCATTCGATGTGTGATTCGAATTGGACAATTAGGTGAGCCTATTTGACCTAATTAGGTCAATCGGGTTCGATCGGATCGAATCGGCTCAAACCTAAACCTACTGCTGGCTAGATGTGGAACCCAATGGATCACACACAATAGAGACTTGGCCAAGGAAGTCATTCATGATTTAATTAGGGTCATAGGATCCTAATTGGTTAGCCGGATTACATACTAGCATATGTAGGCTAACCTAATTCCTAACCCAATTGGATTGGATTCGGTTGCTTGCTAATTGGGCTAACCTAATTATGGAAGACCTAAATTAGGTTGAGTCCTAAGTGGGGCTAGCCAAATCAGAGCTTGATCTGATTTTAATTTGGGCTTAAGGGCATTTTAGGCGCCATATATGAAGAGTCCCAATGGCATGGGACTCTTGGTACCTAAATGATACCTTAACTTCAAAAAGGCACAGAATGAGCTATAGACCTCTGATTTGAAAATAAATTATATGGTCAGAAAGCTTATTTAATGCTCTTTCCAATGACACCTATATTGCATATATTTCACTAATCAATATGTGCTGCTTTGGGTGGAGAGAGAAGTGGGAAAGGAAAGTGGCGTCCTTTTGGTGCACCCGGGAGAAGTATGGCATGCGCAGAAGGACTAAGAGTCCTTTTGCAGATGAAACTCTGGGAGCTTCATCAAAGTGGCACCTCTTCACTTTATCCCCACACCTCTTGGAGAGGATTGACTGGTCAAAGAAGTGGAAGGGGCGCGTGAAAGCAAAAAGAAATATTGGCATGCAGATGAAGAGTCGCTTCTCTTCATCTGCGCGCGCACTATTCTGAGGCAGAGTCCTTCTGCCCTTAGGACTTTGCCTATTCCACACTCTTCAAGATTGAAAGGACACCTCCTTCCATTCTTCATAACCGGTATATGCCACATGGCATATGGGGAACTGCTCTGGAAAGGGAAAGAACATCAAATAAGACTCTTGAAGCATGAAGAGCCTTATCAGACATGAAGAGTCATATCTGATAAGGAGTCTCGGGATGCTTTTCATGCCCCATCTGAATCTATATAAAGGGGGTATGGTGAAATGAGACTTTAGATTTTCGGTCATCAGAAACAGAAGTCCATTTTTCTGAGAGTTATCTGAGCGCCTCTTTCTGTTGTTTCCCTCCCTCCTTTTAAGACAAGACTTGTCTTGTTAAGACAAGGTCTTATCTTTTAGGACAAGGCTTTGTTTTAGGACATAAGCCTAAGGGGTCATAGGAGAGGGTTGTCCTACAGCCAAGAGTGCCTTAGGAGAGTGTCTGGAGAGCCCTACAGTAGGACAGGGTGTCCTACAGTGGTCAAAGGTCTAAAGGCTGTCCTAAGAGTCCTATTGAAGCAACCCCGGTAGGGATTCTTCCTTGGTTCAAGTCTCGTGTGGATCACCGTTGGAGGGCTTGCACTTGTGAGCCTCGTGGAAAGGATTGGATTTAGCGATCCGGGTATGTTAATTGACTTTATTTTATGATTCATTAGTTATAATTGCCCAAGGGGTTCCTGGGAATTAGGGTTTTAATACATGTTATACATGTTAGGGTATCATGCTATGAAATTTTATTTTGAAAGTCAATTCCGCATGCTGCATGATCCCCGTGACCCTGGGAGAATTTTCATCAATGGTATCAGAGCCCACCTTGTGGCATGCTAATTATGAATCTATTTGAAGTTTGATGATATTTCATTACCGGGCCGACCCGAACCCTGTCGAGTCGACCCGGCCAAATTCATATGCATATTTCTTGTTTCTTTATGAAATGACATGATAATACAATTATATAAAATTTTACATATTAGGATAATATGTTTAATTTTAGTTTTTATGAAATGCATGATATTATGTCAAGTATGAAATTATGCATGTTGGTTTTACCCTAGTAACTGCTTTGGATTGGGTTAGTCACCATGGTCGTCCGGTCATGGGAGCCAAGTAGGGTTTAAAGGCCCTCTCCTCCCATTCAATGGGTCTCCTATGGTGTGTAGGGGTGCCGCTGTGGCCATATCCCATGAACAAGTGAGGTGAACGGGATATTGAAATATTAAGCCATGTTTTGCATATTAGGGTAATATGCTTGTTGTCATATAATGCTATGCATATTAGGGTAATATGCTTGATGACATGAAATTTTATGCATATGCTAGAGTGATATGCATTGTGTTTGTTATAAACTTGGTTATCATGTTCAATATTTATACTTGTAGTAATAAACATTATTATCATGATGGTATTTAGAATGTGTTTTGAGACCATCAAAGCCCTCATCAAAAATAATATTTAGTCATAGTATAAAACTTAGTCAAGATGCAAAACCAGTTAGAGTTTGATCAGCCAATTGGTGTCTAGGCAAGTGGTTCTGGGAAGGTAAAGAGAATGAGGTTTTTAATTAGTTCCGTTGTCTAACCTGGCCAATCTAATTGGTGTCTAAGGAAAGCAACGGGAGGACCCCCTCACCCCTCCCACTTACCTTGCCAATTTGGTCATATCTAAATCTTAATTTGGTAATGCTAATTGGTTAAGTATACTATAAAGTTGCCTTTCTTCATGCTAAGCCAAATTTATATCAAAGCTATAGTAGGTTTGTTGTGTACACACAAGGCCTACTCTAGGGTTTGATATAAGATTTGTCTTGGTGCACTTAGTGCTTTATAGCATGGTTGGATATGTTGCTTTGTTGTGTACACACAAGGGCAACATAATTTAATCATGGCTATATGGAAATGAAGGGTCCGACTAAACTAAGACTTTATGGTTTGTTGTGTACACACAAGGCCATAAGTGTCTTAGAGGAAAAGATAATTGTTGAGAATTGCACGGGTTGCAATTGGAAAGGTTGTCCTACTTTTGAACTCATGTGTGTTTGTTGTGTACACACAAGGCACTTATGAGAAATAAGGATCTTAACCCCACTAAGGAAACCAGGAAGGTTTCTCGGTTACCATAGTTGAGGGTTATGGTATTTGAAGAAAATAGTGGGAGACATAATTTGATATAAAGTCCTTATCTAATTATGAATGTCATAATTGAGTGGTCTGCTAATATTGTTCTTTAATTAAATGTAGGACATTTATTTAATGGCTTCAAACTTATCACTGAAAGGCATCTTTGATGCCAACAAGTTAACCGGTCCAAACTATGTGGATTGGTTGAGGAAGAAGGCTGATGGAGCATGTTTCCATTGCAGCATGTATGGGCATTAGAAGAAGGATTGCAAGACTTGTCTTACAAATGTGAAGCTAGATGCAAGTGGTGCATCTAGGGGTTTGTACATGATACAAACCAATTTATCATTGAGTAATACCATTTCTAATTCATGGGTATTGGATACCGCATGTGGATCTCACATATGCAATTCATTGCATGGACTCCACAGAATTAGAAATATAAAGAAATGTGACTTCAAATTATATGGGGCAAGTCGAGAACCATATATGCTGAAGCTATGGGCACATATATTCTATTATTACCTTCGGGTAATATTATAAAGTTGGAAGAATGCTACTATGTGCCAAATATTGTAAGAAACATTATTTCTATACCCTTGTTATTATAACAGGGACATGAAATAAATGTAAAGAGCACTGGCTGCTCTATTCTTCTATCTTTGGAACTCAATGATAAAATTTTTCTTATTGATGATAAGAAGAGAAAAAGAGATAATGGCAATGTCACATATCTCTGGCACTGCCGATTGGGTCATATCAGTGAGTCAAGGATAAACAAGTTAGTCAAAGATAATTACTTTGACTCTGATGATTTCCAATCATTAGAAACTTGTGAATCTTGTCTCTAAGAAAAAATGACCAAGTCTCCATTCACTGGACATGGAGATAGGGCAACTGAATTGTTAGGTCTAGTACATACTGATGTATGTGGACCTATGTCGACTCGGCCAGAGGAGCATATTCTTATTTCATCACTTTTATTGATGATTTATCAAAGTACGATCATGTGTATCTAATACAAGTCCGAAACCTTTGATAAGTTTAAAGAATATCAAAGTATGGTTGAAAAACAAACTAGACTTAGTATTAAAGCTCTTCGGTCTGATCGAGGAGGGGAATACTTGTCTAGTGAGTTTCTAAAGCATCTAAAGGACAAAGGCATTATTTTTGAATGGACCACTCCTTATACACCCAAGTTAAATGGAGTGGCAGAAAGGAGAAATCGCACCTTGTTGGACATGGTGAGGTCCATGATGAGCTTCACAGATCTTCCCATTTCCTTCTGGGGACATGCCTAGATACTGCTACATACATATTAAACAGGGTTCCATCTAAATCAGTGAATAGCACTCCATATGAATTATGGAATGGCAAAAGACCAAATCTTAAGTATTTGAAGATTTGGGGTTGCCATGCTTATGTCAAGAATACCTTTGGACATAAGCTAAGTGCAATGACTGATAAATGTAGGTTTGTTGGTTATTCAAAAGAGGGTGTTGGATACCTCTTTTATAATGCTGCTGAGCAAAAGATAATTGTCAGTAGGCATGCTACATTCTTGGAACAAGAATTTACCCAAGAAGAATGTAGTGATTCTTCACTAGAGTTATGTGAAGAACAGAACCAACAAATCAATGAGCCTTCAAGTGAAATTTCTCAACCAGAGGTTCTTGTGGATCAAGAATAACCACAATACACACCTCCTCTCCGAAGGTCAGAGAGGGTGCGGGAAGCACCTCTCAGATATGGCTTTGTCATCGGGGATGACAATGAAGCCAGTATCATAAGGATGATGATCCTGTGACCTATTTGGAAGCTGTCGAGAGTAGAGACTCTGACAAGTGGCTTGGTGCTATGAAATCTGAAATGGACTCCATGTATTCCAATCAGGTTTGGACTTTGGTAGATCCACCTGAAGGAATTAACCCAATAGGGTGTAAATGGGTCTACAAGAAGATTGGAGCAGATGGTCAAGTTGAGACCTACAAGGTTAGACTGGTAGCAAAAGGTTTCAAACAAAGATATGGTGTAGACTATGATGAAACCTTTTCTCCAATAGCTATGCTCGAGTCCATTCGAATACTGCTTGCCATAGCAGCATACCATGACTATAAGATCTGGCAGATAGATGCAAAGACTGCTTTCTTCAATAAAAATATTGAGGAAGAAGTCTATATGTCACAGCTAGAGGGTTTTGTCTCAAGTGGGAGACCAAAGGTATGCAAATTAAAGAAGTCCATTTATGGACTTAAGCAAGCATCGAGGAGTTGGAACATCCATTTTGATGAAACAATCAAAGCATTTGGTTTTGTCAAAAATGTGGATGAACCATGTGTGTATAAGAAGACAAGTGGGAGTGCACTTATTTTCTTGGTTTTGTATGTGGATGATATACTGATCATTGGGAATGATATTCCCATGTTGCAGTCGGTTAAAACTTGGCTATCATCAATGTTTTCCATGAAGGATTTAGGAGAAGCATCCTATATACTGGGTATAAGAATTTATAGAGATAGATCCAAGAGGATGCTGGGCTAATCCCAATCCAGGTACATTGACTTGGTGTTGAAGAGATTCAATATGGATGGAAGTAAGAAAGGTTACTTGCCAATGAGTCAAGGCATACAACTCTCTAAGAAAATGTCTCCTAAGACATCAGAACAAAGAGAGAGGATGGCTATGATTCCTTATGCTTCGGCTATAGGATCAATAATGTATGCCATGTTATGTACCAGGCCTGATGTCGCTTATGCCTTGAGCATAGTGAGCAGTTTTCAGGCAAATCCAGGAGAGGATCCTTGGAGAGCTGTGAAAAATATTCTTAAGTACCTGAGAAGGACTAAAGATATTTTTTAGTATATGGAGGATCTGAATTGAAACTAGAAGGTTATACAGATTCTAGTTTTCAATCAGATCTAGATGATAGCAAATCCACATCAGGATATGTCTTCACCCTGAATGGTGGTGCAGTGAGTTGGAAAACTATAAAGTAGCCAACAGTAGCTGACTCAGTCACTGAGGTAGAGTACATAGCTACAAGTGAAGCCATAAGGGAAGCTGTGTGAATGAAAAAATTCATCACGGAATTGGGCATGGTTCCTACTATAGAACAACTAGTGTCACTTCATTATGGAAATACTAGAGTTGTTGTGCAAGTTAAGGAACCAAGGTCTCATAATAAGCCTAAGTACATTCTAAAATGCTTCCACCTTGTTCAAGGACAAGATGTTGTCATGGAATAAGTTGACACAAAGAACAATATAGCAGACCCATTCACTAAAGCATTAGCCAAGCAGCAGTTAGATCGTTACTTAGATTGTATGGGCATAAAATACAAGGGCGATTGGCTTTAGTGCAAGTGGGAGTTTGATAGAAAAGTGTCCTAAGAGCCAATCATTATGAGGGCCTTTTTGTAAACTTCCAATTCATGTATGACATATTTTCATATTAATAAAGGCATGTGATTCATCATATACTGCTGTATCATGTTTCTGATGATTATGATGAACCCCATAGAATAGGGCAATGGAATTAGGATTATGATAAAATAACAGTGAGACCTAATTCCTATAAACCTTAATCTAGAATGTTCATAGTCGTTGGACCATCGATTCGGGGATCGATGAATCCGAAAAGACTAGCTTATCCTATGTATGCTCAGTTGATGAGGGTGGTTGATCTCACAACCACTTGTGTAGAGACAATAATACAAGGATAAGGGTGCTCATCAGAGTTTGAGTTCACTGGAACTGATCCGCACCGAGACTATCTTATGGAAGTCTTACTACTTGTCAAAAGATAGATCCCAGAGTAGAAGTTGTGCATGTGATCTTTAGACCTGAGGTCACCATGGTTCTTTGTGCACACTAAGCCATTCTTTGGTTCATACTCATTCATGGAATTGCGACATGTACGGGGTGTTCTAGGTATGGTGGAAGGTGTACGAAGGATGTGAGTGGACCAACAAGGAATCGATCATTCCTAGTAAGAGGAATTGTTATCCCATGCAATTTCTTAGATGAGAGACTCAAAGAGCCTTTGATCAAAGAATGATGAGATTAGTAGAATCTAATCAGTCATCAGTGAGTCCTCATGATCGAGCTGAGATTCCATATGATTAAGTGTTAGGGTTTGACATCTATCCATACCTATCACTTAATCGGGATAATGGGAGATCGAAAGATTGAATTGCACGGTAACTTACTACTGAAGGATATTTTGATATTTTCCACCAAATTTCTCATCTTCCAGGTAGGCATGATACGTTGCTAGACATCAATCTTGTCTTGTAGGTTTTCATGAACCAATTGATTTGGTTTCATGAGTCAATTCGATGTGTGATTCGAATTGGACAATTAGGGAGCCAATTTGACCTAATTAAGTCAATCGGGTTCGATCGGATCGAATCGGCTCAAACCTAAACCTACTGATGGCTAGATATGGAATCCAATGGGTCACACACAATAGAGACTTAGCCAAGGAAGTCATTCATGATTTAATTAGGGTCATAGGATCCTAATTGGTTAGCCGGATTACATACTAGCATATGTAGGCTAACCTAATTCTAATCCAATTGGATTGGATTCGATTGCTTACTAATTAGGCTAACCTAATTATGGAAGACCTAAATTAGGTTGAGTCCTAAGTGGGGCTAGCCAAATTAGAGCTTGATCTGATTTTAATTTGGGCTTAAGGGCAATTTAGATGCTATATATGAAGAGTCCCAATGGCATGGGACTCTTGGTACCTAAATGATACCTTAACTTCAAAAAGGCACAGAATGAGCTATAGACCTCTGATTTGAAAATAAATTACATGGTCAGAAAGCTTATTTAATTCTCTTTCCAATGACACCCATATCTCATATATTTCACTAATCAATATATGCTGCTTTGGGTGGAGAGAGAAGTGGGAAAGGAAAGTGGCGCCCTTTTGGCGCACCCGGGAGAAGTATGGCATGCACAGAAGGACTAAGAGTCCTTCTACAGATGAAACTCTGGGAGCTTCATCCAAGTGGCACCTCTTCACTTTATCCCCACACCTCTTGGAGAGGATTGACCGGTCAAAGAAGTGGAAGGGGCGGCGTGAAAGCAGAAAGAAATATTGGCGCGCAGATGAAGAGTCGCTTCTCTTCATCTGCGCGCGCTATTCTGAGGCAGAGTCCTTTTGCCCTTAGGACTCTGCCTATTCCATGCTCTTCAAGATTGAAAGGACACCTCCTTCCATTCTTCATAACTGGTATATGCCACATGGCATATGGGGAACTGCTCTAGAAAGGGAAAGAACATCAAATAAGACTCTTGAAGCATGAAGAGCCTTATCAGACATGAAGAGTCATATCTGATAAGGAGTCTCGGGATGCTTTTCACGCCCCATCTAAATCTATATAAAGGGGGTACGGTGAAATGAGACTTTAGATTTTCGGTCATCAAAAACAGAAGTCCATTTTTTCAAGAGTTATCTGAGTGCCTCTTTCTGTTGTCTCCCTCCCTCCTTCTTTTAAGACAAGACATATCTTGTTAAGACAAGGTCTTATCTTTTAGGACAAGGCTTTGTTTTAGGACATAAGCCTAAGGGGTCCTAGGGAAGGGTTGTCCTAAAGCCAAGAGTGCCTTAGGAGAGTGTCTCAAGAGCCCTACAGTAGGACAGGGTGTCCTACAGTGGTCAAAGGTCCAAAGGCTATCCTAAGAGTCCTATTGAAGTAAGCAACCCCGGTAGGGATTCTTTCTTGGTTCAAGTCTCGTGTGGATCACCGTTGGAGGGCTTGCACTTGTGAGCCTCATGGAAAGGATTGGATTTAGCGATCTAGGTATGTTAATTGACTTTATTTTATGATTCATTAGTTGTAATTGTCCAAGGGGTTCCTGGGAATTAGGATTTTCTATACATGTTATACATGTTAGGGTATCATGCTATGAAATTTTATTTTGAAAGTCAATTCCGCATGCTGCATGATCCCCGTGACCCTGGGAGAATTCCCATCATTACGAACACACCAGCACTAGAGGCAGAGCAGCAAGAGCAGTGCATTCCTGATACTCATGCCACACAAATTCTTTCGGGACTAGTACTTTAGCTTTGTCTGATGTATTCATTGATCGGAGAACTCCATTGCTTTCACCTCCTTCAACAGCTATTCTAGAGCCTACTCCACCTCCACCAACACTTACTGAAGTTGGACCTAGAGCTAGACCTAGAGTTAGAGATAGATCTAGAGCTCCTACTAGGATCTTATGTTGCTCTGGCCCTTCCCTTAGTCCTAGAAACATAACCCACCAGACCCCTATACCATCTGCATCTAGGATCATGGCAGTTGTTGTACTAGATTTTTCATCTAATGAATAGCCTCGCAGATGCTATGCTTATATTGTGTTTTATGTTACTAATACTTTCTATAGTGTATCTCAGTTCACGTATGCTATTTTGTAATCATTTGTTGAACTGAAATTTCTCTATTTATGATAGTTATATTTCCTTTTTTACTCTCTTGATATATAATTTTATAGTAAGGGGGAGTATTTTACACCTTTTGTTGATGACAAAAAGGAGGAGTAATATCATGTGATGCATGAAAAATGTGTAATAAAAAAAAATGTGCAAGGAAAAAGGGAAGAAGTAATCTAAAATTTAGCAATTTCTTTAGTAATCTAAAAATTTGCAAAGAATTGTAACACCTGTGCAAAATGCTTGAGCAAGGGGGAATATATCTCATTAAAGACTCATAAAAATTATAATGAGCCTTGTAATATTTTTAAAAATCAGCTAAATGTATTGACAGCCTTGACATTTTACTCAACAGCACCGACTCCTCGGTTAATTTGTAAAATGAATTCTTATATCTTCTTACAATAGACCAAACATTAGATTGAATATAAATTATAACTTGAATTGCTTAGTATGACATACTGTATAGCATATTCTAAACTCATTTACTTTGATACAGTTACAAATGTAAAGGTACTTATTCTTTCCATGCCTGGTATTTTGTCATCATCAAAAAGGAAGAGATTGTTAACCCCTGGAATGAATTTGATGATTACAAAATATTGAAGCATATATTTGATACTAATGCTTTTTAAGTGTTTAAGAAGTTTTTATAGGACATTTCTAATGGACAATCATCAACCCTACATTTCTCAAGACCATTAGAATGTATCCATGTATTCAAGAAAAAGTTTCATATATTTTTCAATCATTTGAGAGCCCTAAGTAAATTTAATTGTATATTCATGAAAAAGGATCAAATCGATGTAATTTTAAGTATAAATATTTTAGAATAGGTTTAGAATTTGTTTGGAAGTAGTTTGAAGCAATTTGAAAGCCGTTGGAGAAGTTTCAACTCAAGCTGACTCTAATAAATAAAGCTGATACATTTCTTGGCACGGCATAATATTTTCTGATACAGGACATCCAAGCCAATTCCAAAAAAATCAGAGCCGACTCTCACAGTCACAAAAAGTTGCTTCTAAGATTTCATTCAGTCGAGCTGACTCTAAATCGACAGGAGCTGACTCTTACGGACTGCAGAATGACTATACTGATCATCCAAGCCGACTCAAGTCCTTCGAGCTGACTCACCTCCCATTGATTTCAGCAGTAATGACTAGTTCCAGAATTCAAAATTTTGAATCTCAAGACTCCCAACGGTTAGTTTTCAATTTTCAAGAGATTCCAATGATCATATTTATCTGGGAACATTTCAAGAAGCTATAAATGATGGATTTAAGAAAAAAAAAACTTTTTATGAGGGTATTGATCATACTAAAAGCTTTAAAGTAGAAACTTAAGTTCTCCAACAACTTTCAACTACTTTCTTGAGTTAATCTTTGAAGAATTAAAAGAGGCTTGAAGAGCATTGAAGAAGCATTCAAGAAGGCCTCATTAAGAGCTTCAACTGCAACTATTCAACACATTAGATTTGTTTAGTGTTGCTTTCTTTTGCTACTCTATTTTTGAGTTGCTACAAGTACAGTAGATGGTTGTAGCTTGTGAATTGTTTTAAGATTGTTGGTTAGCCTTGAAAACTAAGTTGGGTTGTTAGTGAGCTCAGAAAAACTAACTTTGTATTGGGATTTTGGATTGTGAGCCCGTAAGAAAATAATCTGACTATATTCTGGATAAATATAGTAAAAATTCTAAGAGTGCACCTTGGATAGTGGACGTAGGAGCTGGGTTGCTCCGAGCCATTCTAAATCTTATGGTGTTTGTGTTTACTCTTGCTTTTGCATTCATATTTACTTCTGCATTCATATTTACTTCTGCATGCTATACTCTATCAACTTCACTCACCACACAAGGTTTCAAAAGGCACATACTTGCTAAAATTTTTACAAACCCAATTCACCCCCCTCTTGGATTAGCCAACCGGGCAACACTCCTTTTTCTTTTTCCTTATTTGTTATTCTAATTTTTTAGTGATTAAATATCTGATTATTTGTTATTCTAACTTTTGGTGATTACATACCTGATTTGATCTTCTAATATAACTTTAAATTATATGATATAAATAGATAAAAAGCCTGTCATCAATATAAATTTGGGAAGTGATGATGATTGGGCAATGAATTAACATCCGTAGGTTCCAATATAGCTATAGTAGGCGATTCAACATATAGTAAACACAAAAGAAAGCTAATTTCACTTTTTCATTAATTTTTTCATATAAATGAAGCAATTCGAAGATGCAAATGCAAAGTATGGTATGAAATGTCAATTTAGTAGCAAGGTTAAGACTAAAAATTTGAAATGACATTTAGAGAGTTGTACAAAGAACCATGATATAAAACAAATAATTTTATTTCAATCTCAACCACCTATATCTATGCATTCTGGTGAATTTAATCTTAAAAAAATTTGTGAATTGCATATATATGCAATTATCAAGCATGATCAATCATTTCAATTTGTTGAGTCTGAATGCATTGGATCATTGCTTGCTTGTGTTTATGAGGATGCCAAGTTAGTATCAAGGAATACTGTAAAAGCATATTTGCTTAAGTTATATAAAAAAGGTATTTTGGATACACTCAAATTCTTCTAAAATAAACTTAACTTTAAAATTCTGGACCTCTTTACTATTGATAGGTATTTGTGCTTAATTTTCCATTTTATAGATAAAGAATAGGTGCTGCTTTCATGCCTCCTCTACATAATGGCTTATCTTTATATAAAATTATCTATGATTTGTTAATTAATTGAATGATTGAAAAATATATATATTTTGCATGACTTTAGATAATGCATCGGTAAGTAATATTTTTCTTAACATGCTAAAGATCCAACTTAATTTGAAGAATGTACTTTACTCAAATTGTGAGTTCTTTCATGTTCGATGTTGTACTCGTATGTTTAACTTAATTGTACAAGAGTGATTAAAGGATATAAATAAACCTATTTTCAAAGTTTATGAAAGTATTAAATATGTGAGAGCTTTACAAGTTTAGAAACAAAAATTTTTGTATGGTGTTAGACAAGTATCTTTGAAAAGTAAAAAAAGGATTACGATAACATATTCCCACAAGATAAAATTTAACTTTTTGGATGCTAAAGAATGCTCTTACTTATCACCATGCTTTTTTTCATTTTGAAATTATGTGACTCTAATTATAAGCATCATCCATCTAAAGAAAAGAGAAAAAGTTGTAAATATTAGTAAGTTGTTGAGTGTGTTTTATGGATGCTACTATTATATTTTTTGGAGTTAAATATCCTACATCAAACTTATATTTTTCTCATGTATTTTGATTAAACTTACTTTAAGATAATAGATGGAGAGTATAAATGCTTTCAAGTAAAAAATGGCATGGCAGATGTATAGAAAACTCAAAAAATATTAATCCAATCATTGCTTAATCTTGGCTATGGTAGTTATTTTGGATTCTTGGTACAAATTTTAGTTTGTGAAGTATTGTTATAAAACTTTGTATGGATATGATTGTATTGAGAGTATGAACATCCATGATTGTATATTCTCTCTTTAATCAGTAGATGGTTTCTTCTAAAGCTTCAACTATTAGCATATCAACTCATGGAGATATAAATAGTGGTACTTCTTACCAGACATGAGTCATGTAAAAAAGCAAAAATTTTTAAGGTAACATAAATATTTTTTTATCAAAATATGGATATCGTTCTTGTATAATGTATATGATACTAATTCTGATAAATAACTTATTTCATTTATAGAATAATATGGAGTTTTGATACATTTGAAAGCTTTAAGGTTTTAACTGCTATACATAAGTCTTAATTAGAGTTTTATTTGAATGAACCTAGAGTTGATAGGAAGTTTTATTTAGATTTCTTGATTTTTGGAAGGTCAATCAATTTCGATAATTCTCAACTTTCTCTCATGACATCTGATATTTTAAACATTCCAATGTCTGTAGTCACCTTTGAATATACTTTTAGTATTAGTAGGCAAGTACTAGATAAGTATCATAGCACACTTAAACCAGATATTTCTGAGGTCGTGATTTGCACTCGAGATTGGATATTTAGAAATAAAGGTATTTATTTCATTAGTTACATAATTATTTTATTTTAAATAAATTTATTATTAATCATTGTAATATTTCATTATAGATGTTTTTAAATCCAAATTAAATGAGATTATAAAAGATGTTATAAACTTGAAGTTCTATCGATGAAGCCTAATCAACTCAAGGCCCAGTCAACATTGATGCTAACTTATAATGAAATTAATCATATGGTCATTTACTCATATTGGATTATAGGAATCATGTTTTTTGGATATGTTATCTTGTTTTGTTGCATTTTCTTTGGAACTCCTTTTTGGTTTTTTATTTTATTTGAATGTTTTATATTGCATTTTTTTGAAACATTTTTTGAAACTCATTTTAGATGCTTATTTCATAATGAAATTAATTTAAAGTTTATATATAGAGGTTATGATGATTTTGAGATGTGATTGTGCAATTTAGTTATTTCCAATGGCAATAATCTTGGATGACCTTTTTCTATAGACAACTTACTGTACTTGTTTTGATTTAGCTATAGATTAAAATTATTTCTAATGGAAACAATCTTGGATAACTTTCTTTTGTAGGCAACTGATTATAGTTATTTTAATTTAGCTACACATTAAATGTCGGATCTAAGCCTCCTTTTCCTCTTAGTGTGCTTACTGGTTGATGGATTATGGACTTCTCTATTTAATGTTCCTACTGTATCTTTATATTAGCATGGTAATTATAGCTTCTATTAAGAGTTATGAAGCCCAGGATATCTCATTCCTATCTATATTATTTGTTTTAACCTCTATCATCTTTTCTCTTTATATCTTTCCATAATGTTTCCCTCTTCTTGTTACTATATCTCTGTTGTTTTCATCTGTAAGTTACCGAGGTGCTAGGTTTAAGGTGATCCTTTGTTTCTTTTATTTTTGTTAAACAATGATGATACATTTGAAAATGATCAAGCCCACATGGATCCTCGTATGGCTCGCCACCTTACCTACCAACCTAATGCATGAAGCAGGTTCTTTAGATCTAGACACGTGGTCCCAGAAATCATGCAAGGAAACCCGACATGCCCTTCTCTTATAGAGGAGGATAACCTTATGCCATGACTCTCTGATGCCAGCCACTATCCATTAATATATGCATCCTATGGAAGCACACTTACCGTGAAGACGAGATGCTTGTCATCTCCAACCACTCATACAGGGCATGCGCTCTGCAGTGGCGTGCTGACTATCATTTCTTGCACTGCATAACATCCCTTAGATGTCAGGTATTATGTATACCTAGCTTATAAAATAGATTTCCCGGGCCCTCCAAGTAAATCCTTTTGCACAAGGTTTTTCCTAGGCAAGCTCCTCTATTAGTTCTAAACCCTCTGAGAGTCTCAACATTCTCTCTGAGCCACTTGAAGGCTCTACATCATTATTTAGGTGAAGGCTAGGGCCACCTTGCCTTGCCTAACCCTAGCCTCATCTAATCCACACTCACTCTCTCCTGTGCCTCGCTTATATCCATTTCTTTGCCTCGCCCATTTTTACTGCCTTGCTTATGCCCACTTCCACTACCTCACTCACTTTCACTTTATCTTGCTACCACTCCCTTGCCACACCATCTATTGTAGAGGACTCTCTTCTATTTACTTTCATGAGAGATTGACTTAGATATAAAAGATTCTACCATGGAAAACCACTCATCATGGCTGGACTTCTATGTTTTCTTTATTTTTGCAAGTTTCAGAATGCCTATACTCAACGAAGAAAAACTCAAAGCCATCTAACTAAGTAGCCACCTCCAGCCATGTTAGCAAGTCTCAAGTAAAATCATAACAAGTGAATTCTCTCATATGAATTGTTAGCCATTTTTATTTTATAATGATTTTCATATTCAAATTTCTAGTTTATCTTATTTTGTTTTGCATAGTTATCTACTATGTTTACTTTGTTTAATTAAGTGGTCTATAATGCTGAATGTATGCTATGCGCTCTTTTTCTTGTTTTAAGCAACATTAAAATTGCTTTAAGGTTTATATATGGAGGCTATGATGATTTTGAGATGTCTTTTTGCTAATTCAATTATTTTCAATGGTAACAATCTTGAATATTATTTTTTTATAGGCAACTGATTATAGTTATTTTGATTTATCTGCAAATTAAATATTATGGTAACAATCTTGAATGTTATTTTTTTATAGGCAACTGATTATAGTTATTTTGATTTAACTGCAGATTAAATATTAAATTTGAGAATGTTATTTTTTTATAGGCAACTGATTATAGTTATTTTGATTTAACTGCAGATTAAATATTAAATTTAAGCTTTCTCTTTTCTTCCCTTCTTTGCTATTCAAGCAGGTGACTTTGTTATTCTACTCAGCCTAATTTTTTTATGTACTATATGTATTGGATTTCTTGTTGTTATATTTTTCTTTACTATGTTATGCTAGCTATGTGGACCTTTTTCATCTATCTTTGTCATGATTTGTTATGTCTACGGCAAATCAGCTGGGCATCTATTCTATTTGTCTATGTTTCAATGGCTTTCTTTATTCATTTAAGATGTGCAGCTTTATACATATTTTTTTGGTGATTATTTCTATATTTTTATTCTTCCTATGCGGCTTACTAATTGATGTTGATTATGGACTTTAGTTAGATATTCTCGGCTTATGTTTATTTTGGTATGGTTATTTTAATTGCTATCAAGAGCTATGAAGTCCAAGATATCTCTTTTATATTTTTTCATAATGTTTCTCTTCTTATTAGTATATCTATGTTGCTTTCATCTATAAGTTATTGGGGTATTGGGTGTTTGGGATTTTCTTTATTTTTTTGTTTTTGTTAAATCTTCCAAGATATGTATAATTATAATTATTGTGATATCGTTGGAGATTTGCTAATGTGACTGCTACGTTGGATGGCTTTGGGTTTCCTTCTAGGATGTACAGGTATTCTGGAACCTGCAAAAATCAAAAAGACATGAAAGTTTGGCCACGATAAGGTGATTTTTGGATGATGGATCCTTCGATACCTAAGTCAGTCTTTCACTGAAGTAAATAGAACAGAGGAGTCTGTAGCCTTTAGATGAATGGAGTAGCAGTAGATTGTGATGTGAGGATGAAGTGGAAGCGTGCGAGGTAGTGGAAGTAAAAGATGGATGTGGTGAGATGTACATGTATAGATAGAAAGGATGCGTGCAAAGCTTTAGGAAGGAGGGCAAGGCTCGAGAGGATGAGGGAGAGGCTTCAAGAAGGGCTTATGAAGCTCATAAGAGTACAGGGAAAGCTTTGTGCATTCCCATCTATGCTTTTCTTGACTCATTCTTTCTACTTGACCTTATCGAGGCTCTCGGTGGCTTGACCTCTATGAAGACTTCAACCTAGGACTTGAGAGACTTAAAGAGAACTTTTGAGACTCTTCGAAGGTTTACTCTAGAGATAAAAGAACTTATCTAGAGGGTCTCAGAGAATAATTTTATAGGTGGCTATATGGAGTATTTTTGTTTAAAAAGCATTCTACAGTTCAAGGAGTGGTGGATGGCACATCTTTGTAGAGTGCATGTCTTTGAAGGATTATTTGGTGTGGCTAAGATGGTGCGAAGCTCATCTGCTTGGCAAACATACTTCCAAAGAGTGCATGCCTCTATGAGAGTGGTTGGTGTTAGAGAGTGGTGGCGCTGGGTCGCTTGCTCCCTTACAAAAGGAAGGGAGGTGCAGGGCTTCTTCTAACACATCTTCTGATGAATACATGGAAAGATCTGAGGAGTCTACTTTCAATGCTGAGTTGGCAGGTGATGTGACAAGCCATGCTAGACTCCATATAGGCTTGACTATTTTTAAGTATAATAGTATTATTATTTAAATAGTGGATTCTCTCATATAAATTGTTGCTTTGCTAGCCATTTATATTTATAAAGACTTCTATATTCATATTTTTGTTTTTTTTTTGCTATTTGTTGTATTAAACATGTTAGGCCCAATTGGGTTAGTTTAATAGAATTTGTTTTAAATAGATTAAACATGTTGGGTCAAGTTAGGTAAACATGTTATCTATTTATTAAATAGGTTAAATGGGTTAGTTGGGTTGGGTTTGATAAACAAGTTATCTATTTATTAAATTGGTTAAACGAATTGGATCAGGTTAGGTTGGATAATCATGTTATCTATTTATTAAACAGATTAAGTAGGTTGAGTCAGCAAGTTGGTTTAGCAAGTTATCCTTTTAATAAAAGGTTAAACAATTGTGGTTAGGTTAACAAGTTACCCTTTTAATAAACATGTCAGGTTGAGTCAAGTTATTTATTTATCAAACATGACAGATGATGTGGCGGGATCGCTGACATGAAACCTATGTCAGACCCAGTCAAATACCATGTCGGACGTCCCTCTTCGGACTCCTTCGCCAGGTGGCTCCATCGAGGTCGAGACACCCTGGTTGAAATCGAGCTCCGGCTCTCTCCGGACTCCTTCGCCAGGTGGCTCCCTCGAGGTCGAGACGCCCTGGCCGAAGTCGAGCTTCGGCTCTCCCCGGACTCCTTCGTCAGGTGGCTCCCTCGAGGTCGAGACACCCTGACCAAAATCAAGCTCCGGCTCTCTTCAGACTCCTTCGCCAGGTGGCTCCCCCGAGGTCGAGATGCCCTGGCCAAAGTCGAGCTCCGACTCTCCCTGGACTCCTTCACCAGGTGGCTCCCTCGAGGTCAAGACGCCCTGGTCGAAGTCGAGCTATGGCTCTCTTCGGACCCCTTCACCAGGTGGCTCCCTCGAGGTCGAGATGCTCTGGCCGAATTCGAGTTTTCCTCCCTGGACCAGCCCCACTTCAGGCGAGGGGGCTAGCAGCTAAGGGACGTTGCGGCCTTCCTTGAACGGCGGTAAGCCACCCAAGGACCATGGAGGGGCACCCACCAGGCCATAATAATTGCCCCTGCTATCCTTACACCGAAGGGGAAGGGGTCTCCCGATCGAGGCACCGTGCTCCCGACCGACCGTCTGTGCCACCCAAAAGAGAAAGTTAACCCAGGAGATTCAAATCCAGGAGGCGGCTGCCCCCCGATCGAGGCTCTGCTAGGTTTTTCAAAGTGGAGTGACTAGAGGGAGGGTCAGAGCACACGGTGTAGTTCCCTATCATGAATGGGAAAAGACACCTCGTGCACGGCATGGAGTGTCACCGCACGTGTCTACAAGCGAGGGAAGGATCCCATGGTAGGCGGCGTGCAACCATCCTAGCTTAAAAGAGTTCTCCAAGGTTTCAAGAAGAAGGTAAGTAACAAACAAACAGGCAAAATGGGCGGCGTACAGGAGAGCAACTGAGAGGCCAAGTGCTCTAGGCTACCGGAGACTCACCGGAAGGGTCTCGATAGACACAGCCATCCAGCTTAAACACTCCTCCGCTGCCACTTCCCCCACTCTACTCTCAATCCATTCACACTCTCTAAGTACATAATTTTCTTTTCCTAGAGTGGAGTCCATCTACGGGGCTCGATCAGGAGGATCTGTTCCCTTGGATCGCCACTGACTTGAACGTTGGAGTGCCCCCACCGGGATTCCCGACCGGGGTCTCCTTTGTTTTGCATGTCCGGGCATGCGAGCCGGTTCTCGAGCGATAAAGATGGGGTTCGAGGTCGTCTCCAGCTACAAGCCATGGCGGCTGGGCGGCAACAACAAATTTTAAATTAAAATCTGTTTAACAAATAGATCAGATTTAGATTGAGACTTTTCTGGCCCGACATGTATATACCTGACCTTACTCGATTGCCATCTCTATTAGCAAATCACCAGTCCTTCGAAATGACATGGCTATTTTTTAGTACAACATACCTTGGCTAGGCCAGATCCTGATTTTAGTTTATCATGAGTGATTAATCCAGGTTCGGATGCTCTCCAGTTTTGGTTGAACTGAACCGAAGAGGGCCAATCTCCGTGCAGCCCATGCATTATGTGATGGCCCTTGTTAACAATTTGTGGGATGTTCTATTATACAAAGAGTAAGTCTTTGTGCACCGCGTGCAGTGCAGGAAATCCAACATGGCCCGCACCACTTTTTCTTATCAATCTACCTATATCCGAACTGGCTTGACGGGATGGGGCGGGAGTCGTATCTCTGGGATTACATTATCTCGAAATGACAAGGGTATTTTTGAGTGCAACATACCTTGGCTAGGCCAGCTCTTGATTTTTGTTTATAATGAGTGATTAATCCAGGTTCGGATGCTCTCCAGTTTTGGTTGAACTAAACCAGAGAGGCCCAATCTCTGTGCAGCTCATGCATTATGTGATGGCCCTCGTTAACAATCTATGGGATATTTTATTATACAAAGAGTAAGTCTTTGTGCACTGCGTGCAGTGCAAGAAATCCAATGTAGCCTGCACCACTTTTTCTTATTGGTCTACTTGTATCCGAATTGGCTTGATGGGATGGGACGGGAGTCGTATCTCTGGGATTACGTTATCTGACCATCACCGCATCTGCAGTTATTTCAAACATGGTAATTGACCTTTTTGCCCTCTTATTTTTCAGAAGAAGTTATGATCTGTAAAACCAATTCTTATTCTGCAAACAAAAAAAAATCTAGGAGCAAAGCAACACCCCATCCTAGAGTTCTTTCCATTATTTTTGGCTACCCCAGAGTCCTTTATTTTTGTATTTTTGCTCTTTTCTTTGGTGGTCAAGAAGCCGCTGGTGAGTTGGAAGTTCTTGAGCATACCTTTCTTCAACCTTTGATATGCCTTCGAAATCTTGAGTAAATGAAGAAAAGTGATTTCGTCTTTCAACGTAAATGGCAAACACAAAAATACTGCAAGAAGGAAATGCAGATGGAGGAAGCATTGCAATCGTTGTTTATTCAAGAGAGGATGAGACCCCCTTAAGATCCATCCTAAAAGAAGCTACGGAACCAAAAATAGGTAAGAAAAATTTTTGATTCCTGTTTGGAGTTGATATTTGGCATGTGAACTTTTATTTTACAATTTCTGCATGGATGTTATAGTTTTTTAACTAGGATGTTGTAGGTTTTAAACTAGGATGCCGTAGGTTTTAAACTAGGGTACCGTAGATTTTAACTGGGGTGTCGTAGTTTTATTTTACTATTTTAATATAAATTTTTGAAATTTATCTCTACAGATGGATATCATGATTTATTTTTAAAAATATTAAGTCTTCATAGTATAAAATCATGATACCGTAGTTCAGAATTTACGACACCTAAATTCAAAAACTACGACACCCTAGTTAAAAACTATGATATATATGCAGAAATTATAAAATAAAAATTTCTAATCCATTTTACTTCTAATACATGTCATCCGTGGCTTGATTTATGACTCCCAGAGTATCATAAAATTACCACTGATGCTATAAAATTACTCAAAATAGCCAAAATAGTTTTACGACATTGAAGTTCAAAAACTACAATACCGTAGTTAAAAAACTATGACGCCCATGCATAAATTATTAAATAAAAGTTTGTAACCTCTTCTACATGTAATACATATCATCCGTGGCTTGGTTTATGACTTCCAGAGTGTCAAAAATTATCACGAATGCTATAAGATTAAGCAAAATAGCCGAAATAGTATTACGACACTCTAGTATAAAAACTACGATCTCTAGTTAAAAAACTACGACACCCTTGCAGAAAGCATAAAATATAAGTGTCTAACCCCTTGTACATGCAATGCATGTCATCCATGACTTGGTTTCACTCCTAGAGTGTCAAAAATTATCATGGATGCTATAAGATTAATCAAAATCATGGAAACAGTATTATGACATTCCAGTATAAAAACTACGATACCGTAATTAAAAAATTATGACATCTTTACAGAAAGTGTAAAACATAAGTTTTTAACCCATTGTATATACAATACATGTCATCCATGCCTTGATTTATGACTCTCAAAGAATCATAAAATTATCACGGATGCTATAAGATTACTCAAAATGGCCGAATCAGTATTACAATATTCCAGTTTAAAACCTATGATATCCTAGTTAAAAAATTACAATACCCTAGTTAAAAAACTATGATACCCATGCATTAAATGTAAAATAGAATTTCTAACCCCTTTACCTCAAATGCATGTCATTCGTGGCATGGTTTATGAATACCAGAGTATCATAAAATTACCACGGATGCTATAAGATTACTCAAAATGGTCCAAGCAGTATTACGACATCCTGGTTTAAAAACTACGATATCCTAGTTAAAAAACTTCAACACCCATGCAGAAATTATAAAATAAAAGTTTATAACCCCTTTTATCTCTAATATATGTCATCCATGACTTGGTTTATGACTCTCAAAGTATCAAAAAATTATCATGGATGCTATGAGATTAATCAAAATGACCGAAATAATATTACAATACCCCAGTATAAAAACTACGACACTCTAGTATAAGTTTCTAACCCCTTGTACATGCAATACATGTCATCCGTGGCTTGATTTATGACTCCTAGAGTGTCATAAAACTATCAAGGATGCTATAAGATTCTTAAAATGATTGAATCAGTATTACGATACCATAGTTTAAAATCTATAACATCCTAGTTAAAAAACTATGACACCCATGCATAAATTATAAAATAGAAGTTTCTAACCCCTCTACCTCTAATACATGTCATCCATGTTATGGTTCATAACTCTCAGAGTGTCATAAAACTATCACGGATGCTATAATATTATTCAAAATGGCTGAAATAATTTTACGACATCCAAGTTCAAAAACTACGATACCTTAGTTAAAAAACTACGACATCCTAGTTAAAAAACTACGACACCCTTACAAAAAGTATAAAATCAAAGTTTTTAACCTCTTCCGCCTGTAATACATGTCAACTGTGGTATGAATTAAAACTCTTACAATCTCATGATAACAACCTCCATGTCATAACAAGCCTATGTGAAAAGAATCAAGAGTACTTAAGTCTGAAATAGGATTGTGATACCCTAGTTTAGGATTCATGACATCCTACTTCAAATATTATGACACCCTGTATATTTTTATGCTAGGATGGCTTACATTTTTATAATAGTTATTTAGAATTTATTGTTTAACTTATATTTATGTTTCATTTATATTTCGAGTGATCTTGCATTAGTTCGACTGCATAGAGTGAAGGTTTTGCACTTGTTTAAAAATCATTGCAAGCCAGCGGTGTACGTTGAACAAGTGTGGAAGATGAGTTTTTCTAGTCTTTATTTAAAAATCATTCGAAAGACTCCATTCGATGTGTTTGTCGACATGCAGCCATTCGTAGTCGATGGGTGACTCCTAGCTGAAATTATTAGATGTTACAAGGAAGGTGACAAGTTTATTTTTATGGAAAGGAACTTACATTCAGCATTGAAGATGTGGCCTTGATTTTGGATCTGCCATGCCATGGAAACAAGATTGCAATGAAAGATCAAGATAAGAAGGGAAGGTTATTCCGATGATTTGGTAGGGAATTAAATCTTCAGAATAAGGGGCTGGAGAAGTTGATAGCACAACTTCATTCATCAAATATACAAGAGGATGTCAAGGATACCATAAAACTTTGGATCGCATACATGTTTGCAATGTTCTTGTCTTCAAAGTCAAATCAATCTTATCCAAGATAAATCATCCCTTACTTAGATGATTTATCTTAGCTGGGTCAAATCGACTGGGCTTCTGTAATAAAGGAGTTGACTGTTATGGCTCTCCCAGATGCTGCTTTTTGCTTAGATCCGAGGAGCCAATCTAAACCAAGAGAAGTGACAAGGTTAGGAGTCAGCCAACCTTGTATGGATGTACAGCTGCTCTGATGGTAAGGATCATTAATATGTAGTAAAAATATAATTACATTTATTTTAAATCTTTCATATATTTTAAAGTACATGATTATTATGTACAGGTTTGTTCCTCAAGCATAGCGCCTTAAAAGCCCTAGTACATTCAAATAAGCTACCTAGGCTGTTAAAGTGGTATGACAGCCATGTGAAGACACAAAATGTTCAGCTTACGAACTTGCAGCCTCATGAGTTGGTAAGATAATCCATTATTTCATAAAAGTAATGAACAATATATCATTATCATTAATACAAAGTTATTTTATTATTGTTCTTGGCTTGTAGGTGGAGGGAGCCATTGAGCATATGATAACAGAATGGTGGCTTATCACTAAGAAATAGTAGCATCCCCGGAATCCAAAAAAAGTTGTGTAAGCTGTGCACAGTTGAAGAATGAAGTAGAAGATATAAAGAATATGCTTGCCATAGTTGAAACCCTCCTCAGTTCATTGGTAAAAAAAGATAGCAATACCAATAAAGAAGGGCACAAAGGGACGGAGGGAGATGATATCGAGGTTGAGGTGGAAGTCATGGGGCACGATCAAACTATGATGGAGAAAAAAGTTTATGACACTCCTGTGATTGAGGTTGAACATAGTATAGATGAAAAATTGAAGAACACCCTTGTGAGTGAGGATGTTAGAGGGAGAGAAAATCTCTGGTTCCTTCACTTATCAAGAGGGTGAAAAAATAACCTAGGCTACGAAAGGCTTCACAAATCACAACAGATTCTATTTTTGAAATAGGCCAATCCAAAAAAAAGACCAAGATAGTGGGTACATCTCAGCCACATGAATCAAATTTGAATCTTCAAATTGAAGATGATGAAAATTTGATCAAAATTTTTTTGAAAGAAAAGATGAACTCGTAAGTTATATCTATTTTTTCTATTATGTATGCTACTTTATGATCAAAAATGTATAATATCTTTTATATTTATTAATTTCAGAGAGGTCATCTACATGAATAAATTTGGAAATACTATCACTAGGAAAAAAATTTCGATCTGCTAAATAATGACATGATAGTTGATGATGTAGGTAATGGAGTATTACTTTATTTTGTTCTTATTCTTTATGCATGTTATGATATATTTTTTAATATTATTATATTAATTTTCAGAATTGTATGAAATCTTGTTACTTATAATTAATCAGTTTATATTACATTGCCAGATAATTGATGCCAGGCGGAGTTCATTACAAATAACTGGATAGAGCATCTGGAAAGATATCATAAGTATATAATTACACCTGTTATGACCTCCGGCATGTGCCTGACATCAGTATCACCATATCATGAACTTGCTGGAACAACCAAGAATATGATATTTGATGGTGTCAGTGATGAAGATAAAAAGAATTTCGATTTCTGTTCACCATCATCAACTCAGATAATTTTCACTAGCACTTGGTTACGGTTGACATGCAAGAAAAGCTATTGATGCATCTGAGTTCAATAAAATGAAATTCCAAGTACAAAGCGAATGCAAGAAAGTGGTATAAGATACTTGGACCAATATTTCATATATTCTATGATAATGTTGAGGTGAAGAATTGGTCTATGCAAGAGATTGCTGAATGCCCTTCCCAACCTACAGGATCACTAGACTGCAGATTGTATTGCTTGAAATACATGAAATTCCTTACTCACAGGGATAAGCCTGATAGTTAGAATTTCACAAAAAAAGATATAAGTATGTTCCGCCACCAGTTAGCAGCAAGATTATTGAGAGAGAGCTTGAATCAGAAGATTAATAGTACTGTTAAAAATTAACATGTAAAAGCAAAATTTTTTAATGTATTTTTTCTATTCAATTCATGCACTTCTATAATATGTTACAAAAATTTGTAAGTCAATTGATATTTATATTTTAAGTATCATTCTCAAAGAAAAATTCATTAATTTATTCAAACAGTAATATTTTAAATATTATTTTCTTATTACATGTAGTTTTTATATTTTTGATGTTATGTTTACATCCAGAATGTCAAATTTTTTCATTAATGTGATGATGGTATAAAGGAATATTATGTTTCTTAACAGGATATCATAGTTTTTGAACTAGAGTGTCGTAACTTTTAAACTTGGATATTGTAATACTATTTCAGGATATTTGATTGATATTATAATACCTGTGATAATTTTTGATACTTTGAAAGTCATAAACCAAGCCATGGATGACATGTATTATAGGAAAAAAGGGTTAGAAATTGTTATTTTACATTTTTGTATGAGTGTCGTAGTTTTTGAACTAGGGTATTGTAGTTTTTGAAATAGGATGTCGTAGCTTTTGAACTTGAATGTCATAATACTGTTTTAGAATATTTGATTGATTTTATAGCACTTGTGGTATTTTTTAATACTCTAAGAGTCATAAACCAAACCACGGATGATATGTATTATAGGTAGAAGGGGTTAGAAACTGTTATTTTATATTTTTTGTATGGGTGTCATAGTTTTTGAACTAGGATGTCATAGCTTTTGAACTTGGATGTTGTAATACTGTTTCAGGATATTTGATTAAACTTATAGCATCCATGATAATTTTTGACACTCTGGGAGTCATAAACCAAGCTACGGATGACATATATTATAGATAAAAGGGGTTAGAAACTATTATTTTATATTTTCTATATGGATGTCATAGTTTTTTAACTAGGATATCGTATTTTTGAACTAGGGTGTCATAACTTTTGAACTTGGGTGTCATAATACTGTTTCAAGATATTTGATTGATCTTATAGCATTCATGACAATTTTTGACACTTTGAAAGTCATAAACCAAGCCACGGATGATATGTATTACAGGTAAAAGGAGTTAGAAATTTTTATTTTATATTTTCTGTATGGCTGTCGTAGTTTTTAACTAGGATGTCATAGTTTTTATACTGAGATATCGTAATACTATTTCGATCATTTTGAGTAATCTTATAGTATCCATGATAATTTTATGATACTATGGGAGTCATTATTCAGAACCTTGATGATGGAAAGTCCTGTTAGAAATAGTTATTTACTTTACTTTCTTGTTTCATGATGGGGTATTCTAATTTCATAAATGGACATCATCCATTATATCAAGGGGTGTCATTATGTTGTTATCCCTGTTTTAGTCTTTGGGCACTTAAAGTAGTACTAAAATTCATATTTGAGAATAAGCAGATTCAATCACATGTCCAATATATCCTATTTTAAATTTCTCTGAATAATATAGATATACATAGGATTGTATGAAAATTTAGCATTTATATTCTCTCCTATGTTAGTTGACTGCATACATAAGCATCAAATTCATCTAAAAAAGGATCAAAAAAAGGTACAGTGGGTTCAATTATTTGTTTTGGTACTTCCACTACAATATGGAAAGTCTGCCTTTTGTTTGTACTACCTCTTCTTTTATTTTGCACAGGAGTGTCAATGGAAGCCTTATTCATATTTTTTCTTGATCTCTTTGACTTCTTCTCAACTCCACTCTTAATTCTATTATCTTTTGGATGACCTTTCGTAGTAAGTTTGTTAGGATCTTGGATTAGAAGTTGTGTGCTTTGCTTAGTTGCACAGTTAGCATCTACAGCTCTTCTGAATAATAGTGTAAGATCTTTCATTACTAAATTGAATGCATCTTCAGACATGGAAATTATCTCTGCAAGTTTCATTATCCAATGACTCATCAAAGTATATCTACGATCAATAAAATATAATATTTGTATTATGATTTCATGATATATGATAGGTTTATATAAACATAAAATAAGATATCTAAATTTAAATAATTCTTTGACTACGTACCATGATTTTCGTATGCTTTTATCATAAAATTGAGTATTGCATTCGAGATCATCAAATTGGTATTTCATATCCTTACACTATCTATTCAAGAAATACATATCTAGGATACGAAATACGTCGCTTTGATGAAGAACTAATAAGGCATGCCTACATAGGTAACCCTTATACTGAAAGGATCCACACTAGCATTGAACATCCTCCAAAGTTTTGTTATATGAAACATTATAATTTTTATAATCTCCTTCTTAATTCAATCAACTTCAATTCTTTCAAATGATTTAATAGAATATATATCACGGTTGTCAACTTCTTTAACTAATTTAGCATTAGATGCAACCATTTCAAAAACCTCATTTCGAAATTTTTTGAATAAGTGCCTTGTATATTTTCTCATTGCTTGCCTATCAAAAGGAGAGGATGTCTTTATGAAAGCATTTATTTATGATATTTTATTGTCCTCTTCATTTGCTGCTTCATATCTTTTGTCCAAGGCATCTTTGTACTTATCAATGAATTCTTTGAGTGTAGTCTTCAAGTTTATGAACCTATCAAAGAAGTGATTGATGCTCTCACTCCTTTATGAAGTTAACATCCCTGTTCATAAATATTCAAAAAATAGAAGCATTAAAGATACAAAGTTTGTTGGAAATTTATAAAAAATGATCATTAATCAATCATAATGATTAACAAACCTGTGAAGAATGTATCCTTAAGATAAACTGGATCCCATTTATTTTGATATTTATAAATATCATTTGACCAATATACAACCTTGCATTCTTCATATTTTTCCATTAAATGTGCCCACATTTTCTCAAAAGACACTATGATAACTGAATCATATATCACCTCTTCAAATTCAACCATAAATTTAAGATTTGCAATACAAATATGGCCAATCTTTTTAGGAATCTTCTTTAATATATGCTAAAGATAAAATTTATATCGTGCATTGAGAAAAACATCCCTAACAGCAATCTTGATTGCCTTATCTTGATCAGTTATGATGGTATTAGGTGGTTAACCACTATTTGCATCCAGCCATGATTGGAATACTCATTTAAATGTCTCAATCCTCTCATCTGATAACAATGTGCAACCAAGCAATATGGACTATCCATGATGGTTAACTTCGATAAATGGATAAAAAGGCATTTGATATGTATTTGTCAAATAAGTTGAGTCAAAGATCAATACATCACTAAAGTAAGTGCTTGCCAATCTTGATCTAGGATGGATCTAAAAGATAGACCTGAGATGTCCATTATCATTCAGGTTTAAAGTATCAGAGAAATTTGAATTTTTTACTTGTATTTGTATGAAATAGATTACCATTGATCGTGCATATCCTTCTTTTAGCTGACTCTGACATTCCCGACAGATAAAATTATGAGCATCCTTCTTTGTAAAATCTAATTATCTTCTATCCCCTTTTCTTTTAGTCATGGTAGAGTATATTTTAGTTGTGAGAATATTCATGGCATGTAAATTATTGATATTTGTCTTTTCTGGTATGCTGATCCTCCTATAGGACCGTAGATAACCAGCTGATGATATGGATAGCTCATGGTTATGTTATAGAAAAACATTATCCAATATTTACTTATCATTTTTAGAATTTAATCTTGTTTTTATTGAAGCCTTACAATTAGTTTTGCCAGTATTTTTAGGATTCATGGAGTTATCGATTTTTCTAGATTTTCCTTGCCTCCAACATGCTAGATACTTGAAGCATTTTTCTTTGTTGTTGTTGGACCTACTACACACTGTTGTGAATTCAAAACCTATTCTCCTTGCATATCCATTATAGAAATTATATACATCATTTGCAGAATTGAACTACATTCCAATTTTAGGATCAACCGACTCATTCTCTATAATCGGGGTGATAGGAGAAGGTGCATTCTTCTGAACAACACCAGCAACCTCATCCAAATGAACATTTTGGATTTTTTCCAGATTTCTAATTTCAATGCCATATGTAGAAATATCTGCAAAAAAATCATAAATATTGATATACAAAGTTTTAGATGACATTTTATCTATAGCATAATAAATAATGAGTTATGCATTTGATAGAATATGACACGATAGTGTAATAATACGGGCATAGAACCAAATATTTCAAAAAATAGATATTTGAACTTATGACACCCTAGTTAAAAGATTATGATACCCGATTATAAAACATGAAACTAAATATATTAACCCCTACTACCTGGAGAGCCTATCACTTATGGACTGAGTTACGACTCCTAAGATGTCATAACATGCTACGGATGCTAAAGGATGTCAATAATATGCTGAAATAATATTATGACATTCCAGTTCAAAAACTATGATACTCTAGTTATAAACCTACGACATCCCTGTACAAAATCTTAAACTGGATGTTTTGATCATTCATAACATAAATGTTTCAATATGCATTGCTGATATATGACATCCACATTATAATAAAATATTTATGCTAAAACTTCGGTATCAAAAACTTCAAAATATGAACAACTCAGTATAAAATAGAAAATAAAAGCATTTATCCTCTGATGTGGGACTACTTAAGCATGCAAATTAATTTTCTGTTATTAAGTAGTGAGTTAAGGATTTGTATCCATAAATTCGAGTCAAAATTCTAAGCAGGGGATCCCATAGAAAATTTAGAAGATCATGCACGCAGAAATAGACCCTAAAGTGAAAGAAATAGAATCGCCGAGGCTAAAAAGCCCCAGTAAGGATAGCTCTCCTACAATACCATAACTTGTGAGTCAAGGGAATGTACCTGGTAGCAATTTGATGATAAATCCATGAAGGGGTCGCTCTATGCTCCCGGATGCACCCTGGAAGATCAAGCCGAATACCTCGTGATCCATGGCTTTCTATTCGCTGACTCGAAAGCTGGTCGGATGGAAGCCTAAATTCGTAAACTTCGAGGGACCTGCAAAATACCAAGGGAAGGTTAGAAAACAAGGGAGAAATAGGGTAGATGGCTGAAAGAAGAAAGGGGAGGAAGGGTTGGATGTGGGGCCGCCAAGATATGGGGTGTTCGAGGATGATGGAGTTGCAGGGTGGCTAGGGTTTAATAAATAGGGCCTCACACCCCTCGATGCTCAAAGAGCAAAGACATATTTGGGTCTCACACCCACTCCTTATGGAGAACAAAATATAAAGCAAATAACTCTCAAGAAGACTTTTATTTCATGAATAAGATGATGAAATTTTCATATAAGAGGTCCCTTATATGGAGTCATGAGACTTAGGGCCCAAGCAAAAGAAAACAAGGAAAATAAAGGATGCCCACTTTATTCCTAAAGTGTGAGGCTGGATACATGGAAGAAAACACTCTCATGCCATACAAAATCCCTCCAAACAAGGTAGGTAGTGGGTGGCCAAAGGGGGGACCAAAGGGCGCCAACTTTTTTCTTCTCTTGGCTTGGGATGGACCACTACTTTCCTCAGCAAGCTGGCATGAATCATGGGATTCATGTTTATCTGTTTTGACTTTCCTTCTTGTCATGCTGGCATGTGAACATCAACTCCTCATGCATGGGCTAACTTCATGATCCTCTAAGTAATCCTAGGTGGCAAAATCCAAGGTGTGACTATGGCTACTGAGGTGGCACACTGGGTGGTGTCCTTCACATGCTTGAGTCTTTTCTGACTAGGCTTGACTCAATACAGACTCAATACAACTGGACATGATTACAAGACCCAAATGGTAAATGGCTCAACATGAGCTAACTTGACCGACTAAGCTCAACTGCGCTGAACATAATCCAAAACTTGATTCAAAAAAATTCTAATGGTATGAGTCGACTCTAAATACAAGACTCGAGTATAAAAAGGCCTAAAAATTAAAATTCAAGACCCAAATACAGGACTCAATGGGCATAATCAGGCTTAACTGGGTAAAACCCTAATTACATGACACAAAAGGGCTACATTGGGCTAACTTGATAAAACCCTTGTTGCAGGACTTCAAATGACTTAGATGACTCTATCCTTACTTACAGGACTCAAAGGGCTAACATAGCCAGATTATGGGACTCAAAGATAAAATCTGAAAAATGGTTAAGGAACTTAAAATTCAGGGACCCATAGTGAGCTAGGGTTGATCTTGATGTCCCCATCAATTCTCCTGGGATGGGAGAAACTCGACCCTGTCGAGTAAGGGTCAATATGGTGCTGGTAAAAGGGTTGGGTCGTGGTGTTGCGGGTCCTTTCAAGAGATCCATGAACATTTAGAGTCCGGTCAGCCTTGCCATCGGACCAAATGATATAAATAGCCTTGGTCCCAGGTCATAACAGATTGGCCGTCCAGGTCATGCTCGATCCGTATTCCTCTCCTAGGGCAATTTAGTGGACACTCAAGTAAGGTTTCTCTTTCAAGAATAGGGTGAGGTCCAAAAATCTCACTAGGAATCATTGCTGGCTCCCTATACTCAACTAAGTCCGTGATATTGAAGGTAGAGCTAATGCCAAAATTCGGGGGCAGCTCTAGCACATAGGCATTAGGTCCCACTTTCTTTATCACTCTAAAGGGTCTAGCTTTGCATGCAAGTAACTTCTTCACGGCTCCTAATGGAAACCATTCAGGTCTAGACTTAATCTCTACATGATCTCCCTTAGCAAAATCTTTGGCTCGATTTTGGGAATTAGCCATGTTATTGTTAGTGTTCCAATGAGTGCTAATGCCCTGATGTAGATGCTGTGTAGAGATCGGTGTAGGTGTGGACAGATGGATTAGGTCTGTGGGCTTATTGGTCTCATAACCAGATACTACTTCCTGACCTACATATACTTCGCACCAAGAGGTACATATCCTTAGGAATTTGGTCCATCTTTCAGGTTTTAAGCTTAAAATCCTTTGTGAATTAAAAACCTTGAAAGTCTTTTGACAGGGGTATAAAACTAAATCTCGTGCAAGTAGATAATTCCTCCAGAATTTTAGGACATGAATTATGGTATGGAAGTCTTTAGTGTAGACATGGTTCAATAGGCTTCTATGCTTAAGGAAAATTAACTGGGTGCTTATCCTAACCACATGTTTGGCACTAGGGTGGTCTACAGGCACTAGTTCTAGAGTAGCTGAGAATCCATTACAGGTGGAAGGTCATCAAGAAGGTCTTTGGGAAGCTTATCTTGAGAGTCTTCTAAAATAATGTCTACTTCCTGGGGTTGTTCCTTAGGGACTTATTCCTGGACCTCCTCTATGGACAACTCTTGTAAACCCTCACTTTCATCCACTATGTTTGATGCTGGCTCAGTCACTTCTCCACATTCTTTAGTGGGTTTAGGATCTTTCTCTATTAGGTCCTCAGTGGGTTCACCGACTTCATACTCCTCTACCAGACTTGGATCAGCCTCATACACCTCTTCTTTAGGCTCAGTAATGGGTTCAGACTTGTCCTCTTCTAGTTCTCCTATATGTGAGGCTTTGGTTGGACATTGGCTAGCATAGTATTTCGATTTGTGGCATCTAAAGTACGTGATGTTGAGACTTCTCTGGACCTCTAATGGCTTGCTCTTATTCTTCTCTAGCTCCTCAACCTGGGGATACCCTAAGTCTTGAATATCAGTGCAATCAATTTGAACTTCAGGATCCTCACTCCTATCATTCATGGGAACTAGTGGGATACTGGGCTCGGGTCGGCTCGGGCTGGCTTGGCTAGGACCTGGTCTTGGGTTAGGGGCACTAGTCCTAATGGGCTCAGGTCGACTAAGGGGTACCTGACTAATATTTGGCTTGCACTCAGGGGTGTAGAGATGGGTCGACTAAGAGATGGTGGACTAATACTATGCTCATATCTAGGGGTACTGATTCTATGGGATTCAGTTTGACTAGGAAAAACTTAACTGGCACTAGGCTGATACCTAGGGATTATGGGTTCTTTAGGCTCATAGGACATGGGCTCAGACCTATGGGTTATGGATTTATTGGATCTGGGTGCATAGGGGATGGGTGCATAGGGGATAAGTTCATAGGTTTTGAGTTCACAGGACCTGGGTAGGTACTTTTCTCTAAGTTTGCTTTTCATGGCCCTCCAGGTAGTTATGGGTGCTTCTCCTTCTAGTCTAGCCATTCTTTCAAACTTATCCCAGTCTACCTTAGCCTGACGAACTAATTTAGCTTTAGCAAACTTGAACTAATCTCTTTCAGAATAGAAACTCATATTTTTTTCAAAATACAGGTCCATATTCCTTTTTCAATTAAGATAATCCTCAAACTCAGGATCGCCACCAAATTTAGGTGCTCCTGTGAATCTATAATTGGTTTTCTCTACACTAAGATCCAAGATTGGTACAGGATGTGGGGTTCTCCAAGGGTTGGGCTCCAAGTATGGGTCAGGGTATTGGGTTCTCATGGGGTTGGGAGGTGTGGGCAAAGGTGACTCAAGTTTGGATCTAGTTTGGGTCCTACGGGTTTTCTCTAGGGTTCCTAACTGGTCTTCTACTCGGTCAAACCTATGATTCATTTGGATGAATGGTTGGGCCATCTATTTAGTGAGGGCTCTTATTTGGGCTTCAAGATTAGAATTATCCATGGGTTCAGCCGACTGTGGGTATGGTGGATGATATAAGACTCCTGACCTAGTGCACATGCAAGACTCAAAGGACAAATCGACTACGATTTCCTAGACCTAGAGCCCAAATAGAATGGGTCGACTCAACTTACATACAACACAACACCTAATCCTTCCACGGGCTACGTAAGAGGTGGGGTGGTGGGAGGCCCCCTGCTTCCGCAGGGACCCAATTAAGGAACCACCAATCTGCCCAAGGTATCTGCCTCTGGACCTTTAGCCTTAGACACCCGCTTCCAGTAATAGGCGATGTATTGGGTGCACTAGTCTTCCTACAAGGTTCGAACCCGACCTATTGGTGTCCCTAAATTACTTTAAGTTGCTATTTAATTTTAATTAGGCTTGGGTTCGAATGCAATGATTATTGTTTTGGGCTAAGGAGAGGTGATCAACTCCTCCCCATCTCCTCCCCCATCTGACATATTGAAATTGCCTTTAATGTAGCTTATGCCATATGATGGAACACATATGAAACCCTAATTGATGCAATGTAATTCTTTTGTATTATTTTTTTTTACTTTATTTTTTTATCAAAAATATCTCATGCAGGAAATTAACTAATAGCATAAAATATGTAGAAAATTAAAATAGGCAAGAATTATGCAAAAAAGATCCTAAACATACTGAAATTAGGTGCAAAAATTTCCTAGGCAGAAAATCAGACGTGCAGAAGACTTAAAAGCCAAATTAAATCATAAAAGAATTTTGATAAATAGTATCAAATATGATGAATCCATCAAAATAAGAATTAAGATTTTCTAGGCTACCTACATATAGAAACAATTAAATGAATAGGCTATATGCAAGAATTACGGGATGCAGAAATTAATATGCAAAAGAAATCAAAATATGCCCAAATAAATCATGGGGCCTTACTCTAAAGAATTCACATCTGGCCTTGGCTCATTACTCCCATGGACAGACAGTATACGCAGTTTTCACGCATATACCCCGCTCAGGAGGCGTGAATTTTTTAAAGAAATAATTTTAGAAGATGAAAACTAAGTCCTAAACGATGCTCTGATACCAAATGATGCGGGACTACTTAAGTATGCAAATTAATTTTTTGTTATTAAGCAGTGAGTTAAGGATTTGTATCCTGAAATTCGAGCCAAAATTCTAAGCAGGGGATCCTATAGAAAATCTAGAAGATCATGTACGCAGAAATGGACCCTAAAGTGAAAGAAATAGGACCGCCAAAGCTAAGAAATCCCGGTAGGGCTATCTCTCCTACAATACCATAACTTGTGAGTCAAGGGGATGTACCTGATAGCAATTTGATGATGAATTCATGAAGGGGTCGCTCTATGCTCTTGGATGCATCCTGGAAGATCAAGCCAAAGACCTTGCGGATCCGCGGCTTTCTATCCGCTAACCCGAAAGTTGGTCAGATGGAATCCTAAATTCGTGAACTTCGAGGGACCTACAAAATGCCAAGGGAAGGTTAGAAAACAAGGAAGAAATAGGGTAGATGGCTGAACGAAGAAAGGGGAGGAAGGGTTGGATGTGGGGTGGCCAAGATATGGGGCGTCCGAGGATGATGGAGTTGCAGGGTGGCTAAGGTTTGATAAATAGGGCCTCACACCCCTCGATGCTCAAAGAGCAAAGGCAGATTTGGGTCTCACACCCACTCCTTACGGAGGACAAAACACAAAGCAAATAACTCTCAAGAAGACTTTTATTTCATGAATAAGATGATGAAAATTTCATACAAAGAGTCTCTTATATGGAGTCATGAGACTTAGGGCCCAAGCAAAAGAAAACAAAGAAAATAAGGGGTGCCCACTTTCTTCCTAAAGTGTGGGACTGAATACATGGAAGAAATCACTCTCATGCCATACAAAATCCCTCCAAACAAGGTAGGTAGTGGGTGGCCAAAGAGGGGGACCAAGGGATGCCAACTTCTTTCTTCTCTTGGCTTGGGATGGACCACTTCTTTCCTAAGCAAGCTGGCATGAAGCATAGGATTCATGTTTATCTGTTTTGACTTTCCTTCTTGTTATGCCGGCATGTGGAGTTGGTGTGGATAGGGTGTGCTGGCATATGGACATCAACTCCTCATGCATGGGCTGACTTCATGATCCTCAAAGTAATCCTGGGTGGCGAAATCCAGGATGTGATTGCGGCTACTGATGTGGCACACTGGATGACGTCCTTCACATGCTTGAGTCTTCTCTGACTAGGCTTGACTCAATACAGACTCAATACAACTGGACATGATTATAAGATCCAAAATGGTAAATGGCTCAACATGAGCTGACTTGATCGACTAAGCTCAACTGAGCTGAACATAATCCAAAACTTGATTCAAAAAAATCCTAATGGTATGAGTCAACTCTAAAGACAGGACTCAAGTATAACAAGGCCTGAAAAACAAAACTTAAGGCCCAAATACAAGACTCAATGGGCACAATCGGGCTTAACTGGATAAAACCCTAGTTACAGGATACAAAAAGGCTGCATTGGGATCACTTGATAAAACCGTTGTTGCAGGATTTCAAATGACTTCGATGACTCTATCCTTACTTACATGACTCAAAGGGCTAACATAGCTAGAATATTAAACTCAAAGATAAAATATGGAAAATGGTTAAGGGACTCAAAATTCAGAGACCCATAGTGAGCTAGGGTTGATCCTGATATCCCTATCATCCTCCGTCATAAGACATTTCAACTATGCATTGGCTTGAATAAAATTGTTAGATTGTAATAAAAATATCATAAAAAAAATATTTCTAAAAAAAAGAGTTTTCATTGAATGATACCCTAGTTCAGAAGTTACAACACCCTAGTTAAAAGATTACGACACCCGATCATAAAACATGAAACTAAATATATTAACCCCTACTACCTAGAAAATCTATCATTTTTGGACTAAGTTATGACTCCTAGGATGTCATAACATGCTACGGATGCTAAAGGATATCAATAATATGCTGAAATAATATTACGACATCCCAGTTCAAAAACTACGGTACCCTAATTATAAATCTATGACATCCCTGCACAAAATCTTAAACCATATATTTTGATCCTCCGTAACAAAAGTGTTTCAGTATGCATTGCTGATATAAGAATCCCATATTATAATCAAATGTTTATGAGAAAACTTCACTATCAAAAACTTCGAAACATGAACAACTCGATACAAAATAGAAAATGAAAGCTTTTTTCCTCCGTCATAGGACACTTTAATCATGCATCAGCTTGAATAAGATTGTTAGATTGTGATAAAAATACCAGGAAGAAAAAATATTTCTAATTAAAGAAGTTTTTATTGAACGACATCCTAGTTCAGAAGTTATGATACCCTAGTTAAAAAATTACGATATCCGATCATAAAACATGAAACTAAATATATTAACCCTTGGTACATGGAGAACCTATCACTTGTGGACTGAGTTATGACTCCTAGGATGTCGTAACATACTACGGATGCTAAAGGATGTTGATAATATGCTGAAATAGTATTACGACATCCAAGTTCAAATACTACGACATCCTAGTTATAAACCTACGACATTCCTATACAAAATCTTAAACCTGATATTTTGATCCTCCATAATAAAAGTGTTTCAGTATGCATTGCTGATATATGACACCCACATTGTAATTAAATGCTTCTAAGAAAATTTCAGTATCAAAAACTTTGAAATATGAACAACTCAGTACAAAATAGAAAATGAAAGCTTTTATCCTCCGTCAAAGGATATTTCAACCATGCATTGACTTGAATAAGATTGTTAGATTATGATAAAAAGATCAGGAAGAAAAAATATTTATAAAAAAATGAGTTTTCATTGAACGACATCCTAGTTCAGAAGTTACAATATCCTAGTTAAAAGATTATGAAACCCGATCATAAAACATGAAACTAAATATATTAACCCCTACTACCTAAATAACCTATTACTTGTGGACTGAGTTATGACTCTTAGGATGTCATAACATGCTATGGATGCTAAAGGATGTGAATAATATACTGAAACAGTATTACGACACCCAAGTTTAAAAACTACGATATCCTAGTTATAAACCTATGACATCCCTACATAAAAACTTAAACCGGATGTTTTGATCCTTCATAACAAAAGTATTTCAGTATGCATTGCTGATATATGACACCTACATTGTAATAAAATACTTCTGAGAAAATTTTAGTATCAAAAACTTCGAAACATGAACAACTCGGTATAAAACAGAAAATGAAAGCTTTTATCCTCCATCATAGAACATTTCAACTGTGCATTGGCTTGAATAAGATTGTTAGATTATGATAAAAAAACCAAGAAAAAATTTATTTCTAAAAAGGAATTTTTATTGAACGACATCCTAGTTTAGAAGTTACGACACCCTAATTAAAAGATTATGACACCCGATCATAAAACATGAAACTAAATATATTAACCCCTACTACCTAGAGAACCTATCACTTGTGGACTAAGTTATGACTCCTGGAATGTCGAAACATACTACGGATGCTAAAAGATATTAATAATATGCTAAAACAGTGTTACGACATCCTATTTCAAAAACTACGATACCCTAGTTATAAATCTACGACATCCCTGTACAAAAACTTAAACTATATTTATTATCCCCTCCTATCGGGAATATCTATCACTTGTGGACTGGGTTATGACTCCCAGAGTGTCATAAAATTATATGAATACTAAAAGAGTATTATATAGTTTCCTACATCATTAACTTTCTCTAACTACCAAAATAATTGGTGTAATAAAGGAACTATAAAAAAAAAAAAAAAACTAAACAATATTCTATGAAATGGTTTACTTCCTATTGGTGATGACATTTTGTTTTGAATTTATAGAAGAAGTCTTCGATGGCTTATTCCAACCTGAGGAAGTCTTCGTGGCTTATTCCAATCTCGGACCAAAATAGAACACTTTTTCAGAGAGATGAAGAAGCTTATTATTAACATTCGAAAGTTGATTCTTGCAACAGGACTCTAAGAACGTATTTTAGAGCGAGAGAGATTCTTCTTTCAATCTTTACTGATTTCTTGGACCAAAGCTAGAGCATGTTTCAGACTAAAACATTTACCAAAATCTAAGCAAGATAGCGGGAAAAAAATAGGTTGGAGGAAAATGATATTTTGGTCTGCAAAAAAAATTCAAAAAAAAACTGAACGGTGATTAATGAACGTCGCGTTCAACTTTTAATCTATTATACGTCCCATCCTGTCAAGTCAATTCGGATATAAGTGAATCAATAAGAAAAAATGGTACGGGGCACGTTAGATCACGCGGTGCAAGAAGACTTACTCGTTGTACAAAACTGCATGTGATTTGGCCGAACAAATCATCACCATCGTGCAGCAAAGACCGGGAGACTGAACCGCCGGTTTAGGATTCAAACCAAAGAGGGTCTTAAACTGGAACAGAACGGCCATGCTTCCTAAACTCTCTTAAGTCTCTTGGCACGGAAGGGGTAGGCCTAAGCTCACCAACACAACAGTCATGCCAACCTGCGTTCGGTGCTTCAGTAACAAGTAATAGTTTGTTATCAAGGCATCTTTAAGATCCATGTAGTTGTTGATAGAAACCAACCATACGGGATCTGTATGGAGTAATACTAGAAGCAATAATCTATCTTTTTTTATGCCAAGAGAATAATGCATTTTGAAGATTGTTGGGATATTCCGGTTCAGCTACAAATCGAATTCCGGTTCGACTGGTCGAAATCCTCTCTCTCGGGATCATGGACTTTGGACCAAGCAAGGGACAAGCCAACTGCATGGAATCCAAGGCTACACACCGGACTACGACATCCGAAGGCCAGTCCTTCGGGTAACGTCTTCGGTCTTGACCGGAGACCGAACTTCTCATCGACTTCCGAAGACATGTACTTTGGTCCCCGCCGTAGACACAATCTCCGGTCCCGGGGCTAATACCAAGTATTCGGCCCACGCAAGGGGAAACCCGAAGCTTGGACCACAATCTAGTCCAGAAAGGCAACTTACAATCGACACTCATCATGCCATAATCATGGCGCGCAACTCCTGCTGCCACGCCTCCGATCTGGCCGGAACCGCTCAATGACAACCCACGATCGCTAATCATGGGAGAGATTGGTTCTCCATGATCACCGGAAAAAGAGCGGGCCGCAGGCCGGAGGCCTTCTTTTAAATAAGGGTAAGAATGATGGTTCGAGAGATACGTCAACACTCACGCTTACATACACTTACGGTCTCCAAGAGCCTTTTCTCTCTCAATTCTCGACATCTTCCCCATTCTGTGGCTGGAATCCGTCACTGACTTAGGCATCGGAGTGTCCCCGCCGGAACAACTCCGGCAAGGAACCTGTTTTGCATGTGAAACAGGGAGCGTTCCTGCGATGCAGCGGCTCCGATCGACCGATCCAGGGACTCCACACCAACAAAGATGATGCAAGTGTTACATCCACGAAAGGAACAATTTCTAGAAGAAATAGATCACTAATGCTTAAACATTAAATCTATCCCTAAAGGTTTGATTGTTTGTTCCAATCGGTTAAATTCAACTTCGTTAATAGTGTTGCATGAGAGCCATGTAGCATCAGAGCCAACTAGAGAGCGAAAGAGATTAATTGTATGTTTCTTATAATTTCAACCAATAGCTGAAATTTCAAATGCCCAGGTGCTTCTCCATCATGATCATATAAGTTTAATACGTCTTTATGAAGCACAAATTACGTTAACCAACACTTTTTTGGGTAGAATGTTAGCAAAAACCTTAACAACCTTGGAGTCCTACATGTTTCCTTGTTCTTATAAAATTTTGTTGATTTGTCATCTACGTTTGTAATCTCATGACCCAGGAGTATATACCAGTTGCTGAAACTGAATAACCCTCGTTTGGCACGGTTTTTTATGTATTTTTTTTTTTAACATTCGACTCCAATGTAATTCTAGGTGACGGAATGGACCGCTCTCATCATCTCTACACTAATTGAGTATACCCAGGTCTCCCATCATCAAAGGTTCTGAGTAGGTCCAGCATGAGTATTTGTTATTTAAAAACTGTATCAGATAATTCCTTCATAGATTATCTAGACAGGACTTGCAATAGTATTTTTAAGAGACGTACAAATCAGATGCTTTATTTGTTTCCAAGACATCATAAAAGAGCACTGATGAAAGATTACAAAATGAGAAAAAATTATGAGGAAAATGACCATACCCGAATTCATGGCGTTCCAAACATGAGAGGGGGCCAAAGAAAGGGCAAAAGGAAAGCACCACAAACAGGTCCATTTCACCAAACCAAGCAAAATCTCAAGAAAGAAATAAAGAAAGAGAAAGGAGAGGCGAGGGGAAAGGAGGAAGGGAGGCAAATAGGCAATACCTGGGGAATAATAATCCACGGAGATAGTCCCTGCACTGGTACTGGACGCGTGTGATGCACCTGAAAAAATTATATGGATAAATTACATGACCCTGAGAAAAACAAACGTAACTCCATCTTAATGACTGCCACTAACACTGGATCCGATTATTATCACTAATACTAATTGCGACGAGCCTTTATTTTATTTTATTTTTGGTAGGAGTGACGAGCCTTTATTAAAGAATATATATATTATATATGGTCGTAGAGTTGGAAAGGTGACGCCATTATTACAAAATAAATGAAGTTGTGGAGATGAAGTTTGTAAAATTTGACATTATAATAAAAAAGTTTTTTTAGATACGCATTCAAATCTGACTACGCTGGGTAGCATGGATGGTAAATGGCCATTATTGATCAGGTAACGAGTTAATTAGATTACAATATTTTACAAATAATTAAGGGGCATGCAATGTACGATCGTACCGATCAAAATTAACTAGAACCCAGATTTTTTTTTTTTTTGTATGTATTCTTGCAAATATGATTCAATATACATATATAATTCTACAAAATTACTATTTGGATATCTAGATCTCAGATCATTAATTATGTTTTTTGTGACAAACTGACAATTCTTCCCCTATTAAGTTTTTGGTCGAGAGTATTAATAAATAGATATTTACGTATTAGATGACTATATTTCCCTTTCGCACTAGTAATACTATAAATTTTAATATTTAGTTTATTTTACAAGAAAATCATTGGATCTCATATGTACCGAGACCATCAAATGAGACGGCTATCATGCATGAGATAGCTGATGTCCAGCTTGATATTTAGCTAGAACTCGAACTTTCTTGTTTAGTGAATAAGCGGAGCTTAAGCTAGACTTAACGCTCTCGATGTTAGCTCGCAAACCAACTAGAATATACATGCATACAACGTTTAAGATGTCCTCCCCTTGAGAGAAGCTCTAGCTTTACCACCCCTATACGTTTCTCTCGAACTTTGCTCTCTTTCTCCCTCCCTTTCCCCCATTCCCGGCCTTTTCTTCTATCATCTAAATCTACATTTGCAAATAATTTATTGGAAAAGACTTCATATGTTTTTTGAACTTTAAATTCATCCTGATATACCAATAACTTTTTAACACCATGTCTTCGCTTAAAGCATTCAAATACTTAGTGTTAGCATTTCAAAAAATTAAACATTAAATTGCTCGGGATAGAGATTGCCTCAATCTTGTTCCCCAGCCACCATTTGAGCCGCTTCATCTTTGCAGAGTTGACGGCGATGCAACTCAATTTTATTTTATAAGGGATATTATTAGGTAGATAGAATTGTTTATCAAAATAAAAAGAAGAAGAAGAAGAAGAAGAAGTCAAGGCTGCAGGGCATGCCATGTTGCGACGAAACATAAAATGACAGTCAAACAATATACATATATACATGTTATGTTTTCCATTTTACATATGGATCAAGATCTAATTAAAAGAGCTGGACAGCATCCAACCCAAACAGGCAACCATAATCAGACCCATACTCAAAAATCCGAACCAAAATGTGGTCATTAATCCTATATAATCCCGGAAATGCGGAGCTTGAGAGAGCTGATCGGACTGTAATAAACCTGACATATGCTAATATTTGCTGGCGATCTCTTCCATTCCATTCTTTCCCATCCTTCCTTCTTGAACTAGATTCTCAGAAGCCAGCCCCCCCTTTTTCAAGAAAGAACCTTTACTTTGAAAATATTTAGATTTCTTGCGAATTTTTTTTTTCAGTAAAATGGGATTTGTAGCACTTGTTTAGGAATGCATATCTGTATGTTTTCCGTGTATAAGACATCCGTCTCCCATCATTTATGCCCTGTTTTTAGGGAAGGGGTCCCACCAATATTGCAAGCTGACATGTCAACAAAAGGCCGAATGGCCAAAACCGGAGCAGAATTAGAAAATGAGTGATCGGCCCGGCCCCACGACAGTGACGACGGAATGCAGGGGACGCCCATGATAGGATGCAAGATTAAGCATTTAAGCAAGCAAACAAGCCTCGAAAAGGACCTCCAGTGGATCCTTCTGACGAATCCAACGTTGCAACCCCGGTCGCTTTCAGAGCTGTGCAGACGGACGAGTGACAGAGTTCGGATTGTTTTGTGATCTGTGAAATCCAACGGTGGATCCCCGAGAAGGAAGATGGATTTTTTCTTTCTTTTTCCTTTTTTTTTTTTTTTTTTTTTGTTAAGTGCGAAAGATACAACCTTGGTCCCCAAGGTTGGCAAGCTGGACCTACCCATGCCGGACTGTTTAGAATTTATGTTGAAGTGACCGAGCGCTAATTCGTTTGTTCAACTCCAAGGATGGTAATGTATCGGATTTGATACGAATCATCCAAAATTTATATTCGTTCCATTAAAAAATTATCCATTCCATATCCGTTTCGGATCGGATCAGGTTGGGTATAAAAAAATTATGAATCGAGTCGGATCGGGTATACCCGGTCTCATAAAACTTAGTTTATTTAAAAATTAAATGGATCGGGTCGAGTCGAGTCGGATCGGATATATCCATCCCATATCCTATTTATTTAAATATTTTATAAATATATTTTTTTATATATAAACGGGTCGGGTTCGAGTCGGAGCGTACTACTACCCGTACCCGACCCGAACCCGAATCGGATTTTTTTTTTATATAACCCATATCCGTTTATAAATTAGACGGGTCGGATTTTACCCGTCCCATTAGGGTCGGGTCGAGTCGGATACCCATCGGATCGGGAAAAATTGCCATCCCTATTCACCTTCTTTCGCACGTATTCACCGTCGGACCACCTCTGGTTGCTTTGATATCTGTGCAGATGGATATATGGAGTTTGGAATGTTTTGAGCTCCATGCAGTGGGCGATCCAAGAAGGAGCCCTTGGAGGATGGCTCTAGGTTCGCTTCACTTTCTCTGTAGTCCCCAAATTGTATTTCAGGGCTAATCTTTCTAGGCTAGTGTTAGTTTAACATTTTCTAAGCCACGATTTCCATCATCCTAATTCACCGGTCTGGATGACAAAGCATAGCTCTCAATATGAGATAGGCATGGTACTAATAAAAAATGGCTGAAAAACAATCTTACGGTTCGAGAGGCACCTTTGATCATTTGAAAGAGTTGAACTGGAAAATTGTCCTCTCTAAGTACCTCCAAATTTTTGAAACCCGAACTTAAACCGTGCAGGCCATTTATGTATTTCGAAGAGCCTGTCTTAATCTTTATTTGAAAGGCATAAGGATAATCTCCATAATCTACCTTACAAAGTGTCGAGGTGGGTTTGATCAGCCTGTCTTAATTTTTTTTTTTCTTAAAAGGTATATGGATGATTTACATGATCTACCTTACGAAATACCGAGATGGGCTTGATCAGCCTGTCTTAATTTCTTTTTTTCTAAATAGCATAAGGATGATCCATGCGATCTATCATGTGAAATGCCAAGGTCTGATCAACCTATTTCACTCTCTAAAAAACAGGGATGACCCACGTGGTCTATCTTGTTTCAGATCAGAACTAACCTAAGTCCGAAGGCTTAGTGTATTTTCAAGTCCAAAGACTTGGTATTTCTTCAGTCTCAATTATTCATTTATCCTAAGTCCGAAGACTTTGTATTATTTTAAGTCCGAATACTTGGTATTATCATTTGGAAACTTGATTTCTCAAGATCAAGATTATTCATTTATCCTAAGTCCGAAGACTTAGTATTATTTCAAGTTCAAAGACTTGGTATTATTATTTGGAAATTTGATTTCTCAATATCAAGATTATTCAGCTGTTCTAAGTCCGAAGACTTAGTATTATTTTCAAGTTCGAAGACTTGGTATTATTATCTGAAGACTTGGTATTTCTTCAGTTTGTTATTCTCAGTTGTCCTAAGTCCGAAGACTTAGTATTATTTTCAAGTCTGAAGACTTGGTATTATTATATGAAGACTTGGTATTTCTTCAGTCTCAGTTATTCTCAGCTGACCTAAGTCCGAAGACTTAGTATATTTTCAAGTTCAAAGACTTGGTATTATTATTTGGAAACCTGATTTCTCAAGATCAAGATTCTCAACTATCCTAAGATCAAAGACTTAGTATATTTCAAAGTCCAAAGACTTGGTATTATTATATGGAAACTTGATTTCTCAATATCAGGATTATTCATTTATCCTAAGTCCGAAGACTTAGTATTATTTCAAGTCCGAAGACTTGGTTTTGTTATATGGAAACATGATATCTTCAGTCTTGAAATCTCAGGATTATTCTTAATTATCCTAAGTATGAAGACATAGTATTATTTCAAGTCCGGAGACTTGGTATTATCATCTTTAGACTATTTTCTATCCTAAGTCTGAAGACTCAGTGTTATTATATATCTGAAGACTTGATCTCAGAATCGTTCAAAATTATCCTAAGTCTGAAGACTCGGTATTATTATATATCTGAATACTTGATCTTAGAATCATTCAAAATTATCCTAAGTCTGAAGACTCGGTATTATTATTTATCTGAAGACTTGATCTCAGAATCGTTCAAAATTATCCTAAGTCTGAAGACTCTCAAAATTATCCTAAGTCTGAAGACTCAGTATTATTATATATCTGAAGACTTGATCTCAGAATCGTTCAAAATTATTCTAAGTCTGAAGACTCAGTGTTATTTTATATCTGAAGACTTGATCTCAGAATCGTTCAAAATTATTCTAAGTCGGAAGACTCAGTGTTATTTTATATCTGAAGACTTGATCTCAGAATCATTCAGAATTATCCTTAGTCCGAAGACTCAATGTTATTTTATATCTGAAGACTTGATCTCAGAATCATTCAGAATTATCCTAAGTCCAAAGACTTAGCGTTATTTTATATCTAAAAACTTGATCTCAGAATTGTTCAGAATTATCCTAAGTCCGAAGACTTAGTGTTATTTTATATCTGAAGACTTGGGATTTTCTTATCAAGATCTCAAAATTATTCAATTATCCTAAAAAACTATGGATCGCCTTCAACTGGTGTATCTTCAATTTATATAAAGATGATCGGATTTTCGACTGCCGTCATATCTTCTTCAGCTACGGCAGGTACTTCGGAGGTATCTTTCTGCTTGAATGAAAAAGTAAATAACAATAATAATCCTTATCCTTCTGCTTGAATGATAAACTCAAACGTATATGTAAATGCATGCATATGCTTACATGCTTAGGTATTCAACTTTTATAATCAAAATTAAAATAAGATTAAAATAATATATTCATATTCATATATATATATATATATATATATATATATATATATATATATATATATATATATATATGAACATTAATCGGATAGAAAATTTTTTATCTATATTTATTTTTTAAAAAAAAATTAAATTAGATATAATATATGTTACGGCCATAATGATGACATGGCCGGTCTCAGATTCTGTCGGGCCTGATTGAGCCACGTGGAGGTTTCCTCGGCCGAGTCAGCTGCGGGTCCCATGCCGCCGAGGTCGAGCTCGGCCCTTGCCCCCCCGGCTACCTCGCCAGGTGACATCCCGAGACGTTACCGCCCTCGCCGAAGTCGAGTTCGGTCCGGGCCCACTCCTGCCACCTCGCCAGGTGTCCACCCAGGAGGGGTCCACCTCGGTCGAGGTCGGCTGCTCCCCCGCTCCCTCGCCAGGTGGCGCCCAGAGACGGTCCCACCATGGCCGAGGTCGAGCCGGGCTCCTTCGCTCCTTCGCCAGGTGGCCCCCGGAGACGGGTCCACCTCGACCGAAGCCGAGCGCCCTCTTGCCACCTCGCCAGGTATCCACCCAGGAGGGGTCCACCTCGGCCGAGGTCGGCTGCTCCCCCGCTCCCTCGCCAGGTGGCGCCTAGAGACGGTCCCACCAATGCCGAGGTCGAGCCGGGCCCCTTCGCCAGGTGGCCCCCAGAGACGGGTCCACCTCGACCGAAGCCGAGCGCCCTCCTGCCACCTCGCCAGGTGTCCACCCAGGAGGGGTCCACCTCGGCCGAGGTCGGCTGCTCCCCCACTCCCTCGCCAGGTGGCGCCCAGAGACGGTCCCACCAATGCCGAGGTCGAGCCGGGCCCCTTCGCTCCTTCGCCAGGTGGCCCCCGGAGACGGGTCCCCTCGACCGAAGCCGAGCGCCCTCCTGCCACCTCGCCAGGTGGCCCCCAGAGACGGGTCCACCTCGACCGAAGCCGAGCGCCCTCCTGCCGCTCCGCCAGGTGTCCACCCGGGAGGGGTCCACCTCGGCCGAGGTCAGGCCGCCCGTACAGAGAAGGTCCCAAAGAGCGGAGGCACAGGTTCCGAGGTTGGCCCTCGAGCCGTGCGCGCCACAAACGGCGCCCCGTACGGATGGCGGCGGCACGCGAAACATCACTTACGTCGGCCCGACAGGTTCTGCAGTCGAGAGGCGCGATTCTGGCAAAACAGGGCCCGTCAACGGACAACGCCGGCACCTGGGAAGGGGAGCGCCCACACCGGGCCCGAGGTCTGACCGGCCGCCCTGCCGGCGCCACCCCCCTTCCTTTACCCTTTCCCCGCTGGGCTCGGCAAACGAGGCCAGAAAGTCGCCTGGCCCTCGAAACCAAGAGGGGAAAGAGAAAAGGATGGAGAGGGGACAACGAGAGCAAGGAGGGAAGCCTCCCAAGAGCGGAAAATAGGCGGGCAGCGGGAGGAGATAAAAGAAAGGAAAGAGGAGGCGACCAGGTAAGGGGGACGAGTAAGAAACAGAGGCTGAAGGCTCCAATCCGAGGGTGAGATCCAGGGCCCCGAGAGGGGATCGCTTGGCGTGAGCTCGGCAAGGAGATCCAGCCAGGTTTCTGGTCCCTCCGGCACCTTTTTTTCTAGTAAATTATCTGAGTCTGGGACTCCTTCGGGGGCCCGTCTTGGAGAATCTGTTCCCTCTCGCCGTCCACTAACTTGATCGTCGGAGCTCCCTCGCCGGGATCCCCGGCCAGGGTCTTCTGACCTCGCCTTGCAGGTTCGATCCAGCCAGGAGGCCCCGGGAGCAAGATGGTCTAGCAGGATCTGCGGTTCCGAGGCACGGGCACGGCGGCGAGATCGGCAACAGATTGGCGCACCAGGTAGGGGGGCAGGACAACACCCCCTAGCGGGAGCCAGCTTTCTGCAAGCACGGTGCTCTCCGGCAATGGTGGTCACTCGTGGGCGCGAGGCGTCCACCAGCCGTGTGGGGGAGGTTCCCTCCCCTCAAGGGGCCCACAGCCCGGAGAGGGAGCTCCCGGCTCCCCCTTCTATTCCACTACCGCCGACCTCGGCAGACGGGCCCCTCGCGGCCGTCATCCAGCAGCTGCAGACTTTGACATCGGCGGTCCGGCAGCTTCAACATCAGCAGCGGTCCCTAGCCACGCAGCCGCAGCCGGGGACCCCCGCGGCTCGAGCCGCGGGGCCGCGTGGGAGCCTGCGCTCCATTCAGGGCAGGCCATCCCACCCGAGGGCGGTCTCCAACCCCCGCGGGAGCCACCAAGCTCCCGCAAAAAGAAACTACTCCGGTTCGGCGGATCACGAGAGTCGATCCCCGGTCGATGAAGCCGAGACGGCTCATCGCAGCAAGCGGCGCCGAGGCGTGACTTCGCGCCGAGACCGATCGGCGCCCCCTTCGCCAGCGGCCTCGGTGGAAGACTCCACCGACGAGGCCATCAGGCGTCAGGCCGAGAGGCGCCTGGAGGAGCACGAGCGCAAGTTGGCGGAGTTCGCCCGCCAATTTGCCGACCTGCAGAACTCATCGGCAGACCCGGCGGGCTACGACTCCCGTCCTCCCTTCTCTGAAGAAATCCAGGCGGAACCAATCCCGAGCCGGTTCCGCATGCCGCAGGTGGATCCCTACGATGGGACCACCGACCCTCTGGACCATCTGGAGAGCTACAAGGCTCTCATGAGGGTCCAGGGGGCCACTGACGCCCTTTTGTGCATCGCCTTCCCCGCTACCCTCCGGAAGGCCGCTCGAGTCTGGTTCACCCGCCTCGAGCCCGGATCTATTTGCTCCTTCCACCGCTGGAAGGAAAGTTTGTGGCGCACTTCGACGCTTGTCGGAAGGTGCCAAGAGAGGTGGATAGCCTCTTCTCCATCCGCCAGCAGGACCAGGAGCTGCTACGGGACTACATCACCCGGTTCAAGACCGCTGCACTGGAGATCTACAGCCTGGATGAGCCCGTCGCCATGCTGGCTTTGAAGCACAGGCTCAAGACGTCCCGCCTGACCTACTCCCTGGACAAAAAGCCTCCCAAGACGTACTCCAAGCTCCTCCTCCGTGTCCACAAGTACATCCGAGCGGAGGAGGCCGACTGCACCCGCCGAGAGCTGGACGGGAAGACTCCGAAGAGGCCGTCCCCGAGGGATCTTCCAGGAGCTCGGAAGCCCGGGCCACCTGCCGACCCTTGCTCGAATCCGAGGTCGAAGGGCGAGGCCACTCCGGAGCGGAGGTTCACCCCTCTCCTCGCCCCTCGAACAAAGATCCTCATGGAAATTGAGGGCGAGCACTACCTCCGCCGACCTCCTCCACAGAACCCAAGAGGTGTCCGAGACAAGTCGAAGTGCTGCCAGTTCCACCGCGAGCACGGTCATGACACGGAGGAGTGTCGCAACCTGAAGCGGGAGATCGAGGAGCTGATCAAAAGGGGCTACCTCAGGAAGTTCGTCAGGAACGAGGTCCCTCCGGAGGGGCAGCCGCTCGCGGCCTTACCACCAGTTCCTGCAATCGATAACCGCCCGACGGAGAAGCCGGTAGGCATGATCTCACTTGGGGTCGGGCGGGCGGCGAAGAGAGCCCGGGAAGTCGGGAACCCGGAGAATGTAATCCCCCCTGAGGAGGGGAAGGAAAACGAGAATGTAAACAACGATGTCGTGGTGGTCGAGATGACCATCGCGAAGCATCCTGTACATCGAATTATGGTGGATAGTGGAAGCTCGGCTGACATGCGTTTTTACGATGCTTTCTCTCGGATGAATTTGTCCATGATCAGCTGAGACCGGTGCATACCCCGTGATGGGCTTTACCGGGACTCCGTGGGGGTCGAAGGGGAGATCACTCTCCCCGTCACCGCCGGATCCCCACCTCGGCAGACGACCGTCCCGATGACGTTTACCGTCGTCAAGCTCCCTTCGCCTTACAATGCCATTCTCGGGCGTCTCGGGCTTAACCAACTGGATGCCATGATTTCCACGAAAAGGTTGTTGGTGCAGTTCCCCACGCCTTCCGGGCGTGGGGTGATGAAGGGGACGACCCAGTCGGTCCCGCATTGCCTCCAGACGGTCCCGGGCGCCCGAGGCGCGGAGCTCGACCCCGATGTTGACGACCTCGACCTAAGGGAGAAGGAACCCAGGGGGGCCTGTAGAACGCCTGTTGACTTATCCCCTTGGTTCGGACCCGCTGAAGACGGTGCAGGTCGGGGCGCAACTCCCAGAAGAAAAACGGGCCCGCCTGTTGGAGTTCCTCCGCACGAACGCAGACGTGTTCGCCTGGTCGGCGGCCGACATGCCAGGCATTCCCCTCGAGGTCATTACGCACAGACTGAACGTGGATCCGAGCTGCCGCCCGGTCCGCCAGAAGAAGAGGAGCTTCACCATGGAGAGACAGAGGGCCATCAACGAGGAGGTGGAGAAACTCCTTGCCGCCGGCTTTCTGCGGGAAGTCCAATATCCCAGTTGGCTAGCGAACGTGGTCATGGTAAGGAAGAGCAGTGGTAAGTGGAGGATCTGTGTGAACTACACCGACCTCAACCGAGCATGCCCGAAGGACAGCTTCCCTCTCCCAAAGATCGACCAGCTGGTCGACACCACCTCAGGGCATCGCCTCCTGTCATTCATGGACGCCTTCTCGGGATACAACTAGATCCGAATGAACCCGGAGGACGAGGAGCACACCGCCTTCATCACCGACCGCGGAACTTTTTACTACAGGATGATGCTGTTCGGCCTCAAGAACGCCGGGGCCACGTACCAGCGTCTGGTCAACAGGATCTTCAAGGACCAGATCGGCCGCAACATGCAGGTGTACGTGGATGATATGCTGGTAATGAGCAAACCCGATTCGGACACGTAGCTGACCTGGCGGAGACATTCGGCAACCTCCGACGTCATCAGATGAAGCTGAACCCTGCGAAGTGCGCCTTCGACGTCTATGCCAGGAAGTTCCTAGGATTCATGGTGACCCAAAGAGGAATTGAAGCCAACCCGAAGAAGGTCCAGGCCATCCTGGACATGGAGCAGCCCGCCTCCAAGAAGCAAGTGCAGCAACTCACCGGCCGGGTTGCGGCCCTCAGCCGCTTTATCTCCAGGTCGGCAGATCGCTGCCGTCCCTTTTTCAAGGTGCTGAGAAAGATGAACGACTTCGCCTGGACCGAGGAATGCCAGGAGGCCTTTGAAGAGCTGAAGAAGACGCTCGCATCGCCACCGCTGCTTTCCCGGCCCGAGGAGGGAGAGGAGCTCATCCTTTACCTGGCGGTCACCCCGGAAGCCGTCAGTTCGGTCCTGGTTCGGACCGACGACCAAGGAGTCCAGCGGCCGGTGTACTATACCAGCAAACTTCTTCCAAGCGCATCCCATCGCCGTCCTGACAGATTAGCCGCTGAAAGCGGTGCTCAGCCGACTCGACACCTCGGGGCGATTGGCGAAGTGGGCACTGAAGCTCAGCGAGTTCGACATCGCGTACAGGCCCAGGTCGGCCATGAAAGCGCAAGTGCTAGCCGACTTCTTGGTCGAATGCGCGGGCCTAGGCAAGGATCCCGAAGAGGATCCCTTGCACCGGCAGCCGAAAGCGGGCCCCGAGGGGCCCGGAGAGGACGCATGGATCCTCCACGTAGATGGAGCCTCGAACTCTGGTGGGAGCGGAGCCGGACTCATTCTTGCCAACAGCGATGGGGTCGTCGCCGAATGCGCGCTCCGTTTCCAGTTCGCCGCGACAACCAATCAGGCGGAGTATGAGGCGCTCCTCGCCGGGCTGAGGGTCTCCCGCGAGCTGGGCGTGACTAACCTTAAGGCCTTCACTGACTCCCAGCTCGTGGCAGGACAGGTCTCCGGGGAGTATGCCACGCACGACCCCCAAATGGCGAAATACTTGGAGCTCGTCAAGGCGGGCATGGCCGGCTTCCGGCGCTTCAACATCTTCCACATCCCCCGCAGGGAGAACGCCCGTGCGGACACTCTTTCCCGGCTGGCGACCCTGCCGGACTCGATGCTGGGTCGTGCTCACGTGGAGCACCTTAAGGCCCCAAGCAACGAGACCCCAGTGGAGGTCCACCAGGTCAGCCGTGAGCCCAGCTGGATGGACAAGTACGCCGAATACATTACTAGCGGCACCTTGCCAGAGGACCGCGAGGCGGCCCGCCTCATCAGAAAGAAGGCTGTGCGTTTCGTCCTGATGGATGGGCAATTGTATCGAAGATCCTTCTCCTACCCCCTCCTAAAATGCGTAGGACCCGCGGAAGCCAACTCGTGCTCCAGGAGATTCACGAGGGCGTCTGTGGGAACCACGTGGGGGGCAGAGCGTTGGCCTACAAAGCCCTTCGTCAGGGCTACTTTTGGAAGACGATGAAGGAAGATGCCGCTGATTTCGTGAAGAGGTGCAATCGGTGCCAGCGTCATGCCACGGTGCAACGGCAGCCCTCCAACCCAATCTCCCAGCTTTCAGCTCCGTGGCCATTCGTCCAATGGGGGATGGACCTTCTGGGCCCATTCCCGCCGGTGTCAGGACGGCGGAAATTCTTGATCGTGGCCATCGACTACTTCATGAAGTGGGTCGAGGTCGAACCTTTAGCACGGATCACCGAGGCAAACGTCGCCAAGTTCTTCTGGAAGTCGATCGTTTGCCGCTTCGGCCTCCCCCACACCGTGGTCACTGACAACGGATGCTAGTTCGACTGCCGGGAATTTGAAGAGTTCTACGGCGAACTCGGCATCAGGCATCGCTTCACCTCGGTGGCGCATCCTCAGACCAATGGAGAGGCCGAAATCACGAACAGGACCATTTTGCAGGGCCTCCGCACGCGGTTGGACCAGGCCAAGGGCAGATGGGCCGAGGAGCTCCCCAGCATCCTTTGGGCGTACCATACCACCCCGAGGATGGTGACCGACAAGATCCCGTTCAACCTCGTCTTTGGAGCCGAAGCGGTCATCCCGATCGAGCTCAGCCTACCCACACTACGTGTGGAGCAATATGACGAGACAGAGAACCCCGCCAGAATGATGCTCAACCTTGACCTTCTTGAAGAGACGAGGGACAAGGCCCGAGTTCGGATGGCGGCGTATAGGCAGCGGGTAGCCAAGTATTACAACTCCCGAGTGCGGCCGAAGTCCTTTCATCCCGGAGATCTGATCCTCTGGTGCGCTGAAGCTTCTCAGCCACGGGAGTGCGGCAAGCTCTCACCAAACTGAGAAGGCCCGTACCGGGTAGCAGAAGCCCTCCCCCACGGTGCCTACTACCTGGAGGAATTGGGAGGGGCCAGGTTTCCCCGGACGTGGAACGCCTCGAACCTAAGAATGTATTATCAGTAATGTAAGGTTCTCCACTCCTGCAATAAAGTTTCTTTGCTTCAAACACTCTTTCTCACCTCGTAGGGAAACCGGCGCATGGCCCTGGGTTTGGCACGCCCGATCGTGGCCGAAGGCCGAAGGAAGCGAGAAGTCCCGGACCTTAGTGTGGAAGGCGGGGCAAAACCCAATTTGCCCACGCGAGCATGGAGAACAGCTCGGCAAGCCGTGCAAGGCTTGAGAAAGCCTGCGGCCCCGGGGTTCAGTCCGGAAGTCCCGGGCTTCGGCCTGGAAGGCGGGGCAGAACCCAGTTCGCCCATGCGAGCACGGAGAACAGCTCGGCAAGCCGCGCGAGGCTTGAGAAAGCCTGCAGCCCCGGGGTTCAGTCCGGAAGTCCCGAGCTTCGGCCTGGAAGGCGAGGCAGAATCCAGTTCGCCCACGCGAGCACGGAGAATAGCTCGGCAAGCCGCGCAAGGCTTGAGAAAGCCTGCGACCCCGAGGTTCAGTCCGGAAGTCCCGGGCTTCGGCCTGGAAGGCGGGGCAGAACCCAGTTTGCCCACGCGAGCACGGAGAACAACTCGGCAAGCCGTGCAAGGCTTGAGAAAGCCTGCGACCCCGGGGTTCAGTCCGGAAGTCCCGGGCTTCGGCCTGGAAGGTGGGGCAGATCCCAGTTCGCCCACGCGAGCACGGAGAACAGCTCGGCAAGCCGCGCAAGGCTTGAGAAAGCCTGCGGCCCCGGGGTTCAGTCCGGAAGTCCTGGGCTTCGGTCTGGAAGGCGGGGCAGAACCCAGTTCCCCCATGCGAGCATGAAGGCAATCCCAAAGATGGACCCGCTCAAGGCCTACTCTGACGCCACGCGGTCCGGAATGTCCCAACCTTTGATCTGAGCGACGGACGGGACCAGGTCCACCCTCGTTCCGGCACTCCACATCAACATCTCAAGAAGGAAAAAGAGGAGATGAGAGAGTGGAAAAGAAGGCGAATTCGAGACATGGACAAACTGTGTTTTCATTGATCCGAGAAGGAGAAGTACAAGCTGGGAATCCCGACAGACCGGGAGTCCCCAAAAAAGAAAAGAGAGAAAAAACAACAACAAAGAAAAAGAAGAAGATAAATGGTTCAGTTCGGCGCGGTGGCGGGGCCCTCAGCCTGGGTCGCAGGCTCCACTTCCTCGCCATCGGCGGCTACTGGCTCAGGGGGTTGCTCTGGAGCTTCGGCCGTGTTGCTCGCCGAGGCCGCATCTGTGGCATCGACCGTGCCGGAAGCCCTTCGGTCGAGTCCCTGCCTCCTACCTCCGAGCGCCACCCCACTGAGGTCAAGCTCGGGGTAGAAGGACCCCACCTTCTCCCGGTACATCCGAAACCCCTTCAGGAAGGAGTCCACGGTGACCTCCCGGACTTCCGAGATGTACTTGTCGGAGGCCCGGAATTGCGGGACGGCTTCCTACGCCTCCCGTTTCGCGGCCTCCAGGAGCCCATTGACGTAGGTGCTCCGCTCTCTCGCCGCACTTGCCTCCCGTCTGGCCTCTTCCAGCTGGCGCTCCAGCCACTGGGAATGGGCCCGAAGGCGAGCCCTCTCAGCCGCGTCCTCTTCCGCGCGGCGCTGGTGGGAGTTCCTCTCCTCAGACAGAGAGGACTCCAGGTCCTTGTTTCGCCCCTCGGCGCGCGCCAGGTCCGCCTAGAGGGTCTGGTTGCTCGCTCGCAGCTCGACCCCCTTTTCCATAAGATCTTTGACGTCGGCCGCGAGCTTGCCGAGCTTCTCTTCCTTCTCGGCGTCTTTCTTCGCGTACCCCGCGAGGAAGTTCCTCAGCAAGAGCACGTCGTTCCCAATCTGCACAGCAAAGCAATCGGGTTAGTGTAAAAGCTAACCGAGGCCAAAGAAGACAAAGGAGCCTAAGTTCGGACTTACCGTGAAGAGCTGCGGGAGGATCCCGAGCAGGGCGTCGGCGTAGTCCCTGTCGCCTCGAGATCGGCGGTCCCGCGCGCGGTGAAGGCATACTCCATCACTTTCTCCGCGAGCCCTTTGTTGCGGATCACGGAGCAGCGGTTGGTGATCACCGGTGGTGGAGCCGTCAGGTCGGCTGCGGCGGCGACTGCCCCTCCAGCAAGAATCACCGTCGACGGTGCGGCAGAGGTCGCGGGCTGCGCTGTCGGAGCCGCGACAACGACGGGGCCGGCACTGGGCGGAGCTGCTGGTGGTGGAGCCCCCTCGTCGGCAGCACCGCCGGGTCTGACGGCGGGCGCATCAATGGCGCCGCCCCGAGGCAGCCTGGGCGGGGGAGCAGCGGCCACCGGGCTGGGTACGGTCGCCGGCATGACCTCCTGGCTCGCCTCTGTGCGAGCCCTCTTCGCCGCGGGCTCATCCACCTCGACGACGTCCCTCTGGGCCGCGCCCTCCAAAAGGTTCTCCAGCAAAAATTTCATGCCTGCAACGCAAAAGAAAAGAAGGTCAGCCAGCTCGGCTAAAAAGGAGAAAGAATACAAAAGTCAAGGGAGGACTGAATCTCACCCGGCTCACGGATGGGACTGATCCCGGCCTCAAACAGATTCTGCTCCGAGAGCAGAACCTCGAGCGCCGGGACCACATCGCTCAGAAGCAGGGAGTAGGCCTCTTGGTCCGTCGACTCGACCTGGGAGTTCCGGTTCGGAGACCGGTCCGGTTCGCTCCAGGCCCAGTCAACATTCTCGACCGAGGCAAAGAAGAACCGGTTCTTCCAGCCCTTGATAGAAGAAGGGAGGTCGAACCGGAGACACCTGTGCCGGGGCGAGATGTACCACCAGCCGTCGTCAGTGGAGTACCTCTTCAGGATAAACAGAGCCCTGAAGAGAGAGAAACGGGCAACAAACCCGTGGAAGTGGCAAAAAACAATAAAAGAAAAGATGACCTGGATGGCGTTGGGAGCCAACTGGGCCGGAACGAGACGGAAGTGGCTAAGGAAAGAAAGGAAGAAGGGGTGCAGAGGAAATCGAAGACCCCCGAGGAGGAAGTCTTCGTAGAAGGCTATGCGGCCGGGGCCACTCATGGTGACGCGATCCCCGGGCCACGGAACAAGCAGATGGATTGATCCCGGGATGCCGTAGGCCTCCCGGAGCAAAGAGAGGTCGCCTTCGGTCATTATGGAAGCATGACCGGAGCGACCGGCAGAAAGAAGAGGTGGAGCAGGAAGGGAAAAAAGCGGAAGAGCGGAAGCGACAAGAGGAGACCAGACACCCCTGGGGATACCAATGGTGATACCCCCAGGTTGCAGTCGTCTGCGGGTCTCCTCCGGGATCGCTTCCTCCTCTGAGGAGGAAGAAGACGGAGTCCTCGGCCGGGACGGACCGGCCTCGTCCGGATTAGAGGAAACATGGCGATGGCGCGCCATGACAAAGAAGAAAGCAAGGAAGATTCAGGGAAGAAGAAGAGGGGAACTAGGGAGAAAATGGAGGCACTCACCGAAAATACACCGAGCGAATGCGGGGCAGTGGAAGTTAGCCTGCAGCAAACCGCCCACGGAGCAAAGGAAAAGGCCTCATTCCGGAAAGTCCCCTCCTTTTCAAACTCAGTTGACAGCGGCCGTACCCGTCATTCCGCTCCGAGCCACTGGATGATCGCCGCGTGGACGCACGCCCGACACCGACACCTCGTTAGCAGGGAAACGGCCTCTGCTTCGAAGCGACGCATTTATTATGGGCAAGTGGGCGACGGGTGGCGGCCTCCTATAGGGCTTCGGGCGCACCGAGAAGCGGCGACGAGGATCGTGGCAATTATGACGCAAGATCTTCGCCTCCCCACGTCATATCCGCATTTAATCCCGACGTTCCGTTATACGACGCCCCAATGGAACGGCGGATTGGGGGGCAACTGTTATGGCCATAATGATGACATGGCCGGTCTCAGATTCCGTTGTGCCTGATTGAGCCGCGTGGAGGTTTCCTCGGCCGAGTCAGCTGCGGGTCCCATGCCGCCGAGGTCGAGCTCGGCCCTTGCCCCCCCGGCTACCTCGCCAGGTGACATCCCGAGACGTTACCGCCCTCGCCGAAGTCGAGTTTGGTCCAGGCCCACTCCTGCCACCTCGCCAGGTGTCCACCCAGGAGGGGTCCACCTCGGCCGAGGTCGGCTGCTCCCCCGCTCCCTCGCCAGGTGGCGCCCAGAGACAGTCCCACCGTGGCCGAGGTCGAGCCGGGCTCCTTCGCCAGGTGGCCCCCGGAGACGGGTCCACCTCGACCGAAGCCGAGCGCCCTCCTGCCACCTCGCCAGGTGTCCACCCAGGAGGGGTCCACCTCGGCCGAGGTCGGCTGCTCCCCCGCTCCCTCGCCAGGTGGCGCCCAGAGACGGTCCCTCCAATGCCGAGGTCGAGCCGGGCCCCTTCGCTCCTTCGCCAGGTGGCCCCCGGAGACGGGTCCACCTCGACCGAAGCCGAGCACCCTCCTGCCACCTCGCCAGGTGTCCACCAAGGAGGGGTCCACCTCGGCCGAGGTCGGCTGCTCCCCCGCTCCCTCGCCAGGTGGCGCCCAGAGACGGTCCCACCAATGCCGAGGTCGAGCCGGGCCCCTTCGCTCCTTCGTCAGGTGGCCCCCGGAGACGGGTCCACCTCGACCGAAGCCAAGCGCCCTTCTTTGCTCCGCCAGGTGTCCACCCGGGAAGGGTCCACCTCGGCCGAGGTCAGGCCGCCCGTACAGAGAAGGTCCCAAAGAGCGGAGGCGCAGGTTCCGAGGTTGGCCCTCAAGCCGTGCGCGCCACAAACGGCGCCCCGTACGGATGGCGGCAGCACGCGAAACATCACTTACGTCGGCCCGACAGGTTCTGCAGTCGAGAGACGCGGTTCTGGCAAAACAGGTCCCGTCAACGGACAACGCCGGCACCTGGAAAGGGGAGCGCCCACACCGGGCCCGAGGTCTAACCGGCCGCCCTGCCGGCGCCACCCCCTTCCTTTACCCTTTCCCCGCTGGGCTCGGCAAACGAGGCCAGAAAGCCACCTGGCCCTCGAAACCAAGAGGGGAAAGAGAAAAGGATGGAGAGAGGACAACGAGAGCAAGGAAGGAAGCCTTCCAAGAGCGGAAAATAGACGGGCAGCGGGAGGAGATAAAAGGAAGGAAAGAGGAGGCGACCAGGTAAGGTGGGACGAGTAAGAAACAGAGGCTAAAGGCTCCGCTCCGAGGGTGAGATCCAGGGCCCCGAGAGGGGATCGCTTGGCGTGAGCTCGGTAAGGAGATCCAGCCGGGTTTCTGGTCCCTCCGGCACCTTTTTTGCTAGTAAATTCTCTGAGTCTGGGACTCCTTCGGGGGCCCGTCTTAGAGAATCTGTTCCCTCTCGCCGTCCACTAACTTGATCGTCGGAGCTCCCTCGCCGGGATCCCCGACCAGGGTCTTCTGACCTCGCCTTGCAGGTTCGGTCCAGCCAGGAGGCCCCGGGAGCTAGATGGTCTAGCAGGATCGGCGGTTCCGAGGCACGGGCGCGGCGGCGAGATCGGCAACAATATATATATACATACATATATAAATTAGATAATTAAACATTGTGACTATAAAATCAAAGTTATTACAAAGTAAATAATAATTTAAAATAATATCATATTAATATCATCATTTATTTTTTAAAAGTTTATTAGTGGTATATAAAATTAAATAGGATTACAAATAAAATTCGGACATTCAGATATAGATCGGATAATTGTTTATTTATATTGATATCTATTATTTTATTAATGAATATGAGCATGAATATGAATATCAATCAAATGCTCAATTTTTTTTATATATTTAATAAATTCAAACATAAATATTATTTAATTCACTTTTAGCCATAGATTAAGAAATTATTAAAATAATAAAGATATATTCAACCTAAATCAATGATATCCCACAACTCCCCTAGCAGCTCCATAGCTAATTAACGACTCACTAATCATCTCTAATTTGTTCTCTCCATGGAGAGAAAATCACAATTCAATGATCCCTTATCGTCCACCGCTGGTTTCTTCCTTTGAACCTACAATCTACCTACCTTCTCTAATCAAAGCATGTCCATACCTTTTTTGTTTTTTTAAGAGTAAGAGAGGCTAATCCTCATCTGGTACCTATCTCATTTTATCCGGCTTAGATCCCCATCAAAACTTCTTTTTTATCTAATTTTCCAGAGACGAGAAGGGACCAAGCTCCATTTACCACCCCATCCAGGCTAGAGCCTAAGCTCCCAACCAAGCGGCAAAGCTAAAAGTGGCATCGCTTATTAAATTAAAAAGATTTAATTAATCAGACGGCAATGCTTTAGGAATTTTTTTTTTTAATGTTAAAAAAAAAAATTACGAAATTAGGTGTTTCCCATCATATTTACGAAATTAGGTATTTTTGGCTGACGTAGCAATGTCAGCCAAAAACACCTACCTACGTGGTGCCATGTCTTGAAATTATCTTTCGAAAAGACGATTTCAAGGCATCGCCCCGCCACGTGCCACCCGCCCCCAGAGCCATTTCGGTCGTGACGCGTGGCAGCAAGGGAAAAATTGTCTTTTCTAAAAACAATTTCTCACCCCCGCCTATCGCAACACGTGGCCCGTCCCCCCCGCGAGCTGCGACACATGGCCTGTCGCCCTACCAGGAGCTCTGAAATCGTCTTTGCAAAAGACGATTTCAGAACCTGAAATCGTCTCTTGTAAAGACGATTTATCGCCTGTTGCATATCAAGGCCGAAGGGGTTTTTTTTTCTAGTTTTCTTTCTTCGTTCTCGTCCGGTCCCCCTTCGCTCCCGTGCCTTTTTTTTTTTTTGCTTCGTCCCCCGGTTGGCCCACTTCTTCCCTCTTCTGTCATTCTCCTCCGACCCCCCGTGGTCCCGTAAGGTAGCATTTTTTTTTTTTTTTTTTTTTGTCTTTTCTTTTCCATTGGCCCACATCTTCTTATCTTCGACCGGTTGAAGATCGACTTGTTCCCGGTCCGGTTCAAATGAAGTTATATTTTTTTTTATCTCCATTTATTTGTTTCCTTATATATATGTTTTTTTTTTTTTGTTAGATTTGTGCTTGGATTGCTAGACCCGGTCTGTTTGGCTCCATTCAACCCATATTATTTCCATAATTTCACAGGTAATTTGTTTAGTTACATTTATATTTATGTAAATAATTTTTTTAAAATTATGTTATACGATTTAAATTTAAATTTATTGAATATAAAATTGATTTGAATTGTTTAATTATCTTGTTGAATATAAATTTGATTAGATTTGAAATGTTTAATTATCTTGTTTAAATTCTACATGCATTATGGTTAAGCTTATTTAATTATAATTTAGATTTAATTATGTTGTTTTTATGTTAATTATTTAAATATTATTATTATTAATTGATTATGTTATTGTTATTGATAATTAATTAAGAGATAATATATAATGCTAATAAACAGTAATTAAATTAAAAAATAGAGTTGTAAATATAAATTTGATTTGAATACAATTTAAATTTAAATTTGTTGAATATAAAATTGATTTGAATTGTTTAATTATCTTGTTGAATATAAATTTGATTAGATTTGAAATGTTTAAATATCTTGTTTAAATTCTTCATGCATTATGGTTAAGCTTATTTAATTATAATTTAGATTTAATTATGTTATTTTTATGTTAATTATTTAAATATTGTTATTAGTAATTGATTATGTTATTGTTATTGATAATTAATTAAGAGATAATATATAATGCTAATAAACAGTAATTAAATTTAAAAAATAGAGTTGTAAGTATAAATTTGATTTGAATACAATTTAAATTTAAATTTGTTGAATATAAAATTGATTTGAATTGTTTAATTATCTTGTTGAATATAAATTTGATTAGATTTGAAATGTTTAAATATCTTGTTTAAATTCTACATGCATTATGGTTAAGCTTATTTAATTATAATTTAGATTTAATTATGTTATTTTTATGTTAATTATTTAAATATTATTATTAGTAATTGATTATGTTATTGTTATTGATAATTAATTAAGAGATAATATATAATGCTAATAAACAGTAATTAAATTAAAAAATAGAGTTGTAAGTATAAATTTGATTTGAATATGATTTAAATTTAAATTTGTTGAATATAAATTTGATTTGAATTATTTAATTATCTTGTTGAATATAAATTTGATTAGATTTAAAATGTTTAATTATCTTGTTTAAATCTACAGGCATTATGGTTAAGCTTGTTTAATTATAATTTAGATTTAATTATGTTATTTTTATGTTAATTATTTAAATATTATTATTAGTAATTGATTATGTTATTGTTATTGATAATTAATTAAGAGATAATATATAATGCTAATAAACAGTAATTAAATTAAAAAAAAATAGAGTTGTAAGTATAGATTTGATTTGAATACGATTTAAATTTAAATTTGTTGAATATAAATTTATTGATAATGCTAGAATAAATAATAATTAAATATAAAAATTAAAGTTATAAATATACCTATTAAAAATTTAATTAATAATTATGATTATATTTTTTTAAAATTTGAGTTGATTATTAAATTCTTAACAAAATTTGTATTGTATTGCATTGAACCGTAGACCCGTCAATTGATTAATATGCATAAATTATTGTATCCATACATTATTTTTAATTTTGTATGGATCTTAATATATGTATATTAATCAATTGATTGTCCAGAGTGGATAGTTTGGGAATTGCAAATAATTTTACGGATCACTTTACTGCAATGAAATGATGTACAATGAAGTTCGAATGAAATTTCGTGCAGCATTTTCCTTTTATTCTCCGCATACATAAATATTTGTATGTGGAGAACTAAGAAAAAATGCTACCGAAATTTCATTCGATCTCCATTGTACATCATTTCAATGCTGTAAGTGATCTGTAATATTAATTCAATTCTTGAATGGGATAGGATCTATGACCTATTAGTTGATGATGGGATGTATTGGATATTTCTAAATATCTTTTCTTGGTTAAATATGTAGGGTATAATGGGATAAACAATCACCACATTATGTTATATTAATGGTTGCATTATCAATGGACCAAATGGGATTGAGTACAATAAGGGTCCAAAAAAGGCAATTAGAATACATTCTGGTATTACATTTCAAGAGCTGGAGAACAAAATATGTAGTCCTACATATCGATAGAACTGGAAAGAAAATATTGATCATCTATAGATATCCCCAAGTTGTCCAGTCGACATCTGTAAAGTATGAACTCATTCCACTGACTGATGATGAAGACATGGAGATCATGTTTTCAACTATAAATTTACATCAATGTATATCGGGTGCGGAGTTATACATAGATATCCAAATGGTAGAAGCTCCTGAACTTGTCTGTTCTCGGGATGACTATGAAGAAGCTGTTCGAAATATAGCAACAACCCGTGTAACCGAACATGTTTCATACTGTACTCCGAACATGGTACCTCCTGAATTTGAAAATATTTGTTCCATTTATCCAATATCTCCGTTACATACAGTGAACAGTACTGTACCTGAAACTAATATTAGAGAAGCATCGGTATACATAGCTGCTGATGATACTGTGCATCTGGATAATTTGCTTTTTAATGAGAATGATGATGAATGTGAAAATGATTTGCCTGATGAAGGTAATGAAGCTGGAACTTCGAACCCAGTATGAAGTCCAGAGGGAACACCTGTTCCAAACTATTCTGTATTTGAAGCTCCATCCAGAACATTTACCCAGATTGATTGGGATGCTGCTAATGTTTCAATGTATTCTTCATTTCAGGAACAAAATGTTATATGGCAAAGGGATGAGGAATTGCGTAAAGGACTTCGCTTTACGGATAAGACCAAATTACAGACTGCAGTAAAGCAGTATTCTGTTGAAAGACATCACGAATACAAAGTTATTGAGTCTAATCCAAATCTATGGCTTGTAAAATTTAAGAACAAAGATTCGGGATGTCAGTGGATGGTGAGGGCTATTAAGCGTCATGCTTACTTCGAGATCTCACGATATACTGGTCCTCATACATGCCTGTCTGCATTGATGTCTCAAGATCATTCTGGGCTGGAGTCCACATTAATTGCTAATGAAATACGGGACCTGATAAAAGAAGTTCCTACAATTGCTGTTGCTGGACTAGGTGCAGCGATTAAAAACAAGTACAATTATACACCAAGTTATAGAAAATTGTGGAAAGCTAAGCAAAAGGCAATAGCAATGTTATTCGGTGATTGGGATTTGTCATATGAATTACTTCCGAAATGGTTACATGTAGTAGAACATTTTAATCCCAGTTCCTGGGTAAAATTTATCAGCACTCCAATTGGCATTCCAGCTTGTGCTCAGTTTGATCGTGTATTCTGGGCTTTTTGACCCTCAATTGAAGGTTTTAAGTACTGTCGGCCGGTTATAAGTATTGACACTACTTTCATGTATGAAAAGTACAAGGAGAAGCTATTGATTGCAATTGCTGTAAGCGAAAATAATCAGATATTTTCGCTTGTATTTGCTATTGTTGATGAAGAGTCAGCTGACACCTGGGGTTGGTTCTTAGCTTGCATCAGACAGTTTGTTACATCACGTCAGGAAATTTGTCTAATTTCTGATCGACATGCTGGTATTCTTGCTGCAGTACAGAATCAATATCTTGGTTGGCAGCCACCGAATGCTTATCATGTATATTGCCTGCGTCATGTAGCAAGTAATTTTAATACAAGATTCCGTGATTCCAAATTAAGGGATGTAGTGAAAAAAGCTGGAATGCAATCACAGCCCGGAAAAATTCATAAATATATGACGAACATTGAAAAATTTAATCCAGAAGCTGTTCAGTGGCTGAATGAAATTCCTTTATCGAAATGGACATGGTCACATGACGATGAACGACGGTATGGGATGATGACAACTAACATATCCGAGTGTTTCAATGGAGTATTGAAAAATGCTCGATTCCTGCCAATAACAGCCTTGGTGCAATTGACATTCTTTCGGCTTGTATCATACTTTGAAGGTCGACGTGCCCAAGCAAATGATGCAATGGATAGGAACGAAAGATTTACTCCATTTGTCATTGGACATGTTATTTCCAAACAGGCCAAAGCAACTTCGCATAGAATTACAAGGTTCGATAGAGAAAGTGGCCTATTCCAGGTCCAAACTGCTAGACGTGGTCATAACATGAACAGAGGCAACAATACACAGGTATCTACTATCGACATGTATTATTCAAAATATATTATAAAACATGTTGTGTACATGTCAAATTATATGTTTTGATATTGTAGGTTGTTCATCTATCCCAGCAGACATGTATATGCCAGAAATGGCAATGTTATCACTTATCTTGTTCGCATGTCATGACTGCTTGTGCACATGTTGCCCTTGATGTTTATAGTTTTGTTGATCGGTGCTATACATTAGAAGATTATCATCAAACATATACACCACAATTTTAACCAATTCCTCACGAGAAATATGTTCTGTTGTAATACAATTATTATTGTAACACAATTATTTATGGTTCATGTTAACACTTTGTATTATGCTTCATGTCTTTTTTTATATTGATCATCTTTGTGATTGCTTATTTCATTTATTTCTAATAGTTGTATATTACAGTTATGGATCCAAGCACTTCCAATCCTAGTGTCCTACACGATCAGGAGATTCATAGATCAACTATTGTATGGGATGGACAGGATAGTGCAGTCTTACATTGTCATCGATGAGAGAATGATATGCGGAGATCGCTACCGCTAGATCGACGTATACTACCTTTACTTATTCATTCTGGTTTTTATGGACTAGCACGAATTAGTTTTATTAGATTGGATTGGCATCTTATCACCGCACTTGTCGAGCGTTGGCGTCCAGAGACGCACACTTTTCATTTCCCGCAATGAGAGCTCAGCATCACCCTCCAGGACGTTGCGATTCAGCTTGGTTTGCCAGTGGATGGTCTACCAGTGACAGGTTCTACAGGGATAGATTGGGGACAGATGTGTCAAGATTTGTTAAGCATTGTCCCACCACAGGGTAGACTTTAGGGGTCGCGATTGAGTATGGTTTAGCTTACCGAGCAGTTTCAGGATTTACATGTTGATGCCGACGAGATAGCTATACAGCGCTATGCTCGAGCATACATTTTGCAGCTGATGGATGGGTGTTTATTCATGGATAAATCCGGGAATTTGATGTATCTCATGTTTCTACCCCTACTGGCAAATCTGGATGATGCTGGACATTATAGTTAGGGTAGTGCAGCGCTCGCATGACTAAATAGGGAGATGTGTAAGGTAAGCAGGAGAGATGCCAGTGATATTGCTGGTCCATTATTACTGCTACAGTTGTGGGCATGGGATAGATTCACGATCCTTGCGCCACGTAGATTACAGTGCCAGATTCCAGATCCGATGATCGACTTCGATGATGATGGTGCACTTTACCACAGGATCCGTTAGGGATGCGGTGAGTTCGTTGTTCATATTAAATTTCATACTTTATGATATTTACTGACTTATTTAATAAATTTAATACTTTTTTTTTGCATATGGAGGGACGTTTTTTGTGTGACCCAGGTACCAACGCATGTGGTCTCCTCCTATCGTTACTTGATATATCACCTCTGACTAGATGAGGTAATCATTAGTGCTTATTCTTTTTAAAATGATTGATTAGTCTTACATGTTTTCGTTTAATGAATTATGCTTTAAATTATTTATGAACAGGTGATATGGCAGCTATATTCTGCCGATCTTCTTGCACAGTTACCAGTTTACTATTTAGATGGGCAGCATATATGGTGTGCTCGAGTGCCACTTATCTGTTTTCATATAGTAGAATGGCACTTGCCTGATAGAGTGATGCGCCAGTACGGGTTTCGACAGGTCATGCCAAAGCAGTTGATACACACCCGGATCTACACCACATAGATCTGAGAGGACGACCTGATTAGGACTGGTCCGCCACTCATCGTGAGTTTATTCATTTATGGATGAGTCGACTGGATCATATTGTAGATGGTGCTCCAGATGCTGGTATCATGGATTATCACGATCCATACATGCAGTGGTACCGCAGCATCACGCGTCGATTCATCAGTCGTCCTGGCGCGATTGATGATTATATGGTAAGAAATTTATGTTTTGCTATTTATTCATATTAAATTATTTATTCTTTAAAATTTATTTAATAATTTTTATTTTACAGAGCAATGCCATCACACGGATACTTCAGTTGGCTCATCCAGATTACATAGCGACGAACTCCCAGACTATTACGGAGGTTTGTCATTCCATCCTTCATACTGTCGATGAGCATGCACGTGTCCCATTTGGGAGGTATTATCAGGGGGCCGACAGAGAGTACGAGACTACTTCACCTTATCACTACGGATCTTCATCGGCAGCACCTCCATCATTCCAGCACGGACGAGGTACTCAACATTATGGTACCTCTCCATATCCGATACCGGACTTCACATCTACTGATGTTTGTTGCTGCACATTTTGAGATTACCGCTGCACCGGACTACATGTCGCAGCATGATTATTCCAGACATGGAGGACAGGTTTATGACGAGGGTTCGTCGCATCAAGCATCCCAGGTCGAGGAGCATATGACTGAGCATCAGCCACCAGCTGAAGTTGTACCTCCACTTCGTCGTGTCCAGCCTCAACGCAAGAGGAGGCGGCCACCATGTGGGACCTAAGATTTTTTTTTTTTTGGTATTTGTAAAACTATATTTTGAAATAAAATTTAATTACAAAATTCATGATTTCTCATCTGATAATACAGTCATTACTCAGTGATACCGATCCAGCTCTCTTACTGCCATCAATCTTAGCATCCATCCGATGACTAAAGTCAGCTCCCGTTCCTGCCATTGGTCTTATCGTCCATCCGACATGTAAGGTTCGGTCACCAGTCGTGTGTTTAGAGTTTATCGGTATAATTATTTCTAAATTTATTTTTATTATTAAAAAAAATATTCATAAACTGGATCCCAGAAAAATACAAAAATTAATTTTTATATTTTTATTCATTATTCAATAAAAAATTATTTTTGTATTTTTTATAAAATATAATATTATGAGATTAATTGCATAATATTAAAATATTATAGTTTATAATAAAAATATTTTATATTTTATTATTTTTAATATAATATATTTATATATTATATATTTATATATAATATAAGTTCATTATATTAGAATTATCAATATAATATATAAACAATAATTATTACATTATAGTTTTACTATATAATATAATATTATGTAGTATATAATATAATATTATAATCTCAATATAATATAACATATTATTTTTTATTTTTTATTTAATCATATAAAATAAATTATATTTTATCATATTTAAATATAAGGTAATATAATTATAAAACTAGTATATTTATACATAATATATTTATATACTTATATGAAATATATTATATATTTAAATTATATATTTACATATAACATAAATATATTATATTAAATTAAACAACATAATATATATAAATTTATTATATTGCTTAAAATATATTACAATTATTTTGTATAAAAAATATTTTTTATTATTTTCAATTTTAATATAAAAATATAAAATAATATTTATCCAATATTTATCTAATACATTATTTTATGTATATTTTTAATTACAAAAAACTAATCAACAAAAAAAATTAAAAAAAAAAAAAACCCTCGAGAGAAATCGGAACATGTTACAGGTGATGGAGAAATCGTCTTTTCTAAAGATGATTTCTCACCAGATCAGGGAGATAAAGACGATTTCTCTCTGTCGGAACACCGCAAAGGTCAGGAAGAAATCGTCTTTTCTAAAGACGATTCCACCCCCCCCCCCCCCACCACGCATCGCAACTGAGACGGCCCTGGGGACAGCTGGGCAAGGTGGCACGTGGGCCGGGCGATGGCTTGAAATCATCTTTTTAAAAGACGATTTCAAGACGTTGCGCCACATAGATAGATATTTTTGGCTAACGTTGTCCATGTCAGTCAAAAATACCTAATTTCGTAAATATACTGGGATACATCTAATTAAGTAATTTTTTTTTTAACATCAAAAAAAAAATTCAATGCTTTATCTATTTAATTTGATACAATCTGTTATAAATTAAGTTAGATTATCTATCTAATAAATAATCAAGTTCGGATTAGACCTGCTGAACCCCCGAGTTGACAAATTTTTAACCTATTTTGTATGCAACCTGAATGCCACTCCCACGACAGGGTTGAAATGGGAGACCGAGGCCTGCCAATTTCAGAGGTCAAGAAGTAATGGCATCCAAAGCTTGGATACCATCCCTACTTCAACCCCTACTAAAATAATAGAAAGGAAAATTAACATTTCCACCTACCCAGTCACCTCCTCACCCGGATCCGCGACGGTGGTGCCCTTCCCAACTCATTCTTCGCCTTCTTCGCCGGAGGCGGAGGAGGGGGAGCCGCCGCCCTCTTGGGCGGCCTCCCCACGCTCCTCTTCACGGGGGCACTATTCTCCGCCGTCCGTTTCAACGCCGCGGCGCCGGGAGACTGACGGGAATCACGGTCCTTCCTGCCATCCCCACGCCCTCCCTTCTTCTGCTGCTCACCCCACTTCCCGCCGCCGCCGCCGCCAGAGGAGGCGCTGCTCCTGAGCCCATTCCTTAGTTTCCCGCTCGACGTCGGCGAGCTTCGCTTCATCCGAATCAGGAACTCCGCCGCGCCCTTTTTCTTTGAGGCGGACACGGCTTCGCCACCTCCGTTCTTCTTCTTTGATTTAGCCGTCGCTTCCGTCGAGTTCTCGACAGCGGTGGATTTAATTGTCGGAGAAGAGATGGAATTGGGACTCTTCGATACTCCGTTGCCCCTGTTTCCGGCGTTCCCAGAGGTTTTGTTGCTCCTCAAACCTCTTGGCCCGGACACCGAGGACCTCTCCTTCGTCCTCTTCTTGATCGGGGTTTCGTCCTCCTCCGCCTCCCACTCCTTCCGATCTCCTCGGTGCTTCTCCTCCTTAACCTCCTTCCACCCCCCCGCCAACACCGCAGCCTTGCCAGAGAGGGAGCTCCGTTTCCGGCAAGCAGTCAAGGGGACCAAGGAGGTCTGCTTCTCCAGCGGCTTGCTCGCACGATCCGGATCCGATTTAAGCTTAGAAACCTCCGGCGGCGGAAAAGGTTGCGCTGGTGGGATGGGTTCCTCCGTTTTCAGTGGTTTGGCCGGCCTCCGGATGCTTCTGGCCATCTCCTCCGTGACGAGCCCGCGGAGATGGACGGCTGCCATCGACTCGGGAGAGCTCTTCGGGTAGAAAACGATGGCGTTGTAGCAGAGGAGCAGCAGATCCCGGAAGACTTCCGCGCTCGCGTGCGCCCCCCCGCCGCCTCTCCCTTCCAGCTTCTCCCGCACCATCTCCAGATCCACGTGTCGCCGTATCATGCTCCGGTATCTGATGCTCCCCTGAAATAAATAGATATCCTTTTAAAACAATATAGAAGAGAACGTATAAGACGCACCCTTTTGCCTGAGTTGTCTTGACAATCTCTCACTCCCAGGGCGAGACGGACGAATGGGTGCACGTATTTAAACAATGATTTGCCAATAAAACCGATTTTGGGAATTGAAATATTTGGAGGGAATAATGTTATGAGAATCGGCCGAAATGTATATACACGTCAGCGGGTGGAATCAGGCAATCGTCTTCCCGTTTTATATATTTTAATATGTGTTTGTGAGTGCAGGTTATTTCTAGATGTACCCCAGCACCATCTTTTCGCGCAACGGCAATATGTAACCGCCCAGGAGGGGAAGGCAGCGCACGGGCCAAACGAGCCCGGGCTAGCGTAAACTCCTATTGGCTGATGGGTCGATGGCCATACCGGTCCACCCCACACGCATCATCCGCGTAGAAAAAAAAAAAATACGCGCAGAGCGTAATGTCACATATTCCGTCAAGATTCGCACAATCTCTCATCTAAATATGGTGTACCTGGCGGTCATCCTTTGCTTCAAAAAATTACGGAATACTCCATTAAATATCGGGTTTTCATTTCCTGATTAATTCCTGACTAGGGGATTTTATAATATGTTTTCGGCCTTTCCACCGCAGTCCCGCGCGAACTACGTGAAATATGGGTTTTTCATATTTTTTTTTACGTTCCTCGTTTTTTTAATCCGTTTCGAGAGGGATATCCGATTAATCGCGAAACGAAACGCGAGGAATTGGGGTTACCTGGCTCTCTAGCCGGCGCTCGAAAACGGATCCGAACTTTTGCGCCCGGATGAACTCGACGAAGGTGATCAACGGCTGGGATTCAGTGGCATCCCGCTTGCCGCCAAGGGATACGGCGTCGGCCTCAGGCTCGTCTCCGCCGCTACTACAGCCAGAGAGCACCTTCCTCCGCCCACCGCTCCGCCGTCTCCGCCGCCGCCTCGACAGGCTCGCCGAGCTCTGCACGTCGCTGGTCTCCTTCCCCCCTTCCCTTTCCTCCTCTGGCTCGCCGCCTTTGGACTCGGACATGGACTCGCCGGGGTCGCCTAGAGGCAGCGGTCGCGCCGTGTTGGGCACGGCCGCGGCCTTCGCTATTGTGTCCGAGCTCCCGTTGTAAGACGCCTCTCCTGCGGACTTTACGTCCCCGCTAGTGGCCCTATCGGTTCTCTTGTCTTCTGCCTCGGGCGCCGCTTCAGCCTCCTCGAGTTCAACACGGGGTTTCTCTTCCTCATCTTTCGGATCGGTTGAGTTAGACTCCTTGCACGAGCGGCCGGAATCTCCATCTCCCGGGATGTTCTCGGAAGTAGATCTCCGTGATTCGCCGTTCCTTCGTCCCTCGTTTCCCTTCAGATCTGTTTTTCTCTTCATGTCTTCCCCTTCCAAGAGACTCCGTTCGCGCTCTTCCTGTAGCTTTTTTACTTTTAATTGTAAAGACCTAGACAATATTAAATAAATAAATAACTTATTATTTCCAAAAAAATCTAATTATAAAAATACCAAAACCGTCAGATCTTCATCCTAGCGCCACTAAAATACAATAAAAATAAATAAATGAATGAAACAAACGGGACACCGATTTCATTACAAAATCGAAACGTCGTAACGCTGGACCTCGCGACGGAGCTCCGCGACACGGAGCTTCCGCAGCTCCTCGAGCCAGGGGATCTCCACCCCAGGCCCGCCGCCGATCTCGCCGTCGGAGGCGGCGAAGCGGCGCTCGAGAACGCCGTACCGCTCCCTACAACCCTCCGGTGTGAGGTGCTGGGCGTAGGGGCTCCGGCTTCGGACCTCCACGGCCACTGAGTCCCAGCTCCGTGTCCCGTGCCGGCTCACGGCGCACCCGAGGAGGAGCTCCTCCAGCGTCCCCCAGATCTCCGACGTCGCCTCCAGATCGCCCGATCTAACCATGGTTCATCTCATCCCACACCCCAAACCCTAGGGTTTTCCCACCCGGTCTCCTCCGTTCCTGAGTTTAGGGTCCATTTCTCGTTAGCCTTCTCTCTCTCTCTCTGAGGGGGCTGCGGAGGTATGTATATAAATAAGGGGTCGAGAATGGGCACGCGAGCGAAAGCTATTTCCGCTGCCCTCTGGACCGGGGAACGGGGGGTTTGACCAAAATTACCCAATTGCCCATGATGTGGGGCAGTTTTACACGACCTACCTTATCTTTTTTGAACGATACGTAAAGCGGTTATCCTTTGAAATGACGATATTACCCCTTCGGAATTATTTGTCGTTTTGTGATGGTAGGTAAAGTTTTGCATATATCCATGGGCTAGGGCGAAAACTTAATTGGAGGGCCTTGTCGCTGGTGGAAGGATAATGGCCGTCGGATTAGTTAGTTTGTGTTTTGGACCGTTGATATGTTAGCGATAGATATTTCGTGATCGGATGGGCTTGACGGTCTGAACGCGGAACATCCAGCGCAGCAAATCTTTACCCCTTTTTTTTTATTTTTTTGGTCGGAACCGGACCAAGCGGTGCATGGGATAAGCCCCAGGAAGGGAGTCGCATTCGAGAACGGTGTAGTTCATGTAAGTTTTGTAGTCACGTAATTAAACAATGTTTTTTTTGGTAAAACGTTAGACAACAATCCAACGTTGTTGGAGAGAGATAAATTGTTGGTGAGATATTGGACAAAATCTGATGTGAAAAGGAAAATGAGTGAAAGTAGAACTCTTATCCATGTATGCTTATAAATCCGGGTAACAAATAAAACCATGGGCAATTTGATATAAAGAGGAAGAAAGGTTAAATCTCCTAATCTAAATATATATAAAAATCCAAGTGTTATGAGATCATCAAAAAATACATCATTGGTACATTGAAATATTGAAATTGTTTATCCATAAGCAATTTGATATAAAGAGAAAGAAAGGTTAAATCTCCTAATCTAAATATATATAAACATTCAATGTTACGTGATCATCAAAAAATATATCATTGATACACTGAAATATTGGAATTATTTATCTTTTCTTTTAAAAAAATTTGCAGTACTGACAAATTATATAAAACTAGAACCGTGTGATTAAATGCATTGAGCTTAAAAGGTGGATTTGGAATATGTTTTGTTACGAGCATAAAAAGGAATATCAATAAATATCTCTACATTCAACACATACAATGATGGAGAATAATTTGTTATTTAAGTATCATTAAATTATTTGATAAGGAATAAAATTTTACGTGATTAGTATGATGAAAATAATCAGCACATGTACTAGTATTATTACAGCAAAATCACTTACACAACGGCACTTGTTCCGTGCTATCAAAAAAAAATGCTTCGAAACTAAGTTTTATGTCCTTTTGAAGCAATCATGCCTTAAGAAAATATATGCAAGAATAATATGCTAATATATAAGCTTGTATTTAAATATTGATACATATCTATTGTAAATATTGATGTGGCGAGACCGCTGACATGGAGAGCTGACAGGAGCAACGTCAAAGGAGGCCGCCGTGTCGGACGCCAAGGCAACACTCCAGCCCAGCCCGCCCTGCCGAGCTGAGCTAAGCTCCCTTGAAATGGCAAGCCGAGCTCCGTCCTCCGCCAGGTCGGGCCCGCGAGCTCGGGCCGCCTAGGCCGGAGCCGCCCTCCGCAGCGACACCCTCAGAGGTTGAGCCCTGTGGTCGGAGTCGAGCCCAGCACTCCTCTGCCACGTGGAGCCTCTCCGAGCGCGCACCCTCCGGACCGGGCCCGTACTCCGCCCTCCGGAGCGAGACCCTCGGAAGTTAAGCCCTGTGGTCGGAATCGAGCCTAGCACTCCTCCGCCACGTGGAGCCTCTCCGAGCGCGCGCCCTCCAGACCCGGCCCGCACTCCGCCCTTCGGAGCGAGACCCTCAGAGGTTGAGCCCTGTAGTCGGAGTCGAGCCCAGCACTCCTTCGCCACGTGGAGCCTCTCCGAGCGCGTGCCCTCCGGACCGGGCCCGCACTCCACCCTCCGGAGCGAGACCCTCGGAGGTTGAGCCCTATGGTCGGAGTCGAGCCCAGCACTCCTTCGCCACGTTGAGCCTCTCCGAGCGCGCGCCCTCCGGACCGGGCCCGCACTCCGTCCTCCGGAGCGAGACCCTCGAAGGTTGAGCCCAGTGGTCAGAGTCGAGCCCAGCACTCCTCCGCCACTTGAAGCCTTTCCGAACGCACACCCTCTGGACTGGGCCTGCACTCCGCCCTCCGGAACGAGACCCTCGGAGGTTGAGCCCTGTGGTCTGAGTCGAGCCCAGCACTCCTCCGCCACGTGGAGCCTCTCCGAGAGCGAGCCCTCCAGACCGGGCCCGCACCCCGCCCTCCGGAGCGAGACCCTCGGAGGTTGAGCCCTGTGGTCGGAGTCGAACTCAGCACTCCTCCACCACGTAGAGCCTCTCCGAGCACGCGCCCTCCGGGCCGGGCCCGCATTTGCCCTCCTCCACCAAGTCGACCCCACAAGCTCGGAATGTCTAGATCGGAGCAAGCCCTGCCATCCCGAGATGCCGGCGAGTCGCCTAAGGACTATGGGATGGCGCCCCCTCCATACCGCCATAACTGCCTGTCCGCCCGTACTTCTAGGGGGATGGACCAACCAGAGAGCACGAATCCCTAGGGCGGCGACCTCCAAATCGAGGTTCTGCCAGGCTTCCCAGAATGGAGCGACTGGAGAGGATGTCAGAATGAATGGAAGCTTCCCCTACCATATGTCAGGAAAGACGTCCTGTCCATGGCACGGAATCCTGCCGCACGCGCCTGCCAGCCTAGCGAGGATCCCGAGGCAAGCGTCCAGCGGCCATTTTTCTAACTAAAAAGAACTATCGATACCCCCGGAAGGAGGGAAGGTAACAACAGCCCACTACCAACACAAGTGCAAGCTCGATCAAGAGGGCGAAGCACCACCACCACCACCACCACAATCGAAGGAAAACGAGGGAAACAAGGAGAGGTGGTAGGACAGGGAACCCCTCTGTCCCCGCTATCATTCTCCCCCTGTTACGTTTTCGCCTTCATTTTCATATCCTTTACTCCTCCTAGTACGGAGTCCATCAAGAGGGGCCCGACCAGGAGGATCTGTCCCCCTGGATCGTCACTGACTTGACCGTCGGAGTGCCCCCGCTGGAAATCCCGGTTCAGGTCACTAATCCTTGTTTCGCAGGTCCAGGAGCAGAGGACCGCCAAGTAGCAAAGGGAGCGCACTCCGACACTGGTAGCAGCTATGGGCCACGACGATCTTGACGGCAACAAATACAAAAGAAGATGAAGGAAGAATCAACTTCTTGTCAACATAACAAAATCCAAAGCAAGTCAAAATAGATCGTTCACTTCAAAAATTAACCATTTGCCTCATCTTTCTTGATGGGTCAATCTAAAGAAGTTTGTATATTCCTTGTATAATAACACAACTCACAAAGTAGTTGGTATTGTTCGGACTATATCCTATCTTTTGCTCAAAGATAACACATAGTGCAGATCTTTTAATGGGCACCCTGTGAAGCATTAAAATTTATGGTATATCATACCTAATTGCAATAGTTATTCAACAAATCAAGTTGACATCCGGTCTTAACAATGAGATGGGTTGAAATTTGATATATAAATGCTTGGTGAATGAGGATTCATTAAAAGCCAATTTGCACTTGTGTGTGTGTGTGTGTTATATATATAAATACTTGGTGAATAAGGATTCATTTAAGTAAATTTGCACTCGTTATATATATATATGTGTGTGTGTGTATGTGTGTGTCCACACTTGCAAGCACATATGTGCACATGCATGTAAATACATTAATTATCAAAGCATTACATAATAGTAAACAAAAGAAGCTCCATGTTGCAGAAATATAATGGCATATAGTGGATTACATATGAAATCTTGCTCCAAAAAATAGACACATGAATTGTGTGTTTTTAGTGCTAGTGATATTTATTAACAAGAAGTAGTAACATGGTTTGGTCATGTAGAATAGATGCATGCACATTACTGCATTAAATTACTATATCAACATGGAGTGATTTTGTTATTATTAGCCAATCAATGAACCTTGAAAATGTGAGTTCTTTGCAAATAATGGGTGTTAAATTTGGACTAAATCGCATGCATTAAGAAGCTCATGTGAGCAAATTAGTACAGGTATTGATCCATTAATCAGTTTAATTGCTTTCAATTTGTAATCATGAGAAGCTTGGAACACAAACATCTCAAGCTTTGCTTGATGACCATCATTACTAATGGACCGTCAGCGATTAAAGTCTAGATCTTCCTAATTCAATATCTTTAACAGAGAATCCGATTATCCGAACACTTACTCAACGCGGCATGCCCAACCATGGAGGCGATCTGTTGCTTTTTTCTTAGCTAAATTCATAATAAGCATTAGAGTTGAACTAGTCTGCAACATAGTTGAATTCATTAAGTTTATTAGAAAGCTAAGTTCCCATTTATCATCGCACATTTTATTAGGATGAAAATCACTTATTTATCTTAAAAGCAAATTCCAATTGGGCAGTGATGGGTGGGCTACCTTTACCTTAGCTTCGCAGCAAATAAGAATTTCATTCTCTCCAACAACATCACATGAAAACATCTTTCCCATCCGTTTGTTGTCATGGTCAAATGCCCGATACTTATCGCGCACTTTATTTTTCAAAGAATGTAATCATAAATTTGATCATTATTTTCATGAAAATATAGGGATCCAGGTCAAAGATCGAGGAACACCGATCTATGGTATATTGCTTTCGCCAATGGAAATCAAATGCTTTCCATTTCTAACATATTAATAGTAAATTTGTCATAAAGATCCGAGTCATCTTACAGATCGTCACCACATCGATATCAGACCTTTCATGTTTGATCCCTGTTTGCGGGCTATTTTTCTTCCATAGGACTAGGGTTGGAATTGGACCGAGTCGGTCTAAAATTAGACCAGGTTTCGGATCATATTTTAAAAATTTTTGAATCAAATCCGGACATCTCTTTGATCCAAAAATTAAAAAAATTCTATTTTACAGCTCGAAATCTAGCCTGATATACTTAAAATTTGATCCAAAATTCGAACCAATTTCGTGCCGATCCAAAATTTATTGAGCTTGCTCGATCCAATTTCATATAATGGACTTTGGACCGATCTAGTTCCAGCCCTACCTGGGACAAAGCCGCATGCCTTTCATTAGCATGGCAAACGTTTAACACGGTAAAACCTTTTTGTCACCTCTTCTCAATCCAATACGGTTAGTGTAAAAATCATTTTTTTCTTAAATTAGTTTGGAAGACCAGAGACTGTAAAGCGGGTAGTTTGCAGCTCGAAAGCTGATAATTTATCAATAAAAAATAATTAAATACGGAACATGGGAAAAAAAATGGTGAGCCCACATTCATCTCGTGAGCTGCTCGTACTCGAAATCCGTTGCCAGCTTCGATTCTCCTTATGTATCTCGTTCCTTGCAATTTCCCTCCTTCGCCGTTGTCTTCGTTGGAGCTCCAACTCCCGATAGATGGATTGTTCCCTTTGGCACCGATCTTCGACCGAAGCTTCTATTAGAAAATTCTTCTTTCAGATTTGGAAGTCTTTTAATTTAATATTATTATTTATCTCAATTATTTAATAATTTAAATTATAGATTTTATTTGATTCAAGTCATTTTCTGAAGAGTTTTTTTTTTGTGCTGGACTAAATATTGCCTTAAGAGCGTGTGAGGCGGTCGGAGTGACTTAGTTTTCGTGCCGTCGTTTCTGTGATTTTTTGCACTGTTTTAGGATTTCTAGCTACCATTGTTCTGAGGTTATGGCAGGCGGACTTAATGGGAAAGAAGGTGTGCTGGAGGCCGGCGAGGCATCGGACTCCGGAGCGAAGGGATGTACCAACGATCGTGGGCGGAGATGGTGCTCGGCCCCCTATTTGGTCTCCGTACAAGTTGATCGAGACGGAAATCGAGCGGCTCCGTCAGTCCTTCACGAAGGTCCTGATCATGCCGGACTCCGTTGACGCTAGCCGGCGGATATGGGAAGGAGTCTCAGTCATTTTCCGTAGCTTGGGTCGGTGGATTCAGCCGACAAGGTTGGCCAGAGATATCCGACTACGAATGCAGTTACCGAAGGAACCGGAGGTCTTTCCGGTAGGCGAAGATCATTTTGTGCTTAGAACCAATTCCAAGGAAGAATGCGATCGGATCTTGGCAGGAGGTCCTTGGTATGTTGCGGGACAACTGATGGCTTTCGTCCCGTGGCATCCGGTCTTCATTCATCGAAGAAATCCTATCACCCAGACTGTGGTATGGCTTCGGCTCCCTGAGCTGCCACTGGAGTACTGGGAGCCAGGGGCTATTATGGCGGTGGCACGAGAGGTAGGTAATCCCTTGTCTCTTGATAATTTTACTAACTTAATGAAGAAAACGGGTTTTGCCCGAGTTAGGGTGGAGATCGACTCCGCCAAGCCATTGCTGCCGGGAATCCTTATCCAGGGGAATGAGGGGCCTTCTGGCAACAATTTGTGTATAAGACCCTTCCCTCGGAGTGTTTCCTCTATGGACGCATTGGCCATACGGTCAGCGAATGCAAATATTCCGGCAATTATCCGGCGGGCAAAGCTTCTGCACCAGTTCTATCCTAGGACAACGTGTTTTAGCACCCCCCGGTGGCTGGTACGAGACTAAGGAAGATGACGGAGGATGGTATACCTAATGCTAGAGCTGTGAAGGGGGATTTTCCTTTTGTCCCCTGGCTGGCAACTACTCGGGTTCGTCCTCGCTAGCCCGTTGCTGCGCCGAAGGGAGGGGTGGTGGGGGAGAAAGGGAAGGCATCGGCTTCTTCATCGGAGGCTCCTTCTTCTTCTCCATCCCATTCTTCTTCGAACCGGCCGTCCTCATCTGCCGGGTCCCCCCCTTGACTCTCAGGGATGGCAGAAGCCATCCAAGCTCGCCCGGAGGAGATCCCCTGAAGCGTCGGCATCGGAGGCATCTGACGGGGATGGTGGCCTTAAACCGGGGGGAGGCGTCTTTGCCCCATTGGCGGATTGCATGGAATTAGTTCCAGTGGAGGGTGCGCATAAAGATCACCTTATGATCGACTACGGCACTATCTCGCTCAAGAGGAGCAAGAGTCCTTCTAGCCACTCGTCTCCCTCTTCCTCGAAGTCTAGTCCAGTGATCCCGGATCAGGTAAGTCCTGCTAACCCCTGTGTTGATGTTGGCTTGCCTGTTGTTCCCTCGGCAACTCAGGATTCATCTGCTTCTGGGGTGACAGGGAGGAGAGGGGATAAACTGAAGGAATGGAGGAAGGTGCAAGGGAAAGGGGGTGGGTCGAGGGAGTCCTTGGTCTTGACTGGGGGTTCCGGAGCCAGTGTGGAGGGGTGTGCCTTGAGTCTGGAGGTTTCTGGGGTGGGGTCTTCTCAGGGAGATGGGAGGAGTAAACCTAGCCAGGACGGGGGGAGGGGAGTAAGCTGCTATCTGGATGCTCCCCGGTGCTAGGGGAATAGGGAAGGGTTCATCTTGGGGAAGGCCCTGTTGGGGGTCACGGAGAGGGAGGGGAGCCCCTGGGTTCTGGGTCCTGGGTGGGCAGTGGTGCTGGGCATCCAAGGAGGGAGGCTGAACCTCGGCGGGTCCCCGATCAGCTGGGCCAGGTTGAAGATAGTTCCATGTTGTCTCTTGCTAAGCCTCAGGCTCAGGTGTTGCTCTCAGTTACAGAAGCAGGGGATGTCCATTCTGGGGTGCAGGGGAAGTATCAGGGAGAAAATTCTAAGGTTGTGTTGGGGACTCATGAAGACGCCTGTGACTCTGTAGCCAAATCTTTGGCTTCGGTCAGGGGGTAGCAGAAGGATAATACAGAGAGTAGACTTGCGGGGGAGGGAACTCAGGAGGGAAGTAAAATGGGTCCTAGTGGTCGGGGGAAGGAGGTGATGTATTCGGGGAAAGGTAAAGGGGATCGGCAGGGGGCTGACTCTTCTATGCTGTGAATTTGTAATGAAGGTTCTTATCTGGAATGTAAGAGGGGCTAGGAAGCCCTCCTTTGCTTCTACCTACTACATGTATTTACAATTGTATGATCCTCTTATTTGTGTTTGGCTGGAGACTAGGGTTTCCGGATCCAGTTTGGAGCGGATCAAACGTAGGGTCCCCCGTGATTGGGGATTCTATTCTGTGCCGTCCCAGGGCTTAGCTGGGCGATATTATTGTCACCTGGAATTCCGGGCGTCTTAAAGTCAATGTTTTTCATAGATCCAATCAAATGGTGGCTATTGTTGTTTCGGAACCCAATCAACCCACATGGCTCCTTTGTGGTGTGTATGCTAGTACATATTACAAGGAGAGAAGGATTATTTGGGAATAGGCTTCGATGCTGCTGAATCAGGGTATTCCTTCTGTTGTCGTCGGTGATTTTAATGTTATTGATAGTCCCGACGACAAGAAGGGCGGTAGGCCCTTCATTCAGGACTCCAGATCCAGGGAATTCTCTGATTTCATTCACAATAATGGCTTGATTGATTTGGGTTTCCTGGGTCCTAGATATACTTTGTGTAACAACCGGGCCGGGATGGCTAGAGTCTGGGAAAGGCTGGACAGATTCTTTGCTACACCGACTTGGATGTCTTTATTTCCAGAATATTCGGTCCAACATCTTCGGCGGATTGCCTCTGATCATGCCCCGATTCTCCTATCTATTGATCAGAGGAGTAGGGGGCGGACTCCATTCAGATTTGAAAATTTCTGGTTGTCCTACCCTAAGCTGAAAGATATAGTCAAGGAGGTCTGGAGGATGCCTGTCAGGGGTGATGCTTCCTACAGGATAACTCGGAGGTTGATTATTCTCAGGAATCACCTGCGCCATTGGAATAGGGTTGAGGTGGGCAATCTTCAGGAGCAATTAAAAGCTGTCGAAGCCTCTATTGATTCTTTACAAGAGAAGGAAGCCTTGATTGGCTGTTTGACGGAGGCTGATATGAACTCACTCCGGAACTGTTTATCCCATCATCATTCTCTTTTATCGAGACAGGAGATTCTCTGGAGGCAAAAATCAAGGGTCCAGTGGCCTCGGGAGGGTGATAGAAATACTAAATTCTTTCACCATGCTACCATTATTCGAAGGCACTCCAATACTATTCGGGCCCTCTTCTCGGCTCAGAAGGGGTGGATCAAAGAGGATGCGGCTATTAGAACCGAACTCTTCAATTTCTTCTTATCCAGGTGGACTTCTCCTAGCCCTACTCCCTTTCCTTATGATTCTATGCCTCCTTAGAATCCTGTTACTGCTCTCCAAAATTCTGTGCTCCTTATCCAGGTTTTCGAGGAGGAGATTAAATCAGCCCTCTAGTCGATGGGGGAGGACAAAGCTCCACGTCCGGATGGTTTCCCTCCTTTTTTCTTCCGCTCCTGTTGGGATATTCTGTGCTCGGATCTGGTCATGGCCATTCAATTCTTTGTCCACTCCGGAAGGATGCCTCAAGAATGAAAGAAAACTTTTATTATTCTGATTCCCAAACGCCACGATGCGACCGAGTCATCCCATTTTTGTCCGATTAGTTTGTGCACTATCCTTTATAAAATTTGTGCTAAACTACTAGTGAACAGGATGAGGTCTATTCTTCCGAAGCTTATCAGTCTGGAGTAAGGGGCTTTTATAGCGAGCAAGAGTATATCTAATAATATTCTGATCACCCAAGAATTTATGCATGACCTTCGTCGTGCCCCTAAATGCCAGAGTTTAATGGCTATCAAGGTCGATATGGAGCGTGCTTATGATAGGGTCAGCTGGACTTTCCTGCATCAAGCTTTATTGGATTTTGGGTTTCATTCTATCTGGATACGTAGGCTAATGGCGTGTATCAAAGCTCCTTCCTTTTCGATTCTGGTTAATGGCTCGCCAACGGACTTCTTTCATTCATCTATGGGTCTTCGGCAAGGTCGCCCTCTTTCCCCAGCTCTGTTTATTATTTCTGCTGATTATCTTTCTAGATCCTTATCTGCAGCGGTGCGAAATATGGTGATCCGACCGTATCTTCCGACTCCTGGGGCCCGGCCAATTTCTCATTTATTATTTGCTGACGACTGCTTACTTTTTGGACGGGCTTCCATCTCCAATGCTCGGGCCTTTCGGAGAATCATGGAGGAATATTGCTATGTTTCGGGCCAGAGTATAAACTGCACAAGTCTGGTATTTACTTCAGCCCTAAGACCTCTATTTTGACTCGACACAGGGTTCGAGATATATTGGGTATTGCTGATATTCAAGGTCCTTTGCATTATCTGGGCATCCCTATATCTGGTACCAAACTATCTTCGGCTGATTGTGATTCGCTCATGGTGAGTGTCCGACATAGGATTGATGGGTGGCAGGGTAGAGCTTTATCTGCTATGGGTAGGATTACCCTTATTCGTACTGTGCTCACGTCCCTTCCTATTTATTTATTATCTAACGCCATCATCCCGAAGCGGGTCATTCTCGATATTGAGCGGATGATGAGATCTTTCCTGTGGGACTCCTCGCCCGATCGTCGCCGGATTCACTTACTGAGCTAGGATAGAGTCTGCCAGCCCAGATATGAGGGAGGACTGGGTATTCCCATGCTTATGGCTCGACGTGACGCTTTCCTCACCAGGCATGTAGTCAGGTTCTTTCTTTGCCCAGATGGCCTGTGGCCCACCTTTATGAGAGCCAGGTATGGAGACATTTCCACTGATTTTAATGCTGTCATAGCTCCCCCGAGGAACTGTTCTATTATCTGGAGGGAGATGATCAGGAGGGCGCCCTCTGTGATTCCTCACTTATCCTGGGTTCTAGGAGATGACTCTTCTATTAGATTTATGGAAGACCCGTGGATTTTGGGGATTCCGCTTAGATGGTGGCCCACTTTCATGTCGGTGCACACGCCTCCATCTATATCGATTCCTGACATTTTGTCTCCTGATCGTACTGCTTGGGATCGGCAAGCGGTGCTTTCCATCTTCGGTGACATTCTTGGGCTCCGCGTTCTGTCTATTGCTATTCCGGTCTTTTCTGGCCCAGATTTTAGGGTCTGGAGGCATTCGTCCTCCAACAGGGTCCCGATTTCTGACCTCATGTTGGATCGGCCTACACAGGCACCGGTGCCATGTTCTTTTGCTTGGATCTGGTCTTTATCCGTTCATCATAGAGTGGCTCTGTTTATCTGGAAGCTAGTCTGGGGGCGCCTTCCTACCTGTTATTTGCTCTCATCGAGGGGGCTATCTATTCCTTCGGACTGCCCTTTCTGCTCTCTAGAGCTTGAGACGCAAACTCACGTCATATTCACATGTCCAAGGGTGACGTCTATATGGACATTGGCGGGTTTTCCCTCTCTTCGGACATTGGGTCAGGAGGTCGAGGACTTCTTCTTCTCCGCTCTGCACCAGTCTGCATCATATCAGCTTTCCTTTACTGTTTATTTGGCTTATCATATTTGGTTGTCTAGGAGCAACCAAATATTTTCTACTACTGCTACTTTCCCCAGATTTGTGTTGGAGAGAGCTAGGGCAGATGCTATCGAGTATTGAGGACTGACTGATTCGCGGTTGGAGACCTGGGATTCCTCTTCTGCTCACCGAGCGACCTGTCCGATTTTTGTCGCTTGGGAACCCCCACCTCCGACCTACCGTACAGTCAGTTTTGATGGTAGTCTCCGTCAGGATAGGGAGGCGGCTGCTTTCATTATCGGGGATTCATCCCTTGGCTTTCTTGCGGCTGGTGATATTTCGGTCTGGGATGCTACTGTCCCTCAGACGGAGCTGATGGTGGCTTGGATTGGGATTAGACACGCCCGTGTTATCCTCCAGATGGATTGCTTTATTATCGAGGGCGATTCCACCACGATTGTGTCTTGGATTGATCGAGGACGAACGCACCTGCTCACCACCCTCTTATTAGAGATATCCATCTTTTGAGGCAGGGGTGTCTTTGTTCCTCGGTCAGACATGTGTATAGGGAGGCGAACTCAGCAGCTGACCGGGTCGTCTCGTATGTTGCCAATCATTCGGATCCGATCATGTGGACCAATTGGCATTCTGCTCCTTCCCAGCTTCAAAATATTTTGTTGGCTGATTATCTTGGTTGTATTTATTTTCGCTTTTAATGAATATACCGTCCTAGCAAAAAAAAAAAGTTTTTTTTTAAAAAATGTTTGTTTAAAACTAAAATTGATCGAAGAAATCAATACGGCTGGAGTGGTTATCCACTGCTTGGATAGTGGACCAATAAAATGCCTTATGCTTCACAGCTGCTGGCTGGTGGACCTCATCGAACAAAAATTATACGTCACCCACGCGCATGCCTCTGCCACGTAGGCATCGGACGTCCCCTTCGTATTCCTTTCTTTTGCCACGTCTTCTATCGAGATATTGCTAATCACAAGCTGTAAAAATCTCCGGAGAGAGATCCCGGCCGTCGGATCACAGGAGGCTGTGCGAAGAAGCTCCACGTGTAACCTCACCCCCCACCTGAACCCCACCGCGGTCATTCTGCTCGATTACGTTCTTGTCGGGGTGGAAGCTACTCTCGATTCCGTGGACCAACCCACAGCATTCAAACTGGGACTGGTGGCGATTTCTTGACCAAAAGCCACCGGCGGAGCTACGGCGCCTCGCATGGAGGTCATCAATAAGTCGCTAGCCGGCCGGGGGCTTGAAGACGATAGACGCGGGGCAGATGTGGTTGAACTCCGGCGCTCATCCTCATGTGCGAGAGACGGAAGGGGAACCGAGGATCCCAATTGCCGTCTTGAAGACGCGAGGCTGAAGGGGTTCGGGACGCGGAAGGAGGGGCCGGACTCGAATGCGGTGCTCAGATCCAGCCGGTCTCTGGGATACGACTGGTAGGGACCGTAGCCCTCACCAAAGGCCCCTGATCCTCCCGAAGTTCGAGCGAGGCTTTCATGGCGTCCTACGGTTTTGCCCTTTCCTTCGAGTAGAAACCTAGATGAGATCTCCATGAACGTAAAGGTTGGACTGGGATGGCACTTTCCGGTAAGGTGCACCGCGCGACTCCTCTCATCACGTGCCTGCGTGGCGCCTTGGCCTCATTGACCGAACCAATTCGAACGGTTGTGATCCATTTTCGCTGAAATGTCTTTATCGGAACTGGTCAGGCGAGAAAATACGGTAGCTTAACCTATTAAATTGAAACAAGAAAGATACTAGGAAACAGGCGAAACGGTGGAGAGGTGGGTCGGCCAGTTCCAATCATTGACCATGAGAAGAGAGGCTCTGATCATAGATATTTGATTAGGTTTTTTCTTAGTCTAGATAATTTATGGAGTTTGATGGTGAAGAGAAATTTATGCTCGAGCTCATGATATGTTTGTTTAGACTAAATAGATCTTGAAAGATGGCCGGTCAATGAATGCCTTGTTTGATCCATGGATATATAGTTGACTTGTCCCTAAATCGATGGTCAACCTTTATTAACTCAGGGATGATCGACATCATGAGAGTTTCTAATATGTTCCTTTTAGACAGAAAAGACCGAGACTAAGATGTTATGACTTGAGCTTCTCAGAAGTTATGGCTGAATGCATCATGTCCATGACAATTCCTATTCATAGTTGCATCATGTCCGTGACAATTCCTATTCATAGTTGCTAAGGTCTGGAGATCCTTTTGTAATTTGAGAGCCAAGATGACAGATCATTATCAAATATAATAGCATGTGCCCTATAAAAGCATTGATGCTGGTTGGATATGGAGGACAGGTGTTCATCTAAGAATAAGCATCTTCCTCTAAAAGGTAGCTTGGAGACGACTACTTCTAGCCAAATCCATCTTATAAGGGACAGAGGTATGCACCTCCATTCAATTTGTGCAGGCTATGAATGCGAGGATGAAAACGTGGACCATGTGCTCTTTACTTGCTGGAGAGCCAAACATGTGTGACATCTTGCAAGATTGCATGGCTTGATCTTTCAATCTAGTAATCCAGTATTGACATTTCTGGAGTTTTTGAGGCAGAGCATCAAAGGGTAAACTAGTGGGATAGGTGGTATCCTAGTAGTTTATATTGCATATCATATATTGTTATATATGAATAGTCTGGTCTTTGAATCAAGGAGATGGCGAGCAAGAATTGTTTTGGAGCGAGCTTATACTCATATTATTAAGATTTTGAATGTAACTTTGAGGCCCACAAAAACCTGGGACCCCCATTCTGCTCTTGCAGCGATCTAATAGGTATTTATTTCCTAGAAGCCCCATCTTCATTGCACCTTTAGGTTAATTTTAATGGCAATGTCATAGATAGTCGAGGTGGTGCCGGATTTGTTATCCGAGAATTGAGGTTGGGACTATTAGTGGCAGGGGGAGATATCTCTTTGAATCGACGGTTCCTATGATAAAGCTTTGTGGAGCATGGGTTGGAGTCATTTATGCTCAGAAGATCTTACGAGTCCATCATCTCATTATCGAGGGAGATCCATTGTTGGCTATTTTCCAACGCACCCGCAGGCCTTGCCCCGGTGGCGGCTAAGGTGGCCAGCAGTCTTCGGGAGTGTCGACTCGTATGGGCGTGTCGACACTGCCCATGGTGCAGCCGTTGTAATTGGAGAGTGTGACGAGCCATCCCGCCGCAGGAGTCGGTACCCGGCTTGCCGAGTCCGGCTCTGGTGCGAAGCCCCTCAGGCCCGCCACCCTGCTTATGGGTGGGTTTTGGCCCACCTTAAGTGAGTAGATTCCCAGCCTTCCATAAGGCGCGTGCCTTTTGGTATGGTGGTTAGGAGCTACGATCCTACAAGTGGTATCATAGCGAGGTTGCGGATTCGAGCCTTGACAGTCCCCCGAGTGTCGCTCGGGGGGGGGGGGGGGGATTATAGGCTATTTTTCAGCACACCCACGGGCCCTGCCCCGGTGGTGGCTGAGATGGCCAGCAGTCTTCGGACACTCCCCTGGTGCGGCCGTTGTAATTGGAGAGTGTGACGAGCCATCCCGCCGCTGGAGTCGGTACCCGTCTTGCCGAGTCCTTCTCTGGTGCGAAGCCCCTCGGCCCGCCACTCTGTTTATGGGTGGGTTCTAGCCCACCTTAAGTGAGTAGATTCCCAGCCTTCCATAAGGCGCGTGCCTTTTGGTGTGGTGGTTAGGGGCTACGATCCTACATCCACCATGATAGTAGCTTGGATCCGGAAGGGCATGCGAAGGGACATGAGGCATCCCTACTTTGCGACACTGCAGCTTTGCTGGGGTTGCATAACCATAACTGCCATGCAGTGGCGGACCGCCGGGAGGGCAAGGGGGGCCTTGGCCCACCCTCATTTTCTTAAAGTTTTTTTTTTATAAGTTAAATTTTTTTTGTAAACTTTTAAATATATACAATGATGAATCGCCGAAAGAGCAAGGAGGCCCCTTGGCCCCCCATAATTTTTTTATTTTTTTTATAAATTAAGATTTTATGTAAATTTTTAACTATATATATATATTTATATATTTGGCTATTCTAAACTTGGGGATATTAAATATAACTCGAAGAATTTTAAAACAAAATTTAAAATGAAACAAATACTATAAATCAGCTTTCTTTATTTGAAAGTTGGATAACTACTAATTTTATTTTTTATTTTCATTAAATTTTTTTTCGTAATTTTTTAGAAGAAGATATAATTTTTTTTTTGTTACTCGACCGCGTCCATCTTCAGAATTCGCCATGGTCGAAGCCACCGTACGAAGTCAGCACAATCCAATTCACCACACCGATGGATAAAATGGTGGCCGAACTTCTCATATAATGCGATCGACGAGAACGCTCCCATGATGAGACTAGGCAGTTGCACATACATAAAGCCGAAAACCACCGATGCACTGGCCCGTGACTACCATCTTGGTGGCCTTCGTCAGCCTCGTCGCACTAACGAACACTGCGTGCGGTGAAACCGTTTACCATCTTAATGACCGGATCCATCGTGTAGCATAATCGGATCTTGGAGGGCACGGACAGGTGGGCGCCCGTCATGCCTTAGGCTCCCACCAATACTACTGCACTCACATCCCATTATCTTTGGCACAATCGCTCGATGGATGTCATATCCCGTTGTGCAGCGTCAATGGAATCGGCGCGACGCTGCCACTACTGTGGCCGGTGCGCGCACATCCTTTACGAGTCCTTAACGCTCATTAGTCTTCCGGTTTCAACTACTACTATAAAGAAAATATTTTAAAAAATGAAAATTGTCGAGACCAGATTATGCAACAAGATGGAAGACGATTTTTTTATCGATTATTTAGTCACTAATATCGATAAAAAGATAGCTGAAAATTTTATGATAGATTTCATTATTAATGAATTTAATTTTATGAAATAAGATAGTTATAATTTAAATAATATTTATAAAAAAAATTTAAATTAATTTAAATTATTTGTTAATATTATTTATTTTTAGATTTTTTTGATCTCTCTTAGAAAAATTGGTATGGTTCGTCCTGCTACCATGCATATTTATGAGGATGTCAATTCAGTAGTAGATTTAGCCACGTATATTGCAGGGCATTTTGGAGATTTTATATGTATTAATATTGGAGAGGCTCCCGGTTAATTTAGAGATATTTTATTTTTTAATTTTTTGAATGTATTCATATGAAAAATGTATGAATGCTTCTTTTTATTAAAGAAAAATTTAGCAAAACGGTAACTATTTAAGCTTAAACCGTAAAACAATTGAATTCGTGATGGCTGGTTGAGAACGAGGATTTTCTTTTGCTGCTGCTAGAAAATGCCATGAATGGAAAACAACTTGAAGTTTATGCTAATAAAAAAAATATAGTTTTCATTAAAAATAAAAAAAATAATTTTCTTTTGCTAGGAAAAAAAATTATAGTTTTCCTACTAACGCGTCCAATGATTACCGGATGATGTGGGATCCATGAACCAGGATAAAATTGTTCCTAAACAACTTTAAAGGTTCCCATTTGAAGAGGGTTAGATTCTGGAATGCAAACATGAATTTCCACCATTTAATTGTATTAAGATTGTTGTCGATTCTAATCTCAATATGCAAGCTAATAATGAAAAATTAAGTTTGCATGCATGAATGTGCTCATCATATAGTGGAATCCTTTCAAAAATACCTAGTTTTCTATTTACGTGTCGAGTGGTTATAGCAATTTGTGTGGATCCACTTTGGTAGCTGTGCATCAGAGAATGATGAGTTTAGCGTAGATTCCTGCGTAAATATTGTCCACTATCAGGAATGGCAACGGATTAGGTTTGGATCAGGTCATCCAAAATTCATACCGGTTTTATTAAAAAATTATCTCTTTCATATCCATTCCATACCCGTCTCGGGTCGGATATAAAAAAAATCACATATAGATCGGATCGGGTTGGATATACCCGGTCTCATAAAACTTAGTTTATTTAAACGGGTCGGGTCGAGTCGGGTCGGGTATATCCATCCCATATCAAATTTACTTAAATATTTTATAAACATAATTTTGTTTATATATAAACGGGTCGGGTTCGGATCGGGACGTACTACTACCCGTTCTCGATCCGAACCCGAGTCGGGTTCGGATCTGGACGTACTACTATCCGTACCCGACTCGAATCCGAGTCGGGTTTTTTTTATATAATCCATATCTATTTATAAATTAGATGAGTCAAGTTTTACCCGTCCTATTAGGATCGGATCGAATCATATGTCCATCGGATCAGAAAAAATTGCCATCCCTATCAACAATCCCTGTGCATGGAAGATAAAATCCAAACTCATCAATGCAAATTAAAAAGCAAATAACATAGACATGGTCAAGGAAGAATACCAACGATCATAATGGATATATTCTTACAAGTACTTTCAATTACATATTAGTCATAAAAAATTACATCCAGTCAATCACCAAAAAAGAAATAATCATCCTAGCATAAAAATAAAGTTCAATATTAGTTACAAGAGACCAACATAAACCTTTATAAGTCGGCAATTTATTACCTAGAAAACAATAGGACAAATTTTAGAAGCTCTCAAAATGTAATTTCGTGTAGTATGCATCCATGTGACAAAATCTATTCAGTTCTACTTAAAAAGAAGAGACAATAATATTTAAAAAAACAAAACAATAGAAATATACCCAAAGAAAAATCAATAAAATATTTTTTAAAGAACAAACTATATATAAATTTATTTAAAAACTATAAGCAACAATAAAGACTTTTGTGCATGGCAGGCTGTCGTGGCATGTTTCCTGTGACTGAGGATGCAGTTGATATCTTTCTCCACCTACTGCGATCCAGTTTGACCAACCCCACTATTATTATTTTGGCATACTTGGCATATCATATCTGGCTCACTCGGAATGATATTGTATTTTCCCCCTCTATCTGCATGACCAGGATGATTGTCGAGAGAGCTAGGGCTCACGCCAGGGAGTATCAGAGTTCGACTGTGAAAAATGAGGAGATCTGGGGTTCCGGTATTGCTTTTCGAGCATCCCGCCGGGTTTTTATTTCTTTGGAGTCCCCTCCTTCGATGTATGCCATAGTTAGCTTTGATGGGTGCGTTAGGAATAAGCATGGAGGAGGTGCTTTTATTATCCGGGCTTTCGGATATGGCTTCTTGGCTATCGGTGGGTGTCATCTTGTCAACCATATCGTTTCTATGGTGGAGCTTCAGGGTGCTTGGACTGGTATCCGCTATACCAGGGAGATTTTTCACCTTGAGCGACTTATTATTGAGGATGATTCTCTGACTGTCATCTTGTAGATTCGACAGGCTTTTGCGGTCCACTCCAGCTCACCCTCCCATCCACGATATTGTCTGGCTTCTGTAAGGATGTTCGGACATTGTTGTTAGGCATGTTTATAGGAAAGCCAATTATGCGGCTGACCAGGTGGCTTCTTTTGTAGCTAATCATTCTGGTAAGATTTTCTGGTCTAGCTTAGGGGAGGTTCCTATCTCTTTTAGGGATATCTTCCTTATCGATGCTCTTCATTGTATATATTTCAAAACAGTGGCTTGAATTCTCCGCTGAATAAAAAAAAAAAAAAGACTTTTGTGTTAATCATTTCATATCATTGGTAAATTATCAATGCAACAAAAAATCTAAAAACTTATTCTAATAAGATCGAAATGATCCATATTCTATCCTTCTTCCATCCATATGTAATATCAGGTGGATGTTGAAAATAACAAATAAATACATTATTTTATATCTAATTTAAAGTCAGTGCCAGATTCAATGAAGAGCTTAGGGCATAGAACTTCTCATGTATCCTTCTTCTAGAATTATCTTTCAACTCAATCTATTGCCACTGACCAAATAAATTCATTAATGATAGAACACCTAGAATTTCTCAAAGTCTGAAACAAGGCTACCAAGAACGTGCTAACATGTTACTATCTAAGTAATTGCAAGCTTAACATAATTCTAAAATAACTCATTAATTTATTAGCAGACGATCCAGCTGACTTGGTGTTTGGCACCTTTTTTTTTCCCTATATGCTTGCTCTTAGGAGAGGCTTTATTTTCAAATTTTGGTGGTGGCATATTATCACCATGTCAGTCGGGAAAAAAAATTAGCATCCTTAAAATTGCTGTAATCTATCTAAAAGAAATGAAATTGCCAGGTTTAAGTCCATATTAACTTGATGGACTTAACAAACAAAAAGATTGGCAAAAAAATGGCATGATTCTGTACCATATTTGTTTGAAAGGACTATCATTGTGTGGGACATATTATTAACTTATCTAATGAAATGCATAAGTTATCATATGAAATCCATCAACACAAAACTTTTTTGAGAAGCTCATCTATCAAAATGTCAAAGTATAGTTTGTTTGATTTAAACCTACAGAGACGGGCGTGTTAAAAAGTTTATGGCAAGTCCCGTTGCTAGGATAGATATGTAGGTATGCCACCAATATTGGATTAGCAATAATAAGATTATGAAGGGATGATGGTGAGATAGTATGGATCCAGATGCCTTGACTTTCAAAGGCTGTCACTACTGTTGCACTACCTATTCCAAAGAAAATGGATATTGGGAAGAGTGGTGGTATCGGGAAGGAGAGGGGATAAGAAAATGAAATGGAGGAGAAGAGTGGTGAGGCTAGGGAGTCTCTGGTCAAGGTAGGGGTGCCCGGGGGATCCTCTTTGGTGGGAGGTCTGGTATCTGTGGTACCAGGGGTGGAGGAGAGTGATGGTATTGGGAGGGGCAAGCCTATGCCCAGTGCTATGAGCACGTTAACTGGCCAGGGCCGGAGGGAGGGGACTCCGCTGGTCTCTGGGATCTCCCCGTCTTTAATGGAACAGGGGAGGGCTGAAGGGGGGGATGGGCTTACTGGGGGTCTGGGAGGTGTTGGGGCTTTGGAGGGAGTGGGGTCTCAGGGGGCAGGGCGATTGGGGTTCTGAAGGGTGTTGGGGTGTCTCCGGGGATCCCTACGAAGCTAGACCAGCCTGCGGTTCAAGCCCCGGTGCCATCTGCCATGAATCAGCCTGGGACTGTGCTGGCTGTTAAGGTTACAGGGGGGTAGGCCTTGAATTCTGAGGTGCTGGGGAAGCCACAGGGAGACAGCTCCTCTTCTTTGACTGGAAAATCGATGGGCCATGAAGAAGTTTGCAACACTGTGTCGAATGTTCTGTCCTCTGTAGGAGGGTCTGACCCTGGGAAAGGGAAGGTGTCTGTTGAGGTTCTGTCAGCGGGGATCTGTCTAATGCTGTAACAGAAAAGGAAAGTGATGCAGGGAAGAAAGAAGTGGTGTATCCTGGGAAGGGGAAGGGGGATCGGCAGGGGGCCGGGCCTCCTATGCTTTGACTTTGTAATAAAGATACTAGTTTGAAATGTCAGGGGAGCCAGGAAGCCCTCCTTTGTTTCTACCTACCATAGGTATTTGCAACTGTATAATCCTCTTATATGTGTTTGGCTGGAGATGAGAGTATCGGGTTTCAGTGTGAAGGGTATTAGACGTCATGTTCCTCGTGACTGGGGTTCTATTCTATGCCTTCCCAGGGCCTGGCTAGGGGCATTATTGTCACCTGGAATTCCGGTCTAGTAAAAGTAAATGTGTTTCACAAATCTGACCAATTGGTCTCTATTGTGGTCTCCGAACCCAATCAGCCCACCTCGCTTCTATGTGGCGTATATGCTAATACGTCATATAAAGAGAGAAGAATTGCCTAGGAAGAGGCTTCGATGCTGATGAATCAGGGTATTCCTTTCTGTGGTTGCCAGAGACTTTAATGTTATTGACCGTCTAGAGGACAAGCGGGGCGGCAGACCCTTTGTTCAGGACACTGGCTCCAGGAAATTTATTGATTTTATTCAGAATAATTGTTTGATTGACTTGGGCTTCCTCGGGCCTAGATACACCTGGTGTAATAACCGTGCTGGGTCGGCTAGAGTCTGGGAAAGACTCGACAGATTCCTTGTCACTCCAACATGGTTGTCTCTCTTCCCTGATCAGTTGGCGCATCATCTTAGGTGGATCACCTCGAATCATTATCCCATTCTCCTATCCATCGATCAGAAGATCAGGGGTCGGACTTCCTTCAGATTTGAAAAATTCTGGCTGTCCTATTCCAAGCTTAAAGGCATTGTTCAGGATGTCTAGAGGATGCCAGTTAGGGATGATGCTTCCTACAGGATTTCACGGAGGTTGGTCATCCTTAAATGTCGGCTGCTATGGTGGAATAAGGTGGAGATAGGCAACCTTCAGAGTCAGTTGAAGTCTGTCGAAGCCTCTATTGATTCTTTGTAGGAGAAGGAGGACTCGGACGGCTTTCTTTCAGATGCTGATATGAACTCCCTTCGTAACTGCCTCTCTCTTCATCATTCCCTATTGACGAGACAAGAGGTCCTCTGGAGGCAAAAATCCAGGGTACAATGGCTGCAGGAGGGTGATAGAAATACTAAGTTCTTTCACCACGCTACAATCATTCGGAGGCATTCCAATACTATTCGGGCCCTTTTTTCGGATCATGATGGGTGGATCCAGGATGATGCTGCTATACGTAAAGAATTGTTCAACTTCTTCTCGTCCAGGTGGACAGCTCCCACCCTTACTTCTCTATCGTTCGCTTCCTTGCCTCCAAGGTTCCTGTTACTGCTTTCCAAAACTCTTTGCTCCTGACTCAGGTCTCCGAGGAGGAAATTAAATCTGCTCTCTGGTCCTTGGGGGAAGACAAAGCTCTGGGTCTGGACGGTTTCCCCCCTTCTTCTTTCGCTCTTGTTGGGATATTCTCCGCTCGAAATGGTCACTGCTATCTAGTCCTTTTTCCAGTCCCGGAGGATGCCTCAAGCGTGGAAACAAACTTTTATTATTCTTATTCCCAAGTGCCAGAATGCATCTAAGCCTTCTCATTTTCGCCCAATAAGCTTATGCACTACCCTTAACAAAGTATGTGCAAGAATTCTGGCAAACAAGATGAGGGCCGTTCTCCTGCAGCTGATTAGCTCAGAGCAGGGAGCTTTTGTTGGCACCCGGAGTATTTCTGATAATATTCTCATTGCCCAGGAATTCATGCATGATCTTCATCGGGTCCCTCAGTGCTGCAGCTTAATGGCTATCGAATTGGATATGGAAAGAGCATATGATAGGATCAGCTAGACCTTCTTATACTGGGCTCTGCTGGATCTTGGATTTCATCTAGACTGGATTTCCAAGATTATGGCGTGTATTTCTAGCCCCTCCTTTTCTATTATAGTCAATGGCTTCCCAACGGAATTCTTTTACTCCTCTCTGGGCCTTCGTCAAGGTTGCCCTCTCTCACCCTCTTTGTTTATTATTTCTGCTGACTATCTATCTAGATCCTTATCTACAGCTGTGCAGAATGCGGTTGTTCAACCATATTTCCCTGCCCCTGGAGCCCAGCCAATTTCTCACTTATGATCTGCTGATGATTGCTTACTTCTCGGCCAGGCTTCTCTTATCAATGCTTATGGCCTTAGTAGAGTCTTGGAGGGTTACTGCTATGTTTCGGGCCAGAGTATTAATTTGCACAAATCTAGGATTTATTTCAGCCCTAAAACTTCCATCAGGATTCGCCGTAGAGTTGGAGATATCTTAGGGATTACCGAGCATTAGGGACCTTTGCATTATTTAGATATCCCTATCTCTGGAGCCAGACTTTCTAAGACAGACTGTGCTCCGCTTCTAGCAAGTGTTCGGTAGAGGATAGACGGCTGGCAGGGTAGAGCTCTCTCCTCCATGGATAGAATTACCCTCATTCGGTCGGTGCTTCTTCTCTTCCCATATATATGTTATCTAATGCCATTATCCCGAAGCAGGTTATCCTCATCATCTAGTAGATAATGCGATCCTTTCTTTGGGACTCCTTGCCGCTCGTCGCAGGATTCATTTATTGAGATGGGACAGGGTGTGCTAGTCTAGGGCTGGGGGGGATTGGGCATCCCCTCTCTCCTTGCTTGCCGAGAGGCTTTATTGACGAGGCATGCCGTCAGGTTCCTTCTATCTCCGGATGGTCTATGGTCCTCCATCATGAGATCCAAGTATGGTGATATTTCTGCTGATTTCAATGCCTCCACTAGACCCCCCAGAAATTGCTCTATTATTTGGAGGGAGATGATCATGAGGGCCCCTACTGTTATTCTGCATATATCTTGGATGATTAGGGATGTCTCTTCTATCAGATTTATGGCAGGCCCTTGGATCTCGAAGATTCTGCTTAGTTGGTGGCCCATCTTTATTTTGGTACACACGCCGATCTCTATTTATATCCCTGGTATTATGTCTCCTGATCGGGCTGCTTGGGATCAGCAAGCCATGTTCTCTATTTTCGGCGACATCCTTGGTTTCCGAGTTCTTTCTATTGCCATTCCTGTTTATCCCTGCCCTGACTCCAGGGTCTAGAGGCACTCTGCCTCCCAGCGGGCACCGATTCCTGACCTGACGAGGATTGTGGCTCATGTGCCTTCTTCGCCCCACTCTTTTGGTTGGATCTGGTCCTTATTGGTTCATCCCAGAGTGGCTCTGTTTATCTGGAAGCTTGCTTAGCATCGGCTTCCTACCCGATATATGCTGTCTTCCAGGGGTCTCTCTATTCCTTCGGTCTGCCCCTTCTGTGCCTCGGAGTGTGAGACCCAGGTTCATGCAATCTCTACATGAGGGAGAGCGGCGACTATATGGAGACTGGTTGGTTTCCTTGACTTGGGTGCTCAGACTCATAAGGTCGAGGATTTGTTTTTCTTCTCCCTGCATCATACCGCTTCATATCAGCTCTCATTCATCGCCTATCTGGCTTACTATATTTGGTTGTCTAGGAACGACCAAATTTTCTTCTCTATTTCTTGTTCTCCTAGGATGCTGGTGGAGAGAGCTAGGGCAACTGCTACCGAGTATTGGGGATTAACAGACTCGAGTTTGGAGATCTGGGGTTCTTTTTCTACTCCTTGAGCGGCCCATCGGGTGTTTGTCGCTTGGGAACCCCCTCCTCTGACCTTCTATATAGTTAGTTTCGATGGTAGCCTCCGCCAGGGCAGAGGTGCTGCTGCTTTCATCATTTGGGACTCGTCTCTCGATTTCCTGGCTTTGGGGGGTCTCCCGGTTTGGGACCCCTCAGTCCCACAAACTGAGCTACTAGCAACGTGGGCAGGGATCAGATATGCCTGTGTCATCCTTCATCTTGATCGCCTAGTTATCGAGGGAGACTCCACCATAGTTATCTCCTGGATAGATCAGAGAACCACAGCGCCTGCTTCCCACCATATCATCAGAGACATCAATCTTCTTTTGTAGGGCTGTGCTTTTTCTTCTGTTAGACATATTTATAAAGAGGCGAACTCAGTGGCTGACTTGGTCACCTCGTTTATGGCCAATCACTCCGGTCCGGTCTTGTGAACCGATTGGCATTCCGCTCCTCTATTTCGTGATATTCTGTTAACTGATCATCTTGGTTGTATTCACCTTCGTTCTTAAATGAATACACCGTTTTACCAAAAAAAAAAAGAAAATGGATATGATATAATAGGATGTAGTTGGGATTATGATTAAAGTACTTTATTATTGCTCTTAAAGGTGATTCAATTAGTCTCGCAAGTAAACTATGAGCAAGGATTTTAAAGATAAGGCAAAGATAAATTCAACAATGAGCTGAATAATCAAAAGTTCATTCTTTCATTTGTATCCGCTTATATACACGTAATAAAACTGTACGGTAACTATTGCAATCTTGTAACCATCCATGCGAGCTCATCACAATCTTCAGCGATTTTGAAAATTTGCCTCCACAATTTTACATATATCACATATAGCATAGATAGGTTGCAATATTATCATTAGGACACCATAATTATCAATATAAAATATAATTTCTAAATAAATTAAAAATATATAAATAGCAATATAAATTAAAAATATGTAGATAGCAGCAAGTTGGGTTGAATCCACATAGAAGGTAGTACTTTTTAATGATTTAAAATCTTTGATTTTTATAAAAGAAAAAAATAATTTAAAATCAAAAAAAATAAAATAATTAAAAGTGCATGAAAAATAAACTTTGATACTTTGATCTATTAATTAGATCTTAACATTCTACCTGCATAAAAATAAAGAACAATAATTTAAAGAGCAATAAAAATAATTTAAAGAGCATAAAAATAAATATTATATTAATTAAAAATAAAATCCAACTACAAGAAAATTAAAATAATAACTAAATAAACTATGAAAAGCGATAACAATGATTCGGAATATATCGGTGCAACCTTATGGGGAAGATGGTCGATGTCACTTCTCCCTTTTCCATCATATTTTATGAAGCAAACCGAGCTTCCCTTTCTTTTTTTATCTTTGGATCTTGATCTTAAGATTGGTGTGATATAAAGATGACGTAGAAAACAGAGCTTCTTTTCTATAAAAACTTCACTTTTAGAGACCAACTTTCAATCCAAAACTAAACTCTCTAACCTGTACCGTTCTCCCTCTCATAAATAGATTTCTCTTATAGCTCAGGGATCCTTTAAATAAAGGTTGATGAAGACCAAATCAGTATAGGACTGGGAATTAAACTCCTAGTAAAACTTTTAGAATTATTCTAGGATTTTTGGCAATTGAAATCACACCAAAATCATGCAAATCAGACTTCATCATGTTGGATTAATCGTGTACCATCGGTTTGATATCAGATTGTGCTAAGATCACACAGATCACGCATATTAGCAAGCTCAAATGGGTTGGAGTCGATTTAGGCCATTGGATGGATATGGGCCCTTGGATTACCGAAGACGGCTGAAATCTCACTTTGCATTCCTTCTTCACGCAGCAGCAACCGGCATCATTGGATCAAGGCGCTGATCGCTCCCAGCCGTTGGATACTGACAAAGGGAGAATGCCAATGCCCAGCTTTTGCTTGTCACGGAGATGGTGAGCCAGCAATGGGGAAGACGGCAAGGGCGTTGGGAATTGGCCGGACTAAAGAACACAAGGAAGATGGCCGGCAGTCACGGGCAGAGGGCAGCGAGAAGGCAGCACTCGAGGAGGGGGCGGTGACTTGGACCAAAGGAAGAAGGTGGTGTTGTCGGTTATGGACAGGGATGGGGAGGATGGCCGGCGGCATAGCGGAATGACTGGCAATGGTGATGACATCTTTGGACAGGGAGCTTGAGAGGTGGTGGTAATGTGAGCGGCAGAGATGGAGGAAGAGAAAGGCAATGGTGTTTGGGGAAGATGATCGGTGATGATGGTAGGGACGGGCATCTCGGATCAGGGCATCGGTGGTGATGTGGCGACGTTGAGCTGTGGCACGAAATGGAGGATATGTCGAGCAAAGGAAGATGGCATGGTCCATGGAGAGCCCCTGTGGACCGAGCAACTGATCGTTGGACTAATTGTTCTAAAATTTATGCTAGCCTAATTTTTAATTAATTTTGAACCTATTTGACCTCCAATTTGATTTCAATTTATATCCTCTCAACTTGTACATCGAGCTCCAAAAATTGGAGAGCTTTTAAATCAGTAACCCGCTAAATCTCCAATATTCCAAAATTTTAAACATCTCTACCAATTTATTTGGCAAAGAGAAAAAAAGTATAGATTAAATTTTTAATTAAAAATGTAATAAATATAAAATCATCTTGGTGCTTAGACTGATCGGTTAGTTGAATATCTATTTTTTATAAATATATACTTGATATGGCTGGAAGCTGACATGTAATCCCTGTCAGATGCAATGTCAGAAAATCCGCCACGGTAGACACCCCACCTCGGACTCCTTTGGCCGGGCCAAGCTCTCCTAGACCAACGAGGCGGCTCGTCAAAGCCGAGCTCCGTCCTCCGTCAGCTCGGCACCCGCAAGCTCAATGTGCCTAGACCGGAGCCGAGCGATCTCCTTCGCCAGATCGAGTCCCTCTGAGGCTGAGCCTCCTGAGCCGGAGTTGAGCTCAGCCCTCCTTCGCCAGGTCGAGCCCCTCCGAAACCGAGCCCTTTGGACTAAGGTCGCGAGTCGACCTCCTCCACCGGATCGAGCCCCTCCGAGGCTGAGACTCCTGGATCGAAGTCGAGCTTAGCCCTCCTTCTCCAGGTCGAGCCCTCTGGGCAAGAGTCGAGTCCTCCTCCACCGGGTCAAGCCCCTCCACGGTCGAGCCCCCTGGACCGGAGTCGAGCTCAGCCCTCCTCCGCCAGGTCGAGCCCTTCGGAGGTTGAGCCTCCCGGGTTGGAGCCGAGTCCCAGCTCTCCAGTTCGGCAACCAACTCGGACAGCACCGCCGGCCAACAAGGGGGCGGAGTCATCTCCCCGAGATACCGGCTAGCAACCCGAAGACCGCGAGGAAGTACCTGTCAAGCTATAATAACTATCCACGGCTATCGCTTACGCCAGGAGGGTAAGAAGCTCCCTGACCAAGGTGCCACGCTCTTCACCAACCACCTGCGCCACCCGAAAGAGGAAGTCAACTAGGAGATTCAAATCCCAGAGGCGGCGGCCCCCCGATCGAGACACTGCTTGGCTTCCCGGAATGGGACGACCAGAAGGAATGTCAGAGCACATGACAATCTCCCTTATCACGAATCAGGAAAGACGTCCCGTCCATGGCACGGAACACCGTCGCACGCGCCTGACAGCATGGGAGAGATTCCAAGGTAGGCGCTCAACGATCACCTGGACTTAAAAGAATATTCAACACCCCCAGAAGAGAGGTAACGCACAAAAACACGGAGCTTAATCGCAAAAACATCATCCAAGCGAGTGAAGGAGAAGAAACCTCCCAGGAAGGCCAGCCCACCTCGGCTACCATCTCTTCCGGCACACTCGCACCCCAACTCTCACACCATTCACTCCTCCTAGCATGGAGTCCATCAAGAGGAGCTCGACCAAGAGGATCTGTTCTCCTGGGTCGTCACTGACTTGAGCGTCGGAATGCCCCCGCTAGAATCCCCGGCCCGAGTCACTAATCCCTGTTTTGCAGGTCCTGAAGCGTAGGTCAACCCCGAGAGGACGAGGGGCGATCCGACGTCGACAGTAGCTACGTGCCACGATGATCTTGGCGGCAACATAATTTCATATTTTTCTAAAATTATTTTAAAAATAATTAATTTATAAGAAAGTTTAAATTAATTTTAAAACTAAAATTTTAAAATGTTAGCACTATTAATTACTTAAAATACTTAAAATAAATCGCTAAGACGGTAGCTTGGTTGGTAGAGGCCTTGCCTCACTACCAACCGATCATGAGTTTGAGGCATGATTCGAACGATGACTAGATTAAATCTAGAAATTTTTCTGGGATCCATGATCGCTGGTATGAGTGAAAGGTCAGGGTCTCTCTCTTTGTCCCCGTTCTACTAGATGTTGTCTTAGTGGTGTCTTGTATTGAACATTACCTGGCGAGGTGGAGGCCTACGGGGATAGCTACAACAGAATTTATCCTGAAGCGTAGGTCAACCCCGAGAGGACGAGGGGCGATCCGACGTCGACAGCAGCTACGTACCACGATGATCTTGGCGGCAACATAATTTCATATTTTTCTAAAATTATTTTAAAAATATTTAATTTATAAGAAAGTTTAAATTAATTTTAAAAATAAAATTTTAAAATGTTAGCACTATTAATTACTTAAAATACTTAAAATAAATCGCTAAGACGGTAGCTTGGTTGGTAGAGGCCTTGCCTCACTACCAACCGATCATGAGTTTGAGGCATGATTCGAACGATGACTAGATTAAATCTAGAAATTTTTCTGGGATCCATGATCGCTGGTGTGAGTGAAAGGTCAGGGTCTCTCTCTTTGTCCCTGTTCTACTAGATGTTGTCTTAGTGGTGTCTTGTATTGAACATTACCTGGCGAGGTGGAGGCCTACGGGGATAGCTACAACAGAATTTATCCTGAAGCGTAGGTCAACCCCGAGAGGACGAGGGGCGATCCGACGTCGACAGCAGCTACGTGCCACGATGATCTTGGCGGCAACATAATTTCATATTTTTCTAAAATTATTTTAAAAATATTTAATTTATAAGAAAGTTTAAATTAATTTTAAAACTAAAATTTTAAAATGTTAGCACTATTAATTACTTAAAATACTTAAAATAAATCGCTAAGACGGTAGCTTGGTTGGTAGAGGCCTTGCCTCACTACCAACCGATTATGAGTTTGAGGCATGATTCGAACGATGACTAGATTAAATCTAGAAATTTTTCTGGGATCCATGATCGCTGGTGTGAGTGAAAGGTCAGGGTCTCTCTCTTTGTCTTCGTTCTACTAGATGTTGTCTTAGGGGTGTCTTGTATTGAACATTACCTGGCGAGGTAGAGGCCTACGGGGATAGCTACAACAGAATTTATTCCCTCTATCCTTTTTGTTAATAAAAAAAAAACTTAAAATAAATATATGAATATATAACTTATCAAGTATAATTGCAAACTAGATCCTATCTAGGATATAATTAATATCCTCTTACCTGTCCTTGCATAATTCAAGGCTGAGTGTCATTCCTTCAACCTATTCTCGCATACTTAGATTGTCATGATTGGACCCTTTTAAATCTAGCAAGGGTTACAATATTTTCACATGTTCTAATTCTTTACTGTTATTCACATGGCATTCGCTCAAGCCACTAGCTAAGATGTTGAGATGGATTGTAGATACATCCACACCATGTGCATTCAGCCAGAACCGATAGCTTGTGCCTTTCTTGATTTGTCAGTCTTTAAGTCATAATCAATCTAGATGTTGTGCATAGAAACTAAATTTAATCCGTCTATAAAAGGATTTATTTTTTTTGAATGTATATGAAGGAGACACACCCCAATATATGTAGATGGGTAGGATGATCTAAGACACGAACCAAGAAATTATTTAAGAGAACTCCAACCCCACATGGATAACACTACTCTAGACTTGAAACCTGGACCCTACGCTTCAAATAGGCATGAACACCCAGCTAACACTTGGGTGACAAGATAAAAATACAAATCATTTAGGATGGGCACTATTGCGGCTAAATCATCTGGGTTAGAGCTTCGACATTGGGCATCCCGCTCGTTCTTCCAACCGGGCTCCTGGGCACTTTTCTCGGATGGACACCTACAAAAAGTTCCCGGACCAGATTTCCGACGAAAGGCACTCCGACGCTCAAGTCAATAGGACGGTCTAGGTAGTAACAGAATAAAAAATTTAAAGAACAGCATAGATGGAAAAGGGAATGAAGTGGCATAGCCAGGGCCTATTGACTTTAAACCTGGCCCTCCTGGGAGGTCCCCTCTTACCCTATTTATAGGGTTTATAATCGAAGGTAGTTGTAACCGAATAACCGAAGGTAGTTGTAATCGAATAACCAAATAACCGAAGGTAGTTGTAATCGAATAACCAAATAACTGAAGATAGTTGTAGCAAAATAACCAAATAATCGAAGGTAGTTGTAGCCAAATAACCAAATAACCGAAGGTAGTTGTAGCCGAATAACCAAAAGTGATTGAGGTGGTTATGGTAAATGAGGCCAAGTGACATGGTCACAACATTGCCCCCCACTCCTGAGTTCGAAAAAATGTTGCCAGTACTTCGGCTTCGATTTCTTTTTCGGCGAAAGGAGTAATAAATAATAGCCTTTGCACTTTGTCGATTAGCCGATTAGGTATGCCTTTGTACTTTTTGTTTCATAGTAAGGTAGGCTGGTCAGGCCCACCTCGGCACGTCGTCGGATTTACCGTAGGGTAGGCCACTTAAGCCATCCCTATACCTTTGATAGAGATTGAGACAGGCTAGTTAGGCCCACCTCGACATTTCGTCGGATTTATCGTAGCGTAGACCACGTAGGTCATCCCTGTGCCTTTAATAGAGATTAAGACATGCTAGTTAGGCTCACCTCGGCACTTCGTCAGATTTACCATATGGTAGACCACGTAGGTCATTCCTGTGCCTTTAATAAAGATTAAGACATGCTAGTTAGGCCCATCTCGGCACTTCGTCGGATTTACCGTAGGGTAGACCACGTAGGTCATCTCTATGCCTTTAATAGAGATTAAGATAGGCTAGTTAGGCCTACCTTGGCACTTCGTCGGATTTACCATAGGGTAGGCCGCTTAGGCCATCCCGTGTCTTTGATGATAATAAGGTAGGCTGGTCAGGCCTGCCTTTTAGATTTTAAGGGCTTCAGCGAACCTTTATTGGCCTTCATGGGCCTTGATAAGATAGGCTCAAGTGGACCTTTCATTGGGCTTTAGTGGGCCCTGATAAGATAGGCTTCGGTGGGTCTTTCCTTGCCCTGATAAGATAGGCTTCGGTGGGCCTTTCCTTGCCCTGATAAGATAGGCTTCGGTGGGCCTTTCCTTGAGCTTTAATGGGCCATGATAAGATAGGCTTCAGTAAACCTTTCCTTGGGCTTTAGTGGACCCTGATAAGATAGGCTTCGGTGAGCCTTTCCTTGGACTTCAGTGGACCCTGATAAGATAGGCTTCAGTGGGCCGTTCTTTGGGCTTCAGTGGGCCCTACGCCTCTTGGGCGTTGATCAGCCTTGCTCTTCTTGTTGATTGGCCTTACGCCTCTTGGGCGTTTAATCAACCTTGCATCTCTTGGATGTTTGATCGGTCTTTAAAAAGACATCGGCCGTTAAGAAGGCATCGGCCATTTAAGAAGACATCGGTCATTAAAAAGACATCGGCCATTGAAAAGACATCGGTCATTAAGTAGATATCGGCCATTGAAAAGACATCGACCATTAAGAAGATATCGGCCATTAAGAAGTCATCGGCCTTCAAGAAGATATCGGCCATTGAAAAGATATTAGCCATTGAAAAGATATCGGTCATTAAGAAGTTATCAACCTTCAAGAAGTCATTGGCCTTTAAGAAGACATCGGCCGTTAAGAAGAGATTGGCCATTCAAGAAGTCACCTTGATCGAAATTTCTCCGGTGGAGGACACTCCAATGCCTAAGTTAGTAGAGTTCGATAAAACAGAATGGAGAACTCAAAGATAGATGAAAGAGATCAAAATGGCATGGTGTAGGCTAGTCTCAGACTTGCCTATGATGACTTATCTCGGAGGTCCTCTCTTATCTTTTCTCAAGGTTGTCCCGTCATTGGATTTCTTGGTTCCAGCGGGTACTTCTTAAGGTAGATTCGTTGGATGAGACGGGCCGAGATTCTAGCTGGATGGCGAGTCTGATAAAATCCTTGGACTTGAAGCTTTTGTGAAGCAGTACGAAGCCATGTGAGTTAAGATTCTTTAATCCATCCATCATGAAACCAGGCGGGATAAGCTGGAAAATAGAATAATCCATGAAGGAGATGAACGACATCATCTCTCCCCGGGTCATGGTGGACTCCTGGACATTATTACCCAAGGTTATTGCCCATGGAATCCTGGACTCCATGCAGGTCGAAATGCTCGAAACATTGATTCTGCTACATCCGTTGTGCTGGTCTCAAATATGTCCATCCCCTGTGAAGGTGATGAGATCAGGCTTCTCGGCCCTAATCATCCTCCTGAGGCATTGGGTAGTATGAGATCGGAGCAGCGGGTGGACTCGGATGGGAACATATCTCGACATCGGGTCATCGCTCCATTGCCGAAATGCATGTTCGTCGCCTCGAGTATCTTGAAGGTGCCGTCGTAGCGGAAGCGGAGGGGGAGCTTGCCGGACTTCTTGACCCTCACGGTGGAGAAAGAGGAAGGGGAAGGGAGTGAGCTGAGCGCCACGGCCGGCGGCTCATCCTCCTCTGCTCTCTTTTTCCCCAAGCTTGTGTTTGCCTGCAGTCATGAGAGCTTCTGCAATGAATGACTCAACCATAAGAACCTTGGCCATGATCACTTTGATCGTGAGAAGGCCCCTCATTCAGCCTTCTTTGCCCGGTATGGTAACTGACGTTTGCCCCCACCTCTTCCTTGGGATGATTTCTGATACATGTCGCAATGCACCGATTTAGAACCTTAATTCCACTACTCTAAAGGGTAGAATAGCGGGAGTAAGGGTCGCTCCCACAGAGACTTTGGGGTTATTTTGAAAAAGAATTTTTCAATATTAACATGAAACTATAAATCAACTAACTAAAATAGATAATAATAAAACAAAGATAAAATCTCGAAACTCCAACTGGTTACTTGTTAGGTGGGCTGGCACTCCACTTCTATGAAATTTGTATGTTCCGATCCAGATATAACATATTCTTGGTGATGACGACCCGTACCTATTCGATCATGGCCCGTTCCCCTGGAATATAGATTAGTCAAAAATCAGACACATGCAAATTAATAAAATCCTTTTTAGAAATAATTTATTCCAAGAGTACAAACTGTTCCTATCGCGAATACAGCTTGTCCCAAGAATATAAACTATGCCTAATAATAATTCATAAAAAATATTGACAAGAAATTCTTTTATTTCATAGAAAAGGAGTACAAAAGATAAAAAAATAATAAAATAAAATCCCCTGTGCCAAGCACTACAGTGGAATCCCGAGAAAAGAAATACGAGAATTGGAAGTGAAATGGGGTGAAGTCTCTCCCGAATCCCCCCTCGAGCGTAGAATGACCCGAGATATTTATAGATGGGAAATACCGTGTCAGGCCCGTGTGGGAACCGCGGTGATTTCCTCATCTCAATCTGATTTTCAAACTCTGTGCTATCTCCTTATCTGATATTATTTTACGATCATCCCCATCTCAAAAATCAAACTCAAAAATTCTATCGCACAATCCCGCGTCCATCCAGCGTCGTCCGACATCTCTTCTCGTTCTGATGCTTTCTTTTTTTTCGGACATTCCGGTCTGAACAACAGGGGCGGTGACAAGCAGCTCCAGGAGCTTGGGAACGGAGGTGACGGCTGGGCGAATGACGGGGATGGGGCGGACACGGCGGCAGCGGGCATGGCAGCAGGCACTGGGCATCTTGCGGCGACTTGGGCGGACAGCTGGGAACAGCGGACGGTGGCTCCGTGGTGGCTCGCGGCGAAGCCGGAACGGCAGCAAGCGGTGGCAGTGGACGGCGACGATGGTGCGGAAGATGACTTCGAGCTGGGCGGCGGCGTGGGTGTGGCGCGCGGGAGAGGAGGCAGCAGCAGGGTGGCTCGCGGCATGGCCGTGGGCGGACACGGTGGCAGCAGGCTGCAGGGTGGCTTACGGCATGGCCGTGGAAGACAGCTTCGGACAGAGGATCACGGTTGGGCGGCGCCGGGGAAGAGAGAATGGCAGCGTGGTCGTGGGCGCGGACGGTGGCTGCAGCAGGCTGGTCGGCGTGGCTCGCGGCTGGGGCGGACGGCGGAGGGAGCACGCTGGACGGCGTAGCCATGGGCGGACACGGTGGGGGCGACGGAGGTGGCTCACGGCTGGGGTGGACGGCGCTGCGGCGAAGGCTTCGGACGGTGGAGGCAGCAGCAGGGTGGCTCGCGGCATGGCCGTGGGCGGAGCCGGCTTCCGACCATTTTCCTGTTGAACGGGGGCTTCTCCGACCGAACAGGGTCGGCGGTAGCTTGGGCGGCGCCGGAGGAAGCTCTCCGACGAATTTCGGAGAAAACGGAGCTCGGTGGTCCACGGCTCTGCCCATGGACCGGCAGCAATGGCTGCCGTGGACCAAGAGGTCATGCGGTGGACCATTGAGCCGGTCCACCATTAGCCAGCAAAAAGCTTTAGGGCCGCTCCAAAAATCGTGCAGCTTTGAAATCTGTGCTAAAATATTCTAAATTCCATTTCGGGCCCGTTCGAAGTCCGAATTACATTTCGTTTGCGTTGTTGGACTCCTAAAATCAAGATCTACACGTTTATGGAGTCAATTCCTGCAAAGTATCACAAAAAATATCTATTTTAATCAAATAAAGTTGGGTTAATTTTCATTATTCTAATGTCTAACAATTTCCTCCCAAACTGTCGCTCAACTTCAGCTGCCTCGCCATCTTCCAAGTGGCTTGAGGATGGAACCAATGAAGCTGTTCATGCAATGTTCCAAGCTTTTTGCTCCAAACTCATAGAGATCACGATTCTCTGCCTGTATAATGGTTGATGGAAACTCTGTGATGCTCGAGCCATTTGATCTTCCTAGGACAGTGGTGTAGCAAGGGCCAAATAATGGCCTAATAATCTATGGTGCCACTGGATCAGGATCTTTATTCCACCTCCAACAGGAGCCTTCAGCTCATATGTCATGGGGATGGCATATCCTTCCATCAAGTGGCAAGTTTCACTCATATTTCTGTGATCTCTTCCACATCGGAGCATGGTAGATGTTGTTGTTGAAGGGGTGCTGGGTGCTCCCCATGTCAACCCTAGTGGAGTTGCAGAACCGCCGGATCGGTAGCCGGTTCAGATCCTCCAGCCGTACTCCGGCAAACTCCAGAAGGTTCCTAGGCCTGTGACACTCATTCCTCCCTTGGGGCAGAGGAGATAGATGTTGACGGCTTCCCTGAAGCTTCTCCCGGGGAAGAGACGAGGCGGAGATCGGTGGGTTTCCCTCGGTCATTGGGCTAGAGGAAAGGCTACGATGGTTGATCGGAGTGGAGCTGGGACTGGTCGTCATGCTGATTGCAGCAGAGGATGACGAGGTGAATCGAGAGGAGCTTCTTTGGGCATCAATATGGCTGGAGGGTTGGTGGGTGGTCATCTGAAAGCGAAAACGGGGTGCGAGTGCCTACACTAAGCATGCAACAGCGCAAGAAGTAGGTTTGTATTTTAAAACAATTTTAAAATAATAGCGGAAAAAACCTACTCCGCACAGGAACTAACATTTTCAAGATGCATGTACAGGCAAAAGAAGGCATGAAATGGGCATGTAATATTTATAAACAATTTTATAAACCTAGATCTAGGCATGCATGAAAATTAAAACCATAAATTTTACCTTATTCCTACTTGGAATAAAGCAGGGATAACTGCTGGAATATCTGGAATAACCTTATTCCAGTCTTCTTCTTCCAGCAACCGTTTGGAACGTTCTTCTTCCTCTCTTCCAAGTGCTGCAAACCCAAATAAAAAATGGCAACACTTTGGTCTCTCCTTCTGCAACAACAGCAAGGCAATGTCTTGATAGATCTTGATTCAATGGAGAGCTAAAAAATTATTCTTCCAACATTGCCGAAGTTCTTTCACCCAGAATTTCAGAACCTATAACCAAAAACAGAGCAAACCAAAACCAACAACAATGGAAGTTGATGCCGCTCACAGGTGCTCAAGAGAACACCCTCTAGAGGGGGGACATGCCTGGGCTTTCTCTGATCCGGCTTCTCGCGCGATGCTAGTCGCCATAAAGCTCTTGAAACGGTGAGAGGGGAAGAAAAAAACAGAACACTGTGTTCTGTAATTGTTTTCTCCAAAACAATGCTTTCTTCCACCGGTTGAGCACCATAAAACAGGGAATCAAGCAATCTTTCACTCCCAATCTCTCAACAAAACCCAGGCCCAAAAACACTAGTGGAAAGGATGGTGGAAGCTCTCAAAGGAAGAAGACACACTCTACATTTTCAGTGCCCAGAAATTATAAATCAGCGTGAACCATGAAACCGGTCATTTTAGGGAGCTGAGAAGAACTACTGGGAAAATGAAAGGCCATATGATTTGAGAACGAATCGAATTCGTTTTCAATGAAGCAATGAAGAGCCTTAAAACATCGATTTAATTCCAGCCAAAACGAGTGGAAGGAGGAGAGGAAAAGACGTCTTGAATCCCCTGTTCGCCCAAGCCTTAATTACCGTGTAAATGGGTTCAAAATCGGTTCACAACCGGTTCAAAAATTACAAACCGGTTCTAAACCGGTTCAATATATAATTAGATCAAAATCTAATTTATAAAAGGCTTGGTCAAGTCCCGGTCACCTAGAAACAATTCCCGGTGGACCTGAATAATTTTTGATCGACCCAAAACCGGGTCAATCCAATATGTGCTCAATCAAACCATTACCGAAATGATTTTTAATCATAAATCGGTATCCGGATCAGGGAGAAATCCTCTATGGCATGTGACCTCATAGGTTCGAACCTAGGCAGTAGCACTAGAACAATTCCAGTACCAGCACAAGATACCATCTAGCAATGGGTCCCGACGTTCGGATAGGTCGAAGATGCGAGAGTAATCAATCGAACCTCTGGTATATGGTTACCGTATAATTCATCCCTTTGACCTCCAATGCTCAGGATGACCTAGGGTTAGACTGCCAACCCTAACTGAGTCAATCCATAACATGTCTCAACCTCGCAAGTCTAGTGACTCCTCACTAGGACTACCCCGGTCGAGGATTTGCTAAATTGAGATATTGCGAGACATTCAATCCAAACTATTCAGACAGGTCAATTCCATCTTGGTCCACCACTGCTCCACAAGTACTTGCCTGTACCCAGAAACCTTCCATCATTGGATTAGAAATCCGGATAGTCCGGCACCAAAGCACAGAGAGTTACTTGCAAGCTACTATGATGACCTCAGGTCGAAGGGACACATATACCCATATCCAATCGTGAGTATCCCTTTGGCAGATAGGGGCTACACTGAGTCACGTTCAATAAGATATCATATATCCCATTTGCAGATCATATAAGTGTCACCACACTCCTTTGGTCAAGAGGACAACCAAACGATGTGAACCACAACAACCTACATTTGATACATTACCGTCCTGTATAATGTATCCTTTGGTCGTGAACCTGGTTTAAGGACCACTCGATATATCCTCTCTATATCGAAGTCAGTGTAGTCCTAAGGACTTCATCACATGAAAAAGAGTTCATTACAAGAAAAAATAAGAATGTGATGAGCTGCCAAAATAATATTTATTAATTCATACAAAGAGTACAATACTCAGTTCAACCGCCTATAGCCTAGGCGATTGGCTTTGGGACACAATTCCCAACAACTCCCACTTGTACTAAAACCAATCAGAACAGTATCTAATACCCATTTCCCTTTTACAAAAGTTGAACTCTTTTATTCCAAGGGCTTTAGTGAAAATGTCGGCCAGATTTTCCTTTCCATCGATCTTCATAAGATTGATGTTGCCTCGTTCTACGATCTCTCGTACGAGGTGGTAGCACCGTAGAATATGCTTGGTGCAGTGATGAGCTTTCAGCTCCTTAGCTCGAGCAATGGCTCCAGTGCTGTGACATTACACTAGAATAGAACAATCTAGGGAAGATGCCACCCCTAGCTCTCCAAGGAACTTCCACAACCACACGGCTTACTTCGCTGCATTTGATGCTACAAGGTACTCTGACTCGCATACCGAGTCTACAACTGTCGCCTACTTGAAACTTTTCCAGCATATCGCTCCTCCATTCAGGATAAATACAAATCCTAACACACTCTTGCTATCATCTCTATCTGACTGGAAACTGGAGTCAGTATATCCCACAAGTTTCAAGTCAGATTCTCCATAAATCAGCTATTGGTCTTTAGTATTTCTTAAATACTTCAGGATGGACTTAACCACCTTCCAATGCACCTCACCTGGGTCAGACTGGTATCTGCTCACTACTCCTAGTGAGTATGCCACGTCTGGTCTAGTACATGTCATAGCATACATGATAGAGCCTACTGCATAAGCATAAGGTATTCTACTCATGCGCTCTCTTTCCTCAAGAGTTGTCACACAATCCTTCTTGGAAAGAGTAATTCCAGAACCTATCGAAAGATAGCCTTTCTTGGAATTTTTCATGCTGAACCGTTTCAGCATGGTATCAATGTACGTAGATTGGGACAATCCCAGAAGCCTTTTAGATCTGTCTATATAGATCTTCATACCTAGTATGTAAGAAGCTTTACCCAAGTCCTTCATGGAGAACTGAGATGATAACCAGACCTTTATTCCTTGTAATGCTGCGACATCATTCCCGATTAAGAGAATGTCGTCAACATACAGTACCAGGAATACAATCATAGAACCATTAACCCACTTATAGATGCACGGTTCTTTTCCATTCCTAACGAAGCCATACGATTTGATACACCTATCAAACCGTAATTTCAACTTCGAGATGCTTGCTTGAGTCCATAAATGGACCTCTGCAACTTGCATACTTTTGACTCATCTAAGGATGTGAACCCTTTAGGCTGTATCATATACACCTCCTCTTCCAACTCCCCATTTAGGAAAGCGGTTCGGACATCCATCTATTAGATCTCATAATCAAAATATGCTGCTAAAGTAAGCATGATCTGAATGGACTTGAGCATTGCCACAGGGGAGAAAGTCTCGTCAGAATCGATACTGATGTGGCTAGATCGCTGACGTGGGGTGGGCAAACTGACGTGGTGTCCCCATCAGACGCCACGTTGGATTTTCAACATGGGTCCCTTCGCCGGGCTGAGCTCCCCCGGAGCAACGGGGTCGAGCTCCGTCCTCCGCCAGGTCGGTTCCCGCCGGGTCGGGACGCCTAGGCCGAAGCCGAATACAAGTCCCCATCCAAGATGGACCCCTTAAGGTCGGGTCCCGTGGTCATGAGTTGAGCTCAAGTCTCCTCCGCCTCGAGGAGCCCCTCCGAGGTCGGATCCCCTGGGTCGGGTGGCGCCCCCCACCTCCGTCAGGTCGAGCTCGTCCGAAGCCGAGTTTTGCTGGTCCGGAGTCGAGCTCAACCCTCCTCCGCCCAGCCGAGCCACCTCGAGGCGAGCCTCTCGGAGGCAGGCCCCATCTTTCCAGCTCGGTCCCCAGCTCAGACAGAGGTGCCAACTACCAAGGGAGCGCGCCTCCTCTCCAAGGACAACGGCGAACCTCCCGAGGGACGTACAACAGTGCCCGCCATGCCGCCATTAATGCCCACGGCCGTCACTCACACCAGAAGGAAAGGGAGCTCATATCAAGATGCCATGCTCCCCGCCAACCTGCCGTACCACCAAGAAAAAGACCCGACCGGATAGCGCGAGTCCTGAGGGCGACGACCCGTCGATCGAGGTCCAGCCAGGCTTCCAGAAAAGGGGCAAGCAGAAGGAATGTCAGAGCATATGGAAGCTTCCCCGGCTATCTGATAGGAGAGGCATCCCGTCTATGGCACGATACCTCATTACACATGTTTGACGACACGAGAAGATCCGGAGGCAAGCCAAAGTAAAAAACCCAGCCAGAGTAAGCCAAAAGTAAGCAATCAAAAAAACAAGGGAGAAAGGCTAGGGAGGAGGATTCTACCACCTCGGCCATCACCTCTCCCAGCTCACTCTCATTTTCATACACACTACACTCACTCCTCCTAGCATGGAGCTCATCCCGAGGCGCTCGACCAGGAGGATCTGTTTCCCTGGATCGTCATTGACTTGACCGTCGGACTATTTCTGATTATCTAGGTATCAATAGCCTATCCAATGATAACATGTACCACAGGTAGAAGGGATTAGAAATATTTTATCTTATATTTTCTGCATGTTTATTTTTTTTGAACTAGGGTATCATAACCTTTGAACTAGGGTGTCGTAATGATGTTTCAGGTGATTTTATTGATTTTTAAGCAGCCGGGACTATTTCTGATTATCCGAGAGTCAATAGCCTATCCAATGATGACATGTACCATAGGTAGAGGGATTAGAAATATTTTATCTTATATTTTATGCATGTTTGTTTTTTTTAAACTAGGGTGTCATAACTTTTGAACTAGAGTGTCGTAACCTTTGAACTAGGATATCGTAAACATCCTGTACCATAGGTAGAAGGGATTTTTTGTCAATCTGGGAGTCATAAACATCCTGTATGAAATTTCATTCAATAATCTAAAAAAACATAGGACTGTACATATATAAGACTATACCATAATTCAGGATTTTATATCCTATCCTGTGTTAGTTGACTGCATACATAAGCATCAAATTAATCTAAAAAAGGGTCCGAAGAAGGTACAGTGGGTTCAATTACCGTTTCTGGTAATTCCACTACAATATGGGTCTGCATTTTGCTAGTACTACCTATTCTCTCATTTTGCACAGTAGTGTCAACAGAAGCCTTATTCAAATTTTTCTTTGATCTCTTTGATTTCTTCTTGACTCCACTCTTAATTCTATTCTCTTGTGGACGACCTTTCGTAGTAAGTTGGTCATGATCTTGAATTAGAAGTTCTCTACTTTGCTTAGCTGCACAATTAGCATCAACAGCTTTTCTGAATAATGGCGTAAGATCTTCCATCACCAAATTGAATGCATCTTCAGACATGGAGGCTATCTCTGCAAGCTTCATCATCCGATGACTCATCAAAGCATATCTATGATCAATAAAACATAATATTCATATTAGGATTTCATGACATATGATAGATTAATGTAAACTTAAAATAAGACATCTGAATTTAAATAATTTCTTGAGTGCGTACCATGATTTTCGCGTGCTTTTATCACAAAATTGAATGTTGCATTCGAGATCGTCGAATTGATATTTCATGTCTTTGCACCATCTATTCAAAAAGTACTTATCTGGGATACGAAATATCTCGCTTTAATGAAGAACCAATAAGGCATGCCTATACAAGTAACCTTTGTACTCAAAGGATCCACACTGGCATTTAACATCCTCCAAAGTTTTGTCATATGAAACCTCGTAATTTTTAATAATCTTTTTATTGATTCCATTAACTTCAATTATTTCAAATGATTTAACAGAATATACATCATGATTATCAACTTCTTTAAGTAATCTAGTATTTGATGCAGCCATTTCAAGGACCTCATTCTGAAATTTTTTGAATATGCGCCTTGTATATTTTCCTGCTGCTTGCCTCTCAAAAGGAGAGGATGTCTTTAGGAAAGTACTTGTTTGCAACTTTTTATTGTCTTCCTCATTTTCTGCTTCATATCTTTTCTCCAAGGCATCTTCGTACTTATCGATGAATTCCTTGAGCGTAGTCTTCGAGTTTATAAACCCATTAAAGAAGTGATTGATGCTCTCACTCCTTTGTGAAGTTGACATCCCTATTCATAAATATTCAAAAAATAGAAGCATATAAGATAAAAAGTTTGTTCAAAAATTTAAAAAATGAACATTAATCATTCATAATGACTAACAAACCTGCAAAAAATGTATCTTTAAGATAAACTGGATATATGTCATTTAACCAACATACGGCCTTGCATTCTACATATTTCTCCATTAAATGTGCCAATCTTTTCTCGAAAGATACTATGGTAACTGAATCATATATCGCCTCGTCAAACTCAACCATAATGTTGGGATTTGCATTGCAAATATGGCCAATCTTTTCAGGAATCTTCTTCAAAATATGCCAAAGACAAAATCTATGTCGTGCATTGAAAAAAACATCCCTACAGCAGCCTCGATTGCCTTATCTTGGTCAGTTATAATGGCATTAGGTGGTTGACCACCATTTGCATCGAGCCATGATTGGAATACCCATTTAAATGTCTCAGTCGTCTCATCTGATAACAATGCGCAACCAAGCAATGTGGATTGTCCATGATGGTTAACTCCGACAAATGGACAAAAGGGCATTTGATATGTATTTGTCAAATAAGTTGAGTCAAATGTCAGTACATCACTAAAGTAAGTGCTTGCCAATATTGACCTAGGATGGATCCAGAAGACAGTCCTGAGCTGTCCATTATCATTCAGGTCAAAAGTATAAAAGAAATTTGGATTTTTAACTTGCATTTGTGTGAAATGGATTACCATTGACCGTGCATCTCCTTCTTTCAGCTGACTCTGACGTTCTCGACAGATAAAATTATGAGCATCCTTTTCTGTAAAATCTAATTATCTTCTACCCCCTTTCCTTCTAGCCATGGCAGAGTATATTTGACTTGTGGGAACATTCACGGCATGTAAATTGCTGATCTTTGCCTTTTCTGGTGTGCTGATCCTTCTATGGGACCGTAGATAATCAGCTGATGATATGTATAGCTCATGGTTATGTTCTAGGAAAACATCAACCAATATCCACTTACCATTTTTAGAATTTAGTCTTGCTTTTATCGAAGCCTTACAATCAATTTTGCTAGTATCCCTAGGATTCATGGAGTTATCGATTTTTCTAGATTTTCCTTGCCTCCAACATGCCAGGTGCTTGAAGCATATTTCTTTGTTGTTGTTGGACCTACTATATACTGTTGTGATTCCAAAATCTACTCTCATTGCATATCCATTGTAGAAATTGTATAAATCATTTGTGGAATTGAACTCCATACCAATTTTAGGATCAACAAACTCGTTCTCTGTGATCGGGGTGATAGGTGAAGGTGCATTCTTCTGAACAACATCAGCAACCTCATTCAAATTTCTAATTTCAGTGCCATATGTAGAAATATCTGCATAAAAATTCATAATCATTGATATACATAGTTTTAGATGGCATTTTATCTATAACAAAATAAATAATGAGTTATGTATTGGATATAATATGACATGACAGTGCAATAACAAGACATGGATGCAAAAAGTTCAGAAATATATGCTGAAACAGTATTACGACATCCCAGTTCAAACACTACGACACCCTAGTTATAAAGCTACGACATCCCTGAACAAAAACTTAAACCGGATATTTTGATCCTCCATAACAGAAGTGTTTCGGTATGCATTGATGATATATGATACCCCCAATATAGTAAAATGCTTCTGGAAAAACTTGGGTATCAAAAAAATCAAAACATGAACAAATCGGTACAAAATAGAAAATGAAAGCTTTTATCCTCCATCATGGGATATTTCAACCGTGCATTGGCTTGAATAAGATTGTTGGATTGTGATGAAAATACTTGGAAGGAAAAAGATTTCAAAAAAAGAGATTTTCAGGTTACGACACCCTAGTTCAGAAGTTACGACACCCTAATTAAAATATTACGACACCCGATCATGAGACATGAAACTAAATATACTAACCCCTACTATCTTGAGAATCTATCACTTGTGGACTGAGTTACGACTCCTAGGATGTCATAACATGACATGGATGCAAAAAGTTCAGAAATATATGCTGAAACAATATTACGATATCCCAGTTCAAACATTACGACACCCTAGTTATAAAGCTACGACATCCCTGAACAAAAACTTAAACCGGATGTTTTGATCCTTCGTAACAGAAGTGTTTCGGTATGCATTGATGATATATGATACCCCCAATATAGTAAAATGCTTATGGAAAAACTTGGGTATCAAAAAAATCGAAACATGAACAAATCGGTACAAAATAGAAAATGAAATCTTTTATCCTCCATCATGGGACATTTCAACCGTGCATTGGCTTGAATAAAATTGTTGGATTATAATGAAAAGACCAGGATGGAAAAAGATTTCAAAAAAAAGAATTTTCAAGTTACGACACCCTAGTTCAGAAGTTACGACACCCTAGTTAAAATATTACGACACCCGATCATGAAACATGAAACTAAATATACTAACCCCTACTGTCTCGAGAACCTATCACTTGTAGACTGAGTTATGACTCCTAGGATGTCATAACATGACATGGATGCAAAAAGTTTAGAAATATATGCTGTAACAGTATTACGACACCTTAGTTCAAACACTACGACATCCTAGTTATAAAGCTACGACATCCCTGAATAAAAACTTAAACCAGATGTTTTGATCCTCCGTAACAGAAGTGTTTCGGTATGCATTGATAATATATGATATCCCTAATATAGTAAAATGCTTCTGAAAAAACTTGGATATCAAAAAAATCGAAATATGAACAAATCGGTACAAAACAGAAAATGAAAGCTTTTATCCTCCATCATGGAACATTTCAACCATGCATTGGCTTGAATAAGATTGTTGGATTGTGATGAAATGACCAGGATGGAAAAAGATTTCAAAAAAAAGATATTTTCAAGTTACGACATCCTAGTTCAGAAGTTACGACACCCTAGTTATAAAGCTACGACATCCGTATACAAAAACTTAAACTACATTTATTATCCCCTCCTACTAGGAATATCTATAACCTATGGACTGAGTTATGACTCTCAGAGTGCCATTAACTTTCTCTAACTACCAAAACAGTTGGTGTAATAAATCAACTATAAAAAGAAAACTAAAAAAATGTTTTACTTCCTATTGGAGAAGACATTTTATTTTGAATGTATAGAAGAATTCTCCGGTGACTTATTCTAAACTCGGATTAAAAGAAAGGAAGCCTTCGGTGCCTTATTTCAGCCTCAGACCAAAACAGAGTACTTTTTCAGATAAAAGAAAGAGGTTGATTTCTGCAACAGAACTCTCATAGCAGATTTTAGCACGAGGAAGATTCTTCTTCAATCTTTATCGATTTCTTGGATAAAAATCAGTGCATGTTTCAGAATGTTTCAGACCGAAAGATTTCCATAAATCCAAGCAAGATGGCATGTAAAATGAGACCGGAAAGAATGGGCTAAATGAATATTTCAAATAAAAGCTAAATCTTATTTAATGATAGTTACGTCCAAATTAAAATTTATTATATTCTTTTTATTATATTATATTATATTTTATTATTATATCATATGATATTAATATGGATCATTCTAGATTTGCTGCATGGCACGGGAAGCGGAAAGAATAACACTTTATGAAGACGCTGTCGACCACCGGCTCACCGCCACCACCCGTGAAAACACGTGAACGCTGTCGTCACTGCTTAGATTAGGAAGCTTGTGCGCACGGAGGGCATTTCCGTCATTTCCGAATCTCCCGTGTGCTTTTCGAAGCCCCGCGAGCTCTTTGTCGCGGTGCCTTATCTTTCGCCAGGCGGACATCAAGCCCCCCGATAAACCCAATTTAAATCCGGCCCTTGACGTTCCCCCTATAAATATCTCCGCTCCAAGGTTTGCCCTTGCTCGAGGCTCGGCTGTTCGTTACGCCGCAAACGGTGGCTAGGGTTTTTCTCCGGCTCTCTTCGCCGCGAGCTCTTCGCTAGGGTTCTGCTGATTTTTTCACGCTCTCTTCCACGAGTGGTTAGGAGATCCAGATCACTTGGTCGCCATGGAAACATCTCGCAAGAGGGGGAGGCTGGAGGCCTCAAATGGAGGCGCCGCTGGACCAAAGCGGCTAAAGGGTAAGTAGAACTTAGGGGTTTTTAGTTCTTGTCCTCTCCATTGATGGTTTCTTGGATCGTGAGGCTTCTCTTGGAGTTGTGATGGATCTAGCTGTAGCCTGTTCGAGCGGTTGGAGTTCCCAGGGTTCAAGATTTTGGATCTAGGAACGCAAGATCGTGAAGATATTTGTTTTATTCGTGCTTGGTGGTGATATGGTTGCTTGATCTCGGGAATTTTTTAGGGTTTGTTGATTTGTTAGAACGGTCGCGTGCAAGCTTATCGAGAGAGCGAATATTTTAGGGTTGTTGGTTGCGTTTGGTCTGATATCGATTGCATTATATTGTGTCTGAGAGTATAAAATCTTGTTGTACTTTAGTTGTTTGATCTAGAACCAAGATCATGATGGTGGTCTGACAGAAGTTTACATGTGTTGCGTAATGATGATTTATTTTCATCGAACACTATATTGATTTTTTAAGAGTTTTTGCTGATTTTTTAGAGTTTTTGCTTCCCCCCTTCCTTTTAACTTCATGACAAGAATACAAAACGTTTATGTGAAAATTATGGTTTGCGATCTATGATTGATTATTGATGGAAGAATGTGTTTCGGAGTTTTAAATCCTCTTTTTAAGGAAGGTATTGTGTTTACTAATAAATTTTTTGCTTGAGCTGTGCCCTCTGCGCTTTCTTTGCTGTCGACAGTTGTCTTAGGCCTGACAAAAAAACTTGGATGAAATTGTGAAATGGTTTAAAACGGAGTCATCTCACTGGTTTCTAATTTTTGCCTGGAAAAAAAAAAATCCACGTAAAGGGTACTTTAATCTGCATCTTTTCCATTTGAAGCCACTCAAAATAACAATTTTATTTTATTTTTATCGTTTTAATAGAGGGTCTTCATAATGTCCTGTGATGTTTAACTGGCTTTTGTTGCCGGTGCAGTTTTCTACAAAGCACATTGCTTTACGGATGCATTGTTAATGTTTTGTTTCTAAACTTTTGTATTCTTTGGAAAATTATATGCAACAGAATGGGTTAAGTTGTGTTTTTTTGTTCTTAATGATGATGCTGGAGGCATCATGAAGTGTTGCTTTTAAATTGTGGTCATATTTTAGAGACCACTACTTTTTTTCTTGGAAGATGGTTGTAATTGCACCACTTTTTTGTAAAAAATTCCTGGTGTTTTGTTAATCTTCACGTTATTGGAATGGTTTTAATATGCTTAATATGTACTTGAACAATGAAGGTTAGTAAATTAACAGGATTGTAACTGAGAACACAAAATTAATGTCATGTAACAGAAATGGAGTCGTTCCAACATGGTCTAGGAAGCAAATCGAAGCCTTGCACCAAGTTTTTCAGGTTCTAATCTTAACTTATCTAAAATCAACATCATAATAGCAACCTTTATTTTTTCCTGCAATTTCATATATAATTGGAAGAAGTGTTTTTCCTAAAGTAGTATTTTTAATGCTAATGAATCAGGCATTTAAGATTGTGATACAGGTTCTTGTGATCTAATCAAGTTAACAACATTGAACAGAGTAAATTGTGAAGCCACGAGTGCTTTGGGCTATCAAAATTGCACATGCAACTTCATGGCAATTATGATATGAAATAAATATGCTAAATAATGGCTATATATATATATGTATATATATATATATATATGCATGCTGTATGATTCTCTATTTGCCTATTTGTTTTTGCTAGTCATGTTGATGTTTAATAAATAACTGATATTTGGATTAAATGATATCTTGCCTTTGTTGAAATTAGTATTGCATTGTAACATGAACATTGAACTATTTTGTATGTCTGTCCTGAGCTGAGTTGATATTGATATGCTTTGTGGTTGGACTAAATAAAATTATTCTGACAAGGAACTTGTCTAAAATCAATAATATTTTTTAAGTAAAACAACTTTGTAGTTATGCTTGTTTGGAAGTGTAGAAATATAGAAATGCAATAGGGACAATTTATTTTGGACCTATTGAGTTGTATGCAGGCAAGTGATATAAATAAAAATGCTTGTTCTAGAACTGGAAATTCTATTGTCTTGAACTGTTGGTCATGCTTAAGGATTTTTTTTTTTTCCTGAACGGTTATTATAGTGTTGAATTCTGAAAGTTGAGTTTAATGTTCATATGTTAAACATATGGATGGTGATAAATTGAGGCATGGTTCTCGCGGGACTTTTTGGTACAATTTATGACAATGCAGATCCTTAGAATTGTGATGTCAAGGACTTAACTAGTTTGTTTCGAAGGAACTATCAGAGTAAAATTGGTGATATCTTCAAAAAATGTGGTAAATTTAAGTGGAAGTGCTTAGAAGTGCTGGGATATGTTGCCAATATGATGAATTTGATTGAACTGAAAGTTGTCAAGTATGGTTGAAATATGATGCAACGTTGTTTTACCTGTGCTTGGTTGTTGATGGGAAGTGTGGATTCATGGGCTTGGATTCGGGTCTTGACCTTCGACTTGTCTTGCAGTTAGGCTTGGTTTTTGTCTTGTCTGAGTGGTGCCCAAAGGCTTTCTGTATTAAATATATATAAAAAAATTTTGTTTTGACCTATAGAATACAGACATCTCCCAATAGTTTTTACAATGTGGTGGAAGACAGCTGTTTACCTGGTATGATCATATATTATTTTTTTTTCCCTTCTTTCATGTAATCTTCTGCTCTCATCGTTGTTTCTGTGGCTCCCTTGGCGTTAATGGTGTTCAAGGCTGCTATAATATGTGCAACTGATGTGTTAAACACCTAGCATGCTGTTAAACACCTAGCATGCTGAGATTGGGTTAGGAAGTCTGTATTTATTACATATGGACTACCTCCAAATTGTTCTTTGGTATATAACCATGTCTTGATCACCAAAGGTTCTAAACATCTGAGCTGTTGAATTCAGATTTATAGCTTGTATTCATGTTCTCTGCATGTGCAATGTACTTTGCTAAGTAATGGAATCTGCCCCCTAATGTGAACTAGCATTTTAATTGTTTAGCTAAATGATGGCAACGGTAATGAACTTAAAATTTGGGGAGGGAAATTGAATGATTGGGAAGGCTGGGGTGTGCAACATTTTAAGTTAATTTGACTGAATGTGGTCCACTTGCTTAGATGATGCAGAACTAGCATGCTGTGATTGGTCTGGTGGATTTATTCTTTCTGCATTTAGCTACTGCTAATTGATCTTAGTGGTAAATGACCATGTTTTGAGTATGGAATGTTGTCATTTGGTTTGTCGTAGGAATTATGGTATTCTTAACCAAACTAAAAGATGTTTTGATTGTTGAAAGATGTGTCTTAACTATCCGGAGTAATCTACCAATGGTATGAACTAGCATTTTGTTAGATTGAGCAAATACAGATGGACAATAAACTTAGAGACTGGGAAGTTTAGGAGCAGACAATCCCTTGAATGAAATAAGGAGCCCTATCTATGTTCAACCAACTTCTTGTGTGGTTCAATTGTATATATGTGAAGTACAATATAACATGCCCTCCAAAAGGAATAGTAATTCTGACGGAAAAATGCAGTGTATGTTCCAAGTAATGAATTTGTTTCTATCAATACATATAATTCTTTCGCCTCCTGGTGTTTTTATCAAAAGAGCATTACAGAAAAATTCACTCTGGTTCTTGTGTGTAGCCAAATGCTCTACGTTATTATCTTGTTGGTTTGCTATGCAAACATATGTGCATGTGCTTCTGCACAAATGCCTAATCTGATAAACTTCAGTTTGAAATTTGATAGAAAAAAAATCATCATCTTTTAGAAATTCAAGTGATAAAATTGCTTTTATTTGTTAGTTAATCCATGAATAGAAGGTGGTATTTGGCAAAAAGAAATATGATTTCTGATCGTATCATGGGACTTGAGTAATAAAAAGGCTGCTTGAATGATATGCTTAGAATATTGGTAGAACAAAAGCATCGCTGTCAATGATGAATGTCATTGTATTGAAATGGCTGACATTGTGGGATATCTCAAAGACTGAATATTGTATGAAGTGCTCTAGTGGTGATTAACCTTGTGAACATTCTTCACTAATATTTGATTTCATAATTAAAGATAAATTTCTTTATAATGAGTCATGGAAAGTTCGTTTTATAAAATTTTCATTTAGTGCTTTGCCTTAGACCTGAGTTGTCAAGGACTACTACTTGGATTAGAAATGGTGTTTTCAATGTGCCGCATAGTGTGAACACAGTGCCCATTCCTTGCTTTGGTGAGCGTGAGAGGATAACCTGTTTCAGGGTCTAGTGTATTTCAGTTCAGTTACATCTTTCCAGTCTTTGTGAAAGTGTCACGGTCCGGAAGTATCAATACTTTGATGTGCTGGTCAGATCCAATCGACTGTGATGTATCTGTCTGATTATCTTGGGGATAATTGATGCGATCATAGCTGCAGGCACAAAGTGTGTTTCTGTTATTTTATTTTTCAAAAATAAATTCTTTTATTGAGTATTACATTGGGCAATGATGTGTTGCGGAAGACTTAGATTTGGGGTGCTTTCATTTTAGGCTGTGCCAGTAATGGTTTGCACGTTTTGTATCATGTGCCTCTTTATTTTTCCCCATTTTCAGTGCTAAACTATCATGTGATGATGTTTTTAATGAATTTTTATTGTGAGGGTTTTCTTTTTTTCCCTGCGCTTGCATTATAAACACTAATTCATTTTATGCAGATCTTTTACTCAATCATTAAGGGTTGTCTCCATTTCTTTCAAAAATATAGTTTTGCTCTATTCATGGCTGATTTTGTGTAAGTGTGGTTTATCTTTTCATTTATTCCTTATGTTAGTCGTGTCTAGGAGGGGGTGACATTATTTCCTGTACATGGCACAGTATGGTCATAATTTGACAGATGGATCTGTTAATGGATGCTTTATTAGATTAGCACATCATTTTTTTTAAATTGGTTGTATCCATGTTGCAAGCTTATTATATAACTGATTATTTGAGCAACTTTTACGATGCAGCACTGCTGGTTGCCCTTTTGGTGAGGGTTGTCATTTCCTGCACTATGTTCCTGGTGGCATCCAGGCAGTGGCACAGATGACAAATCTATGCAATCCGGCTGTCCCTCCTTCGGCAAGAAACACCATGGTGCCTCCTGCCTTTACCGATGGCCCTCCTGGACCTGCTGTCAAGACCCGGCTATGCAACAAATACAACACTGCAGAGGGATGCAAATTTGGGGAGAAATGCCACTTTGCCCACGGGGAAAGGGAACTTGGCAAGCCCATTATACCATCCCAGGATGGCCCTATTGCACCTCCGACTGGGGGAAGACTGGGAGGCCGCCTGGAACCCCCTCCACCTGCCGGCTTGCCAGCTGCGGCAAGCTTTGGTGCCTCGGCTACTGCCAAGATCAGTGTTGATGCTTCTCTTGCAGGTGCCATCATTGGGAAGGGTGGTGTGAATACCAAGCAGATTTGCCGAATCACAGGGGTCAGGCTGGCCATTCGAGATCATGAGTCTGACCCCAACTTGAGGAACATTGAACTGGAGGGCACTTTTGACCAGATAAAAAATGCGAGTGCTATGGTTAGGGAATTGATCGTCAATATTAGCTCAACCATCTCTCTGCCGGCGAAGAACCCAACTGTGGTGGCACCTCATGGCTCCGGTAACAACTTCAAGACCAAGTTGTGCGAGAACTTTGCTAAGGGTTCATGCACTTTTGGCGAGCGGTGCCACTTTGCTCATGGGGCAAGTGAGCTGCGCAGAGCTGCTGCATGAGATATTGCTGCTGTGCCAGCTGTTTACCGATAGGGTTCGCTTTTCTTCTTGTTTGCGGCGGGAACCGGATTTAGCGGCTTTTGTAATGATGGAAGAAATTTATGTTGAATGACCATTTCAGCGATCTGAAGTCTCTTTCATTTAGTATGGATGTGCTAAGATGTTTAGTTTCCTAAGGCAAAAATGCTTGGACCATTGATCTTTTTAAATCTGGTATTCTTTGCCATTGTAAGTGATTGTTCGGCAGTGTTTGACCTATTCATTGGTTTGGCTATTTGTTATTTTGTATGTGAGAGCCGCTCTCCAAGTGGTACCTGTTGTATTCTTTGCGTTTCGGCAGGATGGCTTCCGGTATTGTTGTGTCGTCCCCCTGCTTTATATACCAAGGTTGCTACTTGCCGACGGCGAATGCGCAAGTTTTGGATGATTTAAGAGGCCTCGCGTGGATGCACAATGCCGTTGTACTTGTTTATTATTTGTTTTATAGGTATCGCGTTTATGTTTGCGTTATCTCTTGGGCTGGAGCATGTTCTCCATTTTTATGCATTGAGGGTAAAATGGAACCATATGAACATCATCGTCCGATAGATATCAAAGCGGGATAGGGTAAGCAAGTGTCTCAGCTTCTCAGGATTAATATGTTTCATAAGAAAACAAAAGGATGTGCTGATGCACCGTGATTCACGCCTGGTGGGGTTGAGAGTTGATGGTCCTTTCTCGACATCAACCAGTGCATACCACCGCACGAAAACTGAGAAGTCTCATGGTTGATCGGATCATAGGACTGAAAGCACGAAAACTGAGAAGTCTCATGGTTGATCGGATCATAGGACTGAAAGTGACTATGTTCAACAGTATCTTAAAACCGCAGACCGAGTAACAGTAATGCACCTGCCTTCAGAGCCCCTGGATCTGAAATTTAAACCACTTAAATTTCTTATTAACATTATTTTCCCAGCACCATAGGTAAGCTTCTTCTATTCCTGCTTTCAGGCAACCACATTTTAATATTCAAATCATTATGGTGGCAATAGATCTACTTAACGAGAGAATGTTAATAAGTTATAAAAGAAATGAGAAGGCATTTCATGACTAATTAAAATGCCGCCCATAGGATTTTTTGATGTGAAACCGTTAAGTTGACACAGCAGATATTCTTTTGGCAATCATTAGGACAAGGGGCTCGGAAATATTGTTTTGGCAATCACTGGGGCAAGGATTCATGGATACAGTCGACAAGATGTGTTAGTCACACCTTTGCCATTCTCCATCGTTGGTCCTCTTGAATTCCCGTGGTTTCCTTCCTACAAATGTTTGTCTCCAATCTGGATACTGGATCAAGTAGCTCCATACCCTGCATTCAAATGGATAGGGCTGTGAACTGATAATTCAAAAGCAGAAAGAGACACTGAAGCTGGAACTAAGTCTCCTCGCTAATTTTAAAAAGAAAAAAGAAGGCCAAAATAACTAAAATAGGCAGATAACATGAGTCTCCAAATATCCGTGTCCTTAATTAAACACACGAACATAAAGAGCAAATCTTAAACACGCACCCCCACCCCCCTCCTTTTGCATTCATGCATGCATGGGTGTGTGGGGTTGGGCATGGGGGGCGTGGTTGGGTGGTTGAGTGGATGTGTTTCTTTTTATTTTGGGGTGGGGGGGGGGGGGGGGGGCGGGGCGGAGGGAGGGGATTCAGGTTGTCAAATCAATTTGTTATTGGTGATTGTTCAGGTCCAAGTATTCTAGATGGGAAAACATTGTGGACCATTCATCCATTTCAATGATAAAGTGGTGCAATGTTAACCATCATACAAGGCAAAATCCTATTTCTACAGGAAGGTCTACATAGAAATGGTTTTATTATGATCTTCAGTGGTATATGTTTGTGTTATATGCATTATATGTTGTATATGCAATTTCCCGTTATTTGCATTAGCCCTACCTCAATGCGTCAAAATACAAAGTTACCCAAATCTTATCCGGGTAACGCTGGTACAAACAAGCCATATAGGAACATACAGACCAGCTTGCTATTTCATTTACTCTCTACAAAGATCAAGCGATGCTGAAGCAGTGTGATAAACAAAAGACCTAAAGGATACATTCAGGAAAATGTTAAAGCAGTAGCTAAAACATGGTTGTGCTAAATCAAGGTTTCAATTCAAATGGAGTGTCATCAGAATTCCAACTTTTTGCCAGTATGATTCCTTAAGACTTGGAATGTAAAGCTAGCAGTACATCACATTGCAAATGCTGCTGTTATTTGTGATTCTATTGGCTTAATATTCTACCTTGGTATTGTAGCCTTTTCAAAATGTTTCTCATTTTCTGGAACATGCTTTTATTGCTTCTGACACCCTCCTTAATCAGGCATTTTCCAGGTCTATGGTCACATTTGAAGACTAAACTTTGTTTAACTTATACTCTTCATTGTTTAGCTATTTTAAGCAAGCATATATCATGTATTTTTTCTTAAGAAAGTGAATCTCAAACAAAAATGTGATCTTTTGCAATTCACAGAACACAAAATAAGTTGCATGCTTCCTAGACACCTTTTAAATATTTCAAATAGCCTTTTTCTTTCCTTGTTTTCTTTTCTAAATCTGCTCCTGCACTGGAATCCATAGACTACAAAATAGATAATTAGGGCTCTTTCTAAACAACCAGTAAACAGACAGTATACTGTCCTTCTTCCCCAACACCACATCCAAGATGAGTACATCAACTGGATGGAGAAGATTGGTGAAGAGTAACATGCAACCAAGTTCATATGGCTGTAAAGCTGCAGCTAGTTTATTTTGTATTTTCCTTCCAAGCGTATCATAAATTAACATTACCATCCTTCTCAATTTCTTTAAAGGGACAATAATAATAATAAAAAAGAGTCAAGGAGAAAATCTTCATTTTTTAGCTATTCACATGGTTTTGGCATATGCCTAAGAGATGCTGACATTGCAAGGAACACATTAATGGTATACATAGTCCATAGACTCACTAAAATACAACAATCACAATGAGTGCACAATAAAAACAAACATAATCACTTCTTTTGAGGAAACAATCTTTTGAAGGTATATTTTATGATACGTCACTGGTCTAAACTAATATATCTCAGTTGTCAAAGATAGAAACGTAGAGCATCATACCTGCAAGTTGCTAATTTGGAACTCAACTAATGAAGAAGACGGAGAAGAAGAAGAAGAAGAAGAAGATCACAATAAGTGCACAATAAAAACAAACATAATCACTTCTTTTGAGAAAACAATCTTTTTAAGGTATATTTTATGATATGTCACTGGTCTAAACTAATATATCTCAGTTGTCAAAGATGGAAATGTAGAGCATCATACCTGCAAGTTGCTAATTTGGAACTCAACTAATGCAAAAAGAAGAAGAAGAAGAAAAGAAAGAAAAGCTAACTAGCCAGTCATGTGCAAACCTTCTTTCATTCTCAACAAAATCAGGACCCTCCGCCAAAGGGGAGGTAGAGCATCTCAAGAGGATTTCAGAATCAGAAAGTTGTTGCAGCGAAAAAGCAATTCGGCCCCAGTGCGAAAACCTGTACGGGCAGAGAGAAAATATCATTTTTTGAATAAAGAGGTAAAATATCATCAGTGAAGGATCAACCAAAAGGTTCAGAACTACCTATGGCACGATTTTTTTTCTTTTTTGATTAAAGACAATTATCCTTATCATGATCCTTCAAACCCTCAGACAATACATAGACATAATTTAATTGTTTTTTTGCATCAAAAACAACTTCAGCCGCACCATGAATGAACTTTGATATATGACATCTACTAAAACATGATATCGCAGTGAAAACCTTATACCACTCATGCAATAAAAGGCTTCATTTCTCAAAAATTAAAACTAGCTTGAAACAAGCAGACATTTGGCAGAAACTATTGAGCAATAATAGACAATCAAAATGACCTCTTGAAACAACTCAAATATTGAGACTTGAGAGATCTTTACTATCATGTTTTATACTGCACATGACATTATTAAGATACATGAATCTTATTGCATGACAAATACCTAAATTTTATGCAATTGTAACAATTACCAATAAAACAAGATGATTACTTAAGGAAATATCAGAACTTGGATGGGATTTTTCTTCCCATACTCAAAATAGAAACCAAGTAAATCATATACCAAGAGCAAGGGGCAATGTGAAATTTGTCATGAAAGGTATCATATGTCTTTAGTAACCTCCCTTCCCAACTAGAATCTTCGGAAGATACAGTCACTCGAATCCTCCTGACAATTTCATCTGGGCATCTTGAACTTCTATCGAAGCTGGCAGGCGTGATTGACCCAGACAAAGTGTTTACCTAAAATAATCAGTAGTGATTGTGTTTGAATGTCAATTCCTTTTTCAAAAAAAGAAAAAAAAAAGAAATGAAATGGAACAAAGACGGTGCTTGTTCAGTGAAATGCTTTGTGGAGGAGAATCTAGAATCATATCCATGTGACATATGGTGCACGACAATGGAAGGAATCTGAACTTTCAATTGATACCAAAATTTGAGACACAAAATCAATTTAGGATAGGTTTTGTAAAGCTGATTTAGTTCTTAGGGGTACAAATTAGGTGTGTATAGATAGCTTACGAGATTAATCTAGGCTGCAAATGACGGTAGCAAAACAATGCAAAATTGATATGTTTTAAAGTTTCTGATTCATAAAATTCTAAAAGAACAGAACCTCCCTGAAGTTATGTCAAAGTTCATACTAGTTGATGTGCAGAGATGGGCATGGACTCACCACAATGCCACTGATAATTGGGCAAGCATTTCCATTTGAATCACTTTTGGTGTTATGCTCAAGAACAAGAAAAGTCTGGAGATGAAAGTTTTCTTGACAATTATGCAAAGCATCAATTATTTTTGAACATAAGCGCATTGAGTAACCGTCCTGTTTCTGATGTCCTTCTGATCCAGGAATATCATTGTCATGCTGCCATCAAGAGTTACAATTGTCTGATTTTAGGAGATCATCCTCTTAAAACAATTTTTTAAAAAAGGACCTAGTCAGGTGATCAGGAGTCAAACTTCATTTGATGCATCATTGAAGGCGCCAACCACATGAACCTGTAATTCAAATGCCCATTGAGTGTTCAGCTCTTGTAATAGTAAAACTTCTCAAGTACATAGAAAAACAGCAATGCAGATAGCCAAACAATAAAAAAGAAAGAAACAAACATCCAAGATAGCTTCCTGATCAGCAACTAATGATAACATCTGGATGAGGCCCTTGTCGACAACCCCTGGAAAATCCATGTGGCAAATGGAAGTCCTGCACATAGTATACATTATATAAAAACCCAACAACATCAGATCAACAATTGTAATACGTAGTATGTAATGTGGAGGAGGACACCCATTCTTACATTCCATTATTCCGGTTGCGAATCACAAGGCCCACGCATGTAGTGGCCTCATCTGTGCCGACTAACTGTCAAAGTAGAAAGACATAAAGATTGTACAGAAATTGAACTCGTGAATAGTCCGAAAAGGCCAAAGAATGTCATTTTACAGTGAGATAATGAAAAAAATGCAATGAAATTAGATCAATGTAAATTGGCTTCCATAAAGAAACCTCAGAATCACAAGTATCCCTGTCCATCAAGTGCTTTCCTTAGGACAAAAGCCAACTTGAAACCAAAAAGAACAATCTAAGAGTTGATTCAGAAAAAGAAGCTACACAAAATGCTAATATCAATACTATCAGAAGTAAAATTGAAGCAATTCAGTGAGATTCGTTTCAGTCCAAAAATCTTAAATCCACGTGCCATCCAGTCAGCAAAGCAAGCCGAAACCGAACCCAAAATTTTAGAAGCAAAATCTCTGACAGGCCGCAAAGAGAGAACATGTGGTTTGACCTAAAGAGAGAGAACATGTACAGGATACCAACTTTCATAACACAGGAAGTACTCGCGAGAAACTCAACCCCACACCCTTGCAATTAAGCAGGCAATGGACCACAACCCAGCTTGAAACCAGTAGATAAAACATTTTTTGATAGGTGATACTAAGAGAAGTTGTCCAAGATTCCGACCTTGATACATTAGGAGGTAAACTAACGAGCGAGTCAGCAAGAACCAACAGAATACCTCGACGAGGGCGGGATCGACGGTCGCGTACTCCCTCTGGAACACGTAAACGTGCTTGACGGGAGGCGACTGATCGGATACGGAGACCTTCCTCTCAGGCGTCGCTTTGAGGCGATTCGAAGCGGAGATCAGAGCCGGGTGATCCAACAAGGAGGCCAAGAGTTCTCTTCCCTATAGAAGAGAGCGTGAGAGAGATGCCAGGTTCCAAAAAAAAAAAGGAAAAAAACGAGCGTGAGAGGAACTCTTCTTCCATGCAGCGATGGATAGGAGAGGAGGGGGATCGATGGAAGAGGAAATACTGTAGTTGTAGTACCCGAGATTGGAACCCGGAGCCGGGGAACGGGAGGCCGTCGACAAAGATCATGGCTTCTCCCTTTCGAGGGGCCTTTCTCCGTCTCCTCCGGCGCCGGAGCCCTAAGGAGACCAAATACGATGGCGTTTACGATCAGGACCGAGGTCGATGAGGAAGTCAGGGGTCTTAAGGAGTCCCGTCACGCGGCTTGGTGGAAGAAGGTGAAGGAGGTGACGTTACCGGGACGACTCGGGACGACTCCTGAGAGTGAGAGGATGCGTCATCGGTACGCCGTACGCGGAAATATCCATGCCACCATCCCCAACGACCGCAAGAGCAAGACCTCATGACGATTTTTTTTTTTTTTTTTTTTTTTAAGGGATGCCTCCACCATTGTTCAAGACATATCGAAGTAACATGATATGTACCTTCTTTTTTTTGACACTTTTTTTTGGATCGCCAATGATGATTTTTTTTTTTTTTTTGGGAACCGATTGCATGATTAACTGAATTATTTTTTTCGTTGCTGAACATTTTAAAAATTAATTTCTGTATTCTTATGCCACGAGAGCTAAATTTGTTCGGCAGCCACCTATCTATTAAAAAAAAAAAAAATACTAAACCGGTAGTTTAGATAGTTGAGAACTTACCTTACTATCAATCATTCATGAATTCGAGACATGCTTTTATGGAAGACTTGATTAAATTAAAAATTTTTCTGATCCATCAAAATTGAAGCGAGAGAGTTCAGAATTTCTTCATTTATCCCTGCTCTACATCAAATTTATCCCTTTACCCCATTTATCCCAGTTCTATCTCAAATTTATTCCTTTTCCTTGTAGGAAAAAAAAAAAAAAAAACTTCGCTTGCTATGCCTTCGTGACTCCATTCGATGCTTTTGGCTCATTAACATTTCTTAAGGTTATTCATAAATAAAAATTTTTCATAAATTTACATTTGCTTATATTGACATTCAAAAATATCTCACGATGCCATGATTGATGCATCATCGATAATAATATTATAAATGATAGTTTATCAAAAAAAATATACATATATTCTAATGATAGACATAAAAATATATTAGCATGTCTAAAACATTATCTTGTAAAAATATTTTATTTATTTATTTTATTATAATTTATGTTGGAAGGCATGCGATTCAAGATAAATTATTTATAATTTTTTAAAAAATATTTTCATTTTACTAAAATAATTAATTATTTATATTAATTTTAAATAAATCTTGAATTAAAAAATAAAAAAAAACTATATAACAATCATCCATCTTTCCAAACGAATATTTTTATTATAATTTTTTGTCACAAAATAAATTAGGCATGGCATGTATCATAGAACTTGTTTATTTAAAATAACATTATCGACCAGGGCAAAGCCACCTTGTATTCCCGTATAAAATTAATCAAAACTTTTTAAATTTATTTTTTATTAAAAAAATATATATAATATTTTTTATATTTATTTGCCATATAAATATGCATGCCAAATATATTTTTTTAAATAAAAGAGAAACAGAAGTTAAATCAATTCAAGATATTTAGATTTTCACATCCTTTTCTTATCGGCAGGTAATCACAGTATCACTAAGATACTGGTTAATGGAATGGGATATAAAAAAAAAATAAAAAGAAAACATGTCTGGTCTTTCATTTAAATTAATTATCATAATTTTTAAAAAATAGTTTTTAAATTTAATTGGGTTATCCGGATCCTTCTTCATTTTAGGTATATTTAAAAAAGTCACGCTTACGTGAATCCAAAAACTGGTCATGGATGCCCCGTTGCTCCATGAAAATAAAATTTAAATATCGTAGCTGCTACGCGTCGATGCAGACAAGTTCCTGCGTGCCCCTCACCGAATCCTATGTCGGCAGCCGAAACAGTTTTCTCACCTATTGGTGAGCGTACTCGATACCATTAACCTACTTTTTTGGCCAGGATACCTTCCACATATCAAAAGAACATCTAAGATCTCACCGGGAGGTAATCGTGCACCAACACGGATCCAAGCCGGCCGACCGAGAGAGCGGAGGGAAGAAGGAACAATTCAGAAGAATCAACGAAAAGGAGAGGATATTAGAGAGCAGGAAGCCAAAGGTAACGTAACCGCATATCTTCGACTTCTTTTCGCTGTCGCCCTTGTTTCCTCTTTCGCCGCTCGATTCCTCCCCCATCGCCCTTCTCCTCAGATCTTAGGGCAATTCCTCGATCCGATCCATTTCTTGAGACTCCTTCCATTTTGACCTTGCATCTAATCGCTGTTCGAGTTCTTGGAATTCTTGGAACTAGAATTGTCCGCATTGACGCGCACCAATCGCAGATATCGCCGGTGTCTGAGGTAATTATCAAGTGTTATCGCCGTGTCAAACCCTAGATCTGAGCGCCATTCTCGTGAACTAATCATGTGTTTTAGGGGTAGATTCTGTAACTTGAACGAGTATTCATGGCGCATGAATTCTTTTATTTCGATGTGTCTTGGAACATTTCGATGTCCAAGCCTCCTTGTCAAGTGCTCCACCTCGAGCATTACTGGCAATCTTATCTCGATGCTCCTTTTGTCGCTTTTTTGGATTGTCTTGCGGAAATGATTAGATAGTTATATTTGATTTCTGGTTCTGTTGTTTGTTGTTTTTTTAGGTTTCCCTTGTTTCTCCAATGGCCAAATGGCTCATCTGTTAACGGTAAGTTATATCTATGCAGGATATCTTCAAGTGGTGGGCATAACCCTTGCTTCATGCTAATTCACAAACCTTTTAGATGGAATGATGTAATACTGAGGATGATGGATCAAATACTAAGCTCAGTACGACTTAATAATTCTCTGTGATGAAGAGAAAGTGACCCACCCGTATGGGCATTCAGTGTTGAGGAGATGTCACTGAAACTGCCTCAGGGGTTCTCCTTCTTTGGAAGCGTTGGTTGGTTTCCTGAGAGGAAGGGTGACTGGGCTGTCAAGAACAAACTTACTCCTTCCTTCAAACTCCAAACAGATAAAGAGATATACAGGCCTGGTGACTCAGTTACTGCAACCATAGAAATTTGTAGTCCGAAAATTTCAAAGGGGTTTACCGGGCCAGAGCATTCAAGGGATGGTATCCCTTCGCTCTTGGTCGATAACCTTACATTTGAAATTAAAGGTATTGAGAAATTGGACACTCAGTGGTTTGCCACACAGAAGCCATTACCTGGATCAAAGCAAAGGAGAGGTAGTTTTCTACTTCCTTCAAATTTATACTAACACTGGCATAATTCAAAAGATTGTTTGGTTAAATTGGTTGATATTCGATAGTATTGGTCATCAGGAGGATCGCATATCCTTGCTTTCTTCTATGCAGATTAAACCAAAGTTTTAAATCCTGTGGGACAGGGATATCTCGGTTTTTTCATGAAACGGGATGTGCCGGCATCCCGCTCCGTCCCAATACTCGGGATAGAGTATGTTCTAAGATGTCTTGATTGGGATGCTGGAATGCTAGCGGGATATCCTATCCCGATGCATGGGATGGTATCCCATTCCTGTGTCCCATGGGACATCCCGTCGGGACCTAAATTCTTGGATTAAACATAAGACTTAAATGGGACACTAGTGATCCCATAATACGTAAAACTTGCACTCATACCATTTCTTTATACATGATTGTGCTTGGAAGAGATTGATAGCTTCACTACTGTATAAGTTGTGGTTCTGTGTGAAAAACTGCAATGCTTATATGACATAGCTTAGCTTATATAGGAATATGCTCATTTGCCATATAATGTGGATAAATGTTGGAAAAGACAAAAACCTTCAATAGATGTTGAACTTGATGGCCCAAATGATATTCAAAGTCATTATTTTTGCCACATGGAATGATAAAGAAGTGGATGAAGACATTTCTGATATATAACTAAACCAAGGTGGATTAGTTTAAGTATATGCTTGCAGAGTGTTGTGCAACCTAGCAAGTAGGGGAGGCACATGGAAATATCACAAGAGATCAGTATGGCAAGTATAACATTCTCATAGAAGGATAAAGAAACGTTGAGGTGCCTATTTGGTAAAATTGGTATGGAAAAGTTTAATTAAAGTAACTTTGAGGAAGTTTTAGGAGTTGAACATCGAAAAAAAAGTGTGGAGAAATGATTGTGATGGCTTATTCATGTGAATGCATAACAACTTTGATATGCATGTAAGGGTGGCAGGGGTAGGGGGAGCTAAGTACACTGAGGAAGCGACATTATATGTTTTTTCCTGTTTATCAAAAGCACTCAGAGGTCAAGTCATTCTTGGATTTTAATCAAGGGATTTTCTGATCATATAATTCATCATTTAAATCATTATTACTTACCTTGGTTGTCAACATTAAAATAATTTGTGAACTATAGCAAATAGATTTATGAAAACCATTTTTTCTAAATTCTGTTAAATTCTGCCTTCTCATTGACATGTTTCACATATATTTCTAAATTGTTAAATTTTGATAATTTATTTAGTATTTTCACTTTTCCTGTTCTGTTATATATTTTTTTGTTTTTTAAATTAATCACACTAATTTCTTCCCTTTCTGAAGTGATCTGGATAAGAATTATGAGGAAGAATTTGAAAATTCATTCAGTGATTGTGGATTTAGCCCTCATAAGTATAGGAATAGATATTAGGATTAGGTTTAATGGGACAAATTCCTAAATGGTAATACTAGACTAATTGGTGAAGGCTTTTTAATTTTGTGACACTTGAATTCCATGCTTTCTGCATTATTTTTATTAGCAGCTTAACTAGTAATATAATTAGTCAAATATTCTAATTTCTTTGACTTGATACCACTTGGTTGGTCCAACATACTGAAATGTGTTTCTCAGTTCACCATCTGTCCTTGTTGAATTGCAGGTGAGCAATTGTTCCTGGATGTTCTGGTACCATCAATGGTATCAAAAGTGATTGTTTCTTCTGGGGTTATCAAAACATGTAAGTTGACTCTCTATTCTAGGTCAGTGTCTATTAATATACTAAGGATTTGATAGAAAAATAGATCTAGTTTGTTTAGCATAGTTTAGAGCCAGAGCAGTTTGTTCATATTCTTCCGTTGTTTATAACTGAAACTACCTACTATTTTAGATGCTCTGAGAAAAAAATGTTTTAATTCAACCTGACACTCCTATGATATTTAGTAACACTAAATTTTCATATAAGTTTTAAGCCATGATATCAGAAAACCATTGTTAGTGCAACAAGCCCATTCCTGTTTTGCTCAAAAAAGTTAAAAGCTCTGTACATTTAAATGATGCTACATTTGTTGTGTTCTGAGTTGCTTTAAAACTATTCCATGTAATTGAACCTAATGGTTGAGAGGCTATGTTGTTGGCAGATGGCTAATATTAAATGTCAATGAAGAGTGTAACTATGACAGATAGATAATTAATGTCACTTAGAAGACTCAAAAGGAGAAAGTTCTGGGCATGATGGATTGATGGAGTTGTTTGACATGTAATTCATCGATAAACATTCTTGTCTATTCAATCACTTTTTTTTGCTGGTCAAGTTGATTGAGAAAAATATTATGGAAGTCAGACATGAAATTCATTTTGCATGTATCTCTGTATTTGATTCACATGCACCTTGTAAGTTGGGTGCCACTGAAAGTTGATTAGATGTCTACAGGAAAGGGAGAGGGGCATGCTGGCATGCCGGAAGTGGGACCAGCAAGACATGTGAAATAGATCACTTATACTTAGATAATGGAAGAGAGGATGAGATCTTTTATGTTCTTGTTATTTTTCTTTGTTTAAATAAACACCTAGTTGTCACAAAAGTTGACTGTTGCATGGCATTTTTCAGGTTCCTGATTAGACATTGTGGTGTGTCTGATTCTGACTAACAAGTATAAGATAGTTTGTTTTGAGTTAGCAATTAGGAGGCTTTTTTTGGATGTCCAATAATTTATAGGCATTATGAAAATTATGTCTAATACTTTTCTCAGCATTCTATGGCTTAAGGCACAATTTTATTCAATATAATACTGGTTTCTATATCTTTCTTTTGTTAAATGTGTTCTTTTTATAAAATATAGTTTCAAACTTTGAGCATAAACAATTTATGCAGATTTAGTACGGGTTGAGCTGCCAAAGATTTTACCACCATCTTACAGGGGTACCAGCATTCGCTATGTATATTATGTTAGAAGTACATTACGTGGACGCTGGCTTGTATTGGAGAATGGCGATCATAATAGGTCCACAAATCATTCAATTCAATTGGTTAGTTTGTCTGTCGTTTAAATATTTCAACAAGGTGTTTATTTGATAATTTTTACTTGAAATTATCTACTGTTGTATATAGTATCCATGCTTTACTTTCTGGAAATGGCATGCTCATATATCAAACATTCATTTTTTTTTTTTTTAAATGTTTTCTATTCTCTTCTCCATCCATATGTAATTATTCTTCTTGGGAAGAGTTAGGGGATCCCCCACCCATTTTCAATATTTATGGAGTTGCTGGTCTTTCTATCATTTTGTGCATGTGTACGTGTTGTCGTGTTTCAGTTTCATGTATTTGTCTCATGTGTTTTGTTTTGTTACAAAAACCAATGGATAATAAAGTCTCTCCATTGGGATTCACTGTATGAATTATGAATCAAATTTATGTTTTGCCCCTGTAAACAGAAATGTCCTTTAATAAGTAGGCCATCTGAAAGCCTTCATTGCAAGTTCCATCAATGCCTCTTCTGGATCTTCCCATTTTAGCCATTATAGGAAACCTTCTACCTTGGATTTCCAACCAATGGTATCTCGCACCCTCCACCCTGCTCTGCCCTTCCTTCCTTCCTTCCCCCCATCCTTCTTTTTGGTGCTTCTAATCTATCTAGTGCAAACATTACTAACTGTTGCTAAACATACGTTCTAATCTTAATATCCCTAGCTTACCTCTGGCATATTCAAAAATAGTAAATAGTTAACCACTTTTGACCTCAATTTGTTGTGACACTTGACATTGTACTGACCATGCTGGACATCTTATATAAAGTTAAGGCCAATTGTATCGGTCTAATAAGTTTTGATTGTGAAGTCTGAGTAATCAACCCATATTGGACTTATTTAGTAACATGGCCATTGAGGTACATTCAGTTCACATGATCCATTATTCAGTTAAAACTTGAAGAGGGTTTAGTGGAGAACTAATCTATTATGGACTGCATACACCCTAAACAAAGTAAATTATCAATTAGGATGTAATCACCTCGAGGTTGAATTTCTTCTTGCGAGGGGTCAATAGTGCAGAAGGAGGTTGCATTGCCACTAGAGCATCACCTTATCATGGTTGAAGAGCGAGGATTTTGAAATCATATGTATCTGAGTATGTTAGTGCATGTAGCACTTACACTTGCAGGACTAAATGATATACCTTGTGAAAGAATAGTCTATAGATATGCTAACCATTATAAGATAGGTGTATTTCTTCCTACCATTGTGATCAAGATAGCTTTCTGAAGATCAATTATGTTTTGAACTCTAAAAGTACATGTATAGTTGTTAGAAAAAAAATGTACCATGAATTCTATCAGATGTGTTCTTGCTACTAAAATAAACTTTGCTGCAGAGTGAATAACCCCACCCGGCCACTCCCAAACCCTTGTCTTATTAGGAATTTGAGATTGCTTTATAAGTACCCATAGACATATTTTGATCTCTAGAAATTGTAGTATAGTTATTGGAAAACATGATTTAGTATTAATTTTCTCATATGTGCATTATTGCTACTAAAAGAAACTTTGAAACACAAAACAAGAAGTTTGAAATCTAATGTGAAAGAACATTATTAAGTAAACTGATTTTGAAATATTCTTAGTATGGGTACTGTTTTTTCCTTGAAACATAGAAACAACCTCTCCACATGTGGGGGTAAGCCTGCATCTAGTTGATCCTCTGCAAACCCCACAGCGGCAGGAGCCTCATGCATCGGGATGCCATTTTTGTTATTCTGATTGCTTTGTCATATCTTATGTTGGTATTTGACACTATGATATGGAGGATAAGCAATTGTTACTAGGTGGACGTGTGCTCCTGTATATGTAGACAACATGTATTTTGCTAGTGCGTCCCTCACTGTACATCCCCTATTCTACTTGGTGCTGCACATGCCTTGTAGATGGGATTATCGCAATTTCTTGGGTCAGTACAAGAAGTGTCAACACATTTTCCAGCAGAATCGTTATCTGACTTGCTAGATCTGTTTGGTTGATCCCATCTTCCTATCTTTAGGTAATGATTAAATAAGCCCTTTAAAATGTTCAACCCCTTGACCAGTATAGTACACTAATTTACTCCAATTTTCTTTAAGAGCAAAGACCTATCTGTAAGTGATAAACTGATAAACCCTTTCCCAAGTGTCAATCTTTGTTCAGTGTCATATGCAATTGAATTTCTGCTAATCTGAACTAGAAGCATGGCCTTTTCTCTAAGCTTTAAACAGTATCAGGTCTTCAAATGGTTCTACTTCTACCAAGGGGGAAAAATATCTGGAGGAATTGTTTGTGGCAGGTGAAGTTATCATTAATTTTAGACTGGTGGGAGAATTCCATCAGTTGATCTTTAGTATTTAATTGTTGCAACTCAACATATTTTATTTATCTTGCTAGCGGGCAATGTTTTTTAAATGTTTTTGTCGTTAAGTGTGCATCTGTGTTTCTTCCCCCGAAAATGGTGCCACCTTAAAGTATATGGTGGTCTTTTTCTTTGTTCATTATGGTGTAATTATGCTTAACTTCATTTCTGCAGGAAGCTCGAGCTCCTTTGCAAATATGGGTTTCACAAAAGTGCAACAACTTGCTGAATGAAGGTCAGGGTATATACTGATTTTGGATGTATGTACTTGAAGTGCTTTTGTTATGCAATAATTATTTTATGCGTTGTTACCAAATAAGCATGAAACCTGCCGGACAATTGGTTTTTGGCTTTATGAATCTAGTACCTCGTATGGTATCTTACATTGATGAAGAGAGGACTAGGACATAGAATCCCTTCTCATCTTTGGAGTTTTCTATACTTGCTGTGAGAACCAAAAGCCTTTCCTTGACTTGCAAATTAGCTAGCTATACAAGGCCTTTTTCGCCCTTTTCTAGTACCATACATTCTACTTGTTCTGGTATTTTTTGTAACTTTAATACCATGCCATTGGAAGAGAGTCATTTTATTGTGAGTTGTTACTTTTGTCCTATTAGTCATTATGTCAGTAAGAGAGCCCTTTAATTATGGAAGGTGGTGCTCAAATATTGTGGGGGTGTCTCCTATTCCATTCTTTGTTATTGTTTATTGCTATCATTATTGTTGTTTGCATAGAATGATAGTTGCATAAAATAAGAATTCCATTTTTCCTACCTTGTGGTATAAGGTCAAAATTTTGGGTTCAGTACACCTAGTCCTGCAGCATGCCTGTATTTGCTAGTGTACATTTGATTAGTGATGTTTCTTTATCGAAATGGAAAGCTGCTTAAAAGATTTATAAAGGTAGGGAGAACTTTTAACCCCCACTTTTAGCATGTTTGATTCTTTTGAATTTATGTCTTTGGGTTTTATAACAACACGTCAAATATAGTTTATTGTTTCTTATAAGCATCAGCATGAAGATAAATACTACAGTATAATAATACATTAATAACTTTGAAACACTAGACAACAAAGATTATGTTAAATCTGATTTATCAGAAGTGGATTTTTTGACATATTAGGATGAAATATATGTCTAGTGTGTTGCTACCTATCCCTTTGTATCTTTGGATGCTGCATAACTTTTAGATTAATATTCTATGTTATGGAGTTGTTCTAAGCCTACTAGGTCAATAAATATGCCTAGAAAGATATGGTTGATTTGTGTCATTTGGTGAGGTCATGGCGGATTCCATGTATGGGGAGTGCCCATTATAGTTTGGAAAGTACATTAAATGTTCAAATTGATGCATTTGATTATAATAAGAATACAATTTCTAGTGCTATCACCTTGTCCTTGCTTACCAAAATGTCAATACAATGACAACAAAAAATAATGAATTATGTTTGACAAATTTTCAGGAAGTTTACCTGTTGCAGCTGATCAATTGGATATTTACTGGAGAGAAAAAGATGCAGATTCTGAATGGGTAGGTTCGAGAAGGTTTCATGTCATAGTCCATTATTTTTTCCCTCTTTTTAAGGCTTACTTTCTCTGTTTTTGAATTAAGTTCTAAGTCTGAAAGTGCTTCTGTAAAAGAAAGTTTTGATTTTGTGTGGTCAAGTTATTGAAAAATCATTTAATTTTAGTATGTTGAAAATTCTCTCATGGTTTTGCAACCAAACCTCCCAAAAAGTTCAACTTTGAAATCTCATAGTTTCCTTCTTAAAAAATTTATAGAAAATGATTTTGAAATAAAGATTTTGAAACATTGCTGTTTTATTTCTTTGTTGCCTAGTTTTTCTTGTATGGGTGGCATGGACAAGGTTTCTGTATTTTTTCCCACCCGTTCATTATTGTGATACTTTAAAGTTTCGAGGAAGCCAAATGCATCCTTTTTTTTCTCTTTTTTTGTGAACAGTTGAAGTGTTTTAAAATTAACAGCTGCTACTTACACATTGTTTGCATGGATGCAACCACAAACACAGAAACACAAACACATAAAGAAATAGAGGTGCTCTGAGATCTTTGATACCTTCTTTGCTCAGCATGAAAGTCAATTTACTGATATAAGCTGTTTATTTTGAAGAATTTGGTGATTGAAACATAAGCTCTGGTATAGTAGATTCTTCTCTGAACCTATACCATGATTGTCTCAGAGAGAATATCCTTTATTCCTGTCTGTTCCAGAATCATTTGTTTGTAAATTAGTTAACACGTACAGAATCCATGTCATGTAGTTCATGTATCAATAAAATCAGTCATATAAAACATCATTCTACTGTAAATTGAAGACTCAATTTCAGCTCTGTATTTGTATTAATGCATGTAAATCTCTTGGCAGGTTCGTGCAAATGAGAATTTAGATAGATTCGAAGAAGGATATGACAGTTCAAGAGATGAAGTGTCGTCTGTTTCTTCCTATGACCCTACCAAAGGAAATGCTGACCTAACCCTTAGAAGTTCTCTATCCTTGCAGTCAATTGCATCAAGGTTTTCTAACAGTGAACTCCAGTATTCTCACGGGGTGCGCTCGGGTTTCCCTTCATATAATCTGCTTCCTCAACTGTCCGTGGCAGAGGTCATAGATGATCCTGGTGGAGGTAAGCATTTTCCTAAGGAAGAGAGGAAACATACATGTCCGTGTAAAAGAGACCCATTATACAATGTGTGCTTCACCGGTACCTCTAATGCATGGACCTACTAGCATTTGACTTGGGGCTTGCACCAAGGAGTTATGTGGTTCACATGGAATGTGGATGGATTTTGTCTAGACTCACTTGTTTACTAATTTTTGATCATTTTGGTATATTTGCTATATATTGTCATACTAGTCGTGTGACTTTTTTCCAATTATTTTTATGCAAGAATATCTTATTCCAACAATGCCTTATCTCAGGATTTGTGTCACCACAAAAGAAGCTTGATAATTCATCATCTGCTCCCTCTCCAAGTCAGCAAAGAAACTCTCAAGATTTTTATTTCTCTAAAGATGATATTGGATCACCTCATGCATCTAAAGCTGTTGAATCTATAGCATGTAAGTCACCCTACTATCTTTGTGTAACATTGCCTGTGTTAACACCTTTGCATCATGGTACAGTAAAGCTAATCTGGAGCAAACATTTTCTGCAGCAGAAGGCTTCATTCGAGGAAGATCTTACAATATCAGGATAGATGACCAAATTTTGCTCCGGTTCTCCCCAAGGAACTCTGACTCAACTTATTATTTTGGAGATATGGTACAAGTTTGTTATTCATACTTCCATTAAATGTCACACTTTTAAGCAAAGTATGCTATAGCGTACCAAACTGGATGGTACGGGATGTACCATACCATACCGGTTGGGTATCTATACCCATATATGGTACAGGAGGCATATTGATACTTGGTATGCTAAGCCAGCCCCGTACTAACATAGTAATAGAGTATTACCATTACGGGGCCCGGTATCGTGATGGCATACCTTATTTCTAAGAGCTGAATTGTGAATGAATTATTTATTTTGAAAACAGATAGGTGGCACTCTTACTTTTTTTCATGGAGAAGGGGCTAGAAGATGCCTTGAGGTACAAGCATTGTGTCTTTATTCAGTTTATTGACTCCATACCCTTCATGAAAGTTCATGTCCAAATCTTGTTGATGTTTCCAGGTCTCAATAACCTTGGAGACTTCAGAAACAATTGACCAGCATTTTGTCCATCCTTCAAGAAGGAGTTCTCCTATAATCAGAAGGGTAATTAGGCTGTTAATCAAATATTGCGGCAATTTCTTAAATCTTTTCTGCTGGATTTTAATTTGATTCATCTTATTTTGTGGAGAAATAATTAGTTAAGAACTTTTAAGCTTGCCTTTTGTTACACGGAAATAGCTTAATCATTTTTTCCTTGTGCGTTTGTATTACAGATACAAAGCGAGCATCATGAGGTAGTTGCGGATTTGGTTCAGACAAGCTTTCTTTTATCAATTCCTATCGATGGGCCCATGTCCTTCTCCACCCCAAAAGTTTCAGTGCGATGGTCACTATGCTTTGAATTTTTCACCACTCCAAAGGATATGGACTTGACTAGGTATTGCTACAGTAGTAGAACATTCTGTGTGCGCTATCATTCGCAAGTGCTCACTAGATGTCTCTCTCTTTAAAATTCTTTTGATTGCTATCTGTTGAATATAGTAATAGTTTCCTTCCATGGATGCTGGTATGACTCGGCACTGCAGGTAGTTCTTTTTCCTGGCCAATTGGTCATGCAGTGATATACATTTCACTGCATGTCTCTCTTTTGCCAAAATTTGCCTTGCCCGGAATTTAGCACCAGGTTCAGACGGTTGACATCGGGCTGACAACTGGGCATAATATCCACTCAATTCTTTTATGGAGCCATCTCCATGTAGAGTGGTGTTCTATAGCAGACCCTATGTTTGATTTGTAAAGGACTGGAAGACTATAATGAATAAGTTAAAACTTAAAACCACTCTAACAACTAGCTAGTAAAGTTAATATCTTCTATATCTTTTCATTCAAAGGTAAGTAGGGAGTGAATCAGTATTCAATAGGTCAAACAAAATTTATCTCCTACCTTATATTTCTTTCTGTTTTTGTTTCTAAAGTTATTCTCAAGGCATACATTAAGTCACAGCAGTGTCAGATATCTTATTACCAATTCTTTTTGGCCAATATATTTTCTGTGACTTTTTTTGCCTTTTGACCGTGCATGCACCTCTTCATGATACTTCCCAATGTCTGCTTGTGTGTGCTAGTAGTTATAAACAACACCAACATAGCATATAGCAATTACTTTTTCAATTTCTTTTATTGAATGTTGGTCTAATTTGTTTAAGTGGCAGGTATGAACATCCTCTCCTTATTGAGCAAAGAGAAAAAGGGGATTGGGTACTTCCTTTATCTGTATGTGCACCTCCTCTACGAGCACAAGCTGTGCAAACCAGAAATGAGAAGCCCTTGTCTCTTGGAAATTTTTTTCGCACTTGAAGGTTAGCAAAGAGTTAAAGCGGCATACCATTTTCAGGATTCCTTTTTTTCTTTAAAAAAGAGGGTTTTTCTTGCTTGTTTTGCATCCATGACTTGCCACTTGGGGTCTGTGTGAAGGTTAGCAAAAAGTTACACCGGCATGCCATTTTCAGGACTCCTTTTTTTTTTCTTTAAAAAAGAGGGTTTTTCTTGCTTGTTTTGCATCCATGACTTGCCACTTGGGGTTTGTGTGAAGGTTAGCAAAAAGTTAAACCGGCATGCCATTTTCAGGACTCCTTTTTTTTTTTCTTTAAAAAAGAGGGTTTTTCTTGCTTGTTTTGCATCCATGACTTGCCACTTGGGGTTTCATGTGAAATTGATGTTATAAAGGCCGTAAACTGGTAGTAAAACATAGACAGGTACTAAAGGAATGTCCTAGTGCAGACTACTATAAATTGAAAATTCTTTAAGAAAATTAATGTGGGGGATCACATCTGAGATACACAAGAAACTACTGCTAAAGTACATTATCTTCCTCATCCTTCTAATAATATCTTTTAGTGGCGGCAGTCTTCCAGGCAGTGGAATATTCTTCTTCAACTGGGTTTTTCCTTGGGAAACGCTATGGTTGCATTGGAAATGTCCACCTATAGCATTTGCAGTATATGATTTAGAAAGGTACATAAGATCTAGAAGAATATGCACCAAAGCTTGAATTTGTAACATTTTGTGACTACACAATGAATATTTATTTACATTCAAAGAAGAAATGGAATATATTGCTCTACATTATTTGAATAACAAAAAAAGAAAAATAGAGAGAAATCGTGTTTAGATTAGAATAATAGAATAACCAAATGTGTCTTTGGATGTTACTTTGTTGCATAGGACATATCACTTCATCCACTTGGGCATTGAATGTTATGGCTGCTCCAGTGATCACTTGTGCAGATTTAAGAATTTCTTCCAGTTTAATTTTGGTTCGTTTGAGATACTCATTTGGCATGATTATTTGGAAATTGGCTCTGATCATTATTTAAATTATTTACATATTGCTGTGTACATTTGATGAATGACATATTAACAAGAAAAATAAATATAAATGGGAAGAAGTCACGTGATCTTGGCCAATGTATCTAGAAATCATGCCACATGATGTCTAACTTGTAGGTTTCTGGAACAAGCTGGATCCCTCTCATGTCCCTTTCTTTCAACGTTTGACTCGGATCCTTCGCACCTTGATCCATCTTAATCAAGTAAGTCTGGAAACCATTTTTCATTTAACTAACTTAAGAACCGTAATACGTTCGATGTGATAAGGGGAAGGAAAGGCGTAAAACTACCATTGACTACTGCAATTTTTCATATAAGCAACCCATTGGTATCACGACCTAACAAATGATACTGGGAAAAAATACTTCCAGGCCACTGTCTTTCTTTTAAACAAACACTGCAAAATGTTGATTGGCTATTATCATAACAAATAACTCTATATATGTTTGTTAAGAAGCAATCTTCTTTTATATAATGTTATCGTCCTTGATCTTACGCAGCATATGACGTGAGAAGTTGTGTTTGTATTTTCTTCTTCAGCATATTTTATTGAAATATTGTGGATTGCCAACCAGATACTTGAATGCTGAAACCTGGTGGTCATGTAGGCTTTCGCGTGGTCTCCATTTGTCATTATCGCCATTTGGCCCTGCAGAGCTTCCCTTAAGGGGTGGCGTGCCACCATGATGTACGACCGGCAGTGTCAAGAAAAATTAAACTGGTTGAAAATGAGAGTCTACGGATCACCAAATATGATGAATTTGTTGCCGTTGGATCACTTCTGTTAGCCTTAATTTGTCAAAATAAAATTGTTCTATGCAATTTTACCCAGATTGTGCGTATCGAGCAGTGACGTTATTTTTATTTTTCTCTGAGCACAACGTGGAAACAGTCGGGTTTCTCGTAGTAGCAGAAAGCTGAGCATCAACCAACCGGTGGTCTCGGCTTGTGTGTCTATTTTCCTGTATCGTTTCCTTGGTGGTGTCGGCTTGTGTTTCCATTTTTCTATATCGTACGTTGACGTGTATATAGGTTGACTGATGTGGCTGTTAGCTACGATTGGCCTCCATATCAGACACGACACAGCTGCAGTTTTCGGAGAACAGAACCAGTAGCTGCGTTCATCGCGTTAATTGGCACGGCCGAGTGCAGAAGATAGCGACATGGAGCTGGGATACCTCCTGAATGTCCAATGGCAAAAAAAAACTGGAACACTGTTTTCTTCCTCTTATTTTCCCTTTATTGTGGGACATGTGGATGCGAATGATAAATAAGTAGCTGTGACAGACGATACAGATGACAGGCTAAAATGGCCGAGTTGCAGAAGTCGCCCTATATCCTATCGGTAACCAAAAGATCATTCTAGCTCTTCATCAGCTTTTCCTTCGGGACAGCATCTGCTTCTTGCGGTGATGGAAATAAGCCTTAACATTCTCTCTCTCTCTCTCTCTCTCTCTCAGTGTTTGCGGGGTAAGCCTTTATCTCCGTTCAAAGATTGTTATTTTTCTCTCCAAAACCTTCTTAAAATATCATTTTGTGGTTTTTTTTTTTTTTTTTTTTTTGACCATGAACTTGTTTATAGACACGTTAGCTAGCATTCTTTACCTGTGAAATTAACTTCCCGTAATCCCATCCGATAACTAGCAAAAGTCGTTCTCATCTCACAGATGCATCTGCTGAATCGAGTTGAAGAATGTATACCAGTCAAATTTTTTTAACCCGGTTTCGTATCTTCTAAACTCGCTCTATCCACGGGGTTGTAGAGTGGGGCGAGAGTTCATAATACACAACAAGGTCGGTTTGTTGCTGGCTAGGAAAATATAGATTAATTTTCTTTATCTATTACCGATGTAGGTTATTATTTTAAGTGGAGGCAAACGACAAATCAACCACGATTAGCTTTAATGTCGCTATCAGTTGGGATGAAGAGTTTTCTGTCATCTCATGACATTGCAAACATTCCATACAAATAGTTTCAGTCATGGCTATCCATCTCGCATCCAGTGCATACTTCTTTTTATGAAGATCACAAGCTTTTTAAAGGAGAGGCTAGAAAAAGGAGCATGACATGGATTTCATTCCTTTCTTTCCAACCAAAGAATACCTCTTTACACATAATGGAGAAAAATGATGGTGGAACATCAATCTAATGTCCACTCATGAAAAGTGGACGGTTTCTGACATGATTGCTAAACTAGCTGCAACCATCTATTAAATAACCTAGTTTTCTTTATATATATATTCAAATTTTGATAATCTTTGGTGGGAACTGGTGCATACATGAAGCAAACTTTGAGGAGATGCCTCTCATCAAACGTTCGATACATCTCATGTGATCACAAATAAGATGAGAAATGAAGAATTCAAAATTAACCTCCGAATCTTGCCCACAAACAAATTAAAAAAAAAAAAAAATCTTAAAAACTCTATGACCTTTCCTTGATCAATTGGAGAGGAACCGGAGCCATTTATAATTTGTACAGATGTGCCCGTGTCAAAATTTTGTAATTAGAAAATCTTGCAGGACCATTAAGAGAGGGAGGTGTAAAAATAATTCAAGAGAAATAATGTGCTTGTCAAAAATTTCATCATAAGTCTTTATCTTATATGCGTGTTTATGAACCATGCAAGTGCCCCTACCTGTGGTGCTTGGGGGTGTATGCTATGACATACAGTTGCATTAACCTGTGTTTTGAAAATGATTGAATAAGGACAGCTTACTCTTTTATATAATTAAGAGCTGTTCAAGGTTAATTATGTTGTACTTGGTCAAAAGTATGATATAGGATATCAATAAAAAACAGAAATATCATTCTCATTAAATGCGCAATTCAAGTAATCCCTATATATTTAGTCAAAACATCAAAATAAAATATTGGCTTTTGGTGAGAAACATTTTAACCTTAAAATTTTAAAATTTTTAAACTAGATCCCTAAACTTATTATTTGTTGCAATATGGTTGAACCGTCCATTCGAGCTCACCGTTAGCAATATTTTGAAATGACTAAGTTATCTTTGAAAGATGGTTGGGCTATATTGCAACCAAAAAAAAAAAAAAAAAGGATAATTAGAAAATTTAAACTTTTGGGACTAAAATGTTTTTTTGCCAATAATTGAATGCTGTTACTGTACTTTTTTCTAAAATATTAAGAGAATTATAAATTTGGATGAGGTAAACATAAAGCCAATGCAAGAGACTCACCCGTATCACTCGGTTTGAATCATGAACATCTATTCTATTACATATAACTGAATCTCCAAAGGGGAGTTTGTCAATTTATGAGCTTCCATGCCTCCATAATTGGTATTCTATGGTCATGTACATTGATTGCAATAGCCATATATTAATTCAGGTCAATGGAACACGTTGATACTATAAGCCTCACCATACATATGTGACAAATAATTGTAATTTCTTATGTAAATCTCTATGCTTAAGATGTATGCAATGACACTCCAATCCACAATTTAATATCATTGGACTTTGTAATCCTCATTGCATTGCATTCATGTTCTATGCTGGACACCTAAAAATCATGTACACACGTTGGAATTGGAAGGCAAGACCTTGAGATTCTTGTCTTGGAAGGCAAGACTTTGAGACTCTTGTCACAAACGATCCCTTAAATCTAAATCCGTACAACCAGGATCTTGGAAAATCATGGTGCATAATGTAACTTGGATATGTTAGATTAGATTTGATGCGGTTAAGGCTAACTCATGATCATATAAAGGTTGGTTTCTTTATCATATGTATTTTGATAGAATGTTATGTTCCTCGTATTTTATTTTAAAAAACTTTTTATGTAGATAAGGATTTATACTTAATTGATGTGAAACTAAAAAGATCTCTTATCTTTATACCTACAACAGGACTTATGTTCAATCCTTGATTATGAAATTTTAACTTTTTAACGATACTCGACCCAAATATATAATTTCCAAGACCAGCACATTTTGACTAGCACGTATTCTCACCGCATTTTGTTAATATCTTTGATAAAATTTTGAATATAAATATACGGTAATTTAATTTAGATGGCAAATTGTTATAAAAAATATATAAGTCTATTTTGTCAAACCCAATCTGTCCCAAGATGTAAGTCTCGGGCAGATGTCCAGCTACCGGTGCATGCTGCAAATAAGTCGCAACCACTACCAATTTGTACTCTTATAAAATCAAAAGACCGGTGGGAAGAGCTGCGCGAATCTGAGCGCCTCGTATCGAACATTACCTGGCGGGATGGGAGCTTGCGGGGATAGCTACACTGGGATTCATCCCCTCCTATCCCGTTTGTTTTACCAAAAAAAAAAAGAAAAAAGATCAAATGATTTATCCATGACAGATGATTGTATATATAATTGTAAAATTGGTTTGTTAGGATGAATTTTTTTCGTTGAAATGCACTTTTGCTTTGGAAGTTGAAAATATGATATTTAAAATTGTGATTTTTGGCATGTTTAATCGGTCACAGGGAGATGGTAAATTTGAGAGTACTTCATATTTGGTTGAATATTTATTTTTTTTAAAAAATATATAATACTTATATTTTTCATAAAAAATATTTTATTTTACTTTTATTTTTAAAAAAAAAAAAGTAAGTAGATGGGAAAGTTTTTTTTCTAAATTTATTTTTTTTTGTCAGTCGAAGCATTGACCTAGCAGATCTAGAGTAAATACATCCAAGAAAATCAAAGAGAACAATGTCGTGCAAGGGACTCGGGACATTTCCAGATCAGTCCACAAGATCTCTCCGAAATGATTTGGCACATAGGAAGCTATCCAGTCTGCTACCGAGTTAGCCTCCCGATAGACATGCCGCACAAAGCAAAGGGAGCATCCCTGCAACAAGAGAGCAATATCTCGAAGAAGAGGATAAATCGGTACCGATTTTCGAGCCTTTGAATCCAAGAAATAACTGAAGCCGAGTCATCCTCAATAATTAGATGATCAAGATGAAGATACTTCTTGGCATAAAGAACACCCGCCCAAGTATCCTGGAGCTCCATTGTTAGGAATGAAGGCTCAAACAAAAAGCACCCTCAATTGTCAGAAGGTGAAGTTCGGAGCCATGAATGACAAATCATGCTCCACCTCGAGTACCTCGACACTCCGAAGCTAACTGTGGCAAACCTTGGAGGTGGGGACTCTCAAGATATGAAAGTCTAGCGAGGCACTCGAGGAATCGAGTTGAAACCCCAAATCTCAAAGGCCATCGCAATCATCCTAAAGTACTCCACAACCTGGTTTTCTCCATGGTAACCTCCACAGTAACAATGGCCGAATTGGTCTTGGAATTGAAGACCGGTTTGTTTCCAGTGAGCCAGATATGGTAAGCCATATAAGCTGGAAGTAAGCGAGAAGGATGATTTGGGGTCGATCGGAGCCAGTTCAGCAGGGTGTCAACATGATCAACATAAGGCATAAAAAGGCTATCTAAACTGACCAGCCTCTATATGAGAGCAGCCCGAAGACAGAGAAAGAGTACATGCTCCAAGGTCTCATTATCGTCATCACATATCGGGCAAATAAAGGGAACATGTATACCCCTAGCAATCGAAAGGCTATAGCAGGAAGGCATCTCTACACAACTTTTCACAAGAATGAGTTGACTCTAGAATGAACCGTTAATCTCCAAATCTACTCAATATCAAGGCTCCTATGGAACTCATGATAGTCCAAGGGATATAGATCCGTCATAACAATTCTGAGAAGGGAGGAATATCTCTACACTCTAATATCAGCAGTGGTATGAACCGGCAAAGTAATAACAAGAACTTTCCCATCTAAAATATCTCTAAATACATGAATAATAATACCTTTGTTCCAATAAAAGCCATCCATGGTAATTAAGAAATAGTGATAACTTACATAGCATCCACGGAGATGAAAGTTAATCAACAAGCTAAGAATAGATCCGAAATTCAAGGGCCACCTATGAAGTCAACGGATCTACCATTTTCCACAGTCTATCAGGTCCGTGAAAGAATATCAAGAGCTCTAACTGACATCTCTCGAGAAAGCAGAGCATCTCCTCCCAGACATTTCTCAACCGAACTAGTCCAAAAGAAAGACGTGCGGGATCCGGGCACCTTCCTAACCTCTTCCAGACTTGTCCTTCATCCGGGTTCGGGGGCTTCCAATATATATCCATCCGTAGGCTCCGCTCAAGGACCAGAGCATTCGAACTTTTCTAGGTAAATCCTTGGCGCCTCGAACGAGAACTCTACCATCCACAGGGGTACTTCCGCTCTCCTTGTTTTGTATTTTGACTTGGTATCAGGGAATAGCGGGCGAAGGGGCTTCGTTTTGTATTCGAACGGGGTAGCATGGAGTTGCGGGCCGACTTATTTTTTGCCTATGGATTGTTTGATATTTTATTTATGTGGATTGATGATGGGAATCGGGCCTGCTAGTCTTTGAATTAAACCGTGTTTCTCTTGTTTCATCTCTTACTTATTTTATTTTATTTTTTTAATAAATATATGTATTCTTTTCTCAGAATTGATGATGCCACGATGCGTTTCAGAGCTCAGGGGGTGGTTGGGTTCTCGGCGATCGAATGATTTGGTAAATTGAAACATCTATTATCTTCTTCTTCTTCTTTGTTTTTTTTTTTGCAATTCTTAATTGATAACTGATAAGTAAATTTTGTTTTGGCAAATATGTATGCCTAATTCGATTGTTACAGCTCGTTCTGTCAGAGCTGTCTTACTTTTTTCCCCCTTTGCCGATGAACGGGTTTGAAATTTGTGGATAATATATATGTTTCTCAAAATAGACGTTTGTGGCTAATATAATTGGGCTCTATGCTGGCACTGAACGGTGGAAAGGTTTTGTTACCGGACACATTGAAAAAAACAATGGAAAAGTTGGATTCCAAGTCTTTGGACGTTATACCGTTGAAACTTTGTCGTTTTGGTTAGGTCAGTTGGTCTGCTTTATTGGTGCTTTCTATGATATGCTCTCCATCTTTATTGTTTTTGTTTGTTAGTCAATTTATCTTGTAATTCATATGTTTCTTTGCTTTAAAGTATATTATCAGTTAAATGGAAATTTTCTTACTTTTTTTTGACCTATGAGGTGCTTATTTTTTGTTCCAAATTTCTATTGTTAGCTTCTCTCCAAAAACTTCTGCTGAGAGTTAGATAGTGCATTGCAGATGTTAGATTGCTGCCTTGCTTTCGTAATAAGAGGCTACTCTTTAATGGACGAATGATTTTACCAGTGCAATATGAATTTTATAATCATGCAGTTCTTTATTCCCTTAAAAAAAAATCGTCATTCACACAAACATCATGATCGTAGTTTTCCCAGTGTGATGAATGCATCCTGCGGCAGACAGGATCATACACCATTTGTTTTTTTTTCGCCAAATTGTGATATGTTTTAGCTTTATGTTTCTGCTAGTTTCTGTTAGCAATTCCCTAGCATCCAGGTTTTTTGCATGCTTTTTATGACTAACAGAGGGAATTTTTACACTAATGATATTGACTTGTAGAATCTTGTGATCAGGTTGGTGCATGTAGATACGGTTTGGGTTGTATAACCAGTTTCTTCTCATCCAGAACCAGATATGAATGCAATTCCAGTCGTGATATTCCAAGCTGTTACAGGACAATGGCATATGCAACTTCAAGTGCTACTTGGTCTGAATCACCGCCAAAAGATAATGCCTCAGCTAATATGCTAATTGATTCTTTTGGGAGATTCCACAATTATTTGAGGATCTCATTGACAGAACGCTGCAACCTTAGGTGTCAGTACTGTATGCCAGCTGACGGTGTTGAGCTGACACCCAGTCCTGAGCTCCTAACTCAAGACGAAATCATTCGACTTGCAGACCTTTTTGTCAGTGAAGGGGTGGATAAGATCAGGTTGACAGGGGGAGAGCCAACCATTAGGAAGGACATTGAAGAGATATGTTTACGTCTTTCCAACTTGAAAGGACTAAAAACACTTGCTATGACCACTAATGGGATTGTGCTCTCAAAGAAACTTCCCAGATTGAAAGAATGTGGGCTCAATGCAATAAACATTAGTTTGGATACATTAGTTCCGGCAAAATTTGAGTTCATGACCAGGCGTAAAGGGCATGGAAGGGTAATGGAATCAATAAATGCTGCTATTGAGCTGGGATATAATCCTGTTAAAGTATGTGCCTTTTTGCTGTTATTTTTGCTGCTGTTTTATTGCTTATTTCCTGATATGCTGTGTACCAACATCATGTTAAGGGTTGTTTTAGCTTCTTTAACTGGTATATTTTACTTGCATGGAATATCATTTCTATCTGCTTTCCTTGTTCTTTTTTAACGTTTTCCTACAAAATAAGTTTAAATTTTTGTTGCATTTGTTTGTACCAGGTGAATTGTGTTGTAATGCATGGAATAAATGATGATGAGATCTGTGATTTTGTGGCGTTGACTAGAGAGAAGCCAATCAATGTTCGATTTATTGAGTTCATGCCATTTGATGGAAATGTGTGGAATATAAAAAAGCTAGTTTCCTATGCAGAGATGTTGGACAGAGTGGTAAGGTAGAACTCTTGACAGATGCACTGTGGGTTTGATTATTAGAATATTTGCTTATACGCACACAAGTGGTGCTTGTGTATGTTTGTGTGTATGTGCTCCATATTCGCATAACAAGATAGAAAATTTAGATCTTTTAGTTTGTCTGGAACAGCAGCAACGATTCAAGGATATAAAGAGGCTTCGGGATCATACTACAGATACGGCAAAGAATTTCAAGATAGATGGACATTGTGGAACTGTCTCCTTTATTACATCAATGACCGAACATTTTTGTTCTGGTTGCAATAGATTGCGGCTTTTATCTGATGGGAACTTTAAAGTATGTCTTTTTGGTCCATCAGAGGTAAGCTAACTTCTTACATGTATGTTGTACTATTTGTTTTTTCATATAACATATAGATTGATCTCAATATAGTCGATGGTTTTCTCAAGCATCTTCTATTGATTTTGCCTTTCAATTTCTTGCTGTGTTATGCTATTATTATGTCAAGAAATACTGGAATGATGTTCTCTAAAAGATATACGACAAAGGTAAGCGTTGCTGCCATATCACCCTCTGGTGGGATGTGATGGCGCCGGGGAGGTTCTCCGGTCTTCTCTGGCATGGAGGGATGCTGCTCGTGATGATCCTCGAATAGAGACATGCAAGGAAACCTTGGCTGGGGATGCTGGCAGGGATACTTTGATGCTTAAGTCAGTATGGGAAGGATGAAGTGGGAACAATAGTCGGAGCCGGGAACCTTGGTGACTATGCGAGCATAATTGCGAGTGTGAGAGTGTACCTTGTCGGGTGTCCCTCTTATCTATTTATAGCGCCATGTAGGATAGCGAAGAGTTGTCAGGGAGATAGCTCTGAGATAAATGATGGGCTCTGATAGGTTGTGAGGATCTTGTCTCCTGAGATCCTTGCTATTGGCATCTTTTTTGTTAGGACCATTAATCCTGTGGAGATGTTGCCCCCTATGAACTTGTCTATCGCGATCCTGCTAGCCACATCCATTGTAGGGGCACGGGCATCGATCAGGACAATTGGGGCAGTTGGTCCTAGTCGTTTCTGGGTCCGGGTGTTAAAGGACCTGACTGAGAGATGGCCAGGCCGAGAGTTGGGACCTGGCCGAGAGAGGACCAGGCCAAGAGTCGAGATTGGTCCGTGTGATTTCCTAGAGCAGGTGTCGGGAAGGGCCGGCGGTGACAGCCTTCACCCCCGTTTGGTGGTTCGGTGGGCATCTCAGGGCCGAGATGATAGTTACTGTAACAGATATCCCCCACTCCTGAGCCCAGAGTGATACCGAGTTGGTCCATCGGTGCTCTTCGCTTCTAGGGGAAGGGAGTAACTGCTTCTATCGGCCCCAAGGATCGGATTTGTCATTTCTCTCTCTAGGCATTAATTGGTATCTTGGGGATCGTCAATCGCCATCTTATCACTTCGAGTGTGGTGCGCGGGTGGTTCAGAAAAATCATTAGCGCTGCATCCGAAAAGCCATACCATGATCTTCAATGATTTGTGCGATCGCTGATGATCTATTGAACTACGCCATGTGGCCTAGCAACCATGGGCCTTAAATGATTTGTGCAAAACCCGAGATGGGAAGGCGATTGAGCAGTTGGGATTTCAAGATGGTGCAGCTATATCCGAGCAAGAGTGGGCCACGTGTCGCAACCTGATGATCTCAAGGGCGCTGAGGCCTTGCTCCACCCGATTGAGGTTTGTATAACTAGGAGGCCTCTGCCCCAATGGTGAGGACTTTTGCTAGCGGATAAGAAAGAGGAGAGCGTAGAGGGAAAAAGGAGGAGAAGAGGTCCATGCCTGGTTTTTGCAGAGTTCCCCCTAGTTGGTCTTCCATTCATTTCCTGTGCTTTCTTTTAGTGCCTCCCATTCAATTTGATAGGCTTCCTTAGAGATTTTTTAGGAATGGACGTCTCTCTCCCTTTTTTGTCTTTTGAGTTTTTTTTCCTGCCTTCATCGCTTTCTTGGATGGAGGTGGTCCTTTTGGTCCTTTGTTTACTCTCCTTGCTACTTTTGGTTTATCCCGCACCCTTAGGGGATGTCATTGAATGATAAGAGTTATTCAGTTAGCAATCCTTTCGGAGCGCAAGGGTCCTCAAACTTCTCCCCTGAGGACTGAACTCGCGAGAGCACGTTCGAAAAGGTGAGCCTAGCTGAGGAGGGAGGTTTGGCGAAGGAATAAGATGTGGAGGAAGGAGAGGGCTCCGTTGAGGAGGAAGTCCTGGCACTCAAGAGGAAGAGTCAGGTGGGGACCTCCCGTAGTTCGACTCGACCCTCATCCAGGCCGATGTTTGAGGTCTCAACTGTGGGGACCTCCCGTAGTTCGACTCGACCCTCATCCAGGCCGATGTTTGAGGTCTCAACTGTGACCTAGGATAACATTGCCGGATTCCGAGAGATGTACCGAATCCCGGAGGATTTCCATCTTCACATGTCGAGACTATGTGATCGGGTGACTTCTAGTCTGCCCAGTTGTTTGGCCATGTACAAGGAGGATCTTCATCCCGGCCTTCGTTTCCCACTGCATCCTTTAATTCGGGATGTCTTGCAGCGTTTCAACATTGTTCCTGCACAACTTGGCCTAAACTCTTTTCGTGTCCTTGCTGCCTTTGTGGCCTTTAGTCTTATTGCCCAAGTTCATCCCAGACTTGGGTTGTTCAGACTTTTCTTTATGCTAAACAAACTATCTGGATCAAAGGGATGGTAGTTCTTCGGTCCTCGAAAAAAGAGAACTTTTTAAGCTTTTTAGTTTCCTTCACCAGTGGAAGTCTTGGTTCTTCTTCATTTCCTCTGACCGACCTTGGGGAATCTTCTAGAGTTGGGGAGAGCCGGATATCTCTCCCAATAAGAATGATAAGGTAAATAGGGACGATGTAAAGGATTTCGAGACACTCTCTAACATGCCGAGCTGAAAGAGCTGCTTACTGAGCAGGACCTTCGTGATGCTGGGTTGAGTCCGGTCGACTCTCTCGATAAAGACCTTGTAGTTTTCCTTCTCTTCTACTTGGGCTTGCATTTTTGTTGCAGATGCCTACCCGACTCTAAACTTGTGCATAGCATTGAGCATTCCGGAGAACGAGGAAGAAGATGGAGAGGAAGAAGCAGCCAAGGGAGGTGAGGCGGTTGGAGGGTAGGCTGCTGAGGAAGGCAGCCTACCCTCCAACCGCCTCACCTCCCTTGGCTGCTTCTTCCTCTCCATCTTCTTCCTCGTTCTCCGGAATGCAGCACCGATGGGGATGTCATGTAGGTGCCGGCCCCTGCGAGAGCCGCAGTTGAGGTCCCAGTGGAGGCAATCGTTCGGGTTGACGCTCCAATGGCCAAGACTCAAGCGCCTGGGGTTCAAGTGGCTAGAGAGGCGATGACTCGATATAAGCTCCCCAGGAAGTGCCTATCACAGTTGGAGCTCCAGATGAGGCCGCTGTCGTGCAGGAAGTGTAGATCCCCGAGGGACCTTTTTTCTTTTGCTTTCTTCTTTTCCATGTATTTTTTAGCTTTTCTTTTTGGAATCTCGGGCCCTTAAGTCAAATTTGTAAAAACTTTTATAGTTTCTAATGAAGGATTCACCTCTTCAATGATGCCTTGCTGGTTGAATGTGTTCCCTTTACGAATTTTCCTAAGTTAGTTGGTCGGTGTGACTGTCATAGCCGAGTGATTGGTCCCCCGATCTTTTTGTTTTATAAATTTTGCTGAGTATCCTAATCGGCGCTATTGCCGTTGTTGGTGCAGGAGACTCGTTGGGGAGGCGAAGCCAGGCACGTCGACTAACTAGGAAACCCATTGGACCAGCTTACCCATCGAGGTTGGGGGTAATTCTCCTGACTTTAGGACTTAGGATTTTTTTGTTGTTGCCTTGGTTGGCACTCCAGTTGGTTTGAGCGACTCTTAGACAAGTTCCATCAGTCGGGCCTTGGCCGACGCAGCCTTTGAGGATGAAAACTTTTCCAAGTCCTAAGGTCAGCGGATGGCAATGCCGAGCATCCTTGAATCACCTGGAGCTGGCTCTCGGTGGATGAGGATCAACCGGCCTTTGGGGAGCAACAAGGAGGAATTGATTGTGCTCTGTGCTGGTCAAATGAGTTTGGCCTAAGCAAAGACTAACCCCGTGACAAGTGGTATCAGAGCAGGTTCGGCTGCGGACATTAGCGCAACACACATGGGTCACAGGAACGAGGGAGAGACGAGCGGGACGGTACGCGATGAGGCGACGGTTGCCTCACCAGTCCTGATAGATGTACAAGCTGATAATGCAAAGCCGTGAAGCCACAAGGAGCGGATGTCCGCGTTGGAGGTGCAGTTGGCCTAAATGGATGAGAGCATGGCTCATCTATTCTCAATGATGGACCGTGTTGTAAACTTGGAGTTGAGTCAGGAGCAGCTTGTGGAGACTGTGGATAATCTCAGTGACAATACTAAAGAGTCTGTCATGCTCTTACGGGAGCAATTGAATGATCTGACCACCAGGGTTGCAGTGCTGACTCGGGCAGTGGGTAACATGCCAGCTCCAGGTGTTGTGGACGGCGGGGCAAGCCGGATGATAGCACCAGAACCTAGAAGTTAGTTACAATGGAGCTCGTGATGTAAAGGAGTTGGAGTACTTGTTTGATGTCGAGCAGTACTTTCAGGTGGTGCGACCTGACTCCGAGGAGACAAAGGTCATCTTGGCTACCATGTACCTAACCGGGATGCCAAACTATGGTGGCGAACTCGATATGAGGATATGCAGACGGGTCGATGTATCATTGCCAACTGGGAGGACCTAAAGAGGGAGATCAAGGCTCAGTTTTTGCCGGAAAATGTGGACTTTATTGCTCGGCGAAACTTGAGGCATCTCCAACATACAGGAACTGGGCGAGGAACTGTGCGAGAATATGTGAAGCAGTTCTCTGCATTGATGTTGGACATTAGGGATATGTCTGAGAAAAACAAGCTATTCCACTTCTTGGAAGGTTTGAAGCCATGGGCCCAGCAGGAGTTGCAAAGGAGGGGTGTCACTGACTTGGCATTTGCTTAAGCCGCAGCTGAGCGCTTGACAGATTTCCTCCCCTTTGACCACCAGAAGAAGAAGGCCATGACAAATACCTCCAAGAATCCAAAGCTGTCAAAAGGAAAGGGCGTGGGGAATGAGAAGAAAGACTTTAAAACTAAGGGGCCAGAGCCATCAAGGATCCCAAAGTCTGGGTGCTTTCTGTGTGGAGGGCCACACATGGTAAAGAACTGTCCCTAGAAACAGGCTCTCAATGCCTTGCAAGCTAGTGTGCAGCGGAGCCAAGTTAAACCGGAAGACCTCAGTAGCGATAGTGAGGAGGAACAGGTTTAGGGTCCTAGGATGGGTGCCCTCAGGCTACTCAATGCTATCAAGGGTCAAGTGGGGGAGCAGCTCAAGCCATCCAAGCTGCAGCAGCCAAAGCAGTAGCAGCGGTCGAAACCACACCAAACTCACCAACATGCTAGTCGGCAAACCAATGAACTCATGTATGTGCAAGTGGAGCTCAATGGTCGTGTAACCCAAGCAATGGTGGACACTGGGGCAACCCACAACTTTGTTGCTGATCGGGAGGCCACTCGCCTTGGATTGAAGCTGGAAGGGGATTCTAGTAGAATGAAGGCAGTGAACTCGGAAGCTCAGCCCATTGTTGGACTTGCAAGGGAGGTGCCAATGCGAGTCGGAACCTGGTATGTGAAAGCCAATTTCATGGCTGTACCGCTGGATGATTTCCAGGTAATTTTGGGCATGGAGTTCCTTCAGGCAGCTAGGGTAGTTCCAATGCCATTTCTTGATGCTCTATGCATGGTGGGGGATGAGTCCCCTTGTGTTGTTCTTGTTGCTCGACAAACTCAAGAGGGGATGCAGCATATATCTTTGCTTCAGCCGAAGAGGGGAATGAAGAAAGGAGAGTTAACCTATGTGGCTGCTATGAAGCTAGAGTCAGAAGCCAAAGACATGGGTCCTTTGCCTCCTGGGGTGGCTAAAGTCCTCCAGGATTTTGAAGATGTAATGCCTCTCGAGTTGCCGAAGACTTTGCCGCCGCGGCAGGCGGTGGACCACAAAATTGAGCTTGAGGTGGGCACAAAGCCTCCTGCTCGTCCGCCTTATCGTATGGCTCCACCGGAGCTTGCAGAACTCATAAAATAGCTTGATGAGCTGCTAAAGGGAGGACCCATTCGCAGCTCAAAGGCCCCCTTTGGAGTCCCAGTTCTCTTTCAGAAGAAACATGATGAGAGTCTTCGACTGTGTGTGGATTATCGGGCCCTGAACAAGGTGACTGTGAAGAACAAGTATCTAATTCCTTTAATTGCAGACTTGTTTGATCAGCTTGGTGGAGCCCGGTATTTTTCCAAGCTTGATTTGAGATGGGGTATTGGCAAGTCCAGATCGCAGAGGGAGATGAAGGCAAGACTACATGTATGACAAGGTACGGGGCATTTGAATTCTTGGTGATGCCCTTCGGATCGACTAATGTCCCAGCTACCTTTTGCATACTAATGAACCAGCTGTTCCATGACTATCTTGACAAATCGTGGTGGTGTACCTTGATGATATTGTCGTGTATAGTCAGACCCTGGAAGACCATGAGAAGCACTTGCAGATCATCCTTCAAGTTCTGCGGGAGAACTCTCTCTATGTGAAGAAGGAGAAGTGCTACTTTGCCCAAGAAGAGATTTTGTTCTTGGGACATCGTGTTGGTGGTGGCATGATCCGTATGGACCAAGAGAAGGTCCAGGTTGTACAAGAGTGGCAGGCCCCTACTAAAGTGACGGAGCTACGATCTTTCCTGGGGCTTGTTAACTACTATAGACGGTTCATCGTAGGCTACTCTCATCGAGCTGCGCCACTAACAAAACTATTGAAGAAGGATCAATCATGGGATTGATCTCTGAAGTGCCAAGAAGCTTTCAAGGAGTTGAAAGCTGCTGTAATGGAGGAGCCCGTGCTACGACTTCTAGATCATAACTTACCCTTCGAAGTCCATACAGATGCCTCAGACTTTACTATTGGAGGAGTCCTTATTCAAGAGGGTCATCCAGTGGCATTTGAAAGTCGAAAGCTGAATGACACAGAGAGATGATATACTGTTCATGAGAACAAGATGACAGCAGTGGTTCACTGTCTAAGGGTGTGGAGGCACTATCTCCTTGGATCACGATTCGTGGTGCGGACCGATAATGTAGCCCTCAGCTACTTCCAAACACAAAAGAAGCTGTCTCCAAAATAGGCCCACTGGCAGGACTTCTTAGCAGAGTTTGACATGACCTTGGAATATAAACCAGGGCGTATGAACCAGGTGGCCGATGCCCTGAGCCGAAAGGCGGAGCTTGCCGCTCTAAAGGTGGTGGAGCAAGGGCGAGTCAATCAAGTGCAAGCAACTTTGCTGCCAAAAATTCGAGATGGACTGCTGAAGGATACCACAGTTATCACTTTGAAGCAGCTCATTGATGAAGGGAAGGCACGGCGATTCTGGTCCGAATATAGGCTCATTCTGACAAAGGCATCGGGTGTATGTGCCTCGGGTGGACAACCTTAGAAGAGAACTATTGCGAGAATGTCATGACATTCTTTGGGCTGGTCACCCAAGAATGCACCGAACTTTTGCTCTCTTGGAGAGGGCATACTACTGGCCAAAGATTGGAGAAGATATGGAAGATTATGTCCGGACGTGCCTCATTTGCCAACAGGACAAGGTGGAGCGAAGCAAGCCTGGTGGGCTCCTTGAACCTTTACCTGTACCGGAGCGGCCATGGGAGAGCGTCTCGATGGACTTCATCTCGAGCTTGCCAAAGGTGGGGGAGTATGGGTCGATCCTAGTGGTGGTGGATCGATTCTCGAAGTATAGCATCTTCATCCCAGCACCCTTGCATTGTTTCGCGGAAGATGCAACTCGACTCTTCTTGAAGCATGTGGTGAAGTATTGGGGTATCCCTCAGAACATTGTCAGTGACAGAGATTCCAGGTTCTTAAGGAGACTTTGGACTGGGCTTTTCAAGTTGTTGGGGTCCAAGTTGTACTTCTCTACTAGCCTTCATCCTCAAACTAACAGCCAGACAGAAAGAATAAATGCTCTTCTGGAGCAGTATCCGAGGCACTTTGTAAGTGCCAACCAAAGGGATTGCGTGAAGTTGATGGACAGCCCAATTCTCCTACAACTTGCAGCGGAGCTCTGCATCAGGCAAGAGCCCCTTTGAAATCATCACTGGATAGCAACCCTCCACTCCGCACACTATGGTTGTGGGGTATATTGGAAATAGCCCGTCAGCTTATCATCTGGCCAAGGAGTGGCACCGCAATGCTGAGATTGCACGGGCATACCTGGAGAAGGCTTTCAAGAAGATGAAGAAGTGGGTTGACAACGAAAGGAGACCTTTAGACTTCAAGAGAGATGACATGGTACTGGTTAAGCTCCAACCAGCCCAACTCCGGTTCTTTCGCAAGGTGTATAAAGGACTGGTTCGCAAGTATCAAGGTCCCTTCCCTATCATTGAAAGGGTAGGAAATGTTTCCTACCGGGTGCAACTTCCAGTATGGCTCAAGATACATCTAATACTTCATAGAAGTTGCATCAAACCATATCATGCCAATCTAGAGGATCCTATGAGGAATATGTCAAACCGTCCAACCCCTACAACTGCCTCCTTAGAGCGACGGGTTGACAACATTTTGACAGATAGAGTCCATGTGTTACCTAATGGCGCACAGGTGATCGAGTACTTGGTGCAGTGGAAAGGACTTTCCAAGTCAGAAGCGAGCTGGGAGCCAGAGGACTCGTTGCGGCATGAAGAGGATCGGGTCGAAGCATACAAACGAAGCATGTCGACGAGGACATCGACCTGATTAAGTGGAGGAGTCTGTCAGGGCCATTTGCAAAGCACTTTGCTTGACCATGGCCTCTGACACGGTCTTGTACATATCTTGCAATAAGATGTCTTGAGCAACTGCCGCTAGGACATTTTTCCCTTGTTTTGAGGTTTTTTTTTTGTGTCGGGGCTTCTTACGATGAACCAGAAGAACACAAGTCTCTTCGATACCTTGGAACCCCCGGGGTGGGATTTGGCGGGATGCTACGCAGGTATAGTATCGGGAGGGTGAGCGAGAACAATTGTGGACCGGTTTTCTGGTGGATTCTTGCGGTTCATCGTTGCCTCTACCTTCTGAGCCCTTAGGATAGGTCTAGTGGTAGTTGCATTTTGCTTGTAATCTCTCCATTTACATTAATGAAAACACCGGTTTTGCCTTTGCGCATCTAAGTGTGTTTCCTTGCCATTTTCTTGTCTCTTGTGTGTTTGCCTTGGTTGTAGCATCGTATTTCTGTCGCTGGCACGCATTGGCTGGTTCCATTTTGTAGGGCATTTTGGAGCGTCGCATGGGTTTTGGCCTAAGCAAAGACTAACCCCGTGACAGCAGGGGCACGAGCATCGATAAGGACAACTGGGGTAGTAAGTGCCGGTCATTTCCGGGTCCAGGTGCTTGAGGATCCTGATTGAGAGATGGCTAGGCCGAAGTTGGGACCTGGCCGAGAGAGGGCCAGGCCGAGAGTTGGGACCAGTCCACACGATCTCCCAGAGTAGGTGCCGGGAAGGGCCGGTGGTGACAGCCTTCACCCCTGGTTAGAGGTCCGGGGGATCTCGAGGCTGAGAGGATTGTTGCTATAACAGTAAGGTCGGCAAGTTCATAATCTCGTATACAAGTAGCTGATTTATTCCTTCATTCATAACTATCAAATCTTGGACATGCATTAAACACCCTATTTCAAACTTGCATCACTGATAGGCCTAGTTTTATCTCAGAAATGCACCATAGCTTAATATTCAGAATTCTTGGATTAGGTTGATCATTTGATTATTTGAATGAACTCAACTTATGCAGTAAGATAACTGCCCAAAACCAAATAATTAATTTGGTTAGTGTAAACAAGCATGACCTATTTGAGTACTACAGGTTTATGCCACCATCTATGTACTAGTAGATGAAGGTCGGTGCCAGTATCTGACTAGCATAAATAGTATACAGGCTTTGAAAGCCTATAAAACCCACATGGTTGTATTTGAATAACACAGAAAAGTCAACTTCAGGCCTATATCGGACCAGATTTCTAAGCATGTTAATGTCATTCAAAAGCTTAGTTGCTGTTGCAAGCATAGTAGTGCAGTTACACAAATCATGCTTGTGTGTCCATGTTACAGATGATACAGAGCTGGTACTGTGCTTTCTGGGTTTTTTCCTGGTATTGCTTTTTTGTTACTTCCATAGTTGCATCACCCCTGGTTTATTTTGATTTGCAAAATTTATTATTGTAAGATAACTATTAATGTCCGATGCTACAAAACCCTGCTTTGTTGGCTCCAAGAGTAGGTTGATGAAGTGTTTAGATTTGTACACTTGCTCTACATGCTTTGCCATAACTTAATGTATGTAGGAGTTATGCCCCCCCTGGCAAATGTTTAAACTTAGCTACATTATATGTATTTGTAACTTTTGTAGGTAAGTTTAAGAGATCCTCTACGAGCTGGTCATGATGATCTTGTGTTGAAGGAAATAATTGGGGCTGCGGTATGTATAAATTTTGGTTTCTTATTGTATTTACTGATGTGCATGCCCATATTATAATTATCTCAATAGCAGTCATGGAAACTAATAAAAACCTCATTGGCTTGGTTTATTTTACAGTTTCTAGCTCATAATTTGATGCTTAAAAGTACAGTTTCATTTTACTCAGGTAAAGAGGAAGAAAGCTACACATGCCGGGATGTTTGACATCGCAAAGACTGCAAATAGGCCAATGATACATATTGGTGGCTGAGGTATTTTGTCCAGATTGAGCTCTTTAATTATGCATTTGTTGTTTCTCAAGTCTTGTTCATGTTGTATTGGAAGGAAGATGATCAGAAAATTATCTGGTAACATTGCCCTGCAGACATCTATAATAATCATAGACATTAGATGGGGATAATACATAACCTCTAAAATATAATGCTGCCTAACTGAAACATATCTCCAGATCATGGGTAATATTAAAGTTCCATTTTGACCTACAAAATTTGTATAATTATCTGTAAACTGTATCTGGGGGACAAATATCTCTACTTTTCCCAAAAAGCAGTATATTCTTATGACCATTTTAAGAAGTGCCGCATGCTATTGCATATGCACCTGCATATGTGTGTGCAGTCCCCTAACCGCACCACATTGCCTATATGCAGTTACTATCTCCAGTCATACTGCAAATGGGGCGAAAAGGCAGTCCACTTAATAGCATGCACCATGCAGCCATGTATACAGCATGCTTAGTATTGTACAGCTAATATGTGAACGCACTTCATATTCTAGAGTCACATATATAGCCCAATATTATGTGGGCCCAAGCATCCTAGCTGATGTTTTTGATGCAGGCTTCAGGTGGGCCTGATACTAGACGGTTAGTTATTACATAGTTTTTTTTATAAAGGTAGAGGGTGGGTCTCAGTGCAATGGTAAGATTGCATTGTCCTGGAGATCATAGGTTTGAAATATAGAAACAACCTTTCCGCATGTAAGGATAAAGCTGTGTACATCTAACCCTTCCCAGATCCGGTATTAGTGGGAGTCTCGGGCATTAGGCCACCCTTTTTTATTGCTATTATTAGGTGCTAAGCACCAAGCACAATTGTTAGTTATAAGTATTATTAATGTTGTTATTATCCATCCAAAAAATTTCACTATCATTATTATTTTTGTTATTATACTTAATAATATTATGTTTATGTTTTAATAGTTAACAAATAATAATAGCAAATACACCTGCATATGAGGTACCCATACTGATATGCACTATGTGGTCCTTTGATAGCTTGCATAATGCTGCTGCCTTTTAAAACACTGATGCTTACCATTGCACGGAAACTGACATAGGAATTAAGTGCTTTTACCGACATATAGACTTGCTAGGCATGTTGTTACGCCGTTACGATGACGTGGCGTGACTGAGATTCCGCCGGGCGTGATCCGAACCACGTGGGTTTTTTTCGACAGAACGGGAACGGTCCAGCAAGGTCAAATGTGGCTCCACCACGACCGAAGTCGAGGTCGAGCCGGGCCTTCCTGCTCGTTCGCCAGGTGGCGCCCAGACACGGGTCCACCTCGGCCGAAGTCGAGCGCCCCTCTGCCGCTCTGCCAGGTGTCCGCCCAGGAGGGGCCCACCTCGGCCGAAGCCGGCGGCCCCTTGCTCCGTCGCCGGGCGGCGCCCTGAGACGGTTCCACCTCGGCCGAGGTCGAGCCGGGCCTTCCTGCTCCTTCGCCAGGTGGTGTCCGGACACGGGTCCACCTCGGCCGAAGTCGAGCGCCCCTCTGCTGCTCCTTCGCCAGGTGTCCGCCCAGGAGGGGTCCACCTCGGCCGAAGTCGAGCGCCCCTCTGCCGCTCCGCCAGGTGTCCGCCCAGGAGGGGCCCACCTCGGCCGAAGCCGGCGGTCCCTTGCTCCCTCGCCGAGTGGCGCCCCGAGACGATTCCACCTCGGCCGAGGTCGAGTCGGGCCTTCCTGCTCCTTCGCCAGGTGGCGCCCGGACATGGGTCCACCTCGGCCGAAGTCGAGCGCCCCTCTGCTGCTCCTTCGCCAGGTGTCCGCCCAGGAGGGGTCCACCTCGGCCGAAGTCGAGCGCCCCTCTGCCGCTCCGCTAGGTGTTCGCCCAGGAGGGGCCCACCTCGACCGAAGCCGGCGGCCCCTTGCTCCCTCGCCTAGTGGCGCCCTGAGACGGTTCCACCTCGGCCGAGGTCGAGCCGGGCCTTCCTGCTCCCTCGCCTAGTGGCGCCCGGACACGGGTCCACCTCGGCCGAGGTCGAGCCGGGCCTTCTTGCTCCTTCGCCAGGTGGCGCCCGGACACGGGTCCACCTCGGCCGCTCCGCCAGGTGTCCGTCCAGGAGGGGCCCACCTCGGCTAAAGCCTGCGGCCCCCTGCTCCCTCGCCGAGTGGCGCCTTGAGACGGTTCCACCTCAGCCGAGGTCGAGCCGGGCCTTCCTGCTTCTTCGCCAGGTGGCGCCCAGACACGGGTCCCACCTCGGCCGAAGTCGAGCGCCCCTTTGCTGCTCCTTCGCCAGGTGGCGCCCGGACACGGGTCCACCTCGGCTGAAGTCGAGCGTCCCTCTGCCGCTTCGCCAGGTGTCCGCTCAGGAGGGACCCACCTCGGCCGAAGCTGGCGGCCCCCTGCTCCCTCACCGAGTGGCGCCCTGAGACGGTTCCACCTTGGTCGAGGTCGAGCCGGGCCTTCCTGCTCCTTCGCCAGGTGGCGCCCGGGCACGGATCCACCTCGGCCGAAGTCGAGCGCCCCTCTGCCGCTCCGCCAGGTGTCCGCCCAGGAGGGGTCCACCTCAGTCGAGGCCGGCTACCCTGTGTGGTGAGGCCGCCGAGAAGCAGGAGCACGAGTTCCGAGACCGCTCCTCGAGCAGCGCGCGCCGCACCTCGAGTGGAGCACCGGTACGGTCGGCAGCAACGCGCGAAACCTCATTTGCATCGGCCCGACAGGTTCCGCAGCCGAGAGGCGAAGTCCTGGCAAGACAGGACCTGGTAACGGACGTTGTCGGGGTCTGGGAAGGAGAGCGCTCGCGCTCGGCCCAAGGTCTGGCCAGTGTCCTCCCTCTACCATTTTCTCGCTGGGCTCGGCAAACAAGACAAGGAGGCCACCGGGTTCTTGGACCCAAAGGGGAAAGGGGAAAGAGAGAGGGAGAAGGAGGTGAAAGCGAAGAGGGGGCCTCCCAAGGGCGGGAAGCCGGAGGCAGCGTGATGGGATAAAAGGATGGGGAGAGCGGACGACCAGGTAAAGGGAAAAAAGGCTAGGAAAAGAAAAGGCACCGAGAGCAGGATCCAAGATCCCGAGAGGGGTCCCTTGGCGCAAGCTCGGTGAAAGAACTTGGCCCGATTTCCACTCTCCCTGAGAACTTTTTTGCTAACACAATCTCTAAGCCTGGGACTCCTTTGGGGGCCCGCCTTGGAGATTCTGTTCCATCTCGCCGTTTTCTAACTTGACCGTCGGAGCTCCCTCGCCGGGATCCCCGGCCAGGGTTTCTAACCTTGTCTTGCAGGATCGGGAGCCCGGAGACCTCGAGGTGAGACGGTCTGATCCCGCCACCAGCTATGAAGTTACAGGCCGCGGCGGCGAGATCGGCAACAGATTGGCGCGCCAGGTAGGGGGGCAGGACAACACCCCCAGTGCGAGCTAGCTCTCTGTGGGACGAAGCGCGCTCCGGCCATTGTGGTCACACGCGGGCGCGAAGCATCCACCAGCCGAGTAGGGGAGGTCCCCTCCCCTCAGGGGCCACGCAGCCCGGAGAGGGAGCTTCCTGCTCCGCTTCTTCCACCGCAGCCGACCTCGGTGGACGGACCTTTTGCAGCTGTCATCCAACAGCTGCAAATCCTGACTACAGCAGTTCGGCAGCTACAGCACTAGCAACGCTCCTTGGCCACGCAGCCCCAGCCAGGGACCCCCACGGCTCGGGCCGCGGGGCCGCGCGGAAGCCTGTGCTCCATCCATGGCAGGCCATCCCAACCGCGGGCAGCCTCCAACCCCCGCGGGAGCCACCAAACCCCTGCGAAGAGAAATTACTCCGGTTCGGCGGATCACGAGAGTCGATCCCCGGTCGATGATACCGAGACGGCGCGCCGCAGTAGGCGACGTCGAGGCAAAGCCCCCTGCCGAGACCGATCGGCGCCTCCTTCACCAGCGGCCTCGGTGGAAGATTCCACTGACGAGGCCATCAGGCGCCAGGCCGAGAGGCGCCTGGAGGAGCACGAGCGCAAACTGGCGGAGTTCGCCCGTCGATTTGCCGACCTACAGAACTCCTCGGCGGACCCGGCGGGTTACGACTCCCAGCCACCCTTCTCCCGGGAAATCCAAGAGGAGCCGATTCCGAGCCGGTTCCGCATGCCGCAGGTGGATCCCTACGATGGGATCACCGACCCTTTGGACCATCTGGAGAGCTACAAGGCTCTCATAAGGGTCCAGGGGGCCACGGATGCTCTTTTATGCATTGCCTTCCCCGCTACCCTCTGGAAGGCCGCTCGAGTCTGGTTCACCCGCCTCGAGCCAGGATCTATTTGCTCCTTCCATCAATTGGAAGGAAAGTTTGTGGCGCACTTCGATGCTTGTCAGAAGGTGCCGAGAGAGGTGGACAGCCTCTTCTCCATCCGCCAGCAGGACTAAGAGCTGCTTCGGGACTATATCACCCGCTTCAAGACCGCTGCCCTGGAAATCTACAGCCTGGACGAGCCCGTTGCCATGCTGGCATTAAAGCGCGGGCTCAAGATGTCCCGCCTGACTTATTCCCTAGACAAGAAACCCCCCAGGATGTATTCTGAGCTCCTCTTCCATGTCCACAAGTATATTCGAGCGGAGGAGATCCGAGCGGAGGAGGCCGATCGCACCCGGCGAGAACTGGATGGGAGGACCTTGAAGAAGCCGGCCCCGAGAGATGTTCCCGGGACCCGAAGGCCCGGGCCACCTGCTGACCCCCGTCCAAATCCGAAGCCGAAGGGCGGAGCCACCCCGGAGCGAAGTTTCATCCCTCCTTGCTCCCAGAACGAAGATCCTCATGGAAATTGAGGGCGAGCACTACCTCCGCCGACCTCCCCCTCAGAACCCAAGGAGCACCCGCGACAAGTCAAAGTACTGCCAGTTCCACCGCGAGCATGGCCATGACATGGAGGAGTGTCGTAATCTGAAGCGGGAAATCGAGGAGCTGATTAAAAGAGGCTACCTCAGGAAGTTCGTGAGGAACGAAGCTTCGGCGGAGGGACAGCCGATCGCGGCCCTCCCCCCGGTCCCTGCGATCGATAATCGCCCGATGGAGAAGCCAGTGGGCATGATCTCTTGTGGAATCGGGCGGGCGGCAAAGAGAGCCCGGGAGGTGGGGGACCCGGAGAGTGTATCCCCCTTTGAGAAGGGGAATGAAAATAAAAAATGTAAACAATGATGCTGTGGTGGTCGAGATGACCATCGCAAAGCATCCTGTACATCGTATTATGGTAGATAGTGGGAGCTCTACTGACATGCTTTTTTATGATGCTTTCTCCTGAATGAACCTGTCTCATGATCAGCTAAGGCCGGTGCACACCCCCATTGTAGGCTTTACTGGGGACTCGGTGGGGGTCGAAGGGGAGATCACTCTCCCTGTCACCGCTGGATCCCCACCTCGACAGACCACAGTCATGATGACGTTCACCGTCGTCAAACTCCCCTCGCCCTATAACGCGATCCTCGGTCGTCCGGGGCTCAACCAGCTGGACGCCATGATTTCCACGAAACGGTTGCTAGTACAATTCCCCACGGCCTCCGGGCCTGGGGTGATGAGGGGGACGACCCAGCCAGTCCAGCATTGCCTGCAGGCTGTCCCGGGTGCCCGAGGCACTGGGCTCGGACCCGACGTCGACGACCTCGACTTAAGGGAGAAGGAACCCAGGGGAGGACCCGTGGAACATCTGTTGGCATATCCCCTCGGATCGGACCCTCATAAGACTGTGCAGGTGGGGGCCCAGCTCCCGGAGGAAGAGCAGACCCGCTTGCTGGATTTCCTCCACGCGAATGCGGATGTGTTTGCATGGTCCGCGGCCGACATGCCGGGCATCCCCCTGAAGTCATCACCCACAGGCTAAACGTGGACCAGAGGTGCCGCCCGGTCTGCCAGAAGAAGATGAGCTTCGCCGCAGAAAGGCAGAGGGCCATCAACGAAGAGGTGGAGAAGCTCCTCGCCGCCGGTTTCGTGCGGGAAGTACAATATCCCAGCTGGTTGGCGAATGTGGTCATGGTGAAGAAGAGTAGTGGCAAGTGGAGGATCTGTGTGGGCTACACCGACCTCAACCGAGCCTGCCCGAAGGACAGCTTCCCTTTTCCGAAGATTGACCAGCTGGTGGACACCACTTCGGGGCATCGCCTCCTCTCTTTCATGGATGCCTTTTCCGGGTACAATCAGATTCGAATGCACCCGGAAGACGAAGAGCACACCGCCTTCGTCACCGACCGTGGAACTTACTGTTACAAGATGATGCCATTTGGCCTCAAGAACGCCGGGGCCATGTACCAGCGACTGGTCAACAAAGTCTTCAAGGATCAGATCGGCCGCAACATGCAGGTGTACGTGGATGACATGCTGGTAATGAGCAAGCCCCTTTCGGATCATATTGGCGACCTTGCGGAGACCTTCGGCAACCTCCGACTTCACTAGATGAAGCTGAACCCGGCGAAGTGCACCTTCGGCGTCTTCGCCGGGAAATTCCTGGGGTTCATGGTGACCCAAAGAGGGATAGAGGCCAACCCGAAAAAGGTCCAGGCCATTTTGGACATGGAGCAACCTACCTCCAAGAAGCAAGTGCAGCGACTCACCGGCCGGATAGCCGCTCTGAGTCGGTTTATCTCGAGGTCGGCCGACTGCTGCCGGCTCTTTTTCAAAGTGCTGAGGAAGATGAGCGACTTCACCTGGACCGAGGAGTGCTAGGAGGCGTTTGGCGAGCTGAAGAAGATGCTTGCATCGCCTCCACTGCTTTCCAGGCCTGAAGGAGAGGAGCTCATCCTCTACTTGGAGGTCACCCCGGAGGTCATCAGCTCGGTCCTGGTTCGGACCGACGACCAGGAAGTTCAGAGGCCGGTGTACTACACAAGCAAACTCCTCCGCGATGCGGAGCTTAGATATTCCCGGCCTGAAAAGCTCATTTTTGCATTAATAGTGTCTGCTCAGCGTCTCAGGCCCTATTTCCAAGCACATCCCATTGCCGTCCTGACTGATCGGCCGCTGAAAGCGATACTCAGCCGACCTGACACATCCGGGCGATTGGCGAAGTGGGCACTCAAGCTCAGCGAGTTCGATATCGCTTATCGGCCAAGGTCGGCCATGAAAGCGCAAGTGCTCGCCGACTTCTTGGTCGAGTGCGCAGGCCTAGGCAAGGGGACCGAGGACCCTCTGGATCGGCAATTGAAACTAGGACCCGAGGAGGACGCGTGGATCCTTCACGTGGATGGAGCCTCGAACTCCGGCGGGAGCGGAGCCGGTCTCATCCTCGCCAACGGCGATGGGGTCGTCGCCGAATGTGCACTCCGTTTCCAGTTCGCCGCAACTAACAACCAGGTGGAATACGAGGCGCTCCTCGCCGGGCTGAGAGTGTCCCACGAGTTGGGCGTGGCCAACCTCAAGGCCTTCACTGATTCCCAGCTGGTGGCCGGACAGATCTCCGGAGAGTACGGTGCGCACGACCCTCAAATGGCGAAATACCTGGAGCTCGTGAGAACGAGCGCTGCCGGATTTCGGCGCTTCAGCATCTCCCATATACCCCGCGGGGAAAATGCTCGCGCGGACGCTCTCTCTCGGCTGGCAACCTTGCCGGACTCGTTGCTGGGCCGCGCGTTTCGTCCTAATGGATGGGCAGTTGTATCGGGGGTCCTACTCCTACCCCCTCCTCAAATGCCTGAGACCCGCGGAGGCCGCACTCGTACTCCAGGAAATCCACGAGGGCATCTGCGGTAACCACGTGGGGGGCAGAACGCTAGCGTATAAGGCCCTCCGCCAAGGTTATTTCTGGGAGACGATGGAGGATGCCGCTGACTTCGTGAAGAGGTGTGATCGGTGCCAGCGGCACGTCGTGGTGCAGCGGCAGCCCTCCACTCCGCTTTCCCAGCTCTCGGCTCCGTGGCCGTTCGCCCAGTGGGGGATGGATCTCTTAGGACCCTTTCCCCCGGCGTCCAGACAGCGGAAGTTCCTGATTGTGGCCATTGACTACTTCACGAAGTGGGTCGAGGCCGAATCCCTAGCACGGATCACGGAGGCAAACGTCGCCAAGTTCCTCTGGAAGTCAATCATTTGCCGTTTCGGCCTACCCCACACCATAATCACCGATAATGGACGTCAATTCGACTGTCGGGAGTTTGAAGATTTCTGCAACGACCTCGGCATCCACCATCGCTTCACCTCGGTGGCGCATCCGCAGACAAATGGAGAAGCCGAGGTGACGAATAGGACCATCTTGCAAGGCCTCCGGACGAGGCTGGATCAGGCCAAGGGTGGGTGGGCAGAAGAGCTCCCGAGCGTCCTGTGGGCGTACCACACCACCCCGAGGACGGCCACCGACGAGACCCCATTCAACCTCGTCTTCGGAGCCGAGGCGGTTATCCCGATTGAGCTCAGCCTACCCACCCTATGCGTGGAGCAGTACGACTAAGTGGAGAACCCCGCTAGGATGATGCTGAACCTGGACCTCCTTGAGGAGACGAGGGACAAGGCCCGAGTCCGGATGGCAGCGTACAGGCAGCGAGTGGCCAGGTACTACAACTCCCTGGTGCGACCGAAGTCCTTTCGCCCAGGAGATCTGGTGCTCCGGCGTGCTGAAGCTTCTCAGCCACGGGAGTGCGGGAAGCTCTCCCCAAACTGGGAGGGCCCGTACACGGTGGCGGAAGTTCTCCCTCACGGGGCTTATTACCTGGAGGAGTTAGGAGGGTCCAGATTCCCTTGGACCTGGAATGCCTCGAACCTGAGGATGTATTACCAATAATGTAAGGTTTCTCGAACTCCTGCAATGAAATCCTTTTACTTCAAATGCTTCTTCTCACCTCGTAGGAAGAGAGACACTTAGCTCTGAGTTCGGCAAACACGGCCGTGGCCGAAGACCCGAGAAGGAGAGAAGTCTCGGACTTCGGCCCGGAAGGCGGGGCAGAGCCAAACTCGCCCACGCGATCACGGAGAACAGCCCGGTAAGCCGCGCAGGGCTCGGATAAAGCCTGCGGCCCCGGGATTCAGTCCGGAAGTCCCGGACTTCGGTCCGGAAGGCGGGGCAGAGCCAAACTCGCCCACGTGATCACGGAGAACAACCCGGCAAGCCGCGTAGGGCTCGGATAAAGCCTGCGGCCCCGGGGTTCTATCCGGAAGTCCCGGACTTCGGTCCGGAAGGCGGGGCAGAGCCAAACTCGCCCATACGATCACGGAGAACAGCCCGGCAAGCCGCGCAGGGCTCGGATAAAGCCTGCGGCCCCGGGGTTCAGTCCGGAAGTCCCGGATTTCGGTCCGGAAGGCGGGGCAGAGCCAAACTCGCCCACGCGATCACGGAGAACAGCCTGGCAAGCCGTGCAGGGCTCGGATAAAGCCTGCAGCCCCGGAGTTCACTCCGGAAGTCCCGGACTTCGGTCTGGAAGGCGGGGCAAAGCCAAACTCGCCCACGCGATCACGGAGAACAACCGGCAAGCCGCGCAGGGCTCGGATAAAGCCTGCGGCCCCGGGGTTCAGTCCGGAAGTCCCGGACTTCGGTCCGGAAGGCGGGGCAGAGCCAAGCTCACCCACGCAGTCCCAGAGGGCAGGCCGGCAAGCTCGAAGAACTCGCGCAAGGCCTGCTCCACCGGCGTCCAACCCGGAAGCTCCGAACTTCGGTCTGAATGCTGAACGGGACTCGGTCTGCCCGCGAGCTCAGCTCGGAGCACACCACAGGGCTTATTCCTGGCACTCGAAACCAACACTCGGCCTCAACAACAAAAAAAAAAGAGAGAAGGCAAAGATAAGACTTGGCAAAAAGAAGATTTGTCATTACTTCAAAGAAGGATTACAATGAAGGAGTCCCGACAGGCCGGGAGTCCTCAAAAAAAAAAAAAAAAAAGAAAAGAAAAGCAAAAGAAAAGAAATACAAGTGGAGAGCTAGTTTGGCGCGGTGGCACTGTCCTCGGGCAGGGGTGCATACTCTTCACCTGCGCCGTCGACGGGTGGCTGCTCAGGGGGCTGCTACGGAGTTGCAGCCGCGTTGCCTGCTGCCGCTGGAGCCTCTCCGCTGGGCTCCTGCCTCTTTTCGCCGAGGACCACCCCGCTGAGGTCGAGCTCGAGGTAGAAGGAGCCCACCTTCTCCCGGCACACCTGGAACCCCTTCAGGAAGGAGTCCACGGCGGCCTCCCGAACCTCCGCGATGTACTCTTCGGAGGCCCGGAATTTCGGGACGGCCTCCTGCGCCTCCCGCTTTGAAGCTTCCAGCAGCCCGTTGACGTAGGAGCTCCGCTCCTTGGCTGCGTTCGCCTCCCTCCGAGCCTCCACCCTGCGCTCCAACGACAGGGACTGAGCTCGGAGGCGAGCCTTCTCCGCCGCGTCCTCCTCCATGCGGCACTGGTTGGAGATCCTCTCCTCAGACAGAGAGGTCTCCAATTCTTTGATGCGCCCCTCGACGCGCGCCAGGTCGGATTGGAGGGCATGGTTGTTCCCCCGCAGCTCGACCCCCTTCTCCATGAGGTCCTTCACGTCGGCCGCGAGTTTGCCGAGCTTTTCCTCTTTCTCGGCGTCCTTGGCGTACCCTGCGAGGAAATTCCTCAGCAGCAGTACGCCGGTCCCGATCTGCACCAGGGAGAGAGAGGTCAGTCAAAATCCAACTGGAACTTTAAAAGGGAGGGTTCCGAGTTCGGGACTTACCGTGAAGAGCTGCGGAAGGATCTCGAGCAGGGCGTCAGCGTAGTCCCGGCCGCCCCTCAATCGGCGGTCCCGGAAGGTGCAGGCGAACTCCATGACCCTCTCTGCGAGGCCTTGATCGCGGATCACGGAGCACCGGCTGGTGAGATTCGGCGGCGGGGCGGATAGATCGGCAGCGGCAGGGGCGACCGTCCCACCGCCGGGTGGAACTGCCACCGACGGGGCAGCTGGAGCCACTGGGGGCGCCGTCGGAGTAGCAGTGGAGGCGGGCGCTGCTCGAGAGGGAGCTGGCCCTCCCTCTTCTGCAGCCCTGTCGAGGCCGACGACAGGGACGTCGGCAGCCCGGGCTCGAGGTGGCCTGGATGCGGGAGCTGCCGCCACTGGACCGGAGGTAGGAATCGGCGCGGCCTCCCGACTCGCCTCGGTGCGAGCCCTCTTCGCCGCGGGCTCATCTCCCTCGGCAACGTCCCTCTGAGCGGCGCCCTCCAGGAGGTTTTCTAAGGAGAACTTCATACCTGAAAGAGAACGGAGGTCGGTCAGTCCAGTTAAAAAGAAAAAGGGAGAAAAGGGGGTGTGTGGAGAAGAAAGGAAGGCTGAGCCTCACCCGGCTCCCGGATGGGACTGATCCCCGTCTCGAACAAGTTCTGCTCCGAGAGCAGAACATCGAGCGTAGGGACCGCGTCGCTCAGCAGCAAGGAATAGGCCTCTTGGTCTGCCGGCTCGACTTGGGAGTTCCGGTTCGGGGACTGATCCGGCTCGCTCCAGGCCCAGTCGACGTCCTCGACCGAGGCAAAAAAGAACCGGTTCTTCCAACCCTTAATAGAGGAAGGGAGGTCGAACCGGAGGCACCTAGGCCGAGGTAAATGTACCACCAGCCATCATCGGTGGAATAACGCTTCAGGGTGAAAAGAGCCCTGAAGAGAGAGAAGCGGGCAACGAACCCGTGGAAGTGGCAGAAGACAATGAAGGCGAAGATGACCCGATGGCGTTTGGAGCCAACTGGGCCGGGACCAGCTGGTAGTGACTGAGAAAGGAGAGGAAGAAAGGATGTAGGGGGAATCGAAGACCCCCAAGGAGGAAGTCCTCGTAGAAGGCTATTCGGCCGGGGCCGCTTAAGGTGACGCGATCCCCGGGCCACGGGAGAGAAAGATGGATCGACTCCGGGATGCCATAGACTTCCCGGAGCAAAGAAAGGTCACCTTCGGTCATCGACGAGACGTGACCGGAGGGACCAGCAGAAGAAATGGCAGGAGGTGACCGGAGGGACCAGAGAAGAAATGGCAGGAGGAAGAGAAGAGATGGGACGGGCGGAAACTACAGGGGGAGACCTAGGACCCCTAGGGACACCTATGGTTACACCCCTAGGCTGGAGCCGCCTACGGATCTCTTCCGAAATCACCTCCCCTTCTGAGGAGGAGGGCGATGGAGTCCTCGGCCGGGACGGACCGGCCTCGTCCGGGTTAGATGAAACATGACGACGGCGCGCCATGAGGAAGGAAATGGTGAAGAAGAGTTGCTAAGGAAAGAGGACGAGGGAAGGAAGCAGATGAAGGCACTCACCGAAACACACTGTGCAAAAGAAGCGGCAACCCAGGGAAGTGAAGGATAGCCCACTGCAACCGCCGGCGGAGCGTGAGAAAGGGAAAGGGCCTCGTTCCGGAAAGTCCCCCTCTTTTTCAAATTCGATCGACAGCGACCGTACCCCTCATTCTGTTCCGGACCACCAGATGGATGCCGCGTGGACGCACGCCCGACATCGATGCTTCGGTTACGAGGAAACGACCTCCTTTTCGAAGCGACGCATTAAGTGCAACCGGAGAGGCGACGCGTGGCAACCTCTCGTAGGACCTCGGGCGCAACGAGGAACAGTGACGAGGATCGTGGCAATCATGGCGCGAGATCTTCGCCTTCCCCACGTCATCTCCGCATTAAATTCTCACATTCTGGGCCTTGACGCCTCAGCGGAACGGGGGGATGGGGGGCAACTGTTACGGCTGTTACGATGATGTGGCATGACTCAGATTCCGCCGGGCATGATTCGAACCACGTGGATTTTTTTCGGCAGAACGGGAATGGTCCAGCAAGGTCAGATGTGGCTCCACCACGGTCGAAGTCGAGGTCGAGCCGGGCCTTCCTGCTCCTTCGCCAGGTGGCACCTGGACACTGGTCCACCTCGGCCGAAGTCGAGCGCCCCTCTACTGCTCCTTCGCCAGGTGTCCGCCCAGGAGGGGTCCACCTCGGCCGAAGTCGAGCGCCCCTCTGCCGCTCCGCCAGGTGTCCGCCCAGGAGGGGCCCACCTCGGCCGAAGCCGGCGGCCCCTTGCTCCTTCGCCGAGCGGCGCCCTGAGACGGTTCCACCTCGGCCGAGGTCGAGCCGGGCCTTCCTGCTCCTTCGCCAGGTGGCGCCCGGACACGGGTCCACCTCGGTCAAAGTCGAGCGCCCCTCTGCTGCTCCTTCGCCAGGTGTCCGCCCAAGAGGGGTCCACCTCGGTCGAAGTCAAGCGCCCCTCTGCCGCTCCGCCAGGTGTCCGCCCAGGAGGGGCCCACCTCGGCCGAAGCCGGCGGCCCCTTGCTCCCTCGTCGAGTGGTGCCCTGAGACGGTTCCACCTCGGCCGAGGTCGAGCCGGGCCTTCCTGCTCCTTCGCCAGGTGGCGCCCGGACACGGGTCCACCTCGGCCGAAGTCGAGCGCCCCTCTGCTGCTCCTTCGCCAGGTGTCCGCCCAGGAGGGGTCCACCTCGGTCGAAGTCGAGCGCCCCTCTGCCGCTTCGCCAGGTGTCCGACCAGGAGGGGCCCATCTCGGCCGAAGTCGGCGGCCCCTTGCTCCCTCGCCGAGTGGCGCCCTGAGACGGTTCCACCTCGGCCGAGGTCGAGCCGGGCCTTGTTCCTTCGCCAGGTGGCGCCCGGACACGGGTCCACCTCGGCCGAAGTTGAGCGCCCCTCTGCCGCTCCGCCAGGTGTCCGTCCAGGAGGGGCCCACCTTGGCCGAAGCCGGCGGCCCCCTGCTCCCTCGTCGAGTGGCGCCCTGAGACGGTTCCACCTCGGCCGAGGTCGAGCCAGGCCTTCCTGCTCTTCGCCAGGTGGCGCCCGGACACAGGCCCACCTCGACCGAAGTCGAGCGCCCCTCGCTGCTCTTTCGTTAGGTGGCGCCTGGACACGGGTCCACCTCGGCCGAAGTCGAGCGCCCCTCTGCCGCTCCGCCAGGTGTCCGCCCAGGAAGGGCCCACCTCGGTCGAAGCCGGCGGCCCCCTGCTCCCTCGCCGAGTGGCGCCCTGAGACGGTTCCACCTCGGCCGAGGTCGAGCCGGGCCTTCCTGCTCCTTTGCCAGGTGGCGCCCGGGCACGGGTCCACCTTGGCCGAAGTCGAGCGCCCCTCTGCCGATCCGCCAGGTGTCCGCCCAGGAGGGGTCCACCTCGGCCGAGGCCGGCTACCCTGTGTGGTGAGGCCGTCGAGAAGCAGGAGCATGAGTTCTGAGACCGTTCCTCGAGCAGCGCGCGCCGCACCTCGAGTGGAGCGCCGGTACGGTCGGTAGCAACGCGTGAAACCTCATTTGCATCGGCCCGACAGGTTCCGCAGCCGAGCGGCGAAGTCCTGGCAAGACAGGACCCGGTAACAGACGTTGTCGGGGTCTTGGAAGGAGAGCGCTCGCGCTCGGCCCAAGGTCTGGCCAGTGTCCTCCCTCTACCCTTTCCTCGCTGGGCTCGGCAAACAAGACAAGGAGGCCGCCGGGTTCTTGGACCCAAAGGGGAAAGGGGAAAGAGAGAGGGAGAAGGAGGTGAAAGCGAAGAGGGGGTCTCCCAAGGGCGGGAAGCCGGAGGCAGCGTGATGGGATAAAAGGATGGGGAGAGCGGACTACCAGGTAAAAGGAAAAAAGGCTAGGAAAAGAAAATGCACCGAGAGCAGGATCCAAGATCCCGAGAGGGGTCCCTTGGCGCAAGCTCGGTGAAAGAACTTGGCCCGATTTTCACTCTTCCTGAGAACTTTTTTGCTAACACAATCTCTAAGCCTGGGACTCCTTCGGGGGCCCGCCTTGGAGATTATGTTCCATCTCGCCGTTTTCTAACTTGACCGTCGGAGCTCCCTCGCCGGGATCCCCAGCCAGGGTTTCTGACCTTGTCTTGTAGGATCGGGAGCCCGGAGACCTCGAGGCGAGACGGTCTGATCCCGCCACCAGCTCTGAAGTTACAGGCCGCGGCGGCGAGATCGGCAACACATGTAAATAACGTCAGTTACATTTTAAGTCTTTTGTTCCAGCTGAGGCTTATCTGCCGATCTTACATGCTCACATGTAACTCTACAAGCTATAGTTTTGCCTAGAGAATTTGAAAAGTTCTATGCAAGCTATTTCTGGCAGCATTAATTTCTATATTTTATTTTTCTCAAGCAAAATGGTTGTCCTCATTAACGGGTTTGAAACCTTGCCCTCAATATTTTCTAATTTATCATGTATAACAATTCTAATTATTTTATTATTGATATTTTTTATTATTCCTTTCTAGATTAGTGAAACATGTTTCCTTTTTTGATCACAAATCATTCCAAAATTTATTGAATACATTCTTGGAATTTTCTTTGAAAAGAGTGCAAGAACGTACAGTCTATCCCTGTTCTGTGTACTTTAATCTTCTACAATATCCCGATCTTTTCATGATTTAGGAACTTCTGTGCTGTTAATTTTGTTATGAATTTATCAATGTGTTGGGAATTAGGATATGTATATTTGGAACAATTTGCCTCTGCATGTTTCTTTCTTATCTCCACCACAAATTCCATCAAAGCAATCTGGTCATGCATCTTATAACTTTTTATGCGCTGCACCATAGACTTTGCTTGAATGCTTTGTTCTCTTTCATGCTTCCTGGTTATCACCAACAGAGATGCAATTTTTGGTTCAGGAAAAGTTAAAGTGGAGGTGGTCCACCTCAAACATTTTGTAGCATCTTCTTTGTTAAATTTCCAGTACATCGTCACTTTGAAACTTTGGAATTTGGTTTTGCAAATCTATTATGAAAGACCCCACGTTTGCACATGACATCTTTTATATATCAAAGCCTTATCAAATAGTTAGGACAACACTTGTTGCTTATGTAGTAGACTTGTTGGCTGGTGTTTGATATTGACCTAACAGACAAGTCCTTGCCATTGATAAAATTTACTTCCTATATAATATGCATAAACAAGGATGGTATATATACATATGCATATACTTACATACATACATACATACATATATGGGGAGAGAGAGAGAGAGAGAGAGAGAGAGAGAGAGAGAGAGAGAGAGAGTGTTTGATGTCTACTCTTATATTATTACATTGTTGAAACCATAATGAAAAAAATTCTAATGAAGTATTTTTTTTTTTTTTTTCAATTGCCACAGAAAAAGAATGGTGAAGGATCAAGTTGCTAGTTTGAAATGGTTTGTGGGTTGTAAAAGCAGAGTGTGTTTTGTCATCTCCAGGCTTATCTTTGGAAGTGAATTTCAGTGTTGTTGTATATGTTTCCAAGTAGAAGCATGCTTGCTGATGTCGTTTATTTGTGTCGTGCTATTTATTTTCTTTAACAAGGATGTAACTTTTTTTGTATGTTTCAGAGGGAATGAACTAAGTTTCCCTATAAAATTCATTTTCTGGTTTTTTTATTTGACATCGATGATGATGATGATAAGAGGGTGCCCTGTTGTATCATCAGTTATATACATTTGTTTGATGCGTCCATGTCGAGTATTGGTTGCGCTTCTTGTTCTGCTTACGGGATAATTAATGTGTTCAGATTGGAACGCCCTATGGCGAGTTATCCTGTGCCCATCAATTGATCTGTTAGGACTGCTCGGATAATACGGCAAGCTATTGGAGCACCGGTAGTTTTTCTTGGCTGAATTCTATCAATATTTATGTTGCCTTGATGGTTGACTTCCAGTGGATCTCGTATTGCCTACGCAGCAGCAGTGAGCACTCTAGCATCGCTTTGAGGGTCATGAGAAACATGCTCCTGGATTCGAGTAGCCTATGTTACACTTCATTGTGGTCTGATGTGGTGGTTTGAGTGTGGTTTCTCACAATTTGAGTATTTGTATGTCGAATATATCATGTAACTAATCTCTTCCATAAACAAGAGATATCCTTAAGAGGTGAATTGGCTTGCAGACAGTGCTGGAATAAGTTTACGACACGACAAAATGAACCGTCTTTATAACTCATACGATACTAAATGAGAGAAAACTTCGAATCCATTACATCAGGTGAGCATCATTTCTTTCCTCGGTGTACTTTTTGGCACCGAAAAGAGATGAAGAAAATGTGCGGTTCGTTTGATGACGTTTTCCTGCCACATGACGAAAATACCCTTCCACTTGGACTGCCGGAAACTAGGGTTTAAAGAGGCCAGGGTTGGAGGAGGTCGAAGGACCAGGTGAGACAAAATCCATGGGACGAGGTTTGCTTCGGTGGTAGGTGAGCTCTGTCTTCAACTTTGTGCCTCTCTCTTTATTTTCTCCGGGTATCCTTCAAACAGGTGCCATGCAAATGGTTGAGGAGGGCGACAACCATAGGGATGGTGGTCGAGGGTTTTCCAATTCCAATTCTACCGATGGTGATCGCTCTTGGGCGCGTGTAGTGCAGGGAGCACCTTGCAGACCCTCTTGGACAACACAGGATTTCTGAGGAGGTGATTGACTAGCTATATTGCTACTTCACTAAGGTGCTCGAGCTTCCTAAGATGATGATGGAGAACTCTCGCCGCCAGTGGGAGAATCAAGCGGTGTTCATGAAGAGCTTGGGATGGAGGGTCTCGACGGAATGGGTTGCCAGGGAAGTTAAAATGAGGATCAAGCTGGAAGATGAACCTGAGGTATTTTCCTTTGCTGAAGATCATCTTATCCTTTGGTTTAAAACTGGCAAGGAGTGTGCCATGGTGAGGAAGGGGGTCCTTAGTTTGTGGCTAGACAACTCCTAGCTATGGAGCCTTGGGAACCTGACTTTGTGCATGGTCGTCGGCCTATTCCAAAAACTATTATTTGGTTGAGGTTGCCGGGGCTTCCGTTGGAGTTTGGTTGTCGACGGCAATCTTGGCCATTGCGGCAGTTGCGGGGAAGCCACTGGCTATAGACGATTTCACAGATCTCCAGAGGAAGAGCGGGTATGCTCGTGTTCGAGTGGAGATTGATGCCGGTAAACCGTTGAAACCTGTGTCCTGATATAAGGGAAGAAATGTATCTTTTGGCAACAGTTTGTCTATGAAAATCTTCTAGTTGTATGCTACCGTTGTGGGAGATTAGGGTATTCGGATGATGGCTGCTGATTCTTGGAAGGAGACCCCTCATCAGACAACAGTGACTGCCCTATTCTCCCTAAAAATTTTGTGGTCGTAAGCGTTGACCTGCTTCGGATGCTCCGACTCCTCTAGTGGCGGAGGGGAAGAGAGGAGACAGGGTAGCCGACCCAGGCTAGGATCATGGTTGGTGACATCTCGAATCAGACAACCGCAAGTACCTAGAGCACTGGCAAAGTGGAGAAGGGACCTGGAGAAAGAAAAGAAGCATTGCCTTGAGTTCTCGGATCCTTACTCATGCTCTCCACCTCTGAGCTCTTTAAGGAACAACTCGTCTCCCTTAAACTTACCTCTGGACTCAGATGGCTGGCAGAAACCTACCAAGGTGGCTCGTCACCGGTCATCGGGGGCTTGCTGAGGGGAGCTCGCAGGAGAAGACTCTGTTACGAGCTCTATTTTGATGCCCTTGGTCCACTGGGAAATGGTATGGATTTGGGCCTTGCAGAGGAGCTCGGCTCGCATGATTTGGTCATGTCTGACCCACGTGTGCGGTCTTTGAAGAGAGCCTGAAGCCCATCAAAGATGCCTAAATCTAGCTCTCTAGGTCTCTCGCTTACCAAAGATCCTTCATCTCCTGCTATGTCTACCATCGATCAGGTCAGCTCTCTCTCTTTTGTATGGCTGGGGACCTGGTGGATGGGGGATGCAAGGGTGTTGCTTTGTCTCTCTTGGCTAAAGGGGCCTCTGACTCTGGGGTGGGGTCTTTTGTAGTGTCTGGCTGCTGTCCTGCCAAGTCTTAGGTTGATGTAGAGAGGAGGGGGCATGTTGATGCTGCTTCTGTGATTTGTGGTGGGGAAGAAATAAGACTGACGGGGGGGGGGGGGGGGGGGGGTTCTAGGCTTTTAGTATCTGCATCTGAAGGCTTGCTGGTGTTACCGTCTACTTTGATGGCTCTGCTAAAGGTAGGGGGTGACTCGGGAGAGATTTCCTGCCCTTGCCCAGTGCTCAGCGGTGTTGTGAGGGAAGATCGAAGAGGTAGGGAGGTTACCTCGTTGGCTTTGGTTGGGCCGGGGATGAGTGGGAAGCAATCTAGGTCTGTTTGTCAGTCGGCTCGGCCTTCCAACAGGGACAGAGTCTCCTCTCCATCCAAGGTAGCTCCGATCAAGTTGGCGGATCACCCGGGGTGCACTGATCCTCCGGTCATTCAGTTGGGTGACTCTCTTGGGTCAGGGATTTGACCGTGCTCATGACAAAGTCACAGGCCAATTGAAGAAAGCCTTGTTTGCTACTGGGGAGTCAGGGGTTTCGATGAATTTGGAAGATGACTGATGCGGGATGGATGCAAAGACTAATCTAACAATTAAGTGTTTAATTTTAATGAGCAATGACAGCAAACTCAGATATGCTATCCAATTAATTTAATGAAGATAGACTAAGTCTCTACTAGCTACCTATAATATAATCAGCATGCAATCACATAAAGAATCCTGGATCAAATGATTAAGAAATCACCGAAACTAGGACGTCCTGACTTCAAACAACCAGATTTAATGAGATTTAGATGGTTACTTACCAATAACACTTTTCCCTCCTCCGTTTCAGCCAATCTAGATTCAACTCTGAAGATCTCGCGGTAGGATTGCAAACTTCAGTTCCTTCGAAGTAGATCTTCCCGTTGATAGTTGGATGGCAAGGGAAACCTCCTCTTCTGATTGGGAGCTCTAAGGATCTTACAAAGAACTGTGATTAATAGTGTAGAAAGATGTGGAAATTGAAAAAGAGAGAGAATAAGGGATGGTTGGCTTGGATCTGGATTTGGGCTGGATGTCAGAGATGGCGATGACGGGCTACTTGGATCTTGGAAAGATAACTAGGCTGCAGTACCCCCTCACTCATGAATACATTGCTTACCAGCAGAGCACTCTCACACTACAATTACTTAACCAGGAATTGCACTCTCAATGCTTACCCAGCAATTGGAGAAAAAAATCGATAGAGTTTCATTAATGAATCATAAGATGGTTTACAAGAAGGAAATGGGTGGTATTTATAGACCCCTTACATAGTAGCTTGATAAGAACAAACTCATGATAGCAAGATAAAAAGAATTCTTTTGAATACAAAATAATTAAAGATGACATTGGACTATACTCTTCTTCTTGACCTGGATGAAAACTCTTTGTAATTTAAATTGGGTAGACTCCTTTGTACTTGGACTTCTCCATGACTTAGGTGATGAAATGAGGTGTTCCATGCTTTTAAGAAAAGTTTGGTGACAAAAATGAGATGGCATCTCATCTCATTTCCTTCTTGGCGTTAACTCTCCTTGTTCTTCAAATTTGAAGGTAGGCAAGATAATCCTTCTTTATATCCTTGGACTTAGATGAGAATAAAATATCTTTGAATGTTGAATGGACTCCATAGGAACTAGGACTCCTTTGAGCATGGGTGACTTCTTTTCTTCTCATTTGGGCGACAAGAAAATAAAACGCTCTTTGGTTGAGATAAAGTTTTTTGATAAGAGAGAACTCCTTTGAATTTTGGATGAACCTCCATTTAATTTTGGAATCTTCTTGGATGAACTTCCATTTGAATTTGAATAAATACTTGAGTTGGCCGACCATCCTTGGAGTGGGACAATTCATGAGAAGTGGCACTAAATGGGAGGAGAATCCTTCCATTTTACTTCTCTTAAATGGCATCATCCTTGGATTTTAAAAAGGCGATGAGAAGGAAATTTGTTAGTGCCTTCCTTGGATAAACTTGAATCCCAAAATTGTTCTGATGTCTCGAGTCCCGATGTCCCAATGTCTTGATATCCCGATATCTCGATGTCTCGATATCTCCTGACAATTCTTTATATGCTTCACTTGAACTCCCTTTTAATTTATAAACCAATCATGTATGGCCAACCATGGTGGCTAGATAAGGCATACTACTCCAAGTGGTGGGTGATAAGGCCCCATGACATAGACTCAAAACTTGGCTAACTTATGAAACCCCTTGACTTATTCAAGTACTAATTACAAGATTCAACCTGACCAATTCACAAAACAATGCAAACTAATATTATTTACAGGACTCAAGCTGAAATTAAGATAAAATAGCTACTCATCGGTGATCCACAACAAGCTTGGAGGGTTCTGACATCTCTTCCTAGCTCTGGCGTCCTCACCAATGACTGCCTGGAGGCTGTCAGAGTGCACAAAGGCAAAGCAAAACTGAAATAGTGTGGTCCCATGAAGGTCTTAGTTTGGAATATTGGGAGGCGGGGAAACCTTCCTTCCATTATAATTTTCGAAGGTTAGGGTAATTGTATCACCCTAGTTTGTGTATTCTTTTGAGACTAGCCTTAGTGGTTCCAGTTTGGAACGTGTTCATCATCGCTTTCTAGCCAATTGGGGTTTCTATACAATCAAATTGCAAGGTTTGTCGGGAGGGATTATTGTTGTTTGGGATCATGGGGCTGCTAGAGTAAATATGTTTCATCATTGCTCTCAGCATGTGGCCATTGTTGTTACTGAATCCAACGGGCATACTTGGCTCTTGTCAGGGGTGTATGCTAGTATGGATTATAGGGAGCGAAGGAATCTCTGGGAAGAGGTTATGGTTTTGGTGGATCATGGTTTTCCTACTGTTATGGCAGGGGACTTTAATTATGTCCAACGACCTAAGGACAAGAGAGGTGGTAGACCTTTTGTTGAGGATACTAGCTCCAGGAATTTGGATATTTCCTACAATCTAATAGCCTGGTAGACCTTGGGTTTGTTGGCCCTTGCTTTACCTGGTGTAATAATCGATCAGAAGGGGCCAGGGTTTGGGAGAGAATTGATAAAATTTTTGCGACATCGAGCTGGATTCAGTGGCACCTCACGCATCTAGTGAGGCATCTTGCTAGAATCAGTTCGGATCACTGTCTGGTGTTCCTCTCTACTGACTCCTCCATCTCTTGTCATCCTTCCTTTAGATTTGAGAAGTTTTGGTTGGCCTATCTCCATTCTTGGAAGATTGTGAGGGAGGTATGGAGGATGCCCGTTCATGGAGATGCCAGATTCGGATTTCTCGTAGATTGGAGTTAGCCAAGAGGTGCCTTCTTTGCTGGAACAGGGTGGAGGTTGGCGACATCTTCTCCAAATTGGTGGCTATGGAGAGATCTATCCTTGAACTCCAGGAGTGGGAGGAGAGAGAAGGGGGTTTGGCGGAGCATAATATGGTCACATTATGGAGTTAGCTATCTACTCACCAGTCCCTTCTTTGTTAGCAGGAGACCTTCTGGAGATAGAAATCCAGAGTGCAGTGGATCAAGGGGATAGAAATACCTGGTTCTTTCACCAGGCCACTGTTGTGCAAAGATATAAGAACAGTATCAGAGCTCTACGGACTACTGAGGGGCTTGGGTTGGATGATGATGACGATATCAGATGAGAAATCACTCACTTTTCAGGTCTAGGTGGACAGTTCCTATCAGTGGCCCTACTACATTTGATCTTCTTCCTCCACCGTTGGTCATGATGTCTGAACGGGAGAATCAGGATCTCATTAGGCCTGTTTCTGAGAATGAGGTTCGAAATGTTCTCTAATCCATGGATGAAGATAAAGCCCTTAGCCCTAATGGGTTCTCTCTTGTTTTCTTTAGGCATTTCTGGTATATTATCCGAGGTGATGTGGTTGCTATAGTTCAGGAGTTTTTTATTTTGGACAGGATGCCTGACTCTTGGAAGCAGGCTTTTATTACTCTCATTCCTAAGCATCATGATGCTTGTGAGCCTGGTCACTTTAGGCCTATTAGTTTATGCAACACCCTGTATAAAATCTGTGCCAAGCTCATTATCAACAAGATGAAGCCTATTTTCCTGCATCTTATTAGTTCAGAGCATGGAGCTTTTATAGGGGGTGGTCTATTTCTGATAATGTTCTTATTGCACAGGAATTTATTCATGATCTTTGGAGGGCCCTTACTCATCACGGTCTGATGACCATCAAGCTTGATATGGAGCGGGCCTATGATTGCATGCATTGATGATTTTTGGAAAAGGCATTGATGGACTTTGGCTTTCATCGTTGTTGGATCTCCTAGGTTCTGGCCTGTATTGTCAAACTTTTCTTTGCCATCCTTATTAATGGTACTCCTTCGAATTTCTTCTCTTCTAATATCGGCCTACGGCAAGGTTGTCCTCTCTTTCCGTACTTGTTCATTTTTGTACTGATATTTTATCGCGAGCTCTGTGGGTAGCGGCCTAGGGGTTGGGTCTTCATCTGTATATCCTTGCTCCTGGTGCCCACTCGATCTTGCATCTCTTATTTGCAGATGATTGTTTGCTCTTGAGGCATGCCACTACTCTATGTGCTAAGGTCTTTGGAGGATTATGGAGGACTACTGTCTATCATATGGCCAGAAAATTAATTTGCTTAAATCTAAGATTCACTTTGGTCCCAAGACTCTTGCCCAACTTCAATGCTTGACTCGAGATATCCTTGGGATTGCTAAGCATGGGGGTGCACTTCAGTATCTTGGGATTCCAATTACTGGGAAAAGACTATTAAAGGCTGACCGTGGCTGAATGGTTAAGGTGATACAAGATAGGGTGGAGGGATGGAGGGAAGAGCCCTCTCTTTAATAGGTAGAATCACTCTAATCAGGTCGGTCCTTACATCTTTACTTGTTTATATGCTATCTAATATTGCCCTTTCCAAATTTGTGATACTCAAGATGGAGCAATTTATTTGTGCTTTCCTTTGGGACTCTGCTTCTGGAGGTCGAGGTGTTCACCTTCTTGGTTGGCATGTGGTGTGCTTGCCTATGGGATGGGGGCTCGGCATTCACTCTCTTGTTGTGAGGCGGGAAGCACTTTCGGCTAGACATGTCACCGGATTCCTTTTATGTCATGATAGCATGTGGACCTTGATGATAAAGGCCAGATATGGCTCTGATTTCTTTGGGGAGAATTATCGGACCGGGTAAAATTGTTCGTCTATCTAGAGAGAAATGGTGGCTAAAACCCCTGAAGTGCTCTCTCATACTAGATGGATACTGGGTGATGGTAGGTTTATCAGCTTTATGTCGGATCCATGGATCGTGGAGCTACCTTTGTCCCGGTGGCTGACTTTCATTGCCATGGATATCTCTCACTCTATCTCTATCTCTTATTTACTGATTATGGATGGTATTTAGTGGGATCCGGTGTTTGTTACTCACATTTTTGGTGATATTCTCGAAGCTCAGGTCTTATCGATTGCCTTGTCTATACATGCTAGCACTGATGTTAGGGTATGGAGGTCCTCTTCTCTCCCCAAGGTGGTCATGTCGGATTTGTATCCCCTGTTTTGTCACGATCCTCAGAGAAGTCTTGATATTGGCTGGATTTGGAGGTTAGGGGTTCACCCAAGGATGTGCTTGTTTTTGTGGAAAGTGGCTTGAAGACGTCTCCCTACTTGATCATTTCTCATCACTAGAGGAGTTCATGTGCTTTCATTTTGCCCGGCATATGGGGAGGAGGAGACTCTAGTCCATGTTCTTTTTTATGCTCGCGGGCATGTCAGGTCTGGAGGCTGGCCAATCTGAAGCACTTTTTATGCATGTTGTAAATCACGTAGATACCTTTCTGAAGCTGCACCGGCCAGGAACTGGACACTCTTGTTGCTCTTGGATAGCCTATATTACATACCACACCTGATTTACTAGGAATGATATTATTTTTAACTCTTCAAGATGTTCAACCAGAGTTATTATGGAGAGAGCTGGTGTTCATGTAGAGGAGTATTGGATGACGACCGTGTTGACCTCGGAGACCTAGGGCTTCTGTTCAGCTCTTCGAGCACCCCGCCAGGTTTTTATTTCTTGGGAGCCCCCATCTCTAAGATTTTTTACGATCAATTTTGATAGGAGTGTTACGGGTACTCACGGAGGAGCTAGCTTTGTTATTCATGGCCCGGGCCTGAGTCTTCTGGCTACAGGGGGTCCTATCTTTTTAAGCTGACTGTCCTGATAGTGGAGTTGCAGGGTGCCTGGGCCGGTATTATCTACATGCGGAGGATCTTACAAATAGACTACCTCATCATCGAAGGTGACTCGGCTATTGTCATTTTTTGGATTCATGAGGCTAGGAGATCGAAGCCACCCTCTTCTTCATGACATTGCTTTTCTCTTGTAGGGTTGCTTAGTCAGTATTATTAGGCACGTTTACTGAGAGGCAAGATTGGATTGCTTTCTTTGTTACCAATCATTCGGGAGAAGTATATGGACCCACCTGGAGAAGCCCCGAGGTTCCTTCGTAATATTGTTCTTTATGATTTTCTTGGATCTATTCATACTAGAAATCTTAGTTGAATGCTCCGATTTATAAAAAAATCAGGATTTCGATTCTGGTCTTCAAATCCATAATGGGCGATGCAACGATGGCCCCAGAAGATGGAGGCTGATGGCTCAGCAGTAGTTGTTCTAGGGAGTGGCTATTTGCCAGCCAAGGAGATGGAGTGGGTGTTCGTCAAAGAATCGCTTCTCCTTAGCGTGAGTTCATTTGTCTTTTACTCTTTTACCCTTCTATTGGGCTTTTTGACATGTGCGAATGGGAGAGTTTCACAAGTTTTATGCCGTTCCTTACAAATTTGTTGTTCAGTGGAATGCAGGAGGGTACCAAATTTATTTTTTTATTTTTGATCCGGAGTCGTTTATTTGTTTTTGTGCGATGGGCTTAAAGATAATTATAAAAAAAATTTAATATGATATCAAAGCCATCATAAAAATTATTTATAATGATGTATAAAATGTAGGAAAATAAAGATTTTCTCAATCCTATGATTGATCAAATAATTAGAATCATGATAAATAGATCTGAGAAAAAAATATTACAATGCATACCTGTATTTGCCATAATCCTCGATGCTCTGGTCTTCCTTAGAAAGGCGGCACTTGAAGGGAAAAATCACCATACCATGAATCACCGAATACGTGTATATATAAATTGAGAAAGCGGAGAGGGGACCTAGCCAATACAATAAAAATACCTTAACTGACCCTCCCATTATGAGTCAAGTCGGGCTAAAGCCTATATTGTGCCGTCTCAACCACACCAACCCACATGAGGTGCTCCTAGCCCAAACAATAATCATATAACATTGGGCCCATCATACGTCTATCAACATGGACCATAAAATCAACCCGGATTTTAATAAAAAAAATACCAATTAATGTTAGCCCATGTTAAGAAAATTCTTATATTCTCCCACTTGGGCTACATTAATTATAATTTTGAAAACGTTTTATTTTAAAAACAACTCTCGAGTTGAAAATAAAATGTGGCCACCATATGATCCATAGACAGCACCATCAAACGACTCGGTCCAACAGTATCCATGATACTGAATCATGGGATCATTGTACTACTTAATCGATACAGGATTTATCCATGGTTACAAGCATCATAAACACCATCTATATGAGTCTTGGTGTGGTAGTGTAACAAGAAAATAGTATCAAGGTGATCAAATAAAATATGCTATTTTTCATTGTCAGTCCAATTTTTTTTCAACATGCTTAAAAATAAAATAAGCAAGGAAAAATTTAATGGCATCAAACAACAAGTCATTCTGTCTCACATACTCAACAATGGTGTCAATGACGAGATAGCAACAAATCTGAGACTCGACACCTGGTCTTAGTCAAGTACATAACCAAAAGAGATATCTCATAATCAAAATAAATTAAACATATGTACCTGCAATCATAATTTCTCTTTAACCACATGCTATATCACAAGATAGAGAAATCTCACGACTTCGAAAAAAGTTTGTACGTTTCCAAGTACAATAAGATCTCATAATTATCAAAATGGGACATACCCATACAACTGTCATTCTCAAGACAAAACATAATCTTAAGATACTATATTGTATATTATTATTTCACATATGCACATAAAAATATAGGACTGTAAACCATCAACTATCATGTCAACAATGTAAATGAATATACATGATAGAAAAATCAAATGAAACCAAGCTTTATAATAATAAAACACAAATATAAAGTTACTCTTACTAATCAAGCACAATAAAAGAATTCAATATATCCATATTTTCAACATGCTTTGTAAAGCTATGAGTTTCAGGTTAGAGGATCAGCCAACATGGACTTTATACACTCGATACTTGTGTCCTTGGATTATAATCTAGCAATCAATGACAAATAAAATTTATCAATCAAGTCAATGAATAAATACATCAAACTTTCACTAATTTAAAAAATCAAAAGATTCTAAATGCCCATATTCTTGACATATTTCATAAAAACTATGGATCTTAATCTTGATTAGAAGATCAACAAATATTGATTTTGTATATTGTACAAAATATCTCCCTTTCAACTACAACCTCTGACCGATAAAAAAACTATCTTTACATAGATAAATATAATAAAAATTTTTATTGTTCTTTTAAAGAACATAACTGTCTATGATTGTAAGAAATTATAAGTGGTTTTAAGATAAATTAATAATTATAAGATCCAGGACAAAATTTCATAAATATAATATGAATTGTGACTTTGTAACATACTACAAACTTTGCCTGTATATCCAAGAATGCCACTAGATTTTATTTTCAAGCATTCTATAAAACAAAACCTCCAGTCATTTACATTGGCACAAGAATGACATGTATCTATTTTCTTATCATATAATTTCTTTACGAGTGCTACATCAACTAGTAATGGAGGTGCTGTAATTAATTTGTATATATAATATTACTCTCCCACTATCTTCTAGTAGGATGAAATAAAATATTTATATATAAATAAGAGCAACAACTTATTTTTCTTCAATGTCATATTTCTAATATATATATATAAGCATATGATATTGTGCAAATCAAAATCTACAAATATGGCATGATTTGACTCAATATTTTTTATACCGTTATTAGGATATTAGAATATGTATTCATGAAAAATTATTTGGATAATCAAAATAAACAACATATTATTACAAAATCAAGATTTATTCGCTGATGGATTATCAATGATTAAGTATTGCAAGATAGCTCCGACCATAAAAATAAAAGATGTTAGGCTTCTAACTAATCTTTAACTCAAAAAGTATATCTTGTATAACTATTTTAACAAGAATTTTATTCAAATATAGATGGTAATCATTAGGATTTTATACTAGAGATATCAAATAAAATTACATCCACTCATCAGACTTCATACGATATCTTTCAGAGTGTACTTTACCTCTCAGTCACATTATTTTACTAAAAATTTTAGGCATGGTGTATTAAACAACTATCCCATACTTATACAAATATTTAATAATACTATTTATTTATTATATATGGGATGCTAAAATGTGACTGATATACCATATCAATATTCTTATCCTTTTCTAAAAAGTATCAGAAACTTCTGAAAGAGAATAGGATATGATTTATTTATTTCATACATATGATTTTAAATTCATTAAACTGCACAGCAGGAAAACTAAATATAATGAGTAGCGTATGTATTAGAGATAGAAATCTCATAATATTAATTTTGGGTACTATTCTCTCTAGTTTCAAGATATAAACCCTAACACCATCATACCATCTGTTACAGCTGTGACAGTGACGTGGCCAGGCTCAGATACCACCGAATGCGATTGAGCCACGTGGGGTTTCTCCGGCCGAGTCAGCGCCACGTCTTCAAGACCAGGTTCGGCAAGACTACAGCGCCCAGCAATTTTCTAAGGCAAACCGCCCTCGCTGAGGTCGAGCTCGGATCGGAGTTCCTCTACCACCTCGATGGCGTCCAAGCCCGGAGGGGTTCGCCTAAGTGAGGTCGGCCAAAGCCAGGAGACCTCCTACCACCTCGCCAGGTGTCCACCCAGGAGGGGTCCGCCTGGGCCGAGGTCGGCCGACCCCTCGCCCTTCGCCAGGTGGCCCCCCGGAGACGGGTCCACCTCGGCCGAGGGCAGGCAACCTCCTGCCACCTCGCCAGGTGTCCACCCAGGAGGGGTCCACCTAGACCGAGGTCGGCTGGTCCTTCGCCCCTTTGCCAGGTGGCCTCCCGGAGACGGGTCCACCTCGGCCGAGGCCAGGCGACCTCCTGCCACCTCGCCAGGTGTCCACCCAAGAGGGGTCCACCTAGGCCGAGGTCGCCTGGTCCTTCGCCCCTTTGCCAGGTGGCCTCCCGGAGACGGGTCCACCTCGGCCGAGGCTAGGCGACCTCCTGCCACCTCGCCAGGTGTCCACCCAGGAGGGGTCCACCTAGGCCGAGGTCGGCTGGTCCTTCGCCCCTTTGCCAGGTGGCCTCCCGGAGACGGGTCCACCTCGGCCGAGGCCAGGCGACCTCTTGCCACCTCGCCAGGTGTCCACCCAGGAGGGGTCCACCTAGGCCGAGGTCGGCTGGTCCTTCGCCCCTTTGCCAGGTGGCCTCCCGGAGACGGGTCCACCTCGATCGAGGCCAGGCGACCTCCTGCCACCTCGCCAGGTGTCCACCCAGGAGGGGTCCACCTAGGCCGAGGTGGCTGGTCCTTCGCTCTTCGCCAGGTGGCCCCCGGAGACGGGTCCACCTCGGCCGACGTCAGGCCACCCGTACGGAGAAGGTCTCAGGGAAGAGGTGCGGGCCCCGAGGCCATCCCTCGGGCCGTACGAATCCCAGACGGCGCCCCGTACGGAGGGCGGCGGCACGCGGCCTGGAAGGTGGCACAGAACCCAGTTCGCCCACGAAAGCCCGGAGAACAGCTCAGCAAACCGCGCAAGGCTTGAGAGAGCCTGCGGCATCGAGCTCAGTCCGGAGATCCTGGGCTTCGGCCTGGAAGGTGGCGCGGAACCCAGTTCGCCCACGCAAGCCCGGAGAATAGCTCAGCAAGCCGCGCAAGGCTTGAGAAAGCCTGCGGCATCGAGCTCAGTCCGGAGATCCTGGGCTTCGGCCTGGAAGGCGGCGCGGGACCCAGTTCGCCCACGCAAGCCCGGAGAACAGCTCAGCAAGCCGCGCAAGGCTTGAGAAGGCCTGCGGCATCGAGCTCAGTCCGGAGATCCTGGGCTTCGGCCTGGAAGGCGGTGCAGAAACCATGTCGCTTGCGCAAGTATGAAGGCGATCCCAAAGACGGGCCCGCTTAAGGCCTACTCTGCCGCCACGCGATCCGGGAGGCCCCAACCTTCGATTTGAGCAATGGAAGGACCGGGCCCGCGATCGTTTCAGCATTCCATACCAACATCTCAAAAAAAAAAAAAAGGAGAACTCGAGGTTTTGTCAAATTAAGGCTTTCATTAATATAAGTGGCCAGTACAAGCTGGGAGTCCCGACAGCCCGGGAGTCCCCAAAAAGAAAAAGGAAAAAAAAAAAAAAAAACACGACTACAACGACGAAAGCAGGTAAGAAGGCGCCGGGCTCAGTGTGGTGCAGGGTTGGAGCCCTCTGCCGGGGGCGCAGGCGCTGCTTCCTCGACTTCGGCGGTGGCCGGCTCTTGGGGCTGCTCTGGAGCCACAGCTTCGCTAGTCGACGGCGCCGCAGGAGTTGCGTCGGCCGCACCGGAGGCCCTGCTCTCGACTCCTTGCCTCCTGCCTCCGATCACCACCCCGCTAAGATCGAGCTCGGGGAAGAAGGCCCCCACCTTCTCCCGGCACATCCGGAACCCCTTCAGGAAGGAGTCCACGGCGGTCTCCCGGACCTCCGACGTGTACTCGTCGGAAGCCCGGAATTTCGGGATGGCTTCCTGCGCCTCCCGCTTCGCGGCCTCCAGGAGTCCGTTGATGTACGCACTCCGGTCCTTCGCCATGCTCGCATCTCGCCGGGCCTCCTCCAGCTGGTGCTCCAGCCACTGGGAATGGGCCTGCAGGCGGGCCTTCTCCGCCGCGTCCTCCTCCGTGCGGCGCTGGTGGGAGATCCTCTCCTCCGACAAGGAGGCCTCCAGCTCATTGTTCCGCCCCTCGGAACGTGCCAGGTCAGACTGGAGGGCTTGGTTGTTGGCTCGCAGCTCGACCCCCTTCTCCATGAGGTCTTTGACATCGGCCGCCAGCTTGCCGAGCTTCTTCTCCTTCTCGGCATCCCTTTTTGCGTTCCCTACGAGGAAGTTCCTCAGTAGGAGAACGTCATTCCCGATCTGCACCAACGAAAACAAACCAGGTCAGGAGAAAAGAAGTTAGATCTTGAAAGAACAGAAAAGAAGGAGCTCGGGCTTACCGTGAAAAGCTGCGGGAGAATCCCGATCAGAGCATCTGCGTAGTCCCGGCCGCCCCAGGCTCGGCGGTCCCGGGCGGTGGAGGCGCACTCCATGATCTTTTCCGCGAGCCCTTTGTCGCGGATGACCGAGTCCCGGTGGGTGATCACCGGTGCCGGAGGTGTCAGGCCAGCTCCTGCACCGGCCGCCCCCTCAGCTGATTCCGCGGTCGACGGGCCGGTGGTGGCCACCGGCTGCACTGTCAAGGCAGCGGCGACGACGGGATCGGCGCTGGACGGAGCTGCAGGCGGTGGAGCCCTCTCAGCGGCGGCGCCACCAGGTCGCGCGACCGAGGCGTCGGCGCCCCGCCCTGAGGCAACCTGGGCGGGGGAGCGGTGGCCAGCGGGCTGGGCATGGTCGCCGTCACGACCTCCTGGCTCGCCTCCGTGCGAGCCCTCTTCGCCGCGGGCTCATCCACCTCGACGACATCTCTCCGGGATGCGCCCTCCAAAAGGCTCTCCAGCGAAAACTTCATTCCTGCAATACAAAAGAACAGAAGGTCAGCCGGCTCGGTCATGAAGAAAAAGGGAGGGGGAGTCAAAGTGGGGCCGAATCTCACCCGTCTCGCGGATAGGACTGATCCCGGCCTCAAAAGATTCTGCTCCGAAAGCAAAACGTCGAGTGTCGGGACCACGTCGCTCAGGAGCTGGGAATAGGCCTCCTGGTCCGCCGACTCAACCCGAGAGTTCCGGTTCAGAGCCCGGTCCGATTCACTCCAGGCCCAGTCGACATCTTCGACTGAGGCGAACAAAATCGGCTCTTCCAGCCCTTCACCGAGGAAGGGATGTCGAACCGGAGACACCTGGGCCGGGGCGAAATATACCACCAGCCGTCATCGGTGGAGCACTTCTTCAGGGTGAACAAGGCCCTGAAGAGGGAGAAACGGGCAACGAACCCGTGGAAGTGACAGAAGACAATGAAAGAGAAGATGACCCGGATGGCGTTGGGAGCCAACTGGGCCGGGACAAGCCGGAAATGGCTGAGAAAAGAAAGAAAGAAGGGATGCAGAGGAAACCGAAGACCCCCGAGGAGGAAGTCTTCGTAGAAGGCTATGCGGCCGGGGCCACTCATGGTGACGCGCTCCCCGGACCGCGGAACAAACAGACGAATGGACCCCGGGATGCCGTAAGCATCCCGGAGCAGGGAAAGATCGCCTTCGGTCATGGTGGAAGCATGACCGGAGGGACCAGTGAGAAGAGAAGGTGGAGTAGGAAGAGAACGGAGGGGCACGGCAGGAGCAACCGGAGGAGGCCGGATCCCCCTGGGGATGCCAATGGTGACACCCCGGGTTGCAGACGCCGGCGGATCTCCTCTGGGATTGTCTCCTCATCTGAGGAGGAAGAAGATGGAGTCCTCAGCCGGGATGGACCGGCCTCGTCCGGGTTGGAAGAAGCATGGCGACGGCGCGCCATGGAAAAGAGAAGGACGGAGGATCAAATAGAAAAAGAAAAAGAAAGAGAAGGAGGGGAGCCGGAGAAGATGAAGGCACTCATCGAAAATACGCCAGACGAGCGCAGGGCAACAGGAGTTAGCCTGCAGCAAACCGCCCATGAAGCAAGGGGAAAAGGCCTCATTCTGGAAAGTCCCCTCCCTTTCAAACTCAGCGGACAGCGGCCGTACCCGTCATTCTGCCTCGGGCCACTGGGCGATCGCCACGTGGGCGCACGCCCGACATCGACGCCTCGTTAGCAGAGCAACGGCCTCTGCTTCGAAGCGACGCATTTATTGCGGGCAAGTGGGCGACGCGTGGCGGCTCCCCATAGGTTTGCAGTCGCATCGAGCCACGGCAACGAGGATCGTGGCAATTATGATGCAAGATCTTCTCCTCCCCATGTCATGTCCGCATTTAATCCCGACGTTCCGTTCTACGACGCCCCGACGGAACGGCGGGCTGGGGGGCAACTGTTACAGCCGTGACAGTGACGTGGCTAGGCTCAGATACCGCCGAATGCGATCGAGCCACGTGGGGGTTTCTCCGGCCGAGTCAGCGCCACGTCTTCAAGACCAGGTTCGGTAAGACTACAGCGCCCGGCAATTTTCTAAGGCAAACCGCCCTCGCCGAGGTCGAGCTCGGATCGGAGTTCCTCTACCACCTCGATGGCGCCCAAGCCCGGAGGGGTTCGCCTAAGTGAGGTCGGCCAAAGCCAGGAGACCTCCTGCTACCTCGCCAGGTGTCCACCCAGGAGGGGTCCGCCTGGGCCGAGGTCAGCCGACCCCTCGCCCTTCGCCAAGTGGCACCCCGGAGACGGGTCCACCTCGGTCGAGGGCAGGCGACCTCCTGCCACCTCGCCAGGTGTCCACCCAGGAGGGGTCTACCTAGGCCGAGGTCGGCTGGTCCTTCGCCCCTTTGCCAGGTGGCCTCCCGGAGACGGGTCCACCTCGGCCGAGGCCAGGCGACCTCCTGCCACCTCGCCAGGTGTCCACCCAGGAGGGGTCCACCTAGGCCGAGGTCGGCTGGTCCTTCGCCCCTTTGCCAGGTGGCCTCCCGGAGACGGGTCCACCTCGGCCGAGGCCAGGCGACCTCCTGCCACCTCGCCAGGTGTCCACCCAGGAGGGGTCCACCTAGGCCGAGGTCGGCTGGTCCTTCGCCCCTTTGCCAGGTGGCCTCCCGGAGACGGGTCCACCTCGGTCGAGGCCAGGCGACCTCTTGCCACCTCGCCAGGTGTCCACCCAGGAGGGGTCCACCTAGGCCGAGGTCAGCTGGTCCTTCGCCCCTTTGCCAGGTGGCCTCCCGGAGACGGGTCCACCTCGGCCGAGGCCAGGCGACCTCTGCCACCTCGCCAGGTGTCCACCCATGAGGGGTCCACCTAGGCGAGGTCGGCTGGTCCTTCGCTCTTCGCCAGGTGGCCCCGGAGATGGGTCCACCTCGGCCGAGGTCAGGCCACCCGTACGGAGAAGGTCTCAGGGAAGAGGCGCGGGCCCCGAGGCCATCCCTCGGGCCGTACGAATCCCAGACGGTGCCCCGTACGGAGGGCGGCAGCACGCGAAACATCACTTGCATCGGCCCGACAAGTTCCACAGCCGAGGGGCACGATTCTGACAGAACAGGCCCTATAGATGGATGGCGCCCACGCTTGGGAAAGAGGGTGCTCTCGCTGGGCCCGAGGCCTGACCGGCCGCCTTACCATCGCCGCCCTCCCTTTTTCTCTTCTGTCTTTGCCTTTTCCCTGCTGGGCTCGGCGGACGAGGTCGGAAAGCCGCCTGGCCCCCCTTCACCGAAAAGGGAAAAGAGAAGAGGACGGGGGAGGGGAGTCTCCCAGGAGGAAAAGACAAGCGCACGACGAAAGGAGATAAAGAGGGAGGAATCTGGGGACGACAAGGTAAGCGAACAAGCCTGGGGACAAAGGAGAATCAACGACAAAAGGCCTCGCTCCGGAGAGTGAAAACCAGAAGATCCCGAGAGGGAATCACTGGGCGTGAGCTCGGCAAGGAGGCCCGGCCGAGATTCTGGTCCCCAGAGCGTCTCTCTCACCCGTAAACTCTCTAAGTCTGGAACCCTTTCGGGGGTCCGTCTGGAGAGTCTGTTCCTTCTCGTCGTCTACTGACTTGACCGTCGGAGCTCCCTCGCCGGGATCCCCGGCCAGGGTCTTCTAACCCCTTTTTTGCAGGTTAGCCGCAGCCAGGGAGGCTCCTTCGCCAGGCGGTCAGGAGGGATCGGCGGATCCGTGGCACGGGCACGACGACGGGAGCGGCAACACCATCCATCTCATATTAATTTATCTATCCATCAGCTATCCAGACTTTCTTTTATCAGATTCTATATATCTATCATAAATGAGATTAAATTAGATCTCCATTCTTAAATACAACAATAAGAATGGAATCAATTATATAAATATATTTCAAATAAAATAATTCACTCTTTACCACTTTTATAGGTAGCTTTATTTCAAAGTACTCTTATAAGATATTCAGGATGGAAGATCATTACATAATGTAATATCTATAATCCATCAAACTTAGTGCTAGTACAATTTCAGTTTTCATATCTACATTTCAGTCAGAGTCATTATAATGGGAGTATTAACTCTATTGAATATAAATATACTAACTGCTAAATAATCTTTATGCAGTTAATCAATAGAGAAATATATACAATATCTCTCAGAAAATTTTTATAAGCATTATTTTAATGAGAGCCATTGGTCCAATGCAACAAAACTTTCTTTAAAAGAAAATAATCCACATAAGGAATCTCTCTTCAATATATAATGCTACATAATCCATTCTTAAAAGCTCACAGAAGGACCTGGTAAATCTCAATGAACAGGCCACTTTAATGATCACCATCCATCAAAAATCACTAACCTTTCAAAGAGGGATCGTCAAGTCATGACCTCTAAGATGGCATAAAACATCAATCAAGCTCATGTATGATGCAACATATTTGAAGTACAAATAATAAATCAATAAAAGCTTTGAATATAATAAGCCATTTTCAATAAATGTACCATGTACATCATCATAAAACTCTCCTATAGGCAGAGAGGGTGATATACTTTTGAGCTTAAAAAATAAGGTCAATATAATGAAAATACAAAATTTGAAAATATCTCCATTTGGATAAACAAATTTCTTAAACCCAATATATATTCTTTTTAAAGAAAACAAAGATTAATACAATGAGCATACAAAGCATTCGAAAATCTATCTCCTTTGGATAGACAAATTTTCTAAGCCTAATATACCTCTACCTTTGATATTTTGACCCAGTCAAAAACTCAATAACATAAATGACTGTATAATCAAAAATAACAGGAATAAAAATATTAGTCAATGGGCATATACCATAAATGATATATAAGCGTCTAAATACAATACCACATATTTTCCTTTGGACAGAACATATAATATGCATAAGTACTCTTTATATGAAGTCACAAGTAAATGAAATACCTTACAGTCATGAACTTATCCCCTTTGGGTAGATAAGCCCATGAAAGCTAGAGCATCATTGCAATACAATGCCCATGCAACCTTCCTGATTAAAACATACAACAATCCCCTTGGGCAGGCGGTTATATGCAATAACCAGAAACCCTCTCATAATGAAAAAACTCATGGACGCCATAAATAAACCACTTTGGTGATAAATACTTATGCCAATCCATAAATTATTCATACAGAGAAGACAAATATCCAAATAAATATAAAATGACATATTTTAACAATATGCATGCCATAAAGATCAGTTCAAAATAGGATACTCAATAACATGCACCCTATTGATCAAAACATAACATAATAATGCATTCTAACTGCACTTCTATCAATAACACTTACTACACAACTATAAAACATTTTTGGACAAGAATTATAGTATATAATAAGTATAACATACGATTACAATCAATTTTAGGTCAACTGCAATACAGACATCAATGTATAATTTTCAAAAAAAAGATGAGTCATTAGTCCTCAATAACTCAGCTATTCAAAATTCATAGAGTGCTCCAAACCCTTTGGGGCTATTAAAAAATGCACTCAAATTATATAATAATGAGTATAATTATATATAAATAATTTTAAATTATTTAAATATTTTAATAAATATGAATAACTCTATCAAAATGTTTTTCAAATTATTACGAGTCCAACGGTCTAAAAATCGCTCAAATCGAATATAAAATGAGCAAGTTATAGCGATTTTTATCAAAAACAATAGTAGAGGACAAAATCATAAATTTCAAAAATGTAGAAACTTTCTTGTAAAATATAATTTCAAAAATAACAAGATCTAGCCAAAATTTATATGGACTCATATTTAATTTATAAGGGCTTAAGTGTAAAAAACTTCTTAATACCAAAGTTAAAAAAAACAGGTCCAATGTAATTGGATCCAGCTAGTTCTTCAATTTAGGCTAAATTATAATTAATAAATTCTATTCAAAGTAGGTTATAACTCGATAACCTATCAACCCAAAAAAATTTTAAAAAAAAATTTCTTCTTCCCCTTTTCATCCCAACCGAGACTTTCCAAAACTTCATTGATGGCTTCTCCGAGCTTGAGATCTTCCTCCATAGAGAGCCACTGACCAAACCGATAGCTGGCAGCCATTCCATGGGCACCGGCACCCCAAAGTTTAGGAAGAGATAAGAATGGAGCAACACAGGAGAGCCATCGGCCACTCGTCTAATTGTCCAAGAAGTCCGCCACGGCATTCCCCACAAGCTCGGCGAGGTCCAGCAATCTGACAACAGCCTCTTCTATCTCCTTCCGGAAGACGGTGAGGTCCCTGCGACGGGACACTACGAACCGCCAAAATCCAACAGGATCCATCCGACAGTAGTACAGCAGAGGACCACTTGGAGGTCCTCAGAAAAACAGAGCTAGGAGAAGCATCCCAAGGGCTCAGCATCGCTCGACACCGGTGTTGGTGGACGAGCCTTAGTCGCCACCATCTAAATGATCGCCGGTCAATCGCTGTCAGATGTTTCTAGCAGGGTATGGGAGGAGGAGAAGGGCATGATGGTTTCTACCACTACTAGCCTGCCTACCTTTTTTTTTTGGTGATAATGGGTCAACAAATTTTGGGTTAAAACCCAAAACCCGAAAACCCGTTGGCCCAAGCCCTTCTTTCCCGCGAGACCCAAATCACAGGGGTCTCTGGTCCGCCGCCCCTGTCTTCCCAAAGCCGCCACTGCCAGCACCAGACTAGCCAGAAAGCCACGATGACCGACCGAGTACCGGTCGCCGCATCCAGCGGTGTCGCCGGCGTCCGGTTGGGCCCAAAGGAGAGATCGACAGTCGGCAACAGAATTTTTTTTGGTTCTGTCGATCCACCGGTGGTGATCTTTATCTCCAAAGGCCGCCACCGGGGGGAAGGCAGAAGGGGGGTGCGGGGCTCGACCGCTGAGACCGTCAGGGATGGCCGCAGACCCATCGGTCGCCATACAATTTTTTTGTTTGGCCCACCGGCGGTGATCTGGATCTTAGATCACCGCCACCGGAGGAAAGGGGGGAGACCGATCATGGAGATTGTCCGGGAAACATGGCCGCTGGTGATGGCCCAGGTATGGTCGACCAAGGCCTCCACAGTCGCCACCCTCATCTAACTTTCCCTTTAGTTTTTTTTCTTTTTTATGTTCCGGGGTGTCAAAAGAGAAACCAGAGACAACCGGTCATCTCTGCACTCACAGGTTTCAATCTCATTGCCGCTGGCCTGTCCACGGTCGATGATGGTCAGGCACGAATATATCATGCTAGTGACAAACGATGGGAATGAAGGAACAACAACAAAACAAGGTTATATGTTTCAGATCTAAATATTAAGAATGATGATTCTAATCTGATACCAGGGCTCTAATACCAAATGTAGGAAAATAAATATTTTCTCAACCCTAGGATCGATCAAATAATTAGAATCATGATAAATAGATCTGAGAAAAAATATTACAATGCATATCTGTATTCGCCATAATCCTTAATGCTCATACGAACACCGCAGGCAGAGTCCTCTCCGATTTTTCTCAAAAAGATGACTCTCGATGGGAAAAAATCACCGTACCATGAATCACCGAATACGTGATATATATAAATAGAGAGCAGAGAGGGGACCTAGTCAATAAAATAAAAATATCCTAACTGACCCTCCTATCACGAGTCAAGTCGGGCTAAGGCCTACACTATGCCACCTCAACCACACCAACCCACATGAGGTGCTCCTAGCCCAAACAATGATCACATAACATTGGGCCCATCATACGTCTATCAACATGGACCATAAAATCAATCCGGATTTTAATAAAAAAAAAACCAATTAATATTAGCCCACATTAAGAAAATTCTTACATAAACATCATATATAAAAAATAATAGTAATTAATATCAACTCAAGCTAATAAAAAGAAAAATAATAACAAGCAATATGGAATCATATTAATAAAAAAATAGTATGAAATCAAGCTAATAAAAAAATATTATGATATTAATTTTATGTAATCTTAAGAATCATGCTAGCATGTCTAATTATTGTTCAGACTTCAGTAAAATGCATAAAAATACTTTATATATATATATATATATATATATATATATATATATATATACTTTAAAAATCTGGAGTCATCTATTGGTTGTGTGTAATGGCCCGTTGGACTGGCCCATCGCCAGTTAGCCCAAGTCCCACCCAAATGAAAAAATAAATAAATTAATTAAAGATGACTCCTGCCGGGAGTCCAACTTTCTTCCCTGATCCCAGCAGGACTCTAGGGCTAGCGATTTCATGCTAGACCATAACCCAACTCAAATTACTCCATTAAATATTTAAAATGTTCATATTAGTAACTATAATTAGGTTTCTTCCTTGGAAAAGGCTTCATACTAGGCTTCTTCAGTATGAATTCTCATGTTGTTGGTCTTTGAGATTAACAATAACTTTAATTAAATTTCTTTCTTGAAAGGTTTAAAACATGCTAAATTTCTATTAATAAAGGGATTTGAAGTTTTTAACATTGATCCTATTTCATGCATGATAAAAAAAGGAAGAGTACAAAAAAATCCACTCGTACTAAGTTTTGAACAATAGGTGAGAACTACTAAGGCGATATTCTGGTTGGTAGAGGTCTTTCCTCACCACCAACCGGTTGCTGGTTCGAGGAAGGATCCTGATATGGCAGGATCGCTAACGTGGAATCCCTATCAGGTCCAGCCGGATGATACATTGGCAGAAGTTGCCACATCAGATCCTTTCTTCGAGCTCCCTCGTCAGGTGGCTCCCTCGAGGTCGAGCCCACCTCGATCGAAGTCGAGCCCACCTCGATCGAAGTCGAGCTCCCGCTCTCTTTAAGCTCCCGCTCTTTTCAATCTCCTTAACCGGGTAGCTTCTTCGAGGTCGAGCCTACCTCGGTCGAAGTTGAGCTCCCGCTCTCTTTGAGCTCCTTCGTCGGGTGGCTCCCTCGAGGTCGAGCCTACCTCAATCGAGGTCGAGCCTATCTCGGTCGAAGTCGAGCTCTCGCTCTCTTCGAGCTCCTTCGCCAGTAGGCTCCCTCGAGGTCGAGCCCACCTCGACCGAAGTTGAGCTCCCGCTCTCTTCGAGCTCCTTCGTCGGGCAGCCCTCTCGAGGTCGAGTCCACCTCGGCTGAAGTCGAGATCCCGCTCTCCTCGAGCTCCTTCGCCGGGCGGCTCCCTCGAGGTTGAGCCAATCTCGGTCGAAGTCGAGCTCCTACTCTCTTCGAGCTCCTTCTCTTCAGACCAAACTCTCTTCAGACGAGGGGTCCAGCAGCCGGAAGCAATCCCCGTGGTTTTTATTGTACTATTTCATATTATTCTTACATTATTTACTCAAGGTTGTTGGTGAGCCTTTATGAAAAACTAACTTGAGGTTGTTGGTTAGTCTTTGTATCAAAACCAACAAGGTTATTGGTGAGCCCGTAAAACCAACTAGGTTGTTGGTCATCCCGTAAAACCAACTAGATTGTTGGTGAGCCCGCAAACCAACAAGATTTTTGGTTAGCCTGGAAAACCAAGGGGTTTGACTTGTGAGCCCGGTGAAAACAAATTGGGTTTTGATTAGTGAGCCTGAAAAACTAATAGGCTGTAATATTGATGATTATAGTGGAATTCTTTAGGATAACTTGGGAAGTGGATGTAGGTGCCTTGGAGTGCATCAAACCACTATAAATCTGTTATGTTTGTGTGATTATTTTTTTTGTACATTTACTTTATTAATTTTGCTGCATATTATTTTGAAGCTTACAAACACTTTAGCAAAACATAAGCACTTGAATTGAATTAGCACATATTTGTTTAGTTCATCTTAAATCATTGCAAATAGTTTTATAAAATCCAATTCATCCCCCTTCTTGAATTGCCTCATCACTGGGCAACAATAAGGAAACCATAGGAAGAAGAAACCCTTTTCTTCTTTCTTCCTTTTCTCTCTCTAGATTTCTCTTTCTCTTGGTGTATGAAAATTATGGCATGGAGAAGAAGAGGCAAAAAAATAGCACTAAGAGGAATTATGCGAGGATCCATGTGCGCCAACCTTTTTCTCACTCTTTAATCTCATGCCAATTTAAGGGTCCATGCCCCAAATGAAGTCCCAAAGCAATTGAACTTATAGATAAGGCCTTCCTCATATATAATTTGAATCAAATTCAAATAAGGTGGAGCATTAGATTAGAGGTGGCGGAAAGAAATAATAATGTGAGGAATTATTAGGCGCTACTTGTTTCTTACTCTTAAAATCATCGACCATAATTCCATTTCCATGCCAAAGCCAATTCCCAACCAGATAAGAATCCAATTTTAATCAAATTATAATTTAAAAAATATTAGACTTTATCTAAATAGGAGAGAGAATCCTAAAAGTGGAGGGGCACCAACTATTGGCACGCCTCTCCTCTCATGTGTGCACCTTAAGAAGGGGGCTCAATTTTTAGCACCCCTCTTACTTTATTGCCAAAATCATAAGAGAAGTTAGAGAGTCCTAGTCCAACTGAGCTCTAGCTTCCTATCCTGATTGGATTTTGATTTGAGTTCAATTCAAATTGGATTCAAATCCCGATTCAAACTAATATTTGAATTCTATCAGTCCTAATCTAATTAGGACCCTAATCCAAGTCCTACTTGGATCATAAAATTTAATTAGCCTCAAACTAGATCAAGCGAAAATAAATTAAATCTGATTTAATTCAATTAAGACTTGATCCATAATTTAATTAAGTCCAATTGCATTGCAACACTTACAATTTAAGTTCCTTAGCTAACAATTAGCAATTACCAAATATATAACCCTTACATAATTAATAGTTTCTAAATATGTAACTCTTACATATTTAGCAATTTTCAAATATGTAACCCTTACATATTGATCTAACCATATGATCAGACCAAGCTCCTTTTATGTGTGATCCCACAGGTTCTATTTTATATAGTAGTAAGACATACCATGATTATCATCATAGTATCATCGAAACTCCTTTCGATGGGCTAGAACAATTCTAACTCATTCCATTAAAGATCGTTGATCCGAAATGATCCTAGTGAGTTTTCACTATCCATCAGTGACATCTAACAGCATGTAGTGGTAACCCAGTAGATCAAAAAAATAAAAAATTCAAGGTATAGTTATCGTATGATTAAGTTTTTTTATTGAGAGTCCCAACAAGATACAGATCATGAAAACTCGTCAAACCCTAAGTATCCATCACATGTAAGATTCAATAGCTAAAATTCAAATTGTGAAAACTTATGAAAACTCTTTTTTATCATTCGAATTACCATGACTACGGTCTTAAAGACTTAGCTTCTTAAATCGTATAGGACTATCAACTACTAAGATCGATAGATCCCTTATAAGTATGCACCCTACTCCTAAATGAATCTACTATAGCCAACATACACTATGAGATCCTAAATGGTTAAGAGACCAAGTTCATGTGCAATCAAACTATAGTAACCCCATTATAAATAGTTAAGACACTACAAGTGTAATAACTACTAACACAACTACAACATCGAGAAAGTCACTGACGAGTGAGTAGACATCTAAGTAACTTCTCGTATTGGTTATATTCAGTACTATTATTCTCTAACAACCACATGTATTCTTGTTCTAGTATCCCTATACTGTAGACTCGAGACCATCCATCTAAAAGGAAAACCATCCATGTACCGATCTAACCGGATCAATCACCGTACAATCGGGAGCAATTTAGGATTTAATCAATGACATATGTTTCAAATTTTCAATTCTTAAGAATATATATTATCGTCTATTAATTCTTTGAATGATATATGGATACATATACAATATATATATATATATATATTCTATTTTCTACCTGTCTCAGGCCTTGTAAGTGTCAACTCATAAGCAGGTGCCAGAAAATCTGGAGTTCTATTTTCTACCTGTCTCAGGCCTTGAGTCGACCCAAGTGTCGACATTAGGTGTTGACACTTGTTCCTGGTGAGTCGACACTTGGAATGAAAATACTGAAAATAGTGAATTCAAATTTTAAAAATTTTGTAAAATTATTTTACATGATAAATTAAAATTATTTTAATTTATTTAAGACTATTGAACTTAATTGAGAATTTAGAATGACTAAGAACTCTAGGAATATGATTCAAAGATTTTAAGTCATTTCAATAAACCTTAAGGATCATGGGTTAGCTTCTATTAGGTTCTTAATTGGGTTAGACCTAAGTTTAGATGCATGAGACAAATTAGAGAACTAATATAATCAAATATTGAGTTAGGATTTCTTCTCTAGATCTATCTAATAGTTAGATTGATTAGTCCATAATTTAAATGGACCTAATTTGTGACTCAGTGGAAAGCCCGAGTCTTTAGGCTAGTCTAATCGAGTCTGATGAATCGATTGGTATCGAGATAAGTTTGGCATTTTGATCATGGTTCTTTGGGGCTACCTCTTACCTGGCCAACTCTGTTGGTGTCTAAGGCAAGTCGGTTAATGGCGGAACCCAACCCATGATTTCACTTACCTGGTCAATGTGGTCAATCAGGATTGATTGGATAGCTCATTGACGCGTGTTAACCCTTGTCACCCAAGGTTAACCAGTCTTGACTGATTTTAGGTGCCCATGGATCATTTGTTATTAGTAACCCTCTTAGATTACTGATTTGGTCAGTGGGAGGTTGATCCATGTCTTCTCATCTCTTCATCTGTCATATTATTAAAAACCCTCTAAATTATTAGGTCCTTAAAAGGACAAAGTTATAGGGATAACCAAGTCCTAGCCTCCCATTAAGTGGGATGGTAATGGATCCAATAGTTGGGTGTTCATCGACAGATTCAAAGATCGGGTGTTCATCAAGCTATTGGAATTGCTGTTCCTAATATGATAGCTCAGTGTGACTCTTTTAACGGTGGTCAAGTGGGCCGGCCAAAGTCGGGCTTGACTATTCGTTAATTAGAAGCATTGAATTTTGTCATATTAATGGTTGAACCTAACCAGAACCTTCAATAAGAGGCCCAAAGGCTGATTGAAGTGCTCATTAGGGCAAAACCCAAATACTAGAAGTTACTTGGAGAAGTAATCGGTTAAGGAACCTACCTTTAGACATGCATGGGTGGGCTGGCCAAAGTCGGGCTCATGTATTGTCTATTGGACTCTGGTACCCACTAGAGAATTAAAGTAATTTCTCGGATTAGAGGTAGAGGCTACCAATTTGAGCAAAATAGTGGGAGGGACCTTTAGACTAAAGTCCATGTCTTTAGGTTAATAATTCATATACACTAATTAGCTTTGATTTTCCTTTCAGATGTCTTCCAACCTGTCACTCCGGTCTCTTCCCGACAATGAGAAGCTAAATGGACACAACTTCGATAGCTGGTATCGAAGGCTCAAGATTGTCCTAGAGCATAAACGGATCCTGTAAGTGATATCGGATCCGGCACCTGAGATCCCTGCTACTAATGCTTAGGATTCGGTCAGAGACAATTATCAGAAGTGGCTCTTTGACAGGACTACTGTCCGGTGCATAATGTTGGCTGCGATGAACGATGAGTTCAGTCGCACGTTCGAGGAAGCCCAGCCGGAAGAAATCCTTTAAAGATTGAAGGAGTCTTTCGAAACACCAGATGACATTGAGAGGTACAGGGTCTCCTGTGCTATCTACAACGCACGGATGCATGATGGGGCCTCGGTCACTGATCATGTATTGTACATGATCGAGATGATTGAGCGCCTGGGCAAGCTTGGCTGTCCCTTGCATGAACAGCTTGGGAAAGATGCGATACTGAATTCCCTCCCTTCTTCCTATCTAGATTTTCTCAATCATTACAAAATGAATAAGCCTATAGTTAACTACCATGGTCTGTTGGGGTTGCTCAAGACTTATGAGAAAGACCACCAATTGAATAAAGAGGTGGTGAATCTAGTGGGAGGATCTTCGAGAGGGCGTCCCTCCTTTAAGAAAGGGAAGAAGAAAAATAAAGGAAAAAATGTGCTAAGTGCTTCTAGGCCCAGTCAGGTCAAGAAAGTAAAGGCTGATCAGAGTCGTGCAGAGTACTTCTTCTGTAAGAAGCAGGGTCATTGGAAGAGGAACTGTCCTCTTTATATTGCATCTCTTGATCCAAACAGGTCCAAGAAGAGAAAGCTGCAGGATGGTCCTGGACAAGGTATTTATATGATAACACCTTGTAGTTTCTCTGTTTGCGATACTACTAACTGGGTATTGGATACAGGAAGTCCAATTCATATTTGCAATTCTTTGCAGGGACTTCAAGTTAGTAGAAGATTCAAGAACGGCGAGAGATTTTTGAACGTGAAAAATGGAAGCCGAGTTCCAGTCCTGGCATTGGGAATCCTTAAACTTGTTTTCAAGTCCGGTATTGTCATTTTGAACGAATGTTATTTTTGTCCGTCTTTCATTTTGAATATCATTTCTGTAGGCCAATTGGCCATGTATGGTTATGAACTATCAATAAAGAATGATATTTGCAAATATTTGGAATGATTCTGTAGTTTTGATTGGACAAATGCATGATGGCATATATATACTATCGTGACCTGTTAATGTAATGTACACGTCTAGCAAACGCTCTAGGATAGATAATGTCAGCGAAGCATACTAATGACATTGTAGGCTAGGTCATATCAACAGGAATAGGATAAATAGGTTGAAAATCGAGGGTCTTCTCGATTTTAGTGAAAATAGTTCACTTCCAACATGTGAGTCATGTCTTCTTGGAAAAATGACTAAGTCATCTTTTACTGGAAAAGGTGAACGAGCCAAAGAAATTCTGAGTTTGGTACATACTGATGTATGCGGACCCATGAATGTTAGTGCCAGGGATGGGTACGGTTATTTCATTATATTTACAGATGACCTTTCGATGTACGATTATATCTTCTTGATAAGATATAAATATGAGTCATTTGAAATGTTCAAACGATATCGTAGTGAAGTAAAAAAATAAACTAGAAAGTGTATCAAAACCCTTCGATCCGATCGAGGTGGTGAATACCTTTAGAGTGAGTTTCTGATATATCTCGAGGAGAATGGGATTCTCTCTCAGTTGACACCTCCGGGGATACCTCAATTAAATGGAGTGTCTGAGAGGAGGAATTAAACCTTGTTAGACATGGTTCGGTCCATGATGGACTTTGCCTCTCTACCGATATCCTTTTGGGGATATGTTCTAGAATCAGCCTGTTACCTTCTGAATAGGGCTCCAAGTAAGTCCGTTAGTAAAACACCATATGAGATATGGACTAGACGTAAGCCAACACTATCACACCTTCAGGTCTGGGGGTGCCCGGCTTATGTAAAACATTTGGAAACGGACAAACTTGGACCTAGGTCTGACTGGTACCTATTTGTTGGATATCCAAAGGAGTCTAAAGGATATTACTTCTACTTTGCTGAGGAACAAAAGTTGTTCATCGATCTTAGGGCTATCTTTTTGAAAAAGGAGTTCCTTGATGAAGGGACTGTAGCCGCTAAGATTGAACTTAGTGAAGTTTAACAAGTAGAAGAACCAATACACTTAAGGGACTACATAGAATCGACTATGATTAGATCACACCCAGAGCATACTCAGGAACTATTAAGGAGATCCGGTAGAGTACCAGCCGACCGGACAGATACTATGGTTTCTTGGTCTGGGATGGTGATCCCATTGAACTCGATGAGAACAATGAGGATCCGATCACCTATATGGATGCGATACAGAGGTCTGACTCTGAAAAATGGCTAGGAGCCATGAAGTTCAAAATGGAGTCCATGGAGATCAACAATGTATGGATATTGGTTGATGCACCTGAAGGGATATTAATAATTCATATACACTAATTAGCTTTGGTTTTCCTTTCAGATGTCTTCCAACCTGTCACTCCGGTCTCTTCTCGACAACGAGAAGCTCAATGGACCCAACTTCGATAGCTGGTGGCTTGCCCTCATGAACTTTCTGAGGTAGCCCCTCCTGATGAGGTATTCAATCTCCCTCTTGATGTGGCGACACTCCTCGGTGTCGTGACCATGGTCACGGTGGAACTGGTAGTACTTCATCTTGTCGCGACCATTGAACGGCCTCAGCGGGGGTGGGCGATGCAGGTAGCGCTCGCCCTCAATTTTCATGAGAATTTTTGTCCTCGGAGCAAGGAGAGGGGTATATCTTTCTTCTAGGATTGGGCCGCTCTTCGGCCTCGGCCCCAAGCAGAAGTTTGCTTCCGCACCCCGGATGTCTCCCTGGGGGTCAGCTTCTTCAATGGCTTCCCGTCCAGCTCCCTCCTCGTATGGTTCGCCTCCTCGGTGTGGATATACTTTTGAACACGGAGGAGGAATTCGGAGTATGTCTTGGGGGCTTCTTGTCCAAAGAGTAGGTCAGGCGGTAAGTCCTTAGCCCTCTCTTCAGTGCCAGCATAGCGACTGGCTCCTAAATTGTAGATTTCTAGCACGACAACTTTGAAGTGGGCCATGTAGGAGCTCGTGGTCCTACTGCCTAATGGAGAAAAGGCTATCCGCCTTCCGTGGCACCTTTCGACGGGCATCAAAATGGGCCATGAATTTTCGCTCCAGCTAAGCAAAAGAGCTGATGCTTTCGAACTCGAGGCAGGTAAACCAAACTCGAGCCGCCTTCCGGAGGGTGGCTGGAAAAGCGATGCAGAGGAGAGCATTGGTCATCCCTTGGACTCTCATGAGGGCCTTGTAGCTCTCAAGGTGGTCCAGGAGGTCGGTGGTCCTGTCGTAGGGATCCACCTGCGGCATGTGGAACCGACTTGGAATCGGTTCCTCTTGGATCTCTTGGGAGATGTGTGGATGGGCGTCGTAGCCCGCAGGTTCGTTGTGGGAGCCTTACAAATTCGCGAACTGGCGGGATAGCTCCGCGAGCTTGCATTCTTGTTCCTCTAGGCGCCTTTCTGCCATACGCCTGATGGCCTCGTCGGTCGAACCCTCCGCCAAGGCCGACGGAGGAGGTGAAGGCGGTGTCTGAGGGGGGTTGCGACGAGGGCCTTGCCTCTGCGAGTTTGGTGCTGCTTGGCAGCAGCCTGTTCGAGGGCCTGGGATTGGCTCTCCCGGTCAATGGACCTGGTCCAGTGTCTCTTCGCCGGGGTCCTGTGGCTTCCCCAGCAGTCTATCGTGGCTCGCGGCTACGAAGGCCTTCCTTGAAAGGAAGGTAGGCTATCGCAGGATGCGGCGGCTTGGGCCGCGGGAGTCTCGGGTTGTTGATGAGTGGCCAGGGATCGGTGCAAGTGCTGCAACTGGTGTACTACAGTAGTCAAGAGCTGCATCTGCTGAGCGAGCGCAGCCAACTAAGTGTTCGCCGGAGATGGTTGTAATGGTGGAGCGGGGAGCTCCCTCTTTGGACTATTCGGGTCCCCACGGGAAGGGGGATCTCCCGCACGGCTGGTGGAGATCTCCCTCGCACGGGTCATCATCATGCTTCTGGCGGTTTTGCTTGTAAGGAGATTAGCTTGGAACAAGGTGTGTCCTGCCCCCTACCTGGTGCACCAATCTATTACCACCTAGATCATCGTGGCCTGCAACTATAGATGACCTCAGATGGCACCCTTGCCACTAGGGATCCTGCTCGCACGGGCATACCTGCAAAATAGGGAAAAGGCCCGAGCCGGTGATCCCGGCCGGGGGCACTCTAACGCTCAAGTCAGTGATGATCCAGGGGAACAGATCCTCCTGATCGAGCCCCGTAGATGGATTTCATGCTAAGAGAAGGATATTTAATGAACTTGAAGAGTGTGAGTGGGTCGAGAATAGAGCGAGCGAGGTGGCAGCCGAGAAGAGTTCGAGCTAGTTGGCTGTGCACGAGGTGCCTTTCTCCATTCATGATAAAGAACCTATCGTGCGCTCTGTCCTTCCCTCTGGTTGCTCCATTTTGGAAAGCTTGGCATGACCTTGATCGAGGGGCCGCCGTCCCCTGGATTTGAATCATCTAGGCAGGCTTCCTCTTCGGGTGGCGCAAACGGTCGGTGGGGAGCGCAATGCCTCGATCAGGGGACCCCTTCTCTTTCGGTGAAAGCAGTAGCTGGAGTAGTTATTACGGTCTGGCGGGCGCTCCTCCATAGTCCTTGAGTGGCTTACCACCACCCAGAAAAGCGGCGACGTCCTCCGACTGCCGGTACCTTCGTCCGAGATGGGATTGAGCTGGAGAGGTGGAGCTTGATTTTGATCGAGGCGTCTCGACCTCACGGGAGCCAGCGTGGCGAAGGAGTCCAAAGAGGGGCGGAGCTCGACTTCAGTCGAGGCGTCTTGACCTCGCGGGAGCCAGCCTGGTGAAGAAGTCCGAAGAGAGGCGGAGCTCGACTTCGGCCGAGACATCTTGACCTCGTGGGAGCCAGCCCGGCGAAGGAGTCCGAAGAGAAGCGGAGCTCGACTTCGACCGAGGCGTCTCGACCTCGCGGGAGCTAGCCTGACGAAGGAGTCCGAAGAGAGGTGGAGCTCGACTTCGATCGAGGTGTCTCAACCTCACGGGAGCCAGCCTGGCGAAGGAGTCCAAAGAGGGGCGGAGTTCGACTTCAGCTGAGGCATCTCGATTTCGCGGGAGCTAGCCTGGCGAAGGAGTTTGAAGAGGAGAGAGATACGTCTGATGCGGCAACTTGCTCCGACGTGGTATCTGACATGGATTCTACGTCAACGATCCCGCCACATCGATATCTATATCTATATTTATCAGATAAAATAAATATAGATATAAATATATTAGTATTCGGTCCAATTTCAACCCAAGCCAAGCCTGTTTCGTTGCAAAGCCAGCCCGTTTAGATTTTAGAGCATCTTGCTTCTGCGTGCATAGGTAGATATATCTATTGTTTTGTATTAATAAAAATATGGGCGGCCAACTTGCATGCACCTACGTTTTTCTTTGGCATGACTACACTCACGCTATGAGCAACCAGAACCAGCATGAGAGAAGCATAAATCGCTACAATTATTCATGTGATTAAGAATTTGTTTTCTTATGTGACTTGACAGATCCATTTCTAGTTTCCAATGGTTCCAAGATCCGTTTTCTCATAATTTCGATACAGGCATGATGTCACCCACACCCTCCATGACCGAATGGCTATGAATTGATAATGCAATATAGAGATAAAAGCTTGATCTCTAAGTATCAAATCGTATATTTAGATAGACATCTCCTTTATTTTGACGAATAGTTTTGATAGAGATATTGGTACTGACTTGTATTGTAACAGTGGCCGGCGGCTTGCAAAAAGAAGAAAGCGATTGTTAGAACGCAATTATCCTATTTATATTTTTTTCTGAATTAATAACGAAGAAATGGAAGCTTCGAGGTTAAGTCGTCTCTCCGCGGGCAAATATTAGCTCCAATGGCTATCCCGTTTGGTTGACCTAACAATATTAAATTAGGCGGTTGATGTATTTAATAGCACGGTAGCTTTATGGATGATTTTTTTTTATGGAAACAGCTGAGCTAATGAAATCACAAGATCTTTCTTTTTAGAATTAATTATATTAAATTATTTTTAAAAAAATTTATTTTTTTTTTAAAAAAAAAATTGATTTTGTATGATCATGTCATCCAATTATCAAATTTATTTAATTAAAAAAAGTACCAACTCGTTGAAGCTTATTTTGCACGGCAATGGGAATCTTGTAAAACTACGAACTATAAATAATTCAGGCATGTTTCTAATTTGGGTGAACTGATTGATGTTGAATTATTGTCGTTATTATTATTAAAAATTATGTTTCTTTTCTTTTTTTTCTTTTCTTTCTTTTCTCCTTTCTTTCAAATTTAATTAATTTTTTATTCTTTATTTTTATTTATTTATTTATTTATTTTTGTTTTTCTTCCTTTCTTCTCTCATCATGTTCTCTTTCTTTTATTTTCTCTTTCCCCTCTTTCTCTCCGATAAATACATTTTGGATCGGTCCCATCCTGTCCCTTGCCCTTATCTTATATTTTCACGGAAATATGTTGAAATTCAAAACATTGATTTCCACGTTAATCAAATGTTCAAGGTTAAATTTGATTTATATTTGACAAAAGCTAGTGAACCATTATATGTCCCATGCGAGATTCATGTGCCATGAAATTAACACTTAATCAAAACCTAATACAGAATCAGACAACCCGACATGTATAGCACGGACTTCTTATTGAGTAAATGAATTGGCTTTTGGTCCAAACCCTTGGCCCCAAGGCCCCTAATTAATTTGCTTTAATTCTTCTGTTAAAGGGAACCGAATTAAACGGACGGGAAGCAGTACATATGACCAGGTGCATTCCAGCTATGTCCCATGCGCCTTGGTCGCCGCATGGAATTCATGTTGTAGAACAGCAGGACACAGACAAGGTCCAACTCCAACCGGGACAATAAACCAAGCCAGAAAATAACAACAACACCGACTACCGAAAATTTTCAAAAACAACATCATCGACTAACGAAAAATTCAAGTAGCAAAATCACCACCGAAACCTTCTTCTCGCCGTACGGCAAACCGGGGGAGAGAGAGAGAGTACGGTGAGAGGAAACGGTATGTGTTGTAAACAAAAGCAGCCAGTCGTGCAGGAATAAATGGAAAACGAGAAGAAGGATATGGGCAAGAAAAAGGAAAAAAAGAAAAAAAAAATTCACATCCAATTTCCCGTCAAAAGACCCATGACTTGCTTCGTAATCGTAGCTAACTTGTTTCAGTAGATGTAAAAGAGCGGAAGGAATTATCCAAAACCCCACTTCAAGGGAAGAAATAAATGAAACATCAGTATGCATGCCTTTAATGTAATTACATCACAAAGGTCAAGGAAAAATAAATAGAAAAAAAAAAAATTATATATATATATATATATATATATATATATATAGATCACCTCCAGTATCAAACCAAGAGAATTATAACTCAAACCCAGCTACAAATCCTACCTTCTAAAGAAAACAGAACGAGGAAGAAGAAGAAGAAGAAGATCAAGCCAAGCAAATTTCAATGCTACAATCCTAGTTCCTTCTTTTTAAGAGACACGAGCCTCGCCAATCCCATCCACGTGAGAAGAGCACAAAGGAAGCAATGGGAAATCACCAAGCCCTTGGAAGAAGCCATCCACATCGCCGAACCCGGTCAAGAGCCCACCCGAAGTCCCTTCCATTCGCCGCTTCCTCTTCTCTTCCTTCTGCTCTCCTTTAACTCTCTCCCTACCCCACGGGTCCCGGTGGCTCCGTCTCATTCCCGCGGTCTCTGTTGAATCGACCATGGCTGCGGGCGCTGCCTTCTTCTTACCACCGTCTCTCTTCGTGGGCTTCCCCGTGAGTCGTTGTACGAGCTCCCGAAAGTTTTCGACGTCGGTCTTTATGATCTCAGGCGCGAAGATATGCACTACTCTGATCTTTGGCTTCATCTTCGATATCATATGCGAGTCCCTGCGCAAGCCTAGCGTCGCCGGCTTCTCACAAGCTTTTTGGTTCATTATGTCTTCCATGAGCGGTGCTCTAATTGCACTTGCCATGAGAGAGATCGATATATATATATATATATATATATATATATATATATATTATATATATATATATATATATATATATATGTAGAGAGAGAGAGAGAGAGAGGGTGGATTGATGGAGTCGAGGGGGAAGAGTGGAGGCCTGAGAGAGGTTATATAGATGGCGAAGTAGAGGTCAGTATATGGTTGGGGGTAGAAGGGAGGAAAATGGGGGAGAAGTGACGATAGCTTGTTGCAGGCAAGGTTTGGATGAATTGGAGTAGCTGACGAGAGGAAAAGAAAAAAAGTCAATATAAAGTAAGAGAAAGGAGGAGGCTTCATTGGATATATAGATACATGAATGCAAGTGTGACGAGGAAAGATCCTCTTCTTTTGCTAAGACATACTGGCATCAAAATGTCTTTCCACACCCTAGTTTTACTATTCGAAGCAATTTGGTTAAACAAGTTTTTGCTTGTTCTGGTAACCTATGCTTTGGAGGTTGAAATCAGTTGTTCCTTGCCCTAGGCTATATAGCTACATGCCATATTGCCATGTGTATTATATTTCTAGCATCCCCAATTAGGCCTAGGTTTATATAGTAAATCAGGAACTACATATATTGAATACTTAATTTGAAACGCTAGCGGCACACCTAAACCAACTTCTATATCAAACTTTAACAAAGAGTTAAAACGACAACATGCATCTTGCTTAATTTATGATGGACGCACTGCTCTCATTCTTTAGATTTGTAAAAAAACGGTTTTGTTCCACCTTAATCGCCATGGAAAAGGTTGCACAAACTATATATATGTAACCTAGCTAGTAGATTCTATGTTTTTATTGTCATTGGATGCCCATCTCATAGCAATCTTTTGATACTTTATTTTGCCCTTATATTACTTGTAGTGCCGCAATCGTCCCTCCTACCCACGCCACGAATCCGGCATATGCTATCTAAAATAAGCAATGAGAGGAGGTATTCTAAGATTAAGTCTCTATATTATTCATATTTCCTACGCATGGCTACCTCTTCCATTTTATTGTTATATATAAAAATTATTGGAGGATGTACAACAAACCGCCATTAATTTGATTGCAATGTTCTGCCCGTCACCAACACATCAAAGAGACCCACAAGCTAACAACCTATATCCATCTGGAGACAGTTTTTTGTATTAAGTTATCTCTTTTCTTTTTTTTTAAAAAAAAAAGGCATTTTCATGAGTCAAAGATTTGCATTAATCACTTGGGGCATTCACATGGGATGAGATGAGCGGTGGGATTAACATCTATAACAAGTTTAATCGATCTTTTAGCAATGAATGGCGGATTATTGTTCATTTATTTATTTATTTATTTATGTATCGTAACGAAGTAAAAGAAGAAGCCGGCCAACGTTACCGCGCGTGTTGGGGCGTTGCGATTCGGATCCTCCGTGCAAAACCGTCCGTCCGATACGAACGCGGGCGGTGACGTAAGCACCCACGACAACCGCGCCGGCTGACAGGACCCCGCGGGATGACGCAACATGCCACGTGGCGTCACCTGGGGCGGGCTTGCGTTCGACCAATTATTTGCGGTTGCGGCGACCGACTCGCCGTCGGCCACGGGGCCCACTCGCCAGCTCCGCGCTCCACCTGCGCGATCGCTACTCCTCCCCCCTGGACGGTCTGGATCATCCAGGCGTTCCCCATTTATGTATACACACCATCCCCAATCGCGTTTTGGGTCGGCAAATAAATCGGGCCGACCATGTTAAGGTTTTGAAAGGAGGTTCTTTGTTCGTTGGTGGCCAGTTAATGACGTTTGCCCTTTGAGAATCGGATTTTATTTTGGGACGGAAATTCATTAACAAGACCCTAGAATGGTTACGGCTATCCGAACTATTTTTGGAATACTGGGAGCCCTCTGCGTTCTTGGCGGTTGCCGATGAGATAGGTAACCCAATATCCACTGATTCTTTCACTGATAGAATGCGAAAGATGGGATTCGCCAGAGTCCGTGTTGAGCTCGATGCTTCCAAACCTTTGCTACTAGGGGTGCTTATCTAGGGGCAGCCTCTGTTTTCTGGCAGCAAATAGTTTATGAGAACCTTCCCCCTGTCTATTTTCATTGTGGCCGGATGGATCATTCGGTGGAGGGGTGTAGGTACCTCGATGACTCTCAGATGGCTAACCCTGGTAAGTCTGGTCTCTGCCTTGATAATTTTGTTGTTGAGGCTGCGAATGAACATGTCCCCAAGCAGGGACTCCCTCGGAGGGAGATGGGGGTTCCAGCAAACCGTCCACCCTGTGACTCTCAATTTTGGCCCGTGGCTTGTCACGGCCAGGATGCGTCAGCCGCGCCCGATGGCAACCCCTGTTCAAGTTGGTCGTGCACCGAAGAAGAGGAAGAACCCTATCTCTTCTTCAAATCCTCTGTCATCGTCACCTTCATGAGCTTCGCCACCCCTTTCTCATCCTCCCCCAGCTCGTCGCCTGACTCCAAGGTTGGCAGAAGCCCCCAAAGGTGGCAAGGCATCGATCCCCTATAGCTGAGCATGATGACTCCTCGGACGGTGGAGGGGGTCATAAGTCTGTGGGGGGATTTTTGCCCCCCTAGCAAACTGTATGGACCTTCTTCCGATAGAGGCGGGACAGCGAGATCAACATATGGTCGATCTTGGGAGCATGTCTTTGAAGCAGAGTCAAAGTCCCTCAGGTTCTTCCTCCCTCTCATCTCTGAAGTCTGCTGCTGCTTCGGGAGACCAGGTATGCTCTCCCAATCCTTGTATGGTGCAGGGGAAGGGTGGGAGGGGTGATTCGGAGGGTTCTCTGTCTCAGGTTGATTCGGTAGGGGCTAGGTCTAGGTCCTCTGAGGGGTCGGGAAAGACTGCTGAGAAGAAATGGGAGTGGAGGAGGGTGGAAGGAAAATTAGGGGAAGGAACCTGGAGGTCCTCAAGTCAGGGGTCGACGATGGTAGTGGTCGGTGGGGTTAAGGTTCAGCAGGGACTGGTCCTCAAGGACATCCTAGTTGACATTTCTTCAGCTACTGAAGGTGTCTCCCTGGGGTGTGTCTGTTGGAATCTTGGCGGGCCTTCATCACAGGGGTTTCTGCAGGGTGCTGGGTGTGCATAGGATTTCGAAGGAGCCTCTACTGCGAAGAAGGGTGAGGGAGCTACTGGGGTTGCTGGGGCCCTGAAGCCATTTGGGTCAATAAACTCTTAACGGTCATAAGGGCGAAAGGGAAGCTGCTGGATGAGCCGCAGATCCCTACTTCTACGGTGCCTAAATGGGGGAGTGTACTCCCTGAACAAGGTGACTAGCAGAGCCATCAAAGAACCTGTGACAAGGTGTTGCATGCGTTGGGTTGGTGGCTGAACCCTCTAGAGGGCAGAATCTGGGGAATGCTTCAGCTGGGATTACAAGGGAGGGGCCAGGTGATACCTTTTTGTCTGCTGACAGGTCTCGGGTTAACGCAGAACAGGGGTCCTCGTCACCCAAATGTAATGTTGCTATGAAAATCTTTTTGTGGAATGTTGAGGGGTCAGGAAGCCCTCCTTTTTATCTACTTACTGCAGGTTTTTACAGTTACATAGCCCACAGATTTGTGTTCTTCTGGAAACCAGAATTTCTAGTCTCAGCCTGGATCGTCTCAAGCATCGGTTCCCTCGGACTGGGGTTTTTACTCTGTAGCTTCTAATGGTAAGGCGGGTGGTATTCTTATAACTTGGAACATGGGGGCTTGTTAGAGTTAATGTCTTTCACCGATCATCTCAGCTTGTTGCCATTGTCTTTTCTGAACCCAACTTTCCTCCTGGTTGTTACATGGAGTTTATGCTAGCACCTCTTACAGGGAGAGAAGGATGGTTTGGGAGGAAGCTCGGGCTCTGATTGATCAGGGCATCCTGACGGTGGTTATGGGAGACTTCAATGTTATTGACTGGCCTGAGGACAAACGTGGTGGCAAACCATTTGTCCAGCATGCGGGATCCGGGGAGCTTTCTCCTATTTATTCAGGACTCTGGCTTGCTGATTTGGGGTTTCTCAGTCCTCGTCATATCTGGTGCAATAATCGGTCAGGTCCTGCCAGGGTATGGGAGAGACTGGACAAGTGCTATACGACGCCGGCTTGGCTTACTCTGCACCTGGACCACTTCATCCACCACCTTAGCCGAATCGCTTCGGACCACTGCCCTGTTCTTCTTTCTATTGATCATCTTGCTAGGGGTCCCACTCCGTTCAGATTCGAGAAGTTCTGGCTGTCCTTTCCAAAATCCAGAGATATTGTCAGGGAGGTATGGAAGGTGCCTGTCCGAGATGATGCCTCCTATCGTATTACCAGAAAATTGGAGTTGCTTAGGAGGCATCTGCTGAGCTGGAACAGGCATGAGGTGGGCAATCTCATGAATCACCTTAAGTCTGTTGAGGGCTATATTTCTACTTTGCAGGTTCAGGAAGATATGGGTGGATCTTTATTGAAGGCGAACATGGAGGCTCTCCGGGCTAATCTCTCCTTGCATCATTCTCTATTACAGAAGCAAAAGATTTTCTGGAGATAGAAATCTAAAATTCAATGGTTGCGGGAGAGTGACATAAACACATGTTCCTTCCATCATGCCACCATCATTCAGAGGAGTAGGAATAGTATCAGAGCCCTTCGCTCTGAGACTGTTGATTGGCTGGAGGATGATAATGCTATCAGGGCAGAGATCCTCTCATTCTTTTCTTCCAGGTGGATGCTTTCTTATCATCTACCTCACTCTATTGCTTCTTATCCTTCCACCGTCTCTATATCTGCTCTCCAAAACTCTATGCTTAAGACTCAGGTTCTAGCTGATGAAGTCAAATCTGCTATCTGGTCACTCGGGGAGATAAAGCCCTTGGTCCTGACAGCTTTCCTCATTTCTTCTTTCGATCATATTGGGATATCCTGCAGTTGGATGTTATCAACATGGTGCAATTACTTTTTGCTACTAGGAGTATGCAGAACTCCTGGAAGCGTACTTTCATTGCTCTCATCCTCAAGCGGCCGGATGCTTCAGAGTCGGGACACTTCTACCCTATCAGCTTATGTAACACTCTATACAAGGTCTATGCCAAACTTCTTGTTAACCGAATGAGGCCTATTCTCCCGCAGTTGATTAGCCCGGAGCAGGGGGCTTTTGTATCTTCTCAGAGTATATCGGATAATGTCCTTATTGCTCATGAGTTCATGCATGATATGCGTCGTGCTCCCATTCACCGCAGTCTTATGACGATTAAATTGGACATGGAGAGAGCATATGATTCTGTCAAATGGGACTTTCTGGTTATGGCAATGCAGGACTTTGGTTTTCACCTTGCTTGAATCTCGAGGATCATGGCATGTATTATTCGCCCCTCCTTTTCAATCCTTGTTAATGGCTCCCTGATAGAGTTTTTCCACTCCTCTCTCGGCCTTCGCCTTCGCCAGGTTGTCCCCTTTTTCCATATCTCTTTATTATTTGTACCGACTATCTCTCCAGATCCTTGTGAGTAGCTTTAGTGCATTGATTATCTAGCCCTACATTCCTGCTATGAGGGCTTCTCCGGTATCGCATGTCCTCTTTGTGGATGATTGCCTGCTCCTTGGCCGGGCTTCCACATCTTCTGCCCAGGGATTTAGGACAATTTTGGAGGATTATTGCCTGGCATCGGCTAGTGAGTCAATCTACACAAGTCTGGCATCTACTTCAGTCCGAAGACCCCCACGGGGCAGCGGACCAAGATTCGGGATATACTTGGCATCCCTAAGCGTCGGGGTCCCCTTCCTACCTGGAGGTTCCCATCACTGGATCTAGACTTACGACACCAGATTGTGCACCACTGGTGATGGCAGTTAGAGAGAGGATTGACAGCTGGCAAGGGAGATCTCTCTCCTCATGGGCAGGATCACTCTCATTCACTCGGTTCTTGCATCCTAGTTTACTTGCTTTCTAATACGGTCATCCCCAGATCAGTCGCCCTCCAGCTGGAGCAGTTATTCCGGCTTTTCTCTGGGACTCTTCGCCTTCTAGGAGAAGGGTTCATTTGATGAGGTGGGAGGTTGTGTGCCAACCTCTTCATCAGGGAGGTCTGGGGATTCCCTATTTTCTGGCTCGGTAGGAGGCTCTTCTATCTAGACATGTAGCCAGATTCTTATTATGCCCCGACAGCATGTGATCATCTATTATGAGATTGAGGTATGCTCCTCCTCAGACTGACACTGATGCCCTCTCTATTTCCCCGAGGCATGCTTCTGTGATATGGAGGGAGATGGCAGAGAGGGCGACTTTGATTACTCCTCTCCTTACCTGGACTGTGGGGGACGGTAGGTCTATTCGCCTCATGCTTGATTCCTGGATTTCTAACATCCCTCTGTCCAGGTGGCCTATCTTCATTTCTGTTTTCATTCCTCCGACGATGATGGTCTCTGATCTTATAACTCCTGAGCGGCCTCAGTGGGATCGTCAGGCGGTCTTAGCCACCTTCGAAGGTATTATGCGTCCCAGGGTCCTGTCTATTATTCTGCCTGTTGCGGCCTGTCCTGATATCAGAGTTTGGAGGCGCTCTGTGGACTCTCAGGCACCTATCTCGGACTTGATGTCTCTTTATCTTCCTGAGTCACCGTCACCTTGGAATCTGGGCTGGCTGTGGTCCTTACTGGTGCATCCTAGGGTTTCCCTGTTCTTGTGGAAACTTGCTTGGCGCCGGTTGCCTACTCGAGATCTCTTGCTTCGCTAAGGTATCTCTATCCTGTCTGATTGCCCTTATTGTCATGCTGATTGTGAGTCGCAAGCCCATACTATATTCCTCTATGACCGGTCGGCATTGTTGTGGTGGATGGCTAGCTTTCCATCTTTAGGCCTTTAGGCTGACGATTCGGACGACATTTTCTTCTCTCTGAGCTCTGGCTTTGACCACGCTGTTTCCTTCATGGCCTACCTGGCATACCATATATGGCTGTCCAGGAATGAGATGGTTTTTAGCTCGGTCAGGTGCTTCCAAGGATTCTCCTTGAGAGAGCTAGGATGGCTGCCATCGACCTTCGGAGCTCTACGGTAAGGTCTCTGGAGACCTGGGGTTCCTCTCTTGCTCTTCGAGCATCTTCCAAGATTTTCTCTCCTGGGAACCCCCTCCTCCACTTTTCTCCACCATCAGTTTTGATGGGAGCATCAGGGATAGGCAAGGTGGTGCGGCTTTTGTCAATCGGGATTCTCACCTTGGCTTCCTGGCTGCTGGTGGCATGCCCCTCCTCGACTCCTCCATCCCGACAGTGGAGCTTTACGCGGCCTGGGCAGATATTCGGTATGCCCGCCAGATTCTTCATTTGAATCGTCTCATCATTGAGGGGGATTCCATGACTGTTATTCTCTGGATCAGACGGGCGCTGAGAGGCTCCGCCACTTATCCCATCATCAGAGATATTGATCTGCTTCTTCAGGGTTGTGCCCAGCTCTATATTCACCATGTGTACAGAGAGGCCAACTCTGCTGCTGACTGGATGGCATCTTATGTTGCCCACCACTCGGATCCTATCTTATAGACTGACTAGCATGCTGCACCTGTACAGTTTCGTGATTTATTTTTGTCTGACTTTCTTGACTGTATTCATATCCACTTTGTGAAATGAATGCACCGTTTTATAAAAAAATAATTAAAAAAAAAAAGGGCCTGAAAACGAACTGCTGAAGTAATTGCTCATAAACTTCTTCAAGAAGATTGCACGCATTTGATGTGCAATTTTCTTCATCCTCGTGTCATAGACTTACCTGCAGTGTGAAAGGTACAATTGAAAGGCTTACATGCTCTATTTGTATTAATTTTGTTATGTGAATGATGGCTATGCTACTAAACATCATTAAAAAAGAGATAAGCATCTATCTGAACTAAGTTCTCAGGAAAACAACGATGTCATATTCTTCTATTTGTAAGAAAAGTTTTACTTTTCAAAGATCTAATACCGTGTGATTGAGAAAGGAACACTCCAAATGTCCTTTTAATTCAATCGTCTGGATCTCGTAACTTTAGCCTATAAAATTACTCCCTAAATTAATATGAAAGTCATTATATATATGGCATTGCCTCTTGATTGAACCAAAATAAAGTTACTGGGCTATTGAGTGCTCGTTCAAATGGTATCACCCTCTTGCCACTTTTGACAGGAGATAGGGTTTAATTCCGGCTCTAAGCAATCTTGGCTAGATGGAGTAAATATAGGATGGAAAAAAAAAATGAGAACAATTTTTTTCCTATTCGATCCTCTCTCCCCAAAAAAGGACACCCGTAACCATTAAGGTGATAGCACAGTTGATGGGTATTTGATTCCTATCCTCCTGATCACGGGTTCGAAGCTTGAGCTTGTGGGTTACTCGATTAAATCCAGCATTTATTCCTGGAACACGTGACTGGGGGCAAGGGAAGCACTTCACTCTGGCAGCTTAATGGGATCAGGCTGATGTACTCACCTTTGGATGGGAAGGGTACATAGAAAAATTGCAGTCCGAATCGAACATGACCTGGCGGGACGGGAGCCCGGTGGGGACAGCTACAGCAGGGGTTTTCCCTCCTTCCATCCTTTTTGGTTTATCACAAAAAAAAAAAAAAAAAAGTCACCGTACATATGGACGTACTTATAGATAAATATTGCCAACATATAGCAAGAGTTTCAAATGGCAGCTTAATGGGATCAGGCTGACATACTCACCTTTGGATGGGAAGGGTACGTAGAAAAATTGCAGCCTGAATCGAACATGACCTGGCGGGACGGGAGCCCGGTGGGGACAGCTACAGCAGAGGTTTTCCCTCCTTCCATCCTTTTTGGTTTATCACAAAAAAAAAAAAAAAAAAAATTTACCGTACATATGGACGTACTTATAGATAAATATTGCCAACATATAGCAAGAGTTTCAAACGGCTTCTTAATTTGTTAGTAGCACTGTATACATTTCACTTGGACTTAGAATTTAAATGGACGAAGGTATGATTGTGATTTGATGATAATGCATGAATCTATTTTTATTTTAATTAATTAGTTTTATAAAATTAAGCATAAGATAAATCAATTATAAATGTTGTTATTTTTTTCTCTTGGTTTTATTAGTTTCAAACCCTGCACCAAATCTTAGGACCCTCTTTATTGCTTATCCATCGGGACATCCACTTGCCTACCAATTTGATAATCAAGCATCAAATATTTGCAGATTTTTGAATTATAAAACTCATATTAGATCTTACATGGTAAAGGAACCGGACCACGAATCGCTATTCTCGCTGAAATAGTTATTTTATAGATATTTTTTATTATTGCTAAAATTTTTGACCAGCTGGTACATTGATGGTGTCGGATTGGTGTATTCATCCTTAGACGAGAAAAGTTTGTGAAAATCTAGCACCTTGAATCGAACAAGTCCTGATGGAATAGGAGCCGACGGTGTAGCTATGCTAGATTCATCCCCTCTATCTTTTTTTTTTTCATCAAAAAAAATTATTATTCCTTGTTAAATGACCCCGGATTTAGAGTAGTTTCGACTATTTTTTTTTTTTTTTAAAAAAAATCAACATTTAAAAAAAAAAAAAAAAAAAAACTGACTCAATGAATAGAATATTCCAAGTCATCCATTTTTTGTTTTTTAAGAAAAATCTTCCCTTGAAATTGTTAATCCAGGATACAAGAAGTTTTTTTTTTTCCTCGCTTCTTGAACCCATTTGGCAATGTCACGAGTTTTAGGCAACCTTTACACTCTTGTGCGCTGTTGACTGGTTCTACGGAGGCAAACAAGGCAGCGTCGGCGCGTGGAGGGGCATGCAACGCGTCGTTTATAAGAAAGAAAGTATTTCTAAATCCATGGATATTTGATTTTTTTTCTTTTTTCTTTTTCTTTTTTTCCCTCCGGGTTGAAGGGAGAAGACGTGCACCAACGTATGTTCAGGCTTCCAGGTTTGTAGTGGGTATATGTTAACTTAGATTGCACATTCTGACCATCATGTTCTCTCTCACAAGTTGGACCCGGCTACTCCTATTAAAAACAATATACCTCTCTATTAGTTTTTGACTAAATAAGTACATACAAAATGGCAATTGGCACCACGTACTATCGTGTACAGATTAAGAAATAAAAGCTCTTTGTATTGCACCGGTGGTCTTAAAACTAATCAGCCATTTGCTATAATGGTACGTCTTAGATGGCTGACCTTGTGGCCTCCTTCTCTCTCCCTCCCCCTCTTCCCTTCTCTCTCACCTTTTGACTTCCATGAAACTCTTTTTACTTTTGTTTCACTTAGTCAACTTAAACGTAGGGATTGATGTAGGAGATAGGGTTCTTGAAGATTTTTTTAAAAGAGAGAGAGAGAGAGAGACTGGTCCATCTTTTTTTTTAAAAAAAAAAAAAATTAGAAATAAAAATAGATAACTAAAGCAATACCAATGGACCCTAAGATAATAGCTATATCTTTTTTAAATAATCTCTATTAAATAGCATCTATTATCAAGAATTTTAGTTTTAACAGACTTCACGTTCGATCCATGCCTGCAAACTTGTACATCGTACGTCCTCCTATATAATATTTTGCATGTTTTTACCAAGAAAATTTGTGGTTGTTATTCTCTGAATTAAAGATACTTAACATCATAGCTTCACAGAGAAAATTAAGTCATATTTCACTGTGTTTTTGGATAGGCTCAAGGTCGAGGAACAATTAATCATGCAAGTTCTCTTTCTTTGAGAATATATATATATATTATATATATATATATATATATTATATTATATATATATATATATTAATATAAATTTTAGAGTTGCAAAAGTACATGTGAGGGAATCCAACATGTGTCTATATGTCCCTGGTGATTAAAATCTCCTCGTCCTTGACTTCCAAATCTATCCCATCATGCAACTCAAAAGTCAAGAAGGGCTGGCTCCGAGAAGCCGCAGGGGGCTCCATCTCTCTTTATGGTTCTCTCTTCCCTTCTAATGATGATATGGTGTATAAATGTATGATTGGAAGATTGGTTAGAAGCTAAATCAAGCATCAAGTCTTCTATATGCAAGGCAAAAGACCTCCTGTGAAGAAAACTTTTATTCAAAGGACTCTAAGCTATTTTCATATATACACCCTTTTTTTTTTTTTTTGAGATCAATTATTGAGGCTCCGTCAATTGAGAGGAAAATCCCTTATTAGCCACTTGGAAACACCTCCAAATATTTTCTCATTCATCGGTTTATACAATAACATGCCGACATGTATTCATTTTTTCACAAAGGAGATATGCCAATTATGATCATTCAACTCTGGTGCCTGATGGGATAAAATTTGGTGAATTCACAAGCTAAATTAAAAATTGGGATTGTTGATGATTGAGGTCTGTCGATGCATTTGCAATTTCTTTTTAATATAAAGTACCATAAAAAATCTGCACCATTGCATCACATTTGAAACTTCAAGTTACACCCTAAAATGAATATTTAGATAGGTGTGGCAAAATAATGCTAAAAAATTAAATAACCTCAAAAAAAAAAAGAAAAAAAAGAAAAAGGGAAAAGACAGTCCCCGACCTCTTTCTCTTGGAAGAGTCATAACAAAATGGTGATAATTAAGTATCATTACCTTTTTCTCTTCTTTTATTTTTTTTCAAGAAGAGAGATGGTGCCATTACATCTTTATTTTCGTAAATTCTTTCTTTCTTTCTTTTTTTTTCTGAAAAGGATGAGAATTGCCAATCATTTGATTTCATGAGAATTTGGAATGAATACAGCCAAGAAGTTTATTGGTGATTGATGGAATGCAATCTAAACCTGATGCTCGTCTCGATAAATTCAGCAAAAACTGATAAACCTGTGTGAGTGCAGCGTTTCATAGTTGACATATAGAGCTAAAATAGCTACTCAACCAAATCCTGACAAGTAGACCGTGCAACATGTAATTAAGAATTGGCTTGTAAAAAGAGAGACTTTTCAGAATTTTTGAATGCTGTTTGCTCATTAACTCACATATTGGTAGCTTAGAAGCAATCAATTATAGGTTTGTCAAACCTTGTGCTCAGATAATTGACAAATTCGGATTGACCTATTACTATTAACAGGCATGCCACCATTTTATAATCGAAGAGGTGAAATTTCAATGAATGGCAACCCGACTGCTAACCACCGCCATATGACCTCATAAGTTGTACCAACCACGACAAAAATGTCCTTATAAGATTGCCTCAAAAAATCTGGTGATAAACGGTATCCAAAGGCATTGCTACTTCATTGCTTTGTTTCTTGGTGGAGTAGAAGCCATTGACCATCGAACATTCAACCCTCGTGCCCCAAGAACACGACAAAATATAATTTACTTCAAATCGAACTTTTTTCTTTTTCTTTTTCTTTTTTTTTTTTTTGGCTTTGACAACATTTTTTTTTTTATGATCAATCCTATCAAACGGTACATCAGGGGATTGTGGGATTAAAATACAAAATTTGGGAGACACTAATCTGCTTCGCTTGGGTATGCGGACGACCCTCTTTCCAAGTCAATAGTGGCGAAAAAATCAAATTGGTATTTAGATGGTGACACCTAACCTCTTAATTAAAACCCCACCTACTTCTCTCAGGTACCTTTTCCCATCCATATATCACTACGGTAATAGCACGGTTGATCAAAACATATTTTACTTAATTAAATTTTAGAAATTTTGTAGGACGGAGCAGCTGTAACTCCGATACTATAGTATAGATAGATTGACATACTCATCGATTAATAAGAAAGGTATACGAAAAAATTTGCTATCCGAATCAAACAATCACCTAACGGATTGGAGATCATAATGGAGAGCTATACCAGGTTTACCTTCTCTATATTTTTTTTTTATCAAAAAAAAAAAAAATGTAGCCACCCATATGCTCGGTACACAGCATAGAGCATCCGAAAGCGCCTGTCAATCGCCATCCATCACCACTTTGAGTGAAGGCAAGAATTTAGACACGTGAGCTTAACCTTTGAAGAGGAGTAAGAGATGTTGTGGCTTCCGGACAAATCCGTCTTCTTCTGTTGACATAACAACATGACCATGCTTCCATGAAAGAGAGAGAGAGAGAGAGAGAGGATAAGGATAGGCATGGATGAAATGTTTTCTTATCCAGAATCCAACAATATTTGATCAGTAGTTCATCTTTGCTCGAAGAAATGTGGGCTATGCTTTGGACCATTTTGCTAGGCTGGTTCCAATCTAGTTCGACAAAAGTGACTAACTATATGCATGGAGCTAGGATCGATGATTAAATTTGTTCAGAATTTGGCCTGAATCCTGATTTGACTGGTCCAAACCGTGAACTCGAGATCCGTTTGGCTCGTGACCAGAATAATGAAATTGAAATCGAAATAAAAATCGATTAGAATTGAAATCATAATAGCTATTTTTTTTTGATATATTTGATTAATTAAAATCAAAATCAAATAATATCTAAATATTAACTAAGAGACTGGATTGAATTTCTAAGATCGTGACATTTTCATTCTTTCTTGAAATCAGGATAAAAATGTGACTCCTTCTGAAAAATTAGTTAGAATGGGAGTCACTCATTTTCATTTTCAGCCCGACTCTCTCTAACCAATTTAAAGTTGTTAAATTTTCTTGTTCGCATGAAAATCTAATTCTTGCTATTTATTTTAATTGGTCAAATATCATTATCTTGTCGGACCAATTTGGACCCTCGCAAGGTGCTCATCATGGAGAATGCCAATAGAAAGGTAAAAAAGGTTTAATTAGGTTCCGAGTTTCCTAGCTATGATACTTAACAAGGACACTAGCAGCACCGAGATCCTGAGATGAAACCAGGGAAAGTCTAGCCTACCAATTAGCAAAACAAGGGAGATGCAAAATTCTTAGCATTGCAATTTAATATAGTGATTTTTTTTTTTTTCCTGCCTTGAATCAGAGTTGCATAAGTGATTACTAGTATATGCTTGACATGTACCTTGGTTAGTTTAAGTATTTTCGGTTCATCATGGAACTAAAGATAAGCCATTGTGATTGGTCTCCGTTCAAGCCAGAACCTGAAACGCCAATTGGTCCAATAACCAAAACTAATCCATGATACTTGATCATTCATCAAACAAATTCACGTTAAAAAGAACGCGTCGAAATTAAATATTTGAACTTGCGAATTATGATATATTAATTAGGCTTCACATAGGAATGGATAAAGCATTCTTCTCCTATGTCAATACATTACAAATCCCAAAGTTTTTATAAAATCTTAGAACGGATTGAGGGAAAGTAATTAACGCAGCTCCGCTATAGAATTAAGTTGGAAATTTGCTATCAATACGACCCTTGCTTTTTAGGTGCATGAGATATAGCCCCCCTTCATTTTAACAATAATTTGCAAGGATTCGCGTAATTATGTTAGCACCCTTTTCATTTTTTTTACAGTGCATGGGCCTCTTTTGAATCTTCTAATTTGAGATTTGGGAGCAGTACTCTCTTGATGGTGACGCTCTAGACAGTGAATTTTTCAATCTAATATCTCCAAAGTCTGTGGCTGAATCCAGATGATTTGACATCATTTAACTGCTGAAGCAACTTGCAATTAGAACAAGACTATCATCATGTCACGTTCTGGGGCTCGCCAAGATTTTGAGTTTTTTTTTTTTTTTTTGGGTAAGAGATCTTGGAGTTTTCACTTAAACATTCCTTCTAATTTCCATGTATATAAAATACATTTGTAATTCTACTCAAAGAAATAGAGCACCACGGGCCACTGGTTTAAACAGTTCTGTGTTGGTAAATGGGAATTGGTATCGATTGAGGGGAATGAGTGGTAATCATGTTGGATATGGGTCAGCTTGATTGCAATAAGATTTGTTTATTAAATATGTCGATAATTCAACTCTAAACTTTACTTATTAAACAGATAGCCTATACTGATTTGCATGACCAGAGACTAAGCAAGTTCAGCGATTCAATTAAATTGGATAGGAATCTGTTAACTAGTTTTAAATAGATTAGCCAAATCTTAAACGAGTTAAATGGGTTGGGTCATAATTTTTATATTGCTGCACCTCTCTCTGGCAGTAGGGCTGTCATCTTGGATTGTGGCTGGTGTGGATCTCCGAGATATGGAACCTTTAAAAAGATCCTCAAAAATGGTGTGAGAAATTATTTTGAGTGTAGATATTTTTTCTAACCCCTTGAGTTCTCCTGCCCCTTATTTATAAGGAGGTTTTGGATAGCCCGTAACCATTTGATTCTATTAGACGATTATAACCACCTAATTTTGTTAGGCAGTTTTATAACCACCAGATTGGATTTGTTAAAAATATATTACAACAAAATAACAAACTCTTTTAAATAATATGTGAATAATTATCAAAGCCTATTATAGTTCTATATTCAAATTCAAATTGGTTGAACTCTGATGTTGCAGCAAAAATCTTAGTATTTTACTCGAGGACGGCTAGTATTTGTAGCCAACTAATTATACTTGCTCTCTAAGTCAGTTATAAAGTCCAACCCATTATTGGGCCGTCCTGGGCTGAAATCGACAGGACTTGCCGACTTCAGCTCAAAAATCAAAAAACAATTCCAGCAAAATAGGGGACGAAGCCCCTGTTCCTCCAAGAAAGAAGATCACTGGATTTCTCAATCGGACCACCGTGGATGGAAGGGAGAAGGCTGGTGGTGTGGACTGTGGAGGATGGGGTTGGGGGATTCGATCGATCGAGTTTTTCTCCCATACGACAAAAAAAATTCCTCCGTTCTTCCCTATAAATTTTTTCCCTCTTATCGCCTCTAAGCAAGCACGGACCAACCTCCATTATGTCATCTTCCTCCTCTCCGATGAGTGGTCAAAGACTTCGTCGACTCCGGTGAGTCCCCTCTTTAAATCTCTCTTAGAAGAAAGAAATTCAAGGGCTTTTATTTTGTTTTCCGATTTCCTTGAGTCGAATGGATGCTGGTGACTGGCCGACCAACCTTCATCCGCCAAGCCGATGACTTTCGCTCCATCTTCCATAGTTTCGTGAATCATGGGAAGCTTGTTCTCCGAGCCGAGGAGGAAGCAAGGGAAGGAAAAGAAGAAATAAAGAAATAAAGAAAAAAATGAAAAAGAAGAAGAAAAAAAAAAGAGGAGAGAGAAAAGAAGGAGAGAGAGAAAGAAAAGAAAGGAAAGAAGAGGGGAGAGAAAGAAGAGAGAGAAATAGGAGAGAGAGGAAAGAGAAAGGAGAGAAGAGAGAGGAAGAGGAAAGAGAAAGATGAGAAAGATGAGAGATAAAGTGGAGAAAGAAGGAGAGAGAATAAGGAGAAGGAAGAAGAGAAAAATAAAATATCAAAAATAATAATAAAATTGAATCAACTCTTTAGTAATTTAGATCGGACTAAAAGCCATTTTTTTCTATGCTAGCTTATTTTAGATGAAAAATTAATTACATAATTAATCTTATCAGGATTTTTATCTTTCTTGTCTATAGAGCAGTATCAGAGTTGAGATTCGAATAGACCATATATTGATAGAGTTCTTTCAGATAAGTTATCCTGATCTCTAGTATTACATGCTAAATATGCTCTATGGTATATTGTAAATGTTATGAAATGTTAAATATGTATAGCGTAAATTAAACTGTATTGAATTGATGCATAAATTTGTAATTTTTTTTAGTGTTTAATGCTCTATATTCTGACTATGATCACACGAGGGTCTAGTCTTCTTCTGGGCCTCCAAAGCGATTATTAGCATATGACCGATGGACAGTATGTGTAGTCAGGAGCTAGTTTCCTTTGAATTTTTGTCATGCGGGGTAATCGTTAGTACATGCTGAGGATGCATAACTTCTTATGTGATATCAAAGCTAGATTCTTTCCGAGCCTCCAATGGGGCGATCACTAGCACATAACCGGTAGATGGTATGTATAGTCAGGATCTAGTCTCTTTCGGGATTAGCTACGGACCGATCGTGGACATAATCAAAAGGACTATGAGAGTAAAGTAGAAAGGATTGGCCATCAATAGTTATATTGTCTGGTAATTAATGTGCATATTGCATGATGTTGCTGTTTATTTTATCATAATACTGGTTATCTTGTTATGTATGATTTGTTTATGTTTGTAATTATTGTTAACATATTTATGCATTTGTTGGAGGTGATGATAACTTACTAAGTCTATAAAGCTCACCCCTGTTTTCTATATTTTATAAATCTGGAAAATCAATCAAGCTTGGAACCAGTCAGCAAGGAGTTAGGGTTTAGGTGTTAGTTTCTTAGTTTATATTTTATCTTAAATTTTAGTTGAACTTTGCTTACACTATGTCCTAGATTTTTAGTTGCATTTTATTAACTTGTTAGTTTTGATAGAAAACTCTAGAAATAAATAAATAATTAATGAGTTTATTTTCTACCATTACTTGATTATCGATTAGTAAAATAGGTCTTGTATTTATGTTGCAATTGAAGCCTGAGAAAATGTGATCGTCTATCATACTCCTAGCTTAGGCATCGGGCTAGGGCATGACATCAACAATTTCTTTCCGATGTTAACCGGGTTATATTTATAACTCTTGATATAATTATTAAGTGAGTCCAAACGAGTTATAAACATGTCAAAAGTTTGAATTAAATTTAACCATTCAAAAAAAGGAGTCTAGATGGGTTGATCGATTTATGATGTGAACCTATTTATGCTGAACTTAAACTTATTTAAAATGGCTTGGTCATAAATTGTCATCCATAGATTTTTTTTAATGTCTAACTCAACTAAACATAGCATGCACTTATGTTATCTTTTTAACCTCTTTCTTTTTTCTTTTTTTGGGTAAAAAGAAGGAGGGGAGAAGTTAGACCCCGGGCGTGGCCACCCCCACGGTCCCCCAACCTCAGCCAGGAAATGTTCGATATACGGTGCATATTAATTTTCCGCGGCCGTTCCCCACCCGAAGGTGAGTACGTCAACCTGACTACCACTTGCATCAGCCATTCCCCACCCGAAGGTTGACGTTGACTACCACTTGTGTCAGCTATTCCCCACCCGAAGGTGAGTACGTCAACCTGACTACCACTTGTATCAGCCGAGTGAACAGGATTTATTATATATATCCCTAACTTTTTCACGGGTGATGAGTACGTCAACCTGACTACCACTTGTGTCAGCCGAGTGAACAGGATTTATTATATATATCCCTAACTTTTTCACTACCACCAGTCAATAAAGACTCTAAAATTATTTTATTATATTATTATTTTTTTATTTTATTTTTGAACTTTTTAGTCAAAATATGTCAAAACAGGACTCGAACCTCTGTTAATAATTATGAAAAAAATCTCACGACCAGTTGTTGGCGCTCTCTATTGGCACCGCTTTCTTTCAATCGCAACCGCTTTCTTTTCAACCGAATACCTCCCACACCTCTGCTTTTTTTTTCTCTTTCCCTCTCTCTCTCGTTCTTCTCTCCAATTGCTGTTTCAATGCCACGTGGCTTCATACAAATAAATTATAATGTAGTTCCATTTTTTATAAAAATTAAAAATAAAAGTTTGTATCAACAATTGTCAAGGTTATTATTAACTAGTCTAAAATTATTACTAGCTCTTTCATTTCTACAAAGCGTGTTTATCCAAAGATATGTAACTACTTGGATATAAAAAATATTTTACATATCTTATTTTCCATAATTATTATTTAGCAATAAAATATTGATTTAGATCATTTGGTTCCTCAATGTAAAAAGAAAATTTTCTTATCGAGTCAGCCTTCCATGCATGGAAACATTTTTTAATAATCATAGCCCAACTTTATTCCATTTTTTATAATCATAGCCCAAATATATATATATATATAATATATTATATATATATATATATATATATATATATATATATAATATATATATGCATGCATGCATGAAAGAGGGTGAGGTTTAATATATTTAGATTCATATTTTTGAGATCCCTATCCAAACCTAGAGCTCATGTTCTTTGATTGATAGGCAAAAATATAGTACCGGGATGGATTGATAAATAACTTGCATTGCAACATATACAACAAAGAATGCAAGGGGAAGACTTGTGACCAATTAAAGTGAAATGGAGTCCTCAAAATCTCTATTTTTTCCGTTCCCAACTCGCTTTCACATAATTTGTGGTTGGGCCGTTTCAACTTGCTATTTCGTTGTTGATTGGGCCGTCCAATTACCGCCGGATTCGATTTATGGTCTTATTGGGTCCGCGAGTAATTCTTTGTACACCCGGAGCGGCATAGAAAATCTAACATGGTACGCACCGTGCTTCTTGGATGGGCCCCATTACACTTTCACGGCATGGTGAGATTTCTATCATTGCAATGTCAATCAATATAAAATAATAAAAAATAAGCACACGTGGTTGGTTAGAATGGATCTTGTGGGATATGTCAGCCCAAGCACGGCCAGCTACCGATTTGATCGGCCGAAAACTACCGGCCGAAGACATTCCCTCCGAACCATGAGCATCAGGCCCGGGTATTTGAAGAAGGCCGAATAACCATGGGCAAACGAAAGCTCTTAACAGGTCACGGCTCTAGAAGACCAAGTCCTCAGCCTGGACCAGAGTACAACCTTCGAAGACACGATATTCGAATTATGCCGAAGACACAGTCTTCGATCTACGACAAGGATCAAGTCCACGATCCACGCCAAAGACACGACATCTGATCTGTCTCAAATCTCTACGAAACATGATAGACAACGGTTATCCTCGACTATCTTCAGCATGATCATGGCGCGTGATTCCAGCGGTAGCGCCCCCGGCCTGACCATCGGAACCGTCCCAATAACCACCCACGATCCCTGATTAGGGAAAGAAAATAATTCCCCCATCGTAACTGCTGGAGGGAGAAAGAAAACCGTAGATGTGACAACTCCTTATAAATAATGGTAAGAGGGGACACTGGAGGTAAGGCACTTGACATCCTTGACAATATCAGAGCTTTTCCCTTCTCAGTCTTCCCCATTCCGTGACTAGAGCCTGTCACTGACTTAGGCATCGGAGTGTTCCCCACCAGAGCATCTCCGGCAAGGGATCTGTTTTTGCAGGTGAACCAGGAAGTGGTCCCGCGATCCAGTAGCTCCACCCGATCGGAAGAAGGGGTTCGACGCCAACAGATCTAAATTTTAAAAATTGCAGGATGAAATATTCTTTTTCCTTCAAAACGAGTCATTTTTTCCATTCTCGAGTGCTACTAAAATATTAGGCAGACTCCAATTCTTTCTTCTTCCTCCTTCCTCCTTCCTCCTTCCATTCCTCTATCTAAAGGGACGTCAAAAGTTGGTTCGATGGTTTTGGCTATGACAGGTTTCAAAGATGGTTGCTGGCTGACCGGCCAACTCATATGTACCATCATCGAGTTTGATAGCAAGCAGGCGCATGGCATCGTGCCATCCGGGCATCCGTCCGAGTGGGCACGGTGGCAGTGACTAGAATAGCCATATCCTTGTGCAGCAACGATGGCGGCATCTAACGATGGCACCATCCACTCGAGCATTGTTGTGCGAGTCCTAGCTGCATGGCGATGGTATTAAGGCGGTTGAGATAGTGGCGTGCAACTTCGTGGGCTGTAGCACCTGTCGAACCAGCCGCATGTCATAGAATTCTCTTAGGATATAGAATGGTGTTAAACTAGATTATAGGATCTATTTGGATCCAAGGTATTATAGAATCCTCTTATGAAATTATAGAATCCTCTTAGAATATCATAGAATAGTGCCAAACCTAATTCTGAGACTTATTTGGAAACCAAGATGTCATAAAATTTTCTTAGGATGTCATATAATCTCCTTAGGATATCATAGAATGGTGTCAAACCTGATTATAGGACCTATTGTATACCAAGGTATCATAAATTTCCTTGGGATATCATAGAATGGTATCAAACATGATTTTAGAACCTATTTATATACTTAGGTGTTATAAAATTCTCTTAGAATATTATATAATCTCATTGGGATGTCACAAAACAGTGCCAAACTTGATTATAGGACTTATTTAGATATCAAGGTGTCGTAGAAACCCCTTGTGATGTTATAGAATCCCTTTGGAATGTCATAGAATAGTGTTAAACATAATATTGGGACCTATTTAGATACTAAGATATTATAGAATCCCATTAGGATGTCATATGATCTCCTTGGAATGTCATAAAAATGGTGTCAAACCTAAAAATTAGACCTATTTGGATACCAATATGTCACGCAATTCCCATAGGATATCATAGAATTTTCTTTTGGGATATATTTGGATACTAACATATCATATAATCTCCTTAGGGATGTCATAAAATGAAATGAAATATGATTTTGGGACCTATTTGATACCATAATATCATAAAATCTTCTTACGATATTATAGAATCTTCTTAGGATATCATAAAATAGCGTTAAACCTGATTTTAGGACCTATTTGGATATCAGAATATTATACAATCCCCTTAGGATGTCATAAAACTCCCTTGGGATGTCATAAAAAGATTTCAAACCTAATTTTGGAACCTATTTGGATACCGGGATATCATAAATATTTTTAGGATGTCATACAATTTCTTTGGGATGCCATAAAATGGTTTCAAACATGATTTTGCGATCTATTTGAATACCAGAATGTTATAAAATTTTCTCAAGATGTCATAGAATCTTTTTGGGATGTTATAAAATTGTGTCAAGCCTAACTTTGGAATATTTGGATACCAGAATATCATAAAATCTTTATAAGATATCATAGATCTTTTTAAGATATCATAAAATAGTACCAAACATGATTTTGGGACATATTTGAATACAAGAATATCATACAATCTCCTTAAGATGTTATAGAATCTCTTTAGGATGCCGTTAAATGGTGTTAAATATAATTTGAATCTATTTGGATACCAGAATGTCATAAAATCTTTTTAGGATGTTGTAGAATCTTCTTAAGATGTTATAAAATTATGCTAACCATATTTCTTAGACCTATTTGGATACCATAATGTCATAAAATTTTTATAAGATGCCATTGAATCCTTTTAGAATGTTTAAAATAGCGCCAAACATGGTTTTGTGACATATTTGAATATCAAAATATCATAAAATTCCCTTATGATATTATAGAATATTTTTGGATGTTATAAAATGGTATTAAACATAATTTTGAGATCTATTTGGATACCAGGATATCATAAAATCTTCTCAGGATGTAATAGAAGTCTCTTGGAATGCCATAAAATGATACCAAACCTGATTTTGGAATATATTTGGATACCAAAATATCATAGAATTCCCTTAGGATATTATAGAATCCCTTAGAATGTCATAAAATGATGTCAAACCAGATTTTAGAACCTATTTAGATACTAGAATGTCATAGAATCTTCTTGGAATGTCATAAAATGGTACCAAATATGATTTTGAGATCTATTATAATACCAGGGTGTTATAAAATATTCTTAGAATATTACAGAATTCTCTGGAATGCCATAAAATGATGCCAAACCTAATTTTGGGACATATTTGGATATTAGATATCATAGAATCATCTTAGAATATCATAAAATATTCTTAGGATGTCATAAAATCTCATTGGATTGTTATAAAATGGTGTCAAACATGATTTTAGGATATATTTAAATACTAGAATGTCATAGAATTCTCTTAGAATGTCATAGAATCTCCTTGGGATATCATAAAATGATGCCAAACATGATTTTGAAATCTCTTTAGGTACCAAGATGTTATAGAATCTCTTTAGGATGCATAAAATTCTCTTGGGATGCTATAAAATGGTATTAAACATGATTTTGAAACTTATTTAGATACTAGGATATCTTAAAATCTTCTTAGGATATCATAAAAGTCTTTTGGAATGCCATAAAATAGTGCTAAACATAATTTAAGGATCTATTTGGATATCAGAATGTCATAAAATCTCCTTAGAATATCACAAAACTTTCATGGGATGTCATAAGATAGCGTCAAACCTAATTTTGAAACTTTTTGGATACTAGAATGTCATAAACTTATCTTATGATGTCATAGAATTCTCTTGAAATATGGAAAAAAATAGTGTCAAATCCGATTTTGGAACATATTTGGAAACTAAAATATCATAAAATATTTTGGAATGTCATAAAATAGTGTCAAACCCGATTTTAGGATATATTTAGATATCAGAATATCATAAAATTCCCTTGGAATGTTATAAAATAGTATCAAATATGATTTTGGGACATATTTGGATACCAGAATATTATAAAATGTCCTTAGGATGTTATAGAACCTCTTGGCATATCATAAATGGTGCCAAACCTGAATTTGGAATCTATTTGGATACTAGAATATCATTGAATCTCCTTGGAATATTATAAAATAGTGTCAACCCTATTTTTGGACATATTTGGATACTAGAATATCATAATTATCTTATGATGTCATAAAATCTTCTTGGGATGTTATAAGATGATGCCAAACCTAATTTTGAAATTTATTTAATACCAGAATGTCATAAAATTCTCTTAGAATGTCATAGAATCTCCTCGAGATGTCATAAAATAGACAAACCCGACTTTGTGATCTATTTGGATACAAGAATGTCAACATAGAATCCCCTTAGGATGTATAGAACTCTCTTGGGATGCCATAAAATGATACAAAACATGATTTTGGGATCTATTTAGATGCCAAAATGTCATAAAATTTTCTTAGGATATCATAGAATCCCTTAGGATGTTATAAAATGGTGTCAAACCTGATTCTGGAACCTATTTAGATACCAAATATCCTAGAATCTTCTTAGGATGTCATAGAATCCCTTTGGATGTCATAAAATAGTATCAAACCTGATTTTAGGACTTATTTGGATACCAAGATGTTATAAAATTTTCTTAAGATGTCATAAAATCTTCTTGGTCTGTCATAAAATGATGTTAAACCTGTATTTGAGACATATTTGAATATTAGAATGTCATAGAATCTCTTAGGATATCATAGAATCCTCTTGGAATGTCATAAAATGGTGTCAAACATAATTTTGGAATATTTTGGATACCAGAATCATAAAATCTTCTTAGGATATCATAAAACCTCTTTGGATTGTTATAAAATGATGTTAAATATGATTTTGAAACATATTTGGATACTAGGATGCCATATAATTTTTTTAGAATATTATAGAATCTCCTTGGAATGCTATAAAATGATATTAAATCTAATTTTGGGATCTATTTGGATACCAGGATGTCATAGAATCTTTTTAGGATGTTATAGAAATCCCTTAGGATATCATAGAGTTTCTTTGGGATGTTATAGAATGGTGTCAAACATGATTTTGGGATCTATTTAGATAACAAGATATCATAAAATTCTCTTAAGATGTCATATAATGCCCTCGGAATGTCATAGAATGGTATCAAACCTAATTATGGGACATATTTGGATACCAATGTATCATACAATCCCCTTAGGATGTCGTAGAACTTTTTGGAATGTCATAAAATATTGTTAAACCTAATTTGCAGACCTATTTGGATACTAGGATATCAAAGCCCCTTAGGATATCGTAGAAACCACTTGGGATGTCATAAAATGGTGTCAAACATGATTTTGGGATCTATTTTAAGACCAGGATTCATAAAATCTTCTTAGGCCTAATCAGAAGATGTGCCGGGATAGGCCTAATCAGAATGCCTTAACATCAACTGAAGGCGCAAGGATGATTCACACAACCTACCCTATGGTAAATCCGAAGACACGCCGAGGTGGGCCTAATCAGCCTGCCTTAACATTAACTGAAGTGCAGGGATGGTTCACACAACCTACCCTACGGTAAACTCAAAAATGCGCCAGGATGGGCCTACTCAGCCTGCCTTAACATCAACTGAAGGCATAGGGATGGTTCACACACAACCTACCCTACGATAAATCCAAAGATATGCCAGGGTAGGCCTAATCAGCATGCCTTAACATCAACTGAAGGCGCAGGGATGGTTCACACAACCTACCCTACGATAAATCCGAAGATATGCCAGGGTAGCCTAATCAGCATGCCTTAACATCAACTGAAGGCGCAGGGATGGTTCACACAACCTACCCTACGATAAATCCGAAGACATGCTGGGGTGGGCTTAATCAACCTGCCTTAATATCAACTGAAGGCACAGGGATGGTTTAAGTGACCTACCCCATGGTAAATCCGCAGACGTGCCTAGGTGGGTCCAAATAGCTCACCCTATTATTGATAAGATGGCCCGTGGATGGCTTAATCGGCCTATCCTAGCAGCAAGTCCAACCTAAGGGAGCAGAAGACTCTTCTACTATCAATTATGTCGAAGAGTCCACATTCAACATCATTTCAAAAGGAAGGTATATCTATTCATTGATAAAAAAGAACTATATAATCAAAAAAAAAAGAAAGAAAAAGAAGATAAGAAGAAAAATAACAGCTTTATTCTTCATCGGCTGGTTCGACAGTCATAGCAGAGGTGGAGGCTTCTTGGCAGCCCACCCACTTTCGTCGACGGGAGGTGCTGACGTCTCTTCAGCTGAAGCTTTTATTTCCTCCATCCTGTCACCCAGGATGGTAGCTGGAGAAAATCCAAGCTAGGATAAAGCCTCACGACCTTGCTCAGGCAGTCAGAATGACCAAGAAAGTAGCTTTCCATCGCTGCCTCATGTACATCTTTGAAGGCCTAGGAGCTCTTGTAAGCCTCAACAGCCTGGGAAGAGCTTTCCTCAACCTGCGCCACCCTTTGGTTGGCCGATGAGAGATCCATCTCTAGCCTACTGATCCTCCTTTCTAGCTCAGCTTTTTGGCTTTTAGCTCCTTGGTTTCCCGAAAGCAATCTCTCAATAGCAATTCAGCAAAAATTACCTTCCTCTTCTTCTTCTGCAAGTCAGCCACTATATTGGTCACTTGCACCTCAAGCATCCTCAATTGCCTTTCTAAGGCACCCTTGGAGACAACAACCTTGCTCAGCTCCTCCTCAGCAGCAGCCTGAAGCCCCTCAGTGACATCTCTTTCAGCTATGGCCGAAGCCATCTGGCTCCGAAGGCTTTTGCCAAAATCAACAGACCCACGAACATTTCCTCCAATAGGGAAATGTCATGAGCGATATGCCAAGGAAGAGCATGCACAAAGTCAGCCCGATTGATACGGATAAGCAATATAATGTGTACATCAACATTTATCTACAATATCCTGGGAAGGATGGTGGAAAGAGGGCCTCGGGTCCTCGCCCCTTAGTTCCCTTCCCATCATCGGGAATGACGGATGAAACTTTCACTTGTCCAAGTCGGAGGGGCAGTCCCGGTGACAGATGTATTACACCCTCTGGGACTCCTCCCTTCTGTAACTGGGATCGCGGGTTTGACACCACTAGCACATGAAGGGTCTCGCCGGTGCCTGATGGGCTTGGTCTCTTGGACGGTCCCACCAGAACGGCTCTCACCAAAGAGGCTCGCTCCTCTCCTAAAGAAGAGCCTATTTCAACAGGGATGTCTCCCCCAACCTGAACCTGTGGCAGCGCTAACACATAGCTCTGCTGCCAATCCACCAGCCTCTCCCCCAGAGGAGACCCTGCAAGCGATGCAGATCTCTAAAGACCTAACCACATTGAAACAAGAAAAGATGGAGAAGCAAGGAGACCCTACTTGTGGAGAAACTGGGAACTAAAAGCAACAAAGGCTGAACAAAAAGTAGAAGCAAACAGGAGTGGAGAAGCTTCTTCTACAGGTCCTCTTTTTTTCCTTTATAAGGGGACAAGAGACACTTCAGTACGCCTCATCGAGAGAAGAAGCGTCCTTCCTCTAATTGCGCCACATATACAGGTGCTAGATACGGCCGCGCGACTCCAAGCAATGCCAGTTGATTCGACAGGGGAAGAGCCGAGAGCCCTAATCTGCGTGACTTCATCTAATGACAGAGAAGAGGCCCATACCTTCACCAAGGGACAGGGTGAGGCCCATCCTCCCCAGATCCTAATTAAAAGATTGACCAAATTGTCACAATAAAAGGAAAAGATGCAACCCTTCGACCAGCTCTTACCTTTTCATGTTCCAATAAGAAGACGACACCTATCCTCAACCTGATCTTCGAATCAAATATCAGTTATAGCGGGCGACTGGATCGAAGATTTACCATCATTGGTTGCGCTCCTCCTGGCAGAAAATGACAATCCATTAATACTCTCACTCTTCAAGGCAAATCATTACTTTAAAAACTGAGAGTGGGGGGCAACTGTTATGATATGTCAATGCAACACGAACTAATTATCGGTTCAACTGCCCACCCAACTCCATCTGAACCAGGCATCTAAACTAGAGCACATGGAGGGAGTCATATGGGTCAGTCTTCGACCTAGTCGAAGGCGTTAGTCCCGAAGACTACCACCACTAGCTCCCGACTAGTCTTCTGCATATCAGCCAAAGAAGGCCGTTTGAAGAAGACCGATCCGAAGACAACATCAGCTTCATTTCACAATCCCTCCAAAGGGAGAAACATCGATACTAATGACAGAGGTATCTTCGGCTTGTTCTGTGGGAGATAAGCCCGAAGACGTCTCGTCGATTCAACGTCAGCCCTTCCCGAAGAAGAAGCTCAGAAGCAAATCTACGGTTGATCCCAAATCTTTGAACATGGATATGGTTGTTATGATCAACTGCATGGCACTACCTCCAATCGTAACCATATCGAGGTAGCCACATGGCCACTAACTTTAGCTCCAACGACTCCAAACTGGCCATAACCAGTTGGCAACCACCTTATGTTATATGTAGGGTAAAGTCAATTAACCCCATCCTAACCATAGATAGGTGAGCTAACTACACTCTGGCACGACAACTATAAATACTGGTAAGAGGGGACACCTGAGGTACGTTACACAAGCCTAGAAAGGAGAATACTTTCACTATCTTCCTCATCAGAAACTCTCCATTCTGTTGCTGGAACCTCCCTCTCTAACTTAGGCATCGGAGTGTCCCCCACGGAGAAAATTCGGTCAGGGACTTGTGTTGCAGGTATTCAGAGAGCGAAATGGCAATCCAGCGGCTTCGCTCGGTCGACGAAGGTTTCACGTCAACACCAGGATATTATAAAATTTTTTTAGGATGTCATACAATTTCCTTGGAATGTCATAAAATGGTGCCAAATCTAATTTTGAAACCTATTTGGATAATAGAATGTCGTAAAATCTTCTCAGTATTTTATAGAATCTTCTCAGGATGTCATAAAATGGTACCAAATCTGATCTTAAGATCTATTTGGATACCAGAATATCATAAAATCTTTATAGGATGTCATAGAATTCCTTTAGGATATTATAAAATGGTGCTAAACATGATTTTGAGACCTATCTAGATACCAAAATGTCATAAAATCTTTTTAAGATATCATAGAATCTCTTTAGGATGTCATAAAATAATGTCAAACATGATTTTGAGATATATTTAGATACTAGAATATCATAAAATCTTACTAGAATATCATAAAATATTCATAGAATATCATAGAGTCTCTTGAATGCCTAAAATGGTGCCAAACTTGATTTTGAAACTTATTTGGATGCCATAATATCATAGAATCCCCTTAGAACATCATAGAACCCCCTTGGAATGTTATAAATTGGTGTCAAGTCTGATTTTGGATCCTATTTGGATACCAAATATCATACAATCCCCTTAAGATATCAATAAATTCTTTTAGAAAGTCATAAAATGGTGCTAAACATGATTTGGGATATATTTTGATACCAAAATATCATAATTCTCTTGGAATATCATAAAATTCTTTTGGAATATCATAAATGGTGCCAAACTTGATTTTGAGATATATTGGATACCATAATATCATAAATCCTCTTAAAATATCATAAAATACTTTTAGGATGTCATAAAATGGTATCAAACATAATTTTGCGATTTATTTTGATACCATAATATCTAAAATCCTCTTAGAATGTCATAGAATCTTCCTAGGATGTCATAAAATGGTACCAAACATATTTTGGAATATATTTATATATCAAAATGTCAAAGAATCATTTTAGAATGTCATAGAACCCTCTTGGGATAATAAAATAGTGCCAAATATAATTTTGGGACCTATTAGGATACTAAATATCATAAAATCTTTTTAGGATGAATAGAATCCCCTGGGATATCATAAAATGATATCAAACATGATTTTGGGATCTATTTGAAATATTAGGATGTTATAAAATCTCCTTAGGATGTTATAAAAGTCACTTGGAATATTATAAAATGGTGCCAAACATATTTGTAATCTATTTGGATACCAAAATATAATAAAATCCTCTTGGAATATCATAAAATGATGCCAAACTTGATTTTGAGATCTATTTGGATACTAAAATGCCATAGAATCTCCTTATGATGTCATAGAATCTCCTTGAGATGTCATAAAATAGTGTCAAATATGATTTTATGTCCTATTTAGATACTATAATGTCATGGAATCTTCTTAAAATATCTAAATAGGTTCTATGACACCATGCACATTTGACACTATTCTAAAACATCCTGAGGGAATTATATGATATCCTAAGAGAATTTTATTACACATTAGTATATAAATAGGTTCCAAGATTATGTTTCACACTACTACAACATACCAAGGAAATTCTATGACATCCGAAGGGGATTCTATGATACCGGGTATCCAAATAGGTCCTATAACCAGATTTGATATCATTCTATGACATCCCGAGAGGATTATATGACATCTTAAGGGAATCCTATGATATCTATTTTTCAAATAAATCTCAGAATCATGTTTGGCACCATTCTATAACATTCCAAGAAAATCTTATGATATTTTAAGGGGATTCTTTAATACCTTGTATCCAAATGGTACTATACTCTAGTTTGACATCATTCTTTAACATTCCAAGGGTTGTTATGACATCCTAAGGGGATTCTATAGCATGCGACTGGTTCGATGGATGATGCAGCCCATGGAGTTGCACGACACTATCTCGACCATCCTCGACACCCACCGTAGCGCCAGTCGTAGCTCCGGCACCTGTGCGCAAGCTTGGACCTACACAACAATGCTCGAGTGAATGGTGTTGTTGCTGGATGCTGCCACTACCGCTGCATAAGGACATGGTTATTCTAGTTGCCACACACCATGCCCGCTTATATGGATGTCTATATGGTATAGTGCCATGCATCTACTGCCTGCCGAACTCGATGACGGTGCAATGCAAGGGGTTGGTTGGCCCGGCAACTGTCACCGGAACCAATCATAGCCGAAGCAGCCAACCGTGGCTTTTGTTGTCCCTCTGAGATAGAGATGGAGTGGAAGGAGGAATAAGAGAGAGAATTGGAGCCTGCCTAATATTTTGACATTAGTAAAAAATGGAAAAATATTTATTTTTTAGAGAAAAATGATATTTCATCCTATAATTTTTTAAAATTTTGGATCAATTCTAATCAACCGCATGCACCCTCATTTTTTATTGACTTATATATTTGATGTGATGTTAAAAGGATGCCATTCTATCATGCCACATGAGTGCAACGTGGCTCAATCGACAAGCATGGTGTGCACCATGATTTTCTACGTGCTCTCGATGTACAAAGTACTCATGCCGCGACGTACAAAGAGGGTCCGGTAGGGCACTGTATCTGCCCGATCCAATAGCAATATCTCGGCGACTTTTTGCCAATCTCAACCGTTTGTTTTTTAAGAAGAAATTGCGCGTTCCGTCAGACGGAATCGGGCCTACGTACGCGCCTGTTAAATCCACGTGGCCTGCCGGATATGCCAATCCTTGTTCCTTTCCTATCAGATGGCTATAATCGCTACCACATATTGTATCACGTGGTGTAACCGTTTGATCGCGGTTACATCGGTGTTCCGTTTGCCAAGAGGGGCCTCTGACGGAGGTATTTATTAATGGACAGGACCAGGTCCGTGAAGCAGTCCAAATCCCGGGGCAAATGTATAGATAACGGGAATCCGGCATTTGATCTTTGATTTTTTAAAGAAGGGTTTTTTTTTAGCACTAGTGGACTGGTCCACTGGGCCTGGTCTATCATCTTATTTTCCGGGTCCTCCTCGTGCGTCGGTATCCTATGGTTAAGAAACTGACCTTCCATCCACGGTGCTCCTTGAAATTTGAACATTCTAAACAGCGGTAAGCTCGTCTCCCTCCCTCTCACCCTTCCTTCCTCTCAAGATTGCCCTCGTTTCCACTTTTTTGCTGTGAGCAAATTAAATCAGATTTTAGGTGATATTCTTTCTAATTTTTTGCACGTGTAATGATTTTTTTTCTTTTATTATTTTGCAATTGTCCTTGTCTTTTTTTTCCAATAATCAAGAACATTGAGAGCATTCATTGAAACCCTAGAGCTGGATCGGATTCCGGCTTGGTTCTCACCTCCATGTGTACCTAAAATTCTCGAAGTAGACGCGTTTGTTATAGAGTTCTTTCGGGTCCCCGGGCGCACCTTGAGTTCTTGATTTGTGTTAAAGACGAAAATTCTTGGGTCGCTTAAAACTGAGTCTCATGGATTGTTCTTTCTTATGATATATGATATTCATTATTAAACGATGTTTTCCCTTGGGCGCAGCTAGAGTTCTTCATTTGTGTTTTTCTTTAGATTACTTATATGTGTTTTTCTAAAGATCAAAAATTCTTGAATCGTATAATACTGAATTTGATGGATTGTTTCTTTGTTACGATATGTTTAGTATTCTGTGGATTCCTTGGAGCCATGGTTTTCTTCAGAAGCGTTGCGGTGCTCTCAAAGCTCCGTTCTCGTCTTGTAAGTGTGTTGGTCTCATCTTGTTGATTGGAATTTGTGACATATAAGATAGTTTGAATATATTAATCTCTTTTTCATCTTGATTTATCATTTGTTTGATAATTTTATTCTTGTCATTGTTATGATTCTTGGTGGGTGCGATTTCAGGCTCAGCAGTCCACTTCATTGGGTTCTGTTCGGTGGTTGCAAATCCAGAGTGCTACAGATCATGTTAGTTTAGTGTATTTCTCTATCTGATATGATTGAAGTTCCTAGTTATGACATCAATTGCTTTTCCCGCTGCCTGATAGTTTCTAGCTTGTTTGGGTAGTAAGGAGCTTAGCGATGAGGACTTTCTATTGTTATATGATATTGGGTACTATTGATTTGTGAGCATGCCAGTCAATTTTCTTTCTCTTTTCTCATTTTCTCTTTTTCTTTTTTGGTATGAGTATATGCACTTTATGCAGTAGATATATATCATCATATAATGGCAAGTGAGTGTATATGCATGGGATACTGATGTTCCTTGAGGACGGATTGGCTAGTTGCTGCATATCATTATAACATAGCCCTTTGATGCTGCCAGTATATGCTTATTCTTGTGGGAACCTTCTAAACCATTACATAGTTTGCCCCCATTATGTAGCCTATATCAGTAACTGGAATGCTCTTCCAGATAGCTCATAGTTGGTTGTAAGCTCTTTTGCTGAATGTATTCCAACTAGGTCATCTACTTCCTCTCTCACTTGGAGTTTCATTGTTATCCAGTCTCCAATAGCTGATAAACACAGTTCAACTACTTGCATTCTATATAGATGCTAAATTATTTTTCTCATTATGCTCATCATATGATTTCTGGGTATTGGGCAATTAACTGCTTCTTGTGAGCCCAAAATGCTCCATTGTCTTCATTGTGATGATTTTACCTATTTGATCTAATGATTTATGATCTGATTCATGTTGTAATTTGCAGGATCTTCATTCGCAATTAGGATGTGATTCCAGAGCAACAGGTTTTCTTCTTGAAGCTTCTTCATGATTAAAACCACATTTAGTTTCATGCCCTCTAATTTGGATTTAAGCTTTAGCCAACACTGTTTTCTGAGTCGTTCTAATTTTGATGCTGATATTGTACCTTATGATTTGGCACAATCTAGATCAGTGTGTGTTACAGATATTGATTTTCGTTGTATCCTGGAGTATGATTTGAATTGAGATTTTTTGTGCCTATACTATGACCTAAATGTATCCTTTGCCGTCCTACAAACTTGGTCGAGAATGGGGGTATTTGTTGTAGGGTGTTAGTGGATGAACAATCGGGATTTTTGACTTGATATAACTAAATTTATATATGTGCTGGAATTTTTATTGATTCCTGACAAATTTCTGCAATTTTGCATATATTTTAGCTCATATATTTTATTGGAAGCAACAAGTTGTGTCTATGACGATTTTTTACATGCTTGTCAAACATCTGATTTTACTTTTTTACACTCTTTTTTATTTAAAAGAAGCTATTAAAAAGTGTAGATTGTGGATAATAAAAAAAGAAAATCTTGACAAGCAAATCTTTGGTTATCTTCTGAAAATGCCCATAATTTCCTTGTGGTACTAATCTGCATAGTAGGCAATACACATTTTGTTTTTAAAATTACTAACTTGGGCATTATAAAGGATGCCATATGTCATGCCCATGACATGTTCTTCTGATATATGGCTACGGTCCTGTTTTTGGTATATGCCATTCTCTCTAATTTGCATATGGAGCATATGTGTCAAGCACAAACTCTTGCAGAAATTAAAACACATATAACCCATGGATGTTGGATGATTGTAAAATATTTGGTTTTCCACAGTGAATTGCAAAGCTTCTTGAGATGAAAGGTGCCATATCATGGGTGTGCTTCATGCTATTTAGACAATAGACTCTCTCATGAACTTAGTTGGTCTCTTATTGTGTTACAGGAACGCTTGAAGAAACTGAAAGCAGAAAGTGGAAAAGTTCAACTTGGAAACATCACTGTTGATATGGATATCTATAAAAGATTCCAATTGTTTACCTTTCTTTAGTGTGCCGAGTTGTTGAATTATTTTATGAGCATATAGTAATCCATATATGATATTGTGCAACTAGTTTCTTCGATCGTAACTTGCTTTTTCCTAGGTTATTGGTGGAATGAGAGGAATGACTGGGATGCTATGGGAGACATCTTTACTTGATCCAGATGAGGTGTATCTTCATGCCTTTTTCTACATGCTATATGATGCAGAATCACAGTTTTAACATGATTCTGGCTTGACAATACATATTTCTTTTAAAATCTTTGTGTTTTTGCCCAAAGTTGGTAACTTAGACAACTCTTTTGTTTTCAGGGCATTAGGTTTAGGGGTCTTCTATTCCTGAATGTCAGAAACTGCTGCCTGCTGTGAGTCCTGGGGGGGAGCCTTTGCCTGAGGGTCTTCTCTGGCTTCTTTTGACTGGCAAGGTGACCATTTAGTATCTTATTTATAATGATAGGCTATGCTTTGAAGCTTGTCTAAAGATTGTGGTGATTTGTGCTTTCTACAATTGGAGAGTATTTGACAGTGGCAGAAAAGGATTTTTTGGGAAATACAGATTAGGAGGCAAAGGAATTTAGGCCTTTGGTTCTTAGCATATTTGCTTTCCAAGATGGGTTTTATCAGGGATAGACTTGTTGCAGGCATTTCCATAAGCATAGATAAAAAGTTATCATGTTAATGTAAAGTGATTTTCCAGATTGTCACTTGGTATGCTTTCTTACATTACTCTTTGGCATGACTACATGTGATATTGATGCTTTCCATTTGACTCATGGGTGAAGAACGTAGCTGGTATTCTATTGGTGTTTATTGATTGAATCTTTGGATCTAGGATTTGTGCTTTATTCTGAAATATCCGGACATCGATGATGGCATTGACACTCAAAAACATCATTTTGCTTTGTACTAGGCCCCTATAATCTTGTGTATAACCTGAGGCTGTCATCAGGAGATATGTGGGTTGACAAGTCTAATTCTACCACAATTCTCATGATTTAGGTCATGTATTGTTCTATCTTTTGACATTAAAGATGAACAACATCTTATAATTGGTAGTGCAATATAATAGCAGAGAGCCGGAGAGATCACCATTTATGAAGTAAGAATTATTACAGCCGGCATTCATACTCATGTTATAATTGGTAGTGCATTCATACTCATGTTTTTGTTGCAAACTTTTATACATGTCAGTGATCTTAAACTTCAAACTATTATCAAGAATCTTTCTGTCCATGACATCATATTTTACCTGGAAAACTTGATTGATGGATTCTCAACAATTTCGATAGAAGAGTCATCTGCATCTGTGATTTGCCATAACATCTTTTTTGTCATTTTTTTTAATATGAACCATTGACAATTCTTCATTCATTGGGATTGAAAGAATCAAAAAAGGAATTTCCTTCTCTCTTTGGATAAAGATAGGTTATAGATATTTCCTAGGATTATTACAGTGGTAGAACCAAAGTATCTGAATAGGGGGGAAGAACTCTGCTTGCTAAGAAATTTAGTGACTTTTGACATCTATATTTTTTGGAACTTCTTAAAATAGTTTTGTCGGGAAAGGCTGGTAGAGTGTTTTATTCAAGGGACCGACAATTGATGGTGTGAGATAGATGATAACGTGTGCTTCTTTGTAACTTTTGAGTTGGAATGTTAAGTGGAAATCATAAAGGGATGGACATCTAGAGGAATTGTTTTAAGCTGTGGAGTGTATGGGGTAAGGTAGTAATATTCTGGGAGCTGCATGGTTCAAGGGTGGAGTTGTGGGTAGAGTAGATATTGGTGTGAAAAATATGAAGGGTGTGTGCAAAGAAAAGCAGACAGTTATTCTTTTATGCTTCCGATGCTTCTCGTTAGCGAGCGGAGGTTATGTGTTGTTGGTTCTTTTTTTGTTCTTTTTCTTTTATTCCAAGTCTTGGGGGTTAGTTAAGCTTGAGATGTTGAGCGATGTAACATGAGATTGTGAGTGGCATAGCACGATGTTGGAAGAAAAGCAAGAACATCATTTGGATGTAAAAAAAAAAATAAGGAAAACCGGAAGCTTTGGATCCTAAAGGAACCATGGATCCTGTAAGGGGGAGCTGTGTTTGTTTGGAACGTACTGAACAGGAAGGCCGGCTGTGCACAGCCACACCCGTCCCAACGCATCTAAAAAAGGAAACAGGACTGTGTGGTGGCACCCAAAACCATGCTATTGGTTCGATCATTTTGGTCGAGCCGTGGTTCGGTGGCCAGGTTTGGGAGTCTCTGCAGGATCCGGGGGAGTCAAAACAGTGTTTTACTGTAGCAAGGGGTTGGGGTGTCTTTAATTTAACAAGCGAGACACATTGATAGGAAAGGTTTAAAAGGGGTTTAGAAGTGAGGTTAAAGGGAGTTTAAGAGGATCCTATAAGAAACTCAACAAAAATCATAGAACTCCAATGCCGAAATCAAGAAGGAAAAAATATTGTACATCCATCCTTTCCCCTCTTCGTCCCCTCTTTTTTTTGTAAAAAAAATATAGAAAATGAAAAAACAAGGAAAAACTTTATCAATTTTTTTTATTTTGGCATGATTTTAAAGTATGTGGGATTGTAGTCTATAAAAAGATCTACACCATGATACTAAAATTATGATTGATTTGTTAAGTATATTATTTAAAATAAAAAATATTTTGGATTAAAAGTAATAAAAAGAATAAAATAAATTATTAAAAAACAAAATAAAAATTAGATTGGTTCTGTCTATGTTTCTAAGCTACTTTTATCATAAATTTGTTGTATCAATTTATCAAAGTTTAATGCATCGTGTGAATAAGATTAGACTTAATTTTCAAGAAAAAGTAGTTTTTCAATACATGCCCATATATCTTAAAAAAAAAATAATATAGACCTTCTGGTAGGATCCTACATAATTTAAGAATCAAATAAGGTTTTTTTATAATATTGTTTATATTATTTATTTCAAAAAATAAAAATATATATATATAATTAAAAAAAAATAAAATACTAAGGAACTAATTAATTTATGAGTATATAATCTAAAGAGCTTATGTTTATTCCGGGGTAGGGTTGGAAGTCGGCAAGAATGGACTAGGGGGAGAGAGGAAAGAAGAAGTGGTTGAGCTTATTGGTTGGGGAGCATCCGGAATCGAAATGCTAAAAATCCGTATCATTGGAGAGTAAAATGGTATATAAATACAATGATTCAATGATGGTAGGGATACAAGGTTGAAGCAACATTGTGGTTGGGATGAATATTTGATATACCTGCATGTTAACATGTCCACAAGAGGTCACGTCATTGATGAAAAAAGCACTTTGCTGATTTCAAAAAGAAAAGAAAAAAATATTGAAAAAGAAGATAAGGTGGACTATCGAGCTGCAGAACTACTTTATATCATTTCAGGAATCAGAGGAAGCATCTATTCTTTACGATGAAGAGGCATAGATAGAAAAGACTGTCATTCAGGCGAGCTTATATGAGTAAAGATAGTTAGAGAAGATGGCCAAGCGAGAAAGTGATTTGAGTCATCAGTTTGTTGAGTCAGGATTGAGATTGGGTGGTCTGGAATTGTTATAGAAGAGTCCGAGACAGTTTAGGAGACCATCCTCAGTCAAAGAGCCGGTTAGGAGAAAAACCCAGTCAATTACATCCATGTTGAGCATTGAGTGCGTTTTGGTATTAGAAAGAAGTCTTTCAGGGATATTCCAGCAGGAGCCACTATCTACGATATCGGATCCACATGCCTTTCCTAGTAAAAGATCTAAGCAAGGTAGAGAATTGATACTATGCTAAAAATTATAAGATGATGATATATGATGGGCATATCGGATTTTGATTTTAATTCAAGTCAATTCCGAGTGTAGCAAATACTCCATAATACAACGATAGTCGTGCTATTGCGATCCTCGAATACAAGATTGCTGGTATAAATAATAGATCTACCTTCAAGATCAGGGGATAAGTTATGGTCAGCTTCTTGATAGTAATAAGGAAGAGCTAGAAATGGATTGCCTCCTATTAAAGTAAATAGCCCGTATATGGATTGACAGTGATGCATGACGGTTGGATCGGTCCTACTAGACGAAGCACATTAATTTCTTGCCTATATATAGAAATTCTTTTTTCATAATCTATTGATAATACCTCAGGTAGGTGCAGACATCAGCTATATCCTTAAATTGATGAAGAAGGTAATTGATTAGGTAGGAGAGCAGAATATCACAGGTCATCATAGATAATGGCCACAGTATAGGTCACACAGGACAGCTCTTGATGCAGTGACGACTGTATATTTTATAGATCCTTTATGCTGTATATTGTATTGCTCTTATATTGATGAATATTGAAAAAAATCTGTAGGGTATAGAAGATAGTTGATTAGTATAAAGTATCATTATTTATCTACAATTATACTGGATCTTATCATTGATGCAAAGAACTTTACAATGAGAGAAATATTGAGACCAGGGATCATACAGTCTTGCTATAAATTATATAGTAGTTGCGTCTTCTTAGCATGCAAGTAGAGCTGTATTAGATGTTTGTTAGTAAATCTAGAGTGGTAATAGAGCAGATATGCCAGGGCAAATACTAAGGGAAGCACTGTAAAGAATTTAATGACGAAACCAATATTAAGAGCAGTGGGCCAAGAAAATAAAGGCTATCAAGCTCGATATGAGGTATTTCGGGCCGTGGACTCACAACAATATGCTCAGATAGGCTCCTTTTTACATGATAGATAGGGTAAAGAAAAAAAATCAAAGAGGAAAATCCATCATATGCTAATGAGTATATCCGCTTCATTGTAGGACAGTGGAGTTATCATTGAGTTTGGAGTTGTATATAGGAGGTACGCAGTAAATCTTTAAATGCTCTAAAAATTTAAATTCATTTGTATTTTACAAGTGCACTTAATTAATTCTAAAAATATATGTGTAGCTACTGAATCTGAGATAAAAGTACTCCATACTGGACATTGTCATGGAGTGAATAGCTTATTTGTGCTTTACGCAATGATATATATAAAATGGAGTCTGATCCAGATGTCGCTGTTATATGCCTAAACAAGTTAGGTTGAAATTGTTGAGTGATTTTTATTAGCAGTAACTTTTATAAATAACAATAGAATAATAATTTTTTTAGGAAGTTACAGATTTTTTGGATCCAATATAGCCATAAAAATAAATCAAAGATGAATGAATTCTGACAAGTACTAATAAATCTAATATTAGATTCAAAGTGATTTTTGATTTTGTTGAATTTGAAATTTTAAATGATGTAATATCTTTTGCAACTGAATGTGGGTGTATTTTGGGGAATCAGCAAAATATCTGAAATATCTGCTCTCAAGATCCTTTCCCATACGATGTCCTCGAGTGGATATGAATGTAACTGGTCGACCTTCGGTTTTATCCACTCCAAGTAGCGGATCCGTCTAAAACAGAAACGTCTCAATGATCTTGTATATGTATACTTAAGTAAGATTGAGGCTAAAATACAGATGAGGAGGAAGTTGATTTGAAATACTCAGATTTACTATAAGTATTATGTTTGATGAGGATGAAAATTCGATGATTGGATGGGTCGCAAGTCAACAGCAGGAGCCAGAGCTAATGAGTCAGAATCACCTCCCCAACCAGCAATTTTGTAGCTAGCGAAGCTGTGTGGATGCTGAACAATGGACAAGAAGTAAGTTTCCTCACAGGCCTCTAGCAGATATATCATATCATCCTCCCTGTCATCTATTCGGCCTAGAGAGAAGGAAAGAAAAAGCAGTTGTATTTCCACCGGAGCCCTCAGTTCATTTAGATTCAGATACTAGAAGAGAGTGCTAGTTACTTTTTTTGATAGTCGAGGATCTAGTGATCAGGAAGGAACAAGAGGACAGGAGCAGTCGGCTATTGATCTTTCGATTTACTAGTGAGTCCGTTTTACTCACGCAACATAGGATATGGACCATGGTGCAGTAGCTAGTAGAGCCCGCGTGATATGATTTTATACAGGCGACGGGCTCTGCGAAAATCGTTAAAGACATGATGTAATTGCATCTCGCATGTAGAGTAGGAATCCATGGATGTATCAGACTCATTATCGTATTTGGTTCCTCTTATCTGCATGCACTGGTTGCTTATGATCTATTTGATATGGATATGGTACATCGAAGACATCATCTTCTAATGATTATTATCCCATGCAGCTTCGAATATCTTACGGATCTGATTTTACTGCTGGTATAGATTCGTGGCCTCTCACAGTCATATCATCAGTCTTCGAATACCTCTCAGAGTCAGGGCCTTAGCAAGGGATCTGCTAAGTTACGATCTATTATGCATACCTCCTGAGATGAGTTTACAAGTTACCATGCTGCCTGGCTAGAGGGATATGCTGATCTTCCTAATGAGTACTAAATTATCCCGATATTATGGACATCAATACTCGACTCGATTCTAAATATTAATATATAACTATGTTTATATTTCTCCTTTTTTTCATTAATTGTTCATAATCTTGCTTTATTAAAAATTTCTTAAACAATTGTAGCGTAGATGGATACTAAATAACATTTTGTAGTGGTTTTGTGCAAATTAGTCTGAGGATATATTTATTTAAATCTCAAAACTTCAATAAATTAAAAAAAATGATTTATTCCCACGAGGACAGCTACTAAGAAATCATCATTTATAATAAAGGACATATTGCTGAATCAGTGTTGTGAATAGAGAGCAGCTAATGTTAAAAGGATATACCAATTATTGGATCATCGAAGAGTTTAAATGTAAACTCGAGGAAGCTATACAGATAAATGAATCTTAGTTCCTCGATTACTATCCATCAATCATTGAACTAATGTTAACATCTTACAAAAATAAAAAAAACTTTAAAACATCTATGTCAGATTAAAAGAAATAAAAAAAAAAATTTGGTATGTCGGCCACCCTACCGCTTGTTGGTACGGTATGGTATCAGTACTAGTACCATACCGGTTACTGACCGCAGGGTATCGGTATTGGTACTGTGGGAACCTTGAATCTAACCATGTATTTAAAGTGAAGAGAGATGGCATATTTCTCGTCAAGGTACTGCACTGCTTATGCATTGATCGGGAACATGCTATTTTTTATTGTTTTGGCTTTTAAACTGAGTAGTCATTCATCAGCCTTAAAGTGCATAATGAACTATGGCTTGCACTCTTACCAACCAGCAAAAGGGTAGTCATTCCCAACAGAAACTTTTATAAAACATGGAAAGAGGATACTTTGATTTGAATCAAACCTAAACCATGACGTGTAGCATTAAGTTTTTTTCATTCCTTTAAAAACACCTGGTGGATCTGTACAAGCTAATCTTTCCATTTCACGTCTGCCTACATGCTATCTCCCCTAGGTGTAATAGAGGTTGACTTCAAGCCACATAAGTCTGATTGCACTCTATCTGTGATTTTTTTCCTTTTCTTTTTCAAGTCCAAATATATAGTGCAAATTGAATGTTGGCTCATACTATATTTCTTATTCAGGATTAATTTCTTCTTGTTCTTCTTTCACCATAGGTGCCAAGCAAAGACAAGTTGATGCACTATCAGAGGAACTGCACAGTCGCTCAAAAGTCCCAGGTTTATTTTATATATATCTTTTGTGTTTGTTATAACCAAGTCATTCATAGGTTGCTCATAAGTTATGCATGTCGTGATATTACGCACTAAACTTAAGTATTCATTCAGCTATGTAGACTGTTGTTCTTGTAAGCAACCATATTCCTGATATTCTTTAACATTTCAACAGCATGGGCATTCATAGTTCACAGATGCATAATAACATTATATGTTCGTATTTTTATATCCTGGTTCTAATATTTTTACTGAAAAGGGGAAGTTGGTAAAAAATTATTACCTTTTGAAGCTAGATGAATAACCTGTCTTATTTTCCTTCTCCAGCCACTAGATTACAGACCTGTAGATAGAATGTTAGATTATGTTATGATGCGGATTGTAATTATTTTTGGTTATTCAAGCTCGACTATTAACTTATCACCAGGCTAAAAGTTGCATTCTGTGCTCAAATATCTCTACAATGTAACTTATGCTAGTTGCTATTGAACGATAAAGTGCATAAGACAGACTAATCAAGTTTTTTTTTTTTTTTTTAACATCAAGATTTGATCATTGTACCTAGAAATGTTTGGAATATGCATACATGTGAAATAGATATTTCCAGGAAGACAGAATTTACCTGTTTCATTACATTATAGCAATATCAGGCAATTTCAACTCTAGTTGGTATTATTAGAAGTGGTAGTCTTCCTTACTGTTTTAATGTCATAAAACGCAGGGTTGTGAAAATGCACTTGCAGTAATTTTCCTCAAAAACACTACAGGCTGTAATTTTCTTCAAAAAAGAAAATATGCCTTTTCAGTTTTTTTAATTTTTATAGAGTTCTAACAATTTTCTAGAAATGTTCATTTCCCTGTTAAAGTTATCCAGACCATATTCTTGACTTAGTGGCATCCTCAGTGAGGCACATCCTTAAAATGCACTATAACTAACTTTATTTGCCCTTGTAATCAATCACATTAGGGAAATCTTAAAAGTGGGCTACTGATGCAGATCATGTTTACAAGGCAATCAATGCTCTCCCCCAATGGCTCATCCAATGACACAGTTTACCACTGTGTTATGGCACTACAGGTAATTTCTACTTTGATTACTCTGTTGGCATTCTTATAAATGAAAATATAATTTTAGATAAGATCCTCCATTTCCGGCTATTACTCTTATTATCTGGGGGCATGCCGTATGCATTCATGCGTTTAGCTGCTTTGTGGGAGTTTGGACTCATAAGAGTTTCATCATGAATTTATTTTACTAGTAAACACAAATATATAAATAAAGATGTTAATTAAGCTATAACCAAGGGAAGAAGTATTATAGGAAAATATAAACCTACCAGATTATCTGCATGAATATGAACAGATACAAAGCATATATTATGTGCACAAATGTTGTGAAATTAGCTTTGAACTTCATATCCTAGTTGCCTGGAATAGAATGTTAGCTATGATGTTTTCCCTTTATACGCTACGCTCTGATGCAATATGTGAGACTATCAATGTCTTTTAGTTCTATTGTAGAGCCAATTTAATTACTAATACCTTATCAACTAAAAGCATGAATAAATCATCACTTCATTTCTTTTTTTTTTCTTTATTATTCCATTGCAATTGTGATAAAACTTTAGTAAGTACATTTTTTCAATTGGAATAAATTAAACCACTGAATCATGCCAAACACATCATTTTTTAAATTAATTTATAGGTTCTATCTGTCATTGGAAAGTTCTTGTTCAATATATAGCTTCTTCTAAGTACTTTTCCATAGTAAAGTGATCAAGTTATTGTACTTTACATCTATCGCCATGACTTCAGCTGATATGAATTTTCAAGCTGATTTCTGATGAATTTATTTCTTCCATATACCAAAAGGTGCCCGCTACCTTTCTTCTAGATGTCTTCACAGAGGGTTGCACATGGGTCAGGTTGGTTTTGATTAGAGGCTAGTTCGGAACCAACCCAATCACAAGTGGTTCTGAATTTTTGGAACCTGAGTGAAACAATAAATGTCCAGAACCAACCCAATCAAGGCCAGGCTGGTTCTGAGATTACCCAAAAGTTAAGCAAAAACTCAAATAACTATTGATTGTTAGGTCATGGTTGTCTCCTGTGTCGACAGTGGCTATGATGATTGTTAGGTCATGGTTGATAAAATTGAACTGTAGTGCTGCATGCATGAAGTTGCAAGGCAGATGTCTTTCTGTCTATATTTTAAGAACTAAAATTCAAGCTGAGCTGTATTTATTGTAATCATGTAGTATATCATTTGGAGAAGTTTTCCTAGTGGACAGTTCTTGCTATCCTATTTTAGGTTGAAAGTGAATTTCAGAAGGCATACGATAAAGGGTTACCTAAAGCAAAGTAAGTTTTCTAAAGTATATAGTTCAAAAAGAATGTTTAACAATCATACACAAGTTTGCCCAACATTTGCCATTGTTACTTATAGGTTCTGGGAGCCGACATATGAGGACTCCATGAACTTAATTGCACGGCTTCCAGTTGTGCCTTTTGTTTATCGAAGGTATATTGGTCAGGCCTCCGCCGATCGCTTCTCTTCCTCGCCAAGCCGGCAAGCGAGGGAGGTCAGCTTCGCCTTCCTCTTCTTCAACCTGGCCTCGCGGTCGGCCAGCCAGCTCTCGGCCTCTTTTAGAGCCGCCTTCTCTGACTCAGCCCATTGGGCTGCCACCGATTTTCTTCGGACAACTTCAGGATGCCGTTGCGGCTCCTAGGCCACCTCCAGCTCCTGGACCCTCTTCGCGGAGGTCTTGGTGGCATGCACCACTCGGCAGATGCCGTCACCATGAGGGAGATGTCATGGAGGAGCTGCAAACATGCAACTAAGTTAGTATTATACTTGAAGGAGGAAAGATGATGGAGTAAAGAAGCAAGGTAAAGTCCTTACCCTCATGAAGTCACGGTAAGACTCCACGGTTGCGTCGATCAAATTTCTTTGGATCAACATCTCCCAGTCGGCGTCCGTCATGGCCCCCCTCAGCAGGCTCCACGCCCTCCGAGGGTGGTCGAGTGCGTGCCAGTGCTGGAACTCCTCCTGGCAGATCTCCTCGTCCAACTGCTCGGCTTCGCTGTCGGCTACCCCCTCCACGACCGGGCCCGTGCCCTTGTCGGCCGAAGGGGCTACCTCCTCTGGACAGACGGGCGTAGGGGTTGACGCCGCTGCCGCGTCGGGCGCCCCCGGTCGCTCCGCTCCGGTCGGATGGCTGACGCCCCGCTGCCTTCCTCGCCATGCGCTCGATGAGGGGGATCCCATCCTCATCCGACTCGACCTCAACGATGGGGACGGGTCGCTCCTCCTCCCGTCTCTTCTTCTATCGTTCGGTGGCTGGCGGAGGGGGCTGGTTCTGGGATGGCCCGCTTCCGCATCGCCCGTCGGATGACTTTGGACTTGTCGATCTGCTGCACTTCCTCCTGTCACTTGACATTCGAAGTTAGTGTGAGGGATAAAGAGAAAGAGCTAAGGGATTTATAAGAGAAGGGGTCGGCCCTTGCCTAGGTCTCCTTGGGAGCTGATCCCGCCTGATGAAGGGCCCCCTCCCTCAACAGCTCGAATGCCACCGTCGGGCCGGCTCTACTAATCTCATTAAACGTGCCCAGGTCGGCCACCGAAACCGACCTCCCCTCGCGGACTCTCGCCCGCAGCTCTCTCCACAACGGCTTGAACCCCCGGGGTTCGAGACTGCTGATGAAGAAGAACCTGGCCTTCCACCTGTGGATGGCCGACGGGAGGCACTTCAAGATCTTTCGGCCTTGGCGGGGGATGAACAAGACCCACTCACGACTCCTAAAGTCCCTCTTCAAGTAGAAGAAGTTACCGAAGAGGGACAGATTGGGTTCGGACCTAGCCTACGGCATAACACAATGAAGCAGCATATCGCCCGAATGCTGTTCGGGATCAGCTGCACCGGGGTTACCCTATAAAAGTTAAAGATCTCTATGAACAGAGAGTGTAGAGGAAACATGAGGCCGGCCTTAAGATGAGACTCATACATTAAGAGGGTTCCTGGTCCTAATGGGTTGTTTGCCCTCCCCTCTCGGCCCGGGAGTGTAAGATGCAGGGTGGAGGGGATGCCGTACACCGCCCTGAGGTTTTCGAACCGTTCCCGGGTCATGGTTAAGGGTATTTCGCTTGGCCCTGGGTCCCTAGTCCTATGGGTCGGACCCCTACTACCAGATGCCATTGAGGCTAGAAGAGGAAGGAGGACTGGGACTAACCTGGGGCTGGACTCCTAGAAGTCGGGTTGCGGAAGAAGAGAAGGCCCTATCTCACGAAGCACAGGCATAGCAGGAAAAACCTCCCTGCTCCGCTTCCTCCTTTTATAGGCATCCGAGGGAAGGGGGGAAGGAAGAAAGGGAGGCGACTGCCTGTCTCGGGCGCACCCCAGCCATCCCATCAGGAGCCGCAATCGCCCGAGTTTCGAAGGTCGAAGCATCCCGTCGTGCGGATGGCGATCAGCGTGCGTGCTGGATCAGCGGCGCAGGACTAGCCTGGGGGGCGATGCCGACCGACCAGATGTCGCCATGTGGTGCGACGCTCCACTCCACCCCGGATCGACGCAGGACAACCTGGCCTTCATTATGGCACCTGACTCGCATTAGCTGCCCTGCCTGCGCTTCAACGAGCGACTGACAGTTGTCTAAGGAGTCGTTCGAGGAGAGATTCGAAACGACCCAACGCCTTGACCCGGAGTCCGCCATAGGTGCATGCAATCATGCTCCTGCCTTTTGGAACCACGTGACCCCCCAAGGCCTAGGAGCAGGGGACAACTGTTGTACCATTTGGCTAGTCCCGGGTCGAACCGGTCCCAGGCATCCGGTCGGCTGATCCTTACGCGGCGTCCGACTCCCGGTTCTTGGAGAGGACCCACGGCCCTCTTTCCCGAGGCCGACCCTGGGAGCTTCCAGGGTCGGTGGACATCTCCCCACCCGTGCATCGGCTTCTTTGAGGCCCTGATGGGCGCCACGGTCGGCTTCTTCGAGGCTAAGGCCGATACGCTGTTGGAGGGATCTCCTGAAATTTCCAGGAGCCTTCCTCCCTGACAAGTTTTGATATTCGGTTGTAACGGACTCCACTGCATGGCCACGACCCTTGCTGCCAGGCCATCACTCTGACGTTCCTGCCACGCCGCCAACCCACGACCTCGCCACCACGTCGATTCTCCTGAGAGCATATTCGAGCTTTCCTAGCTTATTCCTTAACAGAATTTGACGGCACTCCACGCCTAAAAGACACCCGGAGACCTCCGCAAAGGGATAACGTTCTTCTCTCCACCGCGAACTCCTTTACTTATTCTTTCTATTCTATTGCTCTGATTCCTCCTTTAACTTAAGCATCGGAGTGTCCCCTGCCGAAAACCCTCCGGTGCCTAGGAACTTTCTGCAGGTCGAATGGTCGAGAAGCTCTCCAGCATATCCACCGAGCCGGTCCAGGAGGAAGAGCGGCAACAAGAAGGATGGCCATCAAAAGTTTTTGACTGCATAAGAAAAAAAAATGGTGCTCAAATTATTCTTTCCACCGAAACGTCGCATACAAGTCTCGCCTTTTGTGTCCCTGTTTCTCTTATCGTACATTAAAATCCTTCTATGGTGATTAATCTCCAATCATTATCCATTAAGGATTATACGCTCAAGCAGATTTGTTGTAGTTTTCAAGCCATTCCATTGTGACACTCTTTGGCCTCTCGAGTGGTAATCCAAGCGCACGATCCCATATAAGCTGGAACATGATAGAGGCTTAGAAAATCTCATACAGATAATTAAACAATCACCTGAGGAAATAGCAGGAAAGGGATCCACGAACCTGGGAGCCTATCCCTATGCTTCTTGAGACACCAAATAGAACAGTGTAATACCTGCATATAACCAAGTTTTTATTGATCAAGTCAGTCAGCAAGCTCAACTGAGTATGTGCAGTGCTAATTATATGATGCCATGGTCCATGATCAAAGCAAGCAAGCTTCTCCTTGCCAAATACCACAGACTTCTTCTGTGGCATCTGACCATAGGCTGGAGAACAGTAAACTGAGAAATGAAGCTTAGATATGAAAATAAATCTATTACTATATTTAATTTTAAAAATGACCTTTTTAACCACCATCAAATTATTCCATGTATCAGGTGGGCTATCTCCTGTTCGGCACAAAAGTTTCAGACAAGAACAACTTTTTGGCATGATATTTTCACTAAAGAGATTTTACCAAGATGAATTTATGGGTATGGACCTTGTAGCCCTGACTTAAAGCAATAGAACAGCCTACCTTGCTTCAGATAAACCAAAATGATTCAGCAAAACTCCACTATGAGCATCAACATTGGGCCACGGGTTCTTGACCTGCACAAATCACAGAACAAGCATTACTTAAGAATATAGTGGAAACTATTACAAAATAGAACTCGAACCTACTTGACAGGATAACATACTAGACATGTTCAAAATCATGTTTTTGTTGATGAATTCTCTTAAAATAACAAAACCAGGAGATGAAAATTTTCTTAACTTATTAGACGTTTATTAATCGATAGAAGTGTAATATAATATCACAAAGAGCTTTAATGTAGTCATGCATGTCCAAGTTTTGGACCAGCATTTCATTAGCCAAATCCTTGATATTTTTGAGGCAGTAACCTTAGGATACAAATTAAGAAGGAGCACAAAAAGACTAATGATATTTTGTATCATTCAAATTTTAGGACTCTTTAATCAGGAAAATCCTGGATAAGAAACAAAGATTGAAGCACAATAAGTGGAATACTCAGAAAAAAAGGAATAATCATCCATGCTACATTTGAAGGAATCATGCCTTGACAGCCAGGCCTTGAGAGATTATTTCAACTTGGACAAACTGAACACTAAGATCATCAAAGCTTCTCATTCATCATCAGATCCTTCATCAAGAGAATATTACAATAAGATTTAGATAATCATGTCCTGGATTACCTAGTTCAAGAAAAGCAACTGTTGTCTATTTCTTCACGATAAGTGCTCAGCTTTAGTCAAAAAAAATGAGAACGAAAAGTTAAACAATGTATCCAGTCGGACAGAGAAGAGCCACAGAGAACCATGTTGCCTGCATCATAATTGTGCTTGAGTGACATGCAACTATCTTTTTGTTATAACAAGTTGTTACTCTTAGATCAATGACCTATAATTCCATTTTCTGCAGTAGGTGGTTTTTCCAATGTTGAGATGTTGGTCTATGGAAGCACGGTTCATTGTTACAACAACAAGAAACTTTCTGGTGCCAAAAACCCAAAATGCAATGGTTATGGGACAGTGATCAATACTCAGCTTTCTTCCACAGATTTCTATATTCAGGAGGCATTGGAATAACATTAAGTCTTTAAAGGATGATTCAAGTCAGCTAATTGAGGGTATTAACATCAAGGATTCAGGTCCCGACGGGACATCCTAGGGACACCGGCACAGGGTATTATCTCATGTGTCGGGACATGACATCCCGCCAGTGTCCAGTGTCCCAATCGGGACACCTTGGGACATCCCCTGTCCCAAGTGTCGGGATGGGGCGGGACGCCGACGCGTCCTGTTCCAGGAAAAAACCGGGACAGCCATGTCCCATAGGATTAAAACCTTGATTAACATTACTAGGAGTCAGCTGATTTTTCAGGTCTAGGTGAATCCTATAATTATAGAAGAGTACAATGAAGCACCAGGCATGTCATATACTTTGACCCAATCAAAAAAATTATTAACTATTGGCAAAGATCATGGATGCCGAAATTGACAACATGATATCTCTGCCTTCTGATAAAGCCCCTCATCCTGATGGCTTCCTGCGATTGTTCTTGAAGTGCTATTGGAAAATTGTGAATTAGGGATCTGCCTTGTTTGCAAGCAATTCCTCCAGACATACAAGCCAAAGGAATGGAAATAGCCCTTTGTTACATTATTCACTTAGTGGACACATGCTTTTGAACCAAGTCACTTATGGCCTATTAGTCTATATACAACATTCTACAAGATTTTGGTGAATAAGATGAAGTTGATCCTAAATCCATTCATTGGTCCTGAATAAGAAATGTTTGTTTCTAGAAGGAATATTTCTGATAATATCATCTTGACCCAGGAGATTATGCACAACTAAGAATGTGCTTAATCTTCTTGGAGCCATACTGTCAACAAACTGGATATGAAGAAGGGTTATGCTTGAATGTGTTGGTACTTTGTTGCTAAAGCTCTACAACATGCTATTTTTTGTGATAGATGGAATTGGCTGATCCTTGGATGTATTACAGAGCCCTCCAAAGCAAGTCATTAACAATTTGGAGCAGAGTACTAGAAATTCTCCTGGAGTGGTACTGATTCCGTTAGGCAGACTCATCTTCTATCATGGAATGCAAAATGTCAACCACTGACTGAAAGGGAGCCTTGGTATTCAAGTCACTGGACAAAGAGAGGCTCCTGAAACAAAACAAGCACCTAGTTTTTTGCTTCATCCTAATAGCTTATGGCGTCCATTCTGAGAGATGAAGTTTGCTACCTGGGATTTTGAGACTAAGCCTAACATTCCACTAAATGCTTCATTTATCTGAAACGCTTTACTAAGTATGCCCTGAGGTTATGAATCATCTGAAATGGTCAATTGGTAATGGGTTAGATATCGAAGTTATTTCTCAGCCTTGGTTGTCTTTCAATGCACTTAGCAAAACACCAGCCCTTTGGACTATACAAGGCTCAAAGGGTATTATGGTGGCAGACCTCATCAATTAAAATAGAATTTGGAACATAGATCACATTTACAGTAGGCTGAGGAGATGGCCAACAGGGCGCATGATGCCTATTCCAAGAACTTCAATTCCTGACAGATTAAGATGGGGCAATATTAGCACTCTCAATCCCAAAGTTAGTGAAACATACAAGATCCTACACCAGCCTATTGCTCCAAAAAACACCACTGCATGTTAGGTGGAAGAGCAAAAATGCATCCGAGGATCCCTCTTTTGGTGGAAAGCATGTTGGGACCAACTACCTTGCTGAGTATTGCTAACTACTAGAGGAGTCAATGTAACACCATATTGTGATTTATGCCAGGATAAAGTGGAGACAGCAGCTCATGTTTTGATTGATTGCCCTCAAGCAGCACAATTGCAGAGCATGGAACAGCTTTTTACTAATGGAAATGCTAACCTAGCTACACTCCAATCACTGATGGAAGACCTTCAAAACCATGAAAGAGGATCAATGCTTCATAAATGTACACTTATCTGCTAGGTTATCATTTATGGATATCCAGAAAAAGTAGAATCTTCAATCAAGCCCACTATTCTGCCAGTCAAGTTCTCAAAGCTGCATATAACGCTGTCCATGAATTTAAGAACTCTGTAGCCAATGAATGTTTGGAAACACAGGCCCTGGAAATCTGGGGTTCTCCAGGTCACTTACCTTTATCCTCTCAAGAGATTTCTCTCACTTGGAAACCTCCATCCTGTAGTAAAATCAATTTTGATGGCTCAGTGGTAGACAATGGGCAGCAATATGGAGTTAGCTTTGCTATTAGGAACTATCTTGGTAACCTAATTGTGGCTGGTGGATGTAACTTAGTGGATGCCAACATCCCAATGGCAGAGCTGCAAGCTATTTGGGAGGGGGTTACCTTTGCCATTGAAGTTTAAAAGGTCAATTGCATCTGGTTGGAAGGGAATTCTGCAACTGTAGTTAACTGGATTAATCACCTACCAGCTGCCAATGTGGATTTCCATCCTTTTATCCACGATATCTGGTATCTCAGCAATGCACATCTAGAGGGAAGGGAATGTTGAAGCGGTTTGGGTTGCATCCTTTGCAGCCCAGCATGTGGTCCCATTTTGTTGGGATCTTCAATCTACAGAGTAAATACAAATCCTTGTTCCACCAACAAAAAAAGGACAGAAAAATTGGCTATTGATGATGAATAAAGAGTACATGTAAGAAGAACCAGAGAAGAGTTCACAAATAGCCTAGATAATATACTGAGCTCACTGCAGAACACCATCTCATGCAGGTAGATGAAATGCACCTTTGACTCCAAGTCCACGGTAAAGATGATGTCTAGCTAACATGTGATATTCATTCACACCATCAAGAAGGAATATCAAGATGGCTATTCCAAATACAGTAAAAAATATAGATGCAAATTAATAATATATGCCAAATACTAATCAATGGGCATGAGGTACACTCATATAAAGTGAGAAAAGCCACCAATCAAGTAAACGCACATAGAAAGAAAGGTAGTTTGACTCCAAATATCATAACAATTATAGCAAAAACTAAAAAGTAGAGAATTATGACAGGGAAAAAAGCAAGCATTCTAGTAGCCTGTGGCTAGAGCACTCTGACACAGTTGAAAAGGATGAATAACTCGAAGAACCGAAATAAATCATAGGCCCAGTATGTCGACCAGATGATAATACCATGCCATAAGCACAAAATGGACAGCCGCACATACAGCAATTATTCCAAAGGAGCAACAATAATATCAATAGACATGCATGTGCATAAGCATAAAAGCACACACAGGATGATGTAGCTCAAGCATGCGGTCAATCTTAATCCTACTCAAGATGATGCAGCATGAACTTATGATCAATCTTAATCCTATTGTCTATGACTTCATATTTTAGGACTATTGCTGTCAAGTCTCCCGGACCGGGTTCTCTTGGCTTGGCTGGAGCGCTCCTCTCCCGAATCCTGCAAAGAAATCCTACAGGCCGATGGTGTTCCAGCGGGGACACTCCGATGGCTAAGTTAGCGGGAGCCTTGGAGCAACAGAATGGAGGAATCGGAAGGAAGATAGCTCGTGGAGAAAGAAAAGTGCCCTTACCATTCGAAGTCCCCCGTTTATCTTATATAGGCACGGAACACTACCAGATTCTGTTAGGGACTAGGTTGGAAATATCCGATCTGCCCTTAGGAGAATCAGGGTGGTGGCCAGGTGGCACCAAGACGTGGCCACGTCGTGGGATCTATTGTAACAGAATTCTGATACCAGCTGGAAGGGGTTTCTGGAGCCTTCTGATTAGTATGGGTCTGGCTAAAGCAGGTCAGTCGGACCTCGAACAGGTCGGTCGGATCCCTGATGGAGTGGGTCATTCGGACCTCTGGCAAAGTGGGTCGGTCGGACCCTGGTGGAGTGGGTTGCTCGGACCTCTGCTGGAGTGGGTCGTTCAGACCTCTGGCAAATGGGTCGGTCGGTCCTTAAGCCGGTTGATCGGATACTCGGTCCGATTCAGAGGGAAGCCGATTGGGTATAACAGTTGCCCCCTGCTCTTGGCCTTCAAAGGGACTTGCAGCCTCGAAGGACAAGAGCATCATTTCTTACTTAATGTGTCTGTCCTTGGGATGATCGCGGATCCGATCAAGGGTATTGCGTTTGATCGCGTCCCACTCTAAAATCCTGCGCTTGGGACAGGTGTCAGCCCTGTGTTGGAGGCGGGGGAAGGCAGTAAATGCGGATGGGGCGCTATGATGAGCAGCCAAGCTTGATCTGCCTGGCCGTCAAGCTTCGGATGTATCTAGTGCGACATGGCAGCATCCGGGCGATTGGCGCCGTATTTGGGATGAGCTTTCCGCCGTTGATCTAGCGACCACGCAGATCGCGGCCTGGACGTGTTTCCTTGCATCACTTCGGCTTCCATCGCGTGGAGAGTTGCACTGTTTGATGGCTGGATCGTAGCGCTCGAGGGACGGTGGGAAACAGTCCCTCCAAGGGCTATAAAAGGAGGCATTGAGAGCCCGGGGAGAGTTTTCTACTGCATCCGTGCTTGAAGAGAGAGAAAGAGCACCTTCTTCCTCCCGCTTCCACCTTCTTAAGAACCCATTTTTCAGGTCAGTCCTCCCTCTGCCTCTTTAACCTTCATTAGAATGACCTTCGGCAGCCGCAGTTCCACCTATAGGAATAGAAAACCAGGCCCCAGTGAGATTCGGTCTGAGATGACCCAGGAGAGGGTAGAAGCCCTTAGAATTAGATATAATATTCCCTCTATCCTGCACTTCACTGTCCCAAACAGAGAAGGGTGACCGGACTGTTGAATCCGGGGGCTCTTCCGATATATGAGGACCACCTTAAGGCAGGCCTTAGGTTCTTCCTACCGGAATTCTTTGTAGAGTTCTTCAATCTTTATAGGGTTTCTCCTGCACAGCTGACCCTGAATAGCATTCGGACGATCAGTTGTTTCATGGTTCTGTGCTGTAAAGCCGGAGTCGAACCTAGGACTTCTCTCTTTGCCAACTTCTTCCTCCTGAAGAGGGACTTCAGGAGTCGGGAATGGTAGATGTTCAGTCCCCATCCTGGGCGAAGAATTCTAGGTCTTCTATCGGCTATCCATGGGTAGAAGTCCGGTTCTTTTACGTGGATAGCCTCCAACCTTGGGGTTTCGAAGTACTGTGGAGGGAACCGAGGCCGGAAGCCATCGACGGAAGGGCAGTGCTCATGGCCGACCAGGCCGATTTCAATGAGATGGAGGGGGTCGGCCCCACTATGGTATACGAGTTGCTCCGAGAGAATCGCCTCCAGCGGCTAGGGTCAGCCGCCATAGAATCTTAGGTAGGGTAGAAGGTACTGTCGTCGGTCCTTTTACAGTCTTTGTTTCCTTCTGTACTAACTTGGATTTTATCCCTGCAACAGGAGGTAAGATGAAGCCCGACAGGGCCAAAGTGATAGAGCGGACGGCGAAGAGGAGGGCCGCTCAGTCTGCGGGGCCGACCGCAGACAAGCCGAAGAAGCCGCGGGTGGAAGAATGGCCTGCAACAGTCGTGTCAATGGATTCCGACGAGGACGACGTTCCTCTGTCGGAGCGATTGGCAACGAGGGCACCAAGGCATCATCCCCCATCGGGCATCCGGTCGCCCGATCGGAGCAGGAACTGCTAGAGCCGATTGACGCAGCGACGGCTCTAGCCTCATCATCAACAGGGCCGACGGAAGCGGCTCCCCCCACGGACAAAGGAAGGGAGCGGCCGAAAGGGAGGAAGCCGACGGCGCCCGCTTTGAGACATATCAGCACTGGCGCGCCCTCCACAACGCGGGGCATGCCAGAGAGCTGCTGAGGGGGTCCATGTCCGAGGCGACTGGGAGGAGTCCAGTCGGAGGAATTTGAGCGATGTCGCGAGGGAAGCCTGTCGTGACATGATGAAGGTAGGTCACTGTCCTCCTACCTTCTTCCTTTCACTCTTTCTTCTCTCAGCATGATTTAATTCAAGTTTTCATTTGCAGCTTGTCCATGGGATCTCGCTAATGGACGACGGACTTGGCGAGATGCTCTATGCATCATAGACCGCGGCCAAGAAGGCCGAAGAGTCGGAGGCGGCCAAGAAGGCCAAAGAGTTGAAGGCGGCAAGAGAGCGGCTGAGGAGAGGCTATCAGCCAGTCGGGCCGAAGCCGAGTCTTTGAAGCAGGTAGAAGACCTGTAGAATCAACTGGCCGATTGGGAGGCCAGGTTAAAGAAGAAGAAGAAGGTGAGTTCTCTGGTCAGTCGGCTGACCGCGGAGGAGGAACAGTCCGCCGAAGCTGAGAGGAACTCTCGAGCTTACCAGTCAGTGGCAGCGAAGTATATGGGCCTGCTGAAAAAGGCAAAGGAGCAGGCGACAGAGGTGGTCGGCAACGCCATAGCGGAGTACAAGGCCTCCGCCGACTTCGAGGACGAGATGGAGGAGGCCGAGGCGGTCAGCTTCTACTATGGCTACGAGGATTGCCTGAAGAAGGTGGCCGACGCTTTTCCGAAGTTGGATCTGTCCGCCTTGCAGTTGCTGAAGCCAGTGGAGGAAGAGACAGGCCCAACCGACACCGGGGCCGATGCCCAGGCTGCCACCGACATAGGAGGGGTAGGAGGCCCGTCAGATGCCGGAGCTGACGCCCAGGCCGTGGCCGATGCGGGACCGACGGATGCCCCGGTCGGAACTTCAGGCACGGCGCAGGAGGCCGAAGCCGGAGTCCCTCCTTTGTACTCATAGGGTCAAACTTAGATCATTTGTAAAAGTCTGCCATGTTTCTTTGTAAAACTTTTGTTGATGAATGAAGATATTTTTTCCTTTGACATCTCTTTAGTGTTCATCTTTCTGAGTGTGGGACGGTCGGCTTAGTCCGAACCCCCTTTTCTAGAAAATATTTCTAAGTGTTACACAGTTGCTCAGTCCGAATCCAACCCTTAGAAATATTCTAAGTGTTAAAAGGTCGTTTAGTCTGGACCTTTAGGCTGGTCGCCTATAGGGTAACCCCTCAAATACTTAGGGATTTCAAGTAGAATTTCTTGAGCGAGATCGGATTTTTGAGTGGGTCATAGAGCCACTGCCGACCGGAGTCGGACTTTGGAGTAGGCTGCCCTAAAGCCTCTGCCGATCGAAGTCGGACTTTCGGAGTGGGCTGCCTTAGAGCCTCTACCGACCGAAGTCGGACTTTCGGAGTGGGTTGCCTTAGAACCTCTACCGACCGAGGTCGGACTTTCGGAGTGGGCTGCCCTAGAGCCTTTGCCGACTGGGGTCGGACTTTTGGAGTGGGCTATCCTAGAGCCTCTGCCGACCAGGGTCGAACTTTCGGAGTGGGCTGCCCTAGAGCCTCTGCCGACGGAGTCGGACTTTCGGAGTGGGCTACCTTAGAGAAAATTTGCTGACGGGGTCGGACTTTCGGAATGGGCTGCCCTAGAGCCTCTGCCGACGGAGTCGGACTTTCTTGTGGAATGAACTGTTGCCTTCATTGATAATACTTGCGAAGGTTGTCTACATTCCAGGGACGCGTTACTTGACGTCTATCCAGATGCTCGAGCCAGTAGGTTCCGATTCAGATTACTTCAATTATCCTGTAGGGGCCTTCCCAGTTGGGAAGAGTTTTTCTTGTTTGGTTGGCCTGGATATTTCAGTCCTCCGTAGAACTAAGTCTCCGACCCTGAAGCTTCGAGCCTTGACTCGAGTGTTGTAGTTCTTGGCCATCCTTTAGCGATATGTCGCCATCTTCAACCGGCTTGGAGTCTGGTTTCCTCGAGCAGGTTGAGGTCAATTCTTCTTCGCTCAAAATTGGTTGGCTCGGCGAAATGATTAATCCGGAAGGATTGCAGGGAGATTTCCAAAGGTATAACTGCCTCACTCCCGTAGGTCAGATTAAATGGAGTTTCTCCAGTTGCTGTCCAGGAGGTAGTCCGATAGGCCCAGAGCACCGAATGAAGCTCTTCTGCCCAGAGTCTCTTGGCATCGTTCAGTCGGGTCTTTAACCCGTGCAGGATCGTCCGATGGTAATTTCGGCTTCTCCAGTGGATTGGGGGTGTCCGACTGAAGTTAGCCGAAGGGAAATATGGTATTGCTGGCAGAACTCCCGAAATTTCGGGTTGTCGAACTATCTTCTATTGTCGGTGATGATGACCTCTGGAATGCCGAACCGGAAAATTATGTAATTCCGAACAAAGTTTTCCATTTTGGTTTCTGTGATTTGTGCCAGCGACTCAGCTTCCACCCATTTGGTGAAGTAGTCGATGGCTACAACCAAATCTTCCGTTGTCCAGAGGCCGGCGGGAACGGTCCAAGGATGTCCATTCCCCACTGTGCAAACGGCCAAGGAGTGGTCAGCGGGGTCAGCTGACTGGCCAGTCGTCTCTGAATATTGGAATATCTTTGGCATGCATCGCACTTTCAAAGTCCGACGTGTCTTCTGGATGGTTGGCCAATAGTAACCCTGCCGAATGATTTTGCAAGCCAAGGATCTTCCTCCCAGATGGTCACCGCAGATGCCTTCATGCACCTCTGAGTGCGTAGACGGTGTCCAGTGGTGTGTGGAACGACCGTTTATACAAGGTTCCGTCGAGAACGACGTACTTTGAGGCAGTCCAACGTATTTGAGGCAGTCCAGCGTACATTGGATTCAGCCTTATCCTCCAGCATGGTCCCTTCGATGAGGAATGCAAGAATGGGGTCCATCAAAGAGATTTCCCGCTCACTTGATGGATTCTGACCGTCTCTTCAGCAATGCTTGGACATTGCAGGTATTCCACAAAGGTTCGGTCGGATGAGTTGATGATGGCAGTAGCCAGTCGTGACAAGGCATCTGCCCGAAAGTTCTGCATTCGAGATATTTGGAAAATCTCGAAAGATTTAAGACGAGTTACAAGACTTTATACCTGCCCAAGTATTTGGCCAGGGTCGGATCTCTCGCCTCGAATTCACCCACTTGGTTACCACTAGTTGAAAATCGGAGAAGGCCTTGACCCGACTGATGCCCAGCTCATCAGCTATTCTTAGTCCTTCAAGGAGGGCTTCATATTTGCCTGGTTGTTTGATACCTGAAATGCAAAATACAAGGCATACTCCAGGCTCTGTCCGTCGAGGTCGGTCAAAATTAGGCCCGCCCCGCACCCAGCAAGGTTAGACGCTCTGTCCACATGAAGCATCTATGCGAGTTCTGCTTTTTCAGTAATGTCTCCCTCAGGTGTGTCGGCCAATTATGGAGGTGCTTCCTGTCTAGGTACACTCCGCTATGAAGTTGGCGATCACCTGAGCCTTCATGGCCGACTGAAGCTGGAAAGAGATATCAAATTCACCTAGCTTGACAGCCCACTAGACGAGCCGGCCGGAGGTGGTCAGGGCTTCTAAGGATTGCCCTGAGAGGTTGATCAGTCAAGACGACGATCGAATGCACTTGAAAATACGGGTGCCAACCGCTTGGCTGCTATGATCAAGGAATAAACAAGCTTTGCATCTTGAGGTATCTCGTTTCGGCGTCATGGAGAAACTTGCTAATGTAATAGACAGGCCTTTGCTGGTTGTTCTCTATCCGGATGAAAACAGAGCTCACTGCCTCGTCCGACGCCGATAGATACAAATATAGGGGCTCCCCTCTACAGGCTTAGCAAGTAAAGGAGGGCTCTTCAGATACTCCTTCAATGCTTCAAAGGCTGACCGACACTTGTTGGACCACTGGAAGCGATCCGACTGCCGCAGGATTTTGAAGAAAAGGAGACACTTCCCGGTCGACCTGGAGATAAAACGACTGAGAGAGGATATCCGGCCTGTAAGTTCCTGCACTTGCCTCTTGTTAGTCGGATGCCTCATGTCGATGACGGCCCTGATTTTATCAGGGTTGACCTTGATTCCTCTCCGCGTAACCAGAAAGCCAAGGAATTTTAAGGTCACCTCAAAAGTATACTTGGCCGGATTCAGCTCATCCGGTGACACCTCAAGGCATCAAAGGATTCTTGTAAATCTTTGATGTGGTCAGCTCTTCGGAGGCTTTTGACTATCATATCGTCAAAGTACACCTCCATGTTTCTTCCAAGTTACCCCTCGAAAACCCGGTTGATTAGTTTTTGAAAAATGGCTCCGGTGTTCTACAGACCGAAGGACATCATTTTATAGCAGTACAGCCTTTATCAATGATAAGGCTGCCTTCTCCTCATCCTCAGGGTGCATTCTGATTTAGTTGTACTCAGAGAAGGCATCCATAAAGCTCAGAAGTTGGCGCCTGGCAGTGGCATCCACCAGTTGATCAATTTTTTATAAGGAAAAGCTGTCCTTCGGACAAGCTTTGTTGAGATCGGTGTAGTCCACGCATATCCTCCATTTTCATTGGCTTTCTTTACCGTAACAACATTTGCCAGCCAATCGAGGTAATGAGCTTCCCTGATGAAGCCAGCATCGGAAAGCTTCCTAACCTCCTCATCAATCGCCCTGTCTTTCAGGGACGAAGCTCCTCTTCTTGCCCGATAGGCTTATAAGCTGGATCCACCTTGAGATGGTGGGTTATGACCTCCAATGGGATGCCTGGCATGTCCGACGCCAACCAGGCAAAGATGTCGGCATTATCCCGTAAAAAGCTGACCAACTCTGATTTGGCCTCTTCGCTGAGCGTACTTCCAATCTGCAAGATCTTAGTGGGATCTTTTCCCGAATAGGCATGAACAGGATCTTCTTGACCGGTTGCCCGTAGCAGTCGGCTTCGGCCCTGGGGTCAAGCTGTTCCAAAGTGGAACGGTCTTCTGATTGCCTATCCTGGATGGTCAGACACTGCCTGGCCATCCTGCGGTCTCTCCTCATTATTCCAACACCATTCCGGGTCAGAAATTTTGCCAGCATGTGGTAGGTAGACACGATGTCCCGAAATTTGTTAAGTGCTGGCCGTCCCAAGATGGCGTTGTAGGCTGAAGCTGTGCATATGACCACAAAATTGATGGGGAGAGTCCTTTGAAAAGGTTCTGACCCGATTGTAACGGGCAGGGTTATTTCTCCTTCCACGCAACAGAGTTCCCTCCGAACCCAGTCAATGGCATTGGGATTCTTGCAACCTGGCCCTAGGCAGGTTCATTCTGATAAAAGTATCATACATAAAACTTCCGTTGAGCATCCATTATCTATAAGGATCCTTCTTACATCATAGTTGGCAATCACTGCCGACACAACCACAGGATCATTTCCAGGGATCTAGGTCTCTAAGAGGTCTTCGTCGAAGAAACTAATTACATTAGAATTCCGGGACCTCTTGATAATGTCTTGGTCTTCTTCACTCCTCCAGTCCGACCGACGGTGGAGCATACCACCTTCCGTCGATGGGGAGTTGGTTGGGCAGCTCTATTTCCTCCAGGGGGTCCCTGGCAGTAGAAGTTTCAGCCCGATTCCTCTGGAGTCGGACATATTTGTGCAGGTACCCCCGTCTGATCAGATCTTCGATCGCGTCCTTCAGCTGGAGGCAGTCTTCAGTGCTGTGCCCATGGTCGCGATGGAACCGGCAGTACTTGTCCTTGTTCCTTGATGCGGAGGGACTCCTCATCGGACGAAGCCTTTGCAAGAAGGTCCCGTTCTCGATCTCCATGAGAATTCTCCCTTGGGAGGGAGAGAAGGGCATAAGTCTCAAACTTCCTGGGGAAGTCCTTCGGCTTAGGGCTGCGGCGTCGGGCCGAGTTGATGCCATCGCTGGGAGGTCGGACTTCAGGAGCCTTGTTGCTCCGCTTCTTGGGGGCCGACCTCCCTTCAGCCTGGTATCGGCTTGTCGCTTGTTCTGCTAGGACGTATTTCTGCGCCCGAGCCAGCAGTTCGAAGTAGCTTGTTAGGAATTTTTGTCCAGGAAGATGTGAGCCTAGACGATCGTAGTCCCTTCTTGAAGGCCGATATAGCTACGTCTTCATTGAGGTCCGAGACCTCCATGGTCGCTGAATTGAATCGAGCCATGTAGACCCGGAGGGTCTCCCCCTCCTTTTGCTACACGAGGAAGAGGCAGTCTGTATTCCTCGGCGCCCGGCTGCAAGTCCTGAAATGGGACAAAAAAAAAATTTTCCAACTGGGAGAAAGTGAATCGTACCTGATCGAATGGCGGAGAACCACATCCGAGTTGCCTTCTTGAGCATCGCAGGGAAGGCAATGCAGTGGAGGGCATCGGAGGCGCCCCTATACCATCATGTGGGCCTTATAAGTGCCTAGATGATCCAGCGGATCGATGGTGCCGTCGTAGGCATCCACTCAAGGAATTTTGAAGTGGCGGGGGATAACTTCTCCTATGATTCTGGCAGAAAAAGGTGGGCGAGAGTCGTACGCCTTCTCTCCGTCGGCCTTCTGTCGATCGACCAGCTCAGCGATCTGCTCCTCCATGCGCTGGAGCTTGCTGATGCAGTCCCTCGGGTCCTCGCTGCGGTGCTGATCACCATCAGGAACCGAGTTTGCAGAGGATAGCGAGGCAGACCTCACCCTCTTTCCATCATCGTGAACCCCTGAGACCTTCGGGGCTCCGATGCTAAGTGAGAGCAGAAATGAGGTGCTCCCTGCCGTCGACTTCCCTCGGCAGCAGGCAGATGATTGATTTGAGACACTGCAAGGGGTTGTTGCCTATCGTTGGCTGCATCTTGGAGGTTCTGAACAGCGGCAGCAAGGGTGTCGATGCGGTTCAGAAGGATTTGGAACTGATGTTGTCCCAGGGTGATGGTAGGTTGAGTAGCGTCATTCTCCCTGGGAGGATCTTCTGATCTTGATGGTGAGTGACCACTCCTGATGGAGGTATTCTGGGCTCTTCCTTTCACCATTGCTTCACTTAGCGATAGATTCTTCCTTTTAGAGAAGGGAAACAATAACGAAGGTCTTTAGGGGGCAGGCCCCTTCCTCTAGCGCCAATATGTTACTGTCAAGTCTCCCGAACCGGGTTCTCTTGGCTTGGTTGGAGCGCTCCTCTCCGGATCCTGCAAAGAAGTCTAGCGAGATGGTGGTGTTCCGGCGGGAGACACTCCGATAGCTAATTAGCGGGGGCCTTGGAGCAACAGAATGGAGGAATCGAAAGGAAGATAGCTCGTGGAGAAGGAAAAGTGCCCTTACCATTCGAAGTCCCCAGTTTACCTTATATAGGCGCGGAACACTACCATATTCTGCTAGGGGCTAGGTTGGAAAAGTCCGATCTGCCCCTAGGAGAATTAGGATGGTGGCTAGGTAGCACCAAGACGTGGCCACGTCATGGGATCTGTTGTAACAAAATTCTGGTACCAACTAGAAGGGGCCTCTGGAGCCTTCTGATTAGTATGGGTCTAGCTGAAGCAGGTCAGTCGACCTCGAACAGGTTGGTCAGATCCCTGGTGGAGTGGGTCGTTCGAACCTCTGCTGGAGTGGATCGTTCAGACCTCTAGCAAACGTGGGTCGGTCGGACCACTGGTGGAGTGGGTGGCTCGAACCTCTACTGGAGTGGGTCATTCGGACCTCTGGCAAAGTGGGTCGGTCGGATCCCTGGTGGAGTGGGTCGCTCGGATCTCTGCTGGAGTGGGTCGTTCGGACCTCTGGCAAAGTGGGTCGATCGGCCCTTAAGCCGGTCGGTCAGATACTCGGTCCGATTCAGAGGGAAGCCGATTAGGTATAACAATGACCATACACATCAAGGAGAAGGTAAGAATGAGGTTATAAACCAATTAATGACTTGTTTGCCATCAATTAAAATGGAATATGTAAGAAAACCCAGTACTAGGTAAACGTATAAACAAAATTAAGCTAAAGTTGGTGCAGATCAGAAAGGATGAAAAAGGAGCATGGTGTACAAACAAGCAACTGTTATGGAGCAGGTAGCCTGACCCAATATCTCAGACAATTGTCAAGCACTTGAGGTGGTAAAAATTGCAAAGGGATCACAACTAGATCTACAGGGTAGCTAAAAGAGCTTACCACATCATAGAGAACTGATGAGGCACCTACCAAAGCTTTTGAAAAGCTGAGCACGTGGGCTGAAGGAAACACATTGGGTCTAGCAAAAGCAATAAAAATGAGGAAGTACGAGACACTTCTATCATCATTTCAAGCATGTTTCTTTCTACTTTTTCAACAATTACACTAAATGTACCATAAGATGAGAAACATGGGGACCATATGTTGCAAAGAGTACTGACCCCAACAGAGTAAAATTTGCAACAGCAGGACTACATACTGGCTTCAGGGTTAGGAAATTGAGAAAAATCATACGACTCATTCTTAACTCTTCCAGAAGCAAGAAACTCTTTATATACTCATGACTCTTTAAGTATTTTTTTCCTACATGAAGTGATGCCAGTAACATTCCCTTGAAGCATTGGACTTTAGCACCAGCTGCAAGAACTAACTAGAGTATATGGCATATGCCTTGCAGCACATTCAACCATATAAAGCCCTGCACATTTCTGAAAGAACTGAACCCCATTGTTGCAGACCACCTGGACTTATGTCAAATACTTGACCAATTCATAACGTTCCCAGAAAGTAGACTTCAATGCTACCTAAAAAGAGGCCACCAAGTGAGGCTTGAAAAGGTATTATTTTACCTCAAATTACCAATGATGCTCTACTCATGCTCTAGACAAATTGATTTTGTTCACATTATTAAAGCACTGCTATCTATATTATCTTGGTACAGACAAATAAAAGAATAAATAAGACATCTGAAGACATTACCTTCCCTAGTTTGGTAAGTATCGGAGGAACAACTTCATACAACTTTGAAACCTGAAAAACAAAAAGTAAAATAAAGGCTATGCAACAATTTTCAACATAGAAAAAGCATAACAGCAATAACATCACAAGGGCTTGTGGAATTAACTAGCTGGAACAGTGGATCATCAGGTAAATGCTTCAATGCAAATTCCCTTTGGCATGTATATCTTGGATCTGTTTACGTAGAACTCCATGTCCATATCCGGGAACAACCTATAAACAATTAAATTAAAAGAGTGAAATGGAAACAAGTAGTGCTAACAGTACTTCTAAGGTTGGTTTCAAAAAGGGATAAAGGATACACTAAAAATATCCAATAAATTGCATGACAGTCTTAAAACAACTCCACAAGAAGAAGGGCAAGAATGTTCAGAAACCCATTCCAGGAAAAAGAGGTAAATTGATGCAAGAGCAACATCAGCGCACCATCGAGGAGATAAAAGTAGAAAGAAATAAATAACCAGATTTTCTTTCATTTCCCTTGTATCTACTCAATCTACTATATAACACAAGCCAGACAGATTTTCTTCACAATCTGGCAATGATGTAATATCTCCATGTTTCCGCATGGTTAGTGTAAGAAGACAACAAGGACAAACCTCAATCTTACATCAGTGCACATTTTCCCTTTTTTTTCCATGATCATTTTAATTTATTGTCCATCCATTACAACAGTAAAAATACTAAACTGCTTCCTTGTCTCTAAGTATGCTCAATTAAATGAGTTACCTTGCCGCTGTTTAAAGTCTTCCAAAATAGTCTTTCAACTGTTCAGTTGTAATGTTTTCTCCACACTCTTCTACCAGGGATTTGATCCATAGCAGCACTTCCTGCAGCAACAAAACAGAAAACATGAGACTCTTGTGATGTACGTCTCCATTACATGAATGCTGCTGGACTTGTGAATCCTTGTGTAAGATAATCAAAAATAAGTTGATAGAAATTGAGTAATTAGCACTATCATTTCAACTGAGTAAAACCAGAGAGAACCAAGAACAGATTGGCAGTACTAAAGTCCAACAACTTCTGGAGGACAATTGTTTGTCATATACCGTATGTTTCTCATCAGTATGTCTAACAGAACAAAATGGAACAAGACACCGCTAAAAACCATTATAAACTAGAAAAATGGTATGTGTACACAAAAATGTACCCAGAGAGAGTATAAACTGGGTTGTCAGTGAACCAAAATGGGCAAACATGGCATTTTGGCACCCAAAAAAATCCTTCACCAATCACACAAAATACCAGGTTTACACCCTTCTCCAGCATATACTTGGGTATGCGTTAACTATTCTCTAAAAATAACTCTTCTGATTACTTTTGAAATCATGATTCATGACAAGAAGTTTGCTTCAAGATCAGCTTGTACATAAAGCAGCAGCAGAGAACAAAAAAAAACATGGCCAAAAAAAAAAAGATGGCAATACCTGATTGGCCAAACCATGGAGTGGTCCAGCCAAACCATTAAGTGCAGCTGCAAATGAAAGATATGGATCTGATAGAGCACTACCAACCTGAAAAAGATGCCAATATACATATGGCAATTAGATTGGACAGCTTGTGGATACACCAAATTCATATGCTATAGTGTCTAATATGGTGTTGCACCACAGTAAAATAAGATAAAAGCAGAATGAATTGAACAATATAAAATAAAGTCTCATTTACCAGATGAGCAGTATGTGCACTGACATTTCCACCCTCATGGTCACTGCAGAATATAACATGAATTCAAATGTAGAAAATGGTAATGAAATCTAGGGGGAGAAGGAAATAGGTAAAGGACAGTGGAAAAACAGGGAACATTATATGGATCAGCCACCTGTGAATTGTTACATAAAGTCTCATCAACTCCATCATTTTTGGTCATCATATCCCAGCATGTGAGAAAAATTTGCACCATAATCCAGAGAACTGTCAGCAGGTATGATTTGCCCTTCCTTGTAAATCCTTCGGAGTACAAGAAACAGTCCATCAACATACATGCATCGCCATGGTCATGATTGAAGAGCATTACTACCTTCGATAAACAAAAGAAGCCACAACTGGAAGCCGTGCAATTAAGTTCACGGAGTCCTCATATGTCGGCTCCCAGAACCTATAAGTAACAATGGCAAATGTTGGGCAAACTTGGTGTATGATTGTTAAACATTCTTTTTGAACTATATACTTTAGAAAACTTACTTTGCTTTAGGTAACCCTTTATCGTATGCCTTCTGAAATTCACTTTCAACCTAAAATAGGATAGCAAGAACTGTCACTAGGAAAACGTCTCCAAATGATATATCTACATGATTACAATAAATACAGCTCAGCTTGAATTTTTAGTTCTTAAAATATAGACAGAAAGACATCTGCCTTGCAAACTTCATGCATGCAGCACTACAGTTCAATTTTATCAACCATGACCTAACAATCATCATAGCCACTGTCGACACAGGAGACAACCATGACCTAACAATCAATAGTTTATTTGATGTTTTTGCTTAACTTTTGGGTAATCTCAGAACCAGCCTGGCCTTGATTGGGTTGGTTCTGACATTTATTGTTTCACTTCAGGTTCCAAAAATTCAGAACCACTTGTGATTGGGTTGGTTCCGAACTAGCCTCTAATCCAAACCAACCTGACCCATGTGCAACCCTCTGTGAAGACATCTAGAAGAAAGGTAGCGGGCACCTTTTGGTATATGGAAGAAATAAATTCATCAGAAATCAAGCTTGAAAATTCGTTATCAGCTGAAGTCATGGCGATAGATGTAAAGTACAATAACTTGATCACTTTACTATGGAAAAGTACTTAGAAGAAGCTATATAATTGAACAAGAACTTTCCAATGACAGAATAGAACCTATAAATAATTTAAAAAATGATGTGTTTGGCATGATTCAGTTGGTTCTTAATTTATTCCAATTGAAAAAATGTACTTACTAAAAGTTTTATCACAATTGCAATGGAATAAATTAAAGAAAAGCTGAAGTGATGATTTATTTCATGCTTTTAGTTGATAAGGTATTAGTAATTAAATTGGCTCTACAATAGAACTAAAAGACATTGATAGTCTCACATATTGCATCAGAGCGTAGCGTATAAAGGGAAAACATCATAGCTAACATTCTATTCCAGGCAACTAGGATATGAAGTTCAAAGCTAATTTCACAACATTTGTGCACATAATATATGCTTTGTATCTTGTTTCATATTCATGCAGATAATCTGGTAGGTTTATATTTTCCTATAATACTTCTTCCCTTGGTTATAGCTAAATTAACATCTTTATTTATATATTTGTTTACTAGTAAATAAATTTCATGATGACAACTCTTATGAGTCCAAACTCCCACAAAGCAGCTAAACGCATGAATGCATACGGGCATGCCCACAGATAATAAGAGTAATAGCCGGAAATGGAGGATCTTATCTAAAATTATATTTTCATTTATAAGAATGCCAACAGAGTAAATCAAAGTAGAAAATTACCTGTAGTGCCATAACACCAGTGGTAAACTGTGTCATTGGATGAGCCATTGGTGGAAGAGCATTGATTGCCTTGTAAACATGATCTGCATCAGTAGCCCACTTTTAAGATTTCCCTAATGTGATTGATACAAGGGCAACATAAAGTTAGTTAATAGTGCATTTTAAGTAATGTGGCCTCACTGAGGATGCAACCTAAGTCAAGAATATGGTCTGGATAACTGTTTCACAGGGAAATGAACATTTCTAGAAAATTGTTAGAACTCTATAAAAATAAAAAAACTGAAAAGGCATATTTTCTTTTTTTGAAGAAAATTACAGCCTGTAGTGTTTTTGAGGAAATTACTGCAAGTGCATTTTCACAACCTGCAGTTTTATGACATTAAAACAGTAAGGAAGACTACCACTTCTAAATAATACCAACTAGAGTTGAAATTGCATGATATTGCTATAATGTAATGAAACAGGTAAATTCTGTCTTCCTGGAAATATCATATTTCACATGTATGCATATTCCAAACATTTCTAGGTACCAATGATCAAAATCTTGATGTTAAAAAAAAAAAAAAACTTGATTAGTCTGTCTTATGCACTTTATCGTTCAATAGCAACTATGCATAAGTTACATTTAGAGATATTTGAGCACAGAATGCAACTTTTAGCCTGGTGATAAGTTAATAGTCAAGCTGAATAACCAAAAATAATTACAATCCGCATCATAACATAATCTACATTCTATCCAACAGGTCTGTAATCTAGTGGCTGGAGAAGGAAAATAAGACAGGTTATCATCTAGCTTCAAAAGGTAATAATTTTTTTACCAACTTCCCCTTTTCAGTCAAAATAAAGAACCAGGATATAAAAATTACGAACATATAATGTTATTATGCATCTTTGAACTATGAATGCCCATGCTGTTGAAATGTTAAAGAATATCAGGAATATGGTTTGCTTACAAGAACAACAGTCTACATAGCTGAATGAATACTTAAGTTTAGTGCGTAATATCACGACATGCATAACTTATGAGCAACCTATAATGACTGGTTATAACAAACACAAAAGATATATATAAAAATAAACCTGGGACTTTTGAGCGACTGTGCAGTTCCTCTGATAGTGCATCAACTTGTTCTTTGCTTGGCACCTATGGTGAAAGAAGAACAAGAAGAAATTAATCCTGAATAAGAAAATATAGTATGAGCCAACATTCAACTTTGCATATATATATTTTGGACTTGAAAAAGAAAAGGAAAAAAATCACAGATAGAGTGCAATCAGACTTATGTGGCTTGAAGTCAACCTCTATTACACCTAGTGGAGATAGCATGTAGGCAGAAGTGAAATGGAAAGATTAGCTTGTACAGATCCACCAGGTGTTTTTAAAGGAATGAAAAAAACTTAATGCTACATGTCATGGTTTAGGTTTGATTCAAATCAAATGTATCCTCTTCCATGTTTTTATAATAGTTTCTGTTTGGGAATGACTACCCTTTTGCTGGTTGGTAAGAGTGCAAGCATAGTTCATTATGCACTTTAAGGCTGATGAATGACTACTCAGTTTAAAAGCCAAAACAATAAAAAATAGCATGTTCCCTCAATGCATAAGCAGTGCAGTTACCTTGAATGAGAAATATGCCATCATCTTCACTTTAAATGCATGGTTAGATTCAAGGTTCCCAGTACCAGTACCGATACCCATGCCGGTCAGTACCGGTATGGTACTAGTACTGATACCATACCGTACCAACAAGCGGTAGGGTGGCCGACATGCTAAATATTCTTTTTTATTTCTTTTAATCTGACATAGATGTTTTAAGTTTTTTTTTATTTTTTTAAGATGTTAACATTAGTTTCAATGATTGATGGAAGTAATCGAGGAACTAAGAATTCATTGATCTGTATAGCTTCCTCGAGTTTACATTTAAACTCTTCGATGATCCAATAATTGGTATATCCTTTTTACATTAACTTCTCTCTATTTCACAACACTGGTTCAGCAATATTGTCCTTTATTATAAATGATGATTTCTTAGTAGCTGTCCTCTCGTGGGAATAAAATCATTTTTTTTTAATTTATTGAATGTTTTGAGATTTAAATAAATATATCCTCAAGACTAATTTGCCAAAAACCACTACGAAATGTTTTTAGTATCCATCTACGCTACAATATGTTTAAGAAATTTTTATAAAGCAAGATTATGAACAATTAATTGAAAAAAAAGGAGAAATATAAACATAGTTATATATTAATATTAGAATCGAGTCGAGTATTGATGTCCATAAATATCGGGATCATTAGTACCATTAGGAAGATCAGCATATCCCTCTAGCCAGGCAGCATGGTAATCTTGTAAACTCATCTCAGGAAGTATGCATAATAGATCGTAACTTAGCAGATCCCTTGCTAAGGCCCTGACTCTGAGAGGTATTCGAAGACTGATGATATGACTGTGAAGGGGCCATCCGAATATACCAGCAGTAAAATCAGATCCGTAAGATATTCGAAGCTGCATGGGATAATAATCATTAGAAGATGATGTCTTCGATGTACCATATCCATATCCAAATAGATCATAAGCAACCAGTGCATGCAGATAAGAGGATCCAAAATACGATAATGCGTCTGATACATCCATGGATTCTACTCTACATGCGAGATCTGCAATTACATCATGTCTTTAACGATTTCGCAGAGCCCATCGCCTGTATAAAATCATATCACCATGGGCTCTACTAGCTGCTGCACCCATGGTCCATATCCTATGTTGCGTGAGTAAACTACGACTCACTAGTAAATCGAAGATCAATAGCCGACTGTCTCCTGTCCTCTTGTTCCTTCCTGATCACTAGATCCCCGACTATCAAAAAAGTACTAGCACTACTCTTCCTAGTATCTGAATCTAAATGAACTGAGTGCTCCGGTGGAAATGCAACTGCCTTTCTTTTCCTCTATCTCTAGGCCGAATAGATGACAGGGAGGGATGATATGATATATCTGCTAGAGGCCTGTGAGAATATTACATCTTGTCCATTGTTCAGCATCCACACAGCTTCACTAGCTACAAAATTGCTGGTTGGGGAGGTGATCCTGACTCATTAGCTCTGGCTCCTGCTGTTGACTTACGACCCATCCAATCATCGAATTTTCATCCTCATCAACATAATTACTTATAGTAGAATCTGAGTATTTCAAATCAACTTCCTCCTCAATGTATTTTAGCCTCAATCTTAATTATAGTATACATATACAAGATCATTGAGACGTTTCTGTTTTAGACGGATCCTCTACTTGGAGTGGATAAAACCGAAGGTCGACCAGATACATTCATATCCACTCGAGGACATCGTATGGGAAAGAATCTTGAGAGCAAGATATTTCAGATATTTTGCTGATTCCCCAAAATACACCCACCATTCAGTTGCAAAGATATTAAATCATTTAAAATTTCAAATTCAACAAAATCAAAAATCACTTTGAATATAATATTAGATTTATTAGTACTTGTCAGAATTCATCTTTGATTTATTTTTATTATGATATATTGGATCCAAAAATCTGTACCCTTCCTAAAAAAATTTATCTGAAAAAAATTATTATATATGTTATTTATAAAAGTTACTGCTAATAAAAATCACTCAATAATTTCAACATAACTTGTTTTAGGCATATAACAACCATCTGAATCAGACTCCATTTTATATATAACATTGCGTAAAGCACACATAAGCTATTCATCCATGACAATGTCCAGTATGGAGTACTTTATCTCAGATTCAGTAAGCTACACATATATTTTTAGAATTAATTAAGTGCACTTGTATAAATACAAATGAATTTAAATTTTTAGAGCCTTTAATGATTTACTTCGTACCTCCTATACAAATCCAAACTCATATGATAACTCCACTGTCCTACAATGAAGCGGATATACTCATTGGCATATAATGGATTTTCCTCTTTGATTTTTTTCTTTACCCTATCTATCATGTAATAAAGGAAGCCTATCTGAGCATATTGTTCTGAGTCCACGGCCCGAAATACCTCATATCGAGGCTTGATAGCCTTTACTATTCTCTTGGCCCGCTGCTAGAATATTTGTTTCGTCACTAAATTCTTTACAGTGCTTCCCTTAGTATTTGCCCTGGCATATCTGCTCTATTACCATTCTAGACTAACAAACATCTGATACAGCTCTACTTGCATGCTAAGAAGACTATCAACTACTATATAATTTATAGCAGACTGTGTGATCCCTGGTCTCAATATTTCTCTCATTGTAAAGTTCCGCATCAATGATAAGATCCATGTATAATTGTAGATAAATATAATGATACTTTATGCTAATTCAACTATCTTCTATACCCTACAGATTTTTTCAATATTCATCAATATAAGATCAATACAATATACAGCATAAAGGATCTGAAAAATATACAGTCATCACTGCATCAAGAGTTGTCCTGTGGACCTATACTGTGGCCCATTATCTATGATGACCTGTGATATTCTGCTCTCCTACCTAATCAATTACCTTCTTCATCAATTTAAGGATATAGCTGATGTCATGCACCTAACCTGAGGTATCAATAGATTTATGAAAAAAAGAATTTCTATCATAATAGGTCAAGAAATTAATGATGCTTCGTCTAGTAGGACCATCCAACCGTCACGCATCACTGTCAACCATATACGGGCTATTTACTTTAATAGGAGGCAATCCAATTTTCTAGCTCTTCCTATTACTATCAAGAAGCTGACCATAAATATCCCTCGATCTTGAAGGATCTATATTTATACCAGCAACTTGTATAGATGCAATAGCAGAACGATAATATGGATTATCTGCTGCATACACTGGAATGTGATTGAAGTAAAATCACGATCCGATAGCCCATCATATATCATCATCTTATCCATTTTCAGCATAGTATCAATTCTCTATTGTTTAGATCTTTACTAGGAAAGGCATGTGGATCGATATTGTGGATAGTGGCTCCTGCTGGAATATCCCTGAAAGACTTCTTTCTACTACCAAATGCCTCAACATGGATGTAATATGACTGGTTTTTCTCCTAACCGGCTCTTTGACTGAGGAGGTCCTCCTAAACTGTCTCGGACTCTCCTATAACACTTCCAGAGCCCAATCTCAATCCTGACTCAAAAACTGATGACTCAAATCACTTTCTCTGCCTGGCCATCTTCTCTAACTATCTTTACTCATATAAGCTCGCCTGAATGACAGTCTTTATCTATGCCTCTTCATCGTAAAGAATAGATGCTTCCTCTGACTTCCTGAAATGATATAAAGGTAGTTCTGCAGCTCGACAGTCCACCTCTATCTTCTTTTTCAATATTTTTTCTTTTCTATTTTGAAATCAGCAAAGTGCTTTTTTCATCAATTGACGGACCTCTTGTGGACACTGTTAACATGCAGGTATATCAAAATATTCACACCAAATGTTGCTTCAACCTTGTATCCCTACCATCATTGAATTGTATATTATACCATTTACATCTCCAATGATACGGATCCAAGAGCATTTCTTCATGCGCCCAACCAATATCATGCTCCAAATCCTTCTTCCTTCTCGATAGATCCATTCTTGAAGATTGAAAAAGTACATAAGCTCAATAATTATATAAAATTAATTAGTATTTTATTTATTTTTTTAATTAATTATATATTTTTTAATTTTTTGAAAATAAATAATATAAACAATATTATAAAAAAATTATTTGATCTTAAATTTATGTAGGATCCTATCATGAATGCTATATATTTTTTTTAAGATAATGGACATGTATGAAAAACTACTTTTTCTTGAAAATTAAGTCTATATTATTCACACGATGCATTAAAACTTAGATAAATTGATACAAAATTTATGATAATAGCTTAGAAATTCTAGAACAATAATCAATTTTATATTTTTTTAATAAATTATTTTTTTTTTATTACTTTTTAATCCAAAAATATTTTTTAATTTTAAAAATAATATACTTAACAAAAAATCATAATTTTAGTATCATGGTGTAGATCTTTTATAGATCTACAACATACTTTAAAATCATGCCAAAATAAAAAAAATTGATAAAGTTTTTCCTGTTTTTTTTTTCATTTTCTATATTTTTTTTTAAAAAAAAGAGGGGAGAAAGAGGGGAAAGGATGGATGTACATACCTTAATCAATATTTTTTTCTTGATTTTGGATATTTGGATCAACTGAAACTGTTAAACGAGGCTTTTCAAGACTTTTCTAAACCTTCCCTATCAAATGGAGAGCTCTGGGTTAAATTAAAGACACCCCAACCCCTTGCTACAGTAAAAAAACTTGTTTTGACTCAAACTGGACCCGAACCGAGCCAAACCGGGGCGAACCAGTCGAACCAAATGAAATAGCATGGTTTGGGTGCCAAACCGTACTGTTTCAGATGGTTTAGGAGGGGTTGGTGGCGGACTGGTGGCTGTGCAAACAGTCGGCCAGTCCGGTTCAGTACGTTCCAAACCGGTCGATACGGCATGGTTCAGGGATCCATAGTTAGATTCATGGTTTTAAAATTACAATCCAAATGTTAAAAATTTTCTTTCCAACAATCTCTATGCCACCACATCTCATTTACAGCATATCTTAAAATATCATCCAAGACTTGGAAGAAAGAAGAAACTGGAAAAAATAGAAAAAGAAAAAAATAAGGCACTACCACTCTCAGCCCGGAAGATAAGCAATAAAAAAATGAACGTCGGCTGTTTCTTTGCACAACACCTTCAATATTCACATCAATAATCTACCTCACAACACCACTTGAACCATGCAGATACCAGAATATTGTTAGATTACCTATTACCATACACTCACAGCTTAAAACAATTCCTCTAGATGTCAATCCCTTTATGATTTCCACTTAACATTCCAACTCAAAAGTTAACAAAGAAGCCACGCTTATCATCTATCTTCACAATCAATTGTCGGTCCCTTGAATAAACAACTCTACCAGCCTTTCCCGACAAAACTATTTTAAGAAGTTCCAAAAAATATAGATGTCAAAAGTCACTAAATTTCTTAGCAAGCAGAGTTCTTCCCCCCTATTCAGATACTTTGGTTCTACCACTGTAATAATCCTAGGAAATATCTATAACCTATCTTTATCCAAAGAGAGAATGGAAATTCCTTTTTTGATTCTTTCAATCCCAATGAATGAAGAATTGTCAATTGTTCATATTAAAAAAAATGACAAAAAAGATGTTATGGCAAATCACAGATGCAGATGACTCTTCTATCGAAATTGTTGAGAATCCATCAATCAAGTTTTCCAGGTAAAATATGATGTCATTGGACAGAAGATTCTTGATAATATGTTTGAAGTTTAAGATCACTGACATGTATAAAAGTTTGCACAAAAACATGAGTATGAATGCACTACCAATTATAACATGAGTATGAATGCCGGCTGTAATAATTCTTTACTTCATAAATGGTGATCTCTCCGGCTCTCTGCTATTATATTGCACTACCAATTATAAGATGTTGTTCATCTTTAATGTCAAAAGATAGAACAATACATGACCTAAATCATGAGAATTGTGGTAGAATTAGACTTGTCAACCCACATCTCCTGATGACAGCCTCAGGTTATTACACAAGATTATAGGGGCCTAGTACAAAGCAAAATGATGTTTTTGAGTGTCAATGCCATCATCGATGTCCTGATATTTCAGAATAAAGCACAAATCCTAGACTCAAAGATTCAATCAATAAACACCAATAGAATACCAGCTACGTTCTTCACCCATGAGTCAAATGGAAGCATTCAATATCACAATGTAGTCATGCCAAAGAGTAATGTAAGAAAGCATACCAAGTGACAATCTGGAAAATCACTTTACATTAACATGATAAACTTTTTATCTATGCTTATGGAAATGCCTGCAACAAGTCTATCCCTGATAAAACCCATCTTGGAAAGCAAATATGCTAAGAACCAAAGGCCTAAATTCCTTTGCCTCCTAATCTGTATTTCCAAAAAATCCTTTTCTGCCACTGTCAAATACTCTCCAATTGTAGAAAGCACAAAATCACCACAATCTTTTAGACAAGCTTCAAAGCAGTAGCCTTTCATTATAAAGATAAGAATACTAAATGGTCACCTTGCCAGTCAAAAGAAGCCAGAGAAGACCCTCAGGCAAAGGCTCCCCCCCGGACTCACAGCAGGCAGCAGTTTCTGACATTCAGGAATAGAGAGACCCCTAAACCTAATGCCCTGAAAACAAAAGAGTTGTCTAAGTTACCAACTTTGGGCAAAACACAAAGCTTTTAAAGAAATATGTATTGTCAAGCCAGAATCATGTTAAACTGTGATTCTGCATCATATAGCATGTAGAAAAAGGCATGAAGATACACCTCATCTGGATCAAGTAAAGATGTCTCCCATAGCATCCCAGTCATTCCTCTCATTCCACCAATAACCTAGGAAAAAGCAAGTTACGATCGAAGAAACTAGTTGCACAATTATCATATATGGATTACTATATGCTCATAAAATAAATTCAACAACTCGACACACTAAAGAAAGGTAAACAATTGGAATCTTTTATAGATATACCATATCAACAGTGATGTTTCCAAGTTGAACTTTTCCACTTTCTGCTTTCAGTTTCTTCAAGCGTTCCTGTAACACAATAAGAGACCAACTAAGTTCATGAGAGAGTCTATATGTCTAAATAGCATGAAGCACAACCCATGATATGGCACCTTTCATCTCAAGAAGCTTTGCAATTCACTGTGGAAAACCAATATATTTTACAATCATCCAACATCCATGGGTTATATGTGTTTTAATTTCTGCAAGAGTTTGTGCTTGAACACATATGCTCCATATGCAAATTAGAGAGAATGGGCATATACCAAAAACAGGACCGTAGCCATATATCAGAAGAACATGTCATGGGCATGACATATGGCATCCTTTATAATGCCCAAGTTAGTAATTTTAAAAACAAAATGTGTATTGCCTACTATGCAGATTAGTACCACAAGGAAGATTATGGGCATTTTCAGAAGATAACCAAAGATTTGCTTGTCAAGATTTTCTTTTTTTAATTATCCACAATCTACACTTTTTAATAGCTTCTTTTAAATAAAAAAGAGTGTTAAAAAAGTAAAATCAGATGTTTGACAAGCATGTAAAAAATCGTCATAGACACAACTTGTTGCTTCCAATAAAATATATGAGCTAAAATATATGCAAAATTGCAGAAATTTGTCAGGAAATCAATAAAATTCCAGCACATATATAAATTATTTATATCAAGTCATAAATCCCGATTGTTCATCCACTAACACCCTACAACAAATACCCCCATTCTCGACCAAGTTTGTAGGACAGGCAAAGGATACATTTAGGTCATAGTATAGGCACAAAAAATATCAATTCAAATCATACTCCAGGATACAACGAAAATCAATATCTGTAACACAACTGATCTAGATTGTGCCAAATCATAAGGTACAATATCAGCATCAAAATTAGAACGACTCAGAAAACAGTGTTGGCTAAAGCTGAAATCCAAATTAGAGGGCATGAAACTAAATGTGTTTTAATCATGAAGAAACTTCAAGAAGAAAACCTGTTGCTCTGGAATCAAATCCTTCAATTGCGAATGAAGATCCTGCAAATTACAAAACATGAATCAGATCATAAATCATTAGATCAAATAGGTAAAATCATCAAGACAATGGAGGAGCATTTTTGGCTCACAAGAAGCAGTTAATGCCCAATACCCAGAAATCATATGATGAGCATAATGAGAAAAATAATTTAGCATCTATATAAGAATGCAAGTAGTTGAACTGTGTTTATCAGCTATTGGAGACTGGATAACAATGAAACTCAAAGTGAGAGAGGAAGTAGATGACCTAGTGGAATACATTCAGCAAAAGAGCTTACAACCAACTATGAGCTATCTGGAAGAGCATTCCAGTTACTGATATAGGCTACATAATGGGGGCAAACTATGTAATGGTTTAGAAGGTTCCCACAAGGAATAAGCATATACTGGCAGCATCAAAGGGCTATGTTATAATGATATGCAGCAACTAGCCAATCCGTCCTCAAGGAACATCAGTATCCCATGCATATACACTCACTTGCCATTACTTGATGATATATATATATACTGCATAAAGTGCATATACTCATACCAAAAGAAAAAAAGAAAATGAGAAAAGAGAAAGAAAATTGACTGGCATGCTCACAAATCAATAGTACCCAAATATCATAACAATAGAAAGTCCTCATCGCTAAGCTCCTTACTACCCAAACAAGCTAGAAACTATCAGGCAGCGGGAAAAGCAATTGATGTCATAACTAGGAACTTCAATCATATCAGATAGAGAAATACACTAAACTAACATGATCTGTAGCACTCTGGATTTGCAACCACCGAACAGAACCCAATGAAGTGGACTGCTGAGCCTGAAATCGCATCCACCAAGAATCATAAACAATGACAAAGAATAAAATTATCAAACAAATGATAAATCAAGATGAAAAGAGATTAATATATTCAAACTATCTTATATGTCACAAATTCCAATCAACCAAGATGAGACCAACACCACTACAAGACGAGAACGGAGCTTTGAGAGCACCGCAACGCTTCTGAAGAAAAACCATGGCTCCAAGGAATCCACAGAATACTAAACATATCGTAACAAAGAACAATCCATCAAATTCAGTATTATACGATTCAAGAATTTTTCATCTTTAGAAAAACACATATAAGTAATCTAAAGAAAAACACAAATGAAGAACTCTAGCTGCGCCCAAAGGGAAAACATCGTTTAATACTGAATATATCATAAGAAAGAACAATCCATGAGACTCAGTTTTAAGCGACCCAAGAATTTTCGTCTTTAACACAAATCAAGAACTCAAGGTGCGCCCGGGGACCCGAAAGAACTATAACAAACGCGTCTACTTCGAGAATTTTAGGTACACATGGAGGTGAGAACCAAGCCGGAATCCGATCCAGCTCTAGGGTTTCAATGAATGCTCTCCAATGTTCTTGATTATTGGAAAAAAGACAAGGAAAATTGCAAAATAATAAAAGAAAAAAAATCATTACAACGTGCAAAAATTAGAAAGAATATCACCTAAAATCTGATTTAATTTGCTCACAGCAAAAAAGTGGAAACGAGGGCAATCTTGAGAGGAAGGAAGGGTAGAGGGAGGAGACGAGCTACTGCTGTTTAGAATGTTCAAATTTCTAGGAGCACCGTGGATGGAAGGTCAGTTTCTTAACCATAGGAATACCGACGCAGAGGCCCCGGAAAAATAAGATGATAGACCAGCCCAGTGGACCAGTCCACTAGTTGCTAAAAAAAAGCCCTTCTCTAAACAATTCAAGATCAAATGCCGGATTCCCGTTATCTACCGTACATTTGCCCCGGGATTTGGACAGCTTCACTGGACCTGGTCCATCCAGTTAATATACCTCCGTCAGAGGCGGCCCTCTTGGCAAACGGAACACCGATGTAACCGCGATCAAACGGTTACACCACGTGATACAATATGTGGTAGCGATTATAGCCATCTGATTAGGAAAGGAACAAGGATTGGCATATCCGGCAGGCCACGTGGATTTAACAGGCGCGTACGTAGGCCCGATTCCGTCTGAACGGAACGCGCAATTTCTTCTTAAAAAAAACGGTTGAGATTGGCAAAAAGTCGCCGAGATATTGCTATTGGATCGGGCAGATACAGTGCCCTGCCGGACCCATGAGTAATTCTTTGTACATCGAGAGCAGCGTAGAAAATAAACATGGTGCACACCATGCTTGTCGATTGAGCCACGTTGCACTCATGTGGCATGATAGAATTTGCATCCTTTTAACATCGCATCAAATATATAAATCAATAAAAAATGAGGGTGCATGCGGTTGAATAGAATTGATTCAAAATTTTAAAAAATTATAGGATGAAAATATCCTTTTTCTCTAAAATAAATCATTTTTTTTATTTCCTACTAATGTCAAAATATTAGGCAAGCTCATATTCTCTCTCTTATTCCTCCTTCCACTCCATCTCTATCTCAGAGGGACAACAAAAGCCACGGTTGGCTGCTGCTCGGCTACGATTGGTTCCGGTGACAGCTGCCGGGCCAACCAACCCACTTGCATGCACCGTCATCGAGTTCGGCAGGCAAGTAGATGCATGGCACTATACCATATAGACATCCATCTAAGCGGCATGGTGGTGGCAACTAGAATAACCATGTCCTTATGCAGCGGTAGTGGCAGCATCCAGCAACAACACCATTCACTCGAGCATTGTTGTGTAGGTCCTAGCTTGCGCACAGGTGCCGGAGCTACGACTGGCGCTACGGTGGTGTCGAGGATGGTCGAGATAGTGTCGTGCAACTCCATGGGCTGCATCATCCATCGAACCAGTCGCATGCTATAGAATCCTCTTAGGATGTCATAACAACCCTTGGAATGTTAAAGAATGATGTCAAACTAGAGTATAGTACCATTTGGATACCTCCCCTTAAAATATCATAAGATTTTCTTGGAATGTTATAGAATGGTGCCAAATGATTCTGAGATTTATTTGAAAAATAGATATCATAGGATTCCCTTAAGATGTCATATAATCCTCTCGGGATGTCATAGAATGATATCAAATCTGGTTATAGGACCTATTTGGATACCATGGTATCATAGATCCCCTTCGGATGTCATAGAATTTCCTTGGTATGTTGTAGTAGTGTCAAACATAATCTTGGAACCTATTTATATACCAATATGTAATAAAATTCTCTTAGGATATCATATAATTCCCTCAGGATGTTTTAGAATAGTGTCAAATGTGCATGGTGTCATAGAACCTATTTAGATATTTTAAGAAGATTCCATGACATTATAGTATCTAAATAGGACATAAAATCATATTTGACACTATTTTATGACATCTCAAGGAGATTCTATGACATCATAAGGAGATTCTATGGCATTTTAGTATCCAAATAGATCTCAAAATCAAGTTTGGCATCATTTTATGATATTCCAGGAGGATTTTATTATATTTTTGGTATCCAAATAGATTACAAATTATGTTTGGCACCATTTTATAGTATTCCAAGTGACTTTTATAACATCCTAAGGAGATTTTATAACATTCTAATATTCAAATAGATCCCAAAATCATGTTTGATATCATTTATGACATCCCAAGAAGATTCTATTCATCCTAAAAAGATTTTATGACATTTTAGTATCCTAATAGGTCCCAAAATTATATTTGGTACTATTTTATTATATCCCAAGAGGGTTCTATAACATTCTAAAATGATTCTTTGACATTTTGGTATTTAAATATATTCCAAAATTATTTGTTTGTAGACATCCTAGGAAGATTCTATGACATTCTAAGAGGATTTTATGATATTATGGTATCAAAATAAATCGCAAAATTATGTTTGATACCATTTTATGACATCCTAAAAGTATTTTATGATATTTTAGAGGATTTTATGATATTATGGTATCCAAATATATCTCAAAATCAAGTTTGGCACCATTTATGATATTCCAAGAGAATTTTATGATATTCCAAGAGAATTTTATGATATTTTGGTATCAAAATAGATCCCAAATCATGTTTAGCACCATTTTATGACTTTCTAAAAGATTTATTGATATCTTAAGGGGATTGTATGATATTTTGGTATCCAAATAGGATCCAAAATCAGACTTGACACCATTTTATAACATTCCAAGGGGGTTCTATGATATTCTAAGGGGATTCTATGATATTATGGCATCCAAATAAGTTTCAAAATCAAGTTTGGCACCATTTTAGGCATTCCAAGAGACTTCTATGATATTCTATGAAGATTTTATGATATTCTAGTAAGATTTTATGATATTCTAGTATCTAAATATATCTCAAAATCATATTTGACATTATTTTATGACATCCTAAAGAGATTCTATGATATCTTAAAAGGATTTTATGACATTTTGGTATCTAGATGGGTCTCAAAATCATGTTTAGCACCATTTTATAATATCCTAAAGGAATTCTATGACATCCTATAAAGATTTTATGATATTCTGGTATCCAAATAGATCTTAAGATCAGATTTGGCACCATTTTATGACATCCTGAGAAGATTCTATAACATACTGAGAAGATTTTACGACATTCTATTATCCAAATAGGTTTCAAAATTAGATTTGGCACCATTTTATGACATTCCAAGGAATTGTATGACATCCTAAAAAATTTTATAATATCCTGGTGTTGACATGAAACCTTCGTCGACCGAGCGGAGCCGCTGGATTGCCATTTTCGCTCTCCTGAATACCTGCAACACAGGTCCCTGACCGGATTTTCTCCGGTGGGGACACTCCGATGCCTAAGTTAGAGAGGGAGGTTCCAGCAACAGAATGGAGAGTTTCTGAAAAGGAAGATAGTGAAAGTATTCTCTTTTCTAGGCTTGTGTAACGTACCTCAGGTGTCCTCTCTTACCAGTATTTATAGTTGCCGTGCCAGAGTGTAGTTAGGCTCACCTATCTATGGTTAGGATGGGGTTAATTGACTTTACCCTGCATATAACCATAGGTGGTTGCCAACTGGTTATGGCCAGTCCGGAGTCGTTGGAGCTAAAGTTAGTGACCATGTGGCCACCTCGATATGGTTACGATTGGAGGTAGTGGCCACGCAGTTGATCATAACAACCATATCGACGTTTAAAGATTTGGAATCAACCGTAGATTTGCTTCTGAGCTTCTTCTTCAGGAAGGACTGACGTTGAATCGACGAGACGTCTTCGGGCTTATCTCCCACAGAACAAGCCGAAGATACCTCTGTCATTAGTATCGATGTTTCTCCCTTTGGAGTGGATTGTGAAATGAAGCTGATGTTGTCTTCGGATCGGTCTTCTTCAAACCGGCCTTCTTTGGCTGATATGCAGAAGACTAGTCGGGAGCTAGTGGTGGTAGTCTTCGGGACTAACGCCTTCGACCAGGTCGAAGACTGACCCATATGACTCCCTCCATGTGCTCTAGTTTAGATGCCCGTTTCAGATGGAGTTTGGTGGGCAGTTGAACCGATAATTAGTTCATGTTGCATTGACATATCATAATAGTTGCCCCCCACTCTCAGTTTTTAAAGTAATGATTTGCCTTGAAGAGTGAGAGTATTAATGGATTATCATTTTCTGCCAGGAGGAGCGCAACCAATGATGATAAATCTTCGATCCGGTCGCCCGCTATAACTGATATTTGATTCGAAGATCAGGTTGAGGATAGGTGTCATCTTCTTATTGGAACATGAAAAGGTAAGAGCTGGTAGAAGGGTTGCATCTTTTCCTTTTATTGTGATGATTTGGTCGATCTTTTTAATTAGGATCTGGGTAGAGGATGTGGCCTCACCCTGTCCCTTGGTGAAGGTATGGGCCTCTTCTCTGTCATTAGATGAGTCACGCAGATTAGGGCTCTTGGCTCTTCCCCTGTCGAATCAGCCTGGCATTGCTTGGAGTCGCGCGGCCGTATCTAGCACCTGTATATGTGGCGCAATTAGAGGAAGGACGCTTCTTCTCTCAAGGAGGTGTACTGAAGTGTCTCTTGTCCCCTTATAAAGAAAAAAGAGGACCTGTAGAAGAAGCTTCTCCACTCCTGTTTGCTTCTACTTTTTGTTCAGCCTTTGTTGCTTTTAGTTCCCAGTTTCTCCCACAAGTAGGGTCTCCTTGCTTCTCCATCTCTTTCTTGTTTCAATGTGGTTAGGTCTTTAGAGATCTGCATCGCTTGCAGGGTCTCCTCTGGGGGAGAGGCTGGATTGCAGCAGAGCTATGTGTTAGCGCTGCCACGGGTTCAGGTGGGGAACATCCCTGTTGAAATAGGCTCTTCTTTAGAGAGGAGCGAGCCTCTTTGGTGAGAGCCATTTGGTGGGACCGTCCAAGAGATCAAGCCCATCAGGCACCGGAGAGACCCCTTCATGTGCTAGTGGTGTCAAACCCGCGATCCCAGTTACAGAAGGAGGAGTCCGAGGGTGTAATACATCTGCCACCGGGACTGCCCCTCCGACCTGGGACAAGTGAAAGTTTCATCCGTCGTTCCCGACGATGGAGAAGGGAACTAAGGGGCGAGGACCTGAGGCCCTCTTTCCACCATCCTTCCAGGATATTGTAGATAAATGTTGATGTACACACTATATTGCTTATCCGTATCAGTCGGGCTGACTTTGTGCATGCTCTTCCTTGGCATATCGTTCATGACATTTTCCTATTGGAGGAAAATGTTCGTGGGTCTATTGATTTTGGCGAAAGCCTTCGGAGCTAGATGGCTTCGACCATAGCTGAAAGAGATGTCGCTGAGGGGCTTCAGGCTGCTGCTGAGGAGGAGCTGAGCAAGGTTGTTGTCTCCAAGGGTGCCTTAGAAAGGCAATGAGGATGCTTAAGGTGCAAGTGACCAATATAGTGGCTGACTTGCAGAAGAAGAGGAGGAAGGTAATTTTTGCTGAATTGCTATTGAGAGATTGCTTTCGGGAAACCAAGGAGCTAAAAGCCCAAAAAGCTAGCTAGAAAGGAGGATCAGTAGGCTAGAGATGGATCTCTCATCGACCAACCAAAGGGTGGCGCAGGTTGAGGAAAGCTCTTCCCAGGCTGTTGAGGCTTACAAGAGCTCCTAGGCCTTCAAAGATGAAGTACATGAGGCAGCGATGGAAAGCTACTTTCTTTGGTCATTCTAACTGCCTGAGCAAGGTCGTGAGGCTTTATCCTAGCTTGGATTTCCTCCAGCTACCATCCTGGATGACAGGATGGAGAAAATAAAAGCTTCAGCTGAAGAGATGTCAGCACCTCCCGTCAACGAAAGTGGGGCGGCTGCCAAGAGCCTCCACCTCTGCTATGACGTCGAACCAGCCGATGAAGAATAAAGCTGTTATTTTTCTTCTTCTCTTCTTTTTCTTTCTTTTTTTTTGATTATATAGTTCTTTTTTATCAATGAATATATACCTTCCTTTTGAAATGATGTTGAATGTGGACTCTTCGACATAATTGATAGTAAAAGAGTCTTTCTGCTCCCTTAGGTTGGACTTGCTGCTAGGATAAGCCGATTAAGCCATCCACGGCCATCTTATCAATAATAGGATGAGCTATTTGGACCCCCTTAGGCACGTCTGCGGATTTACCATGGGGTAGGTCACTTAGACCATCCCTGTGCCTTCAGTTGATGTTAAGACAGGTTGATTAAGCCCACCTCAGCACGTCTTCGGATTTATCATAAGGTAGGTTGTGTGAACCATCCCTGCGCCTTCAGTTGATGTTAAGGCAGGCTGATTAGGCCTACCCTAGCATATCTTTGGATTTACCGTAGGGTAGGTTGTGTGAACCATCCCTACCCTTCAGTTGATGTTAAGGCAGCTGAGTAGCCCTCCTGGCGCATTTTCAAGTTTACCGTAGGGTAGGTTGTGTAAACCATCCCTGCACTTCATTAATGTTAAGGCAGGCTGATTAGGCCCACCTCGGCGTGTCTTCGGATTTACCATAGGGTAGGTTGTGTGAATCATCCTTGCGCCTTCAGTTGATGTTAAGGCATTCTGATTAGGCCCATCCCGGCGCATCTTCGGGTTTACCGTAGGGTAGGTTGTGTGACCATCCCTGTGCCTTCAATTGATGTTAAGGCAGGCTGATTAGGCCCACCCCAGTGCATTTTCGGGTTTACCATAGGATAGGTTATGTGAACCATCTCTGCACCTTTAAGTGATCATAGGGTGGCCCAGTCGGGCCTTTCTCTTATGCTCGTTGGACACACCGATAAGGCTAGTGGATCAGACCCACCGTTGCGCTTTTAGTTGGTTTCGTCAGGTATAGTTGTTATTGTTGTTGTTGTTGTTGGGTGCAGGGGGATCCAACCCCTTGTTGTTGTTCTTCTTCGGATAGAATTTCTTTCAACCAGTTGTCGGTTTTGCCTCTTGCTCTTCTACATCGGCATATGTCTAAGTCCTTGACAGGAGCTCAGCATAGATTGTTGAAAATCTTTTATCCAAGGAGAGGTGAGCCTAGATGACCAGAGCCCCTTCTTGAAAGCAGACATGGCTACGTTCTCGTTGAGATCGGGGATCTCGAGAGTAGCCGAATTGAATCTAGAGATGTTGTCTCAAACGCTCTCTCCCTCGTTTTGATGAAGGAGGAATAGAGTGTCCATGTTTCGGGGCATCTTCCGGCAAGTCCTGAAATACAAGATAAACAATTTTTCCAATTCAGAAAAGGAATCGATGGTACCTGGGCGTATGCCGAATATCACACCGAGCTGCCTTCTTTAGAGTAGCAGAAAAAGCAAGGCAATGTAGTATGTCAGAGGCCCCTTAAATCATCATGTGGGCTTTGAAGCAACCCAGATGATCCAGCAGGTTAGTGGTCCCATCGTAGGGCTCTATTTGAGGAACCCTGAAATGCTGAGAGATAATTTCGGCCATGATGCAAGGGGTGAATAGGGACGCGAGTCGTATGCCACGAACTCACCATCCTTCTTCTGATCATTGAGCCTTGTAACCTGGGACTCGAGGGCCTTGATCTTTTCATCGTAGTCAAGGCGGGCTTCTTTCGGTACATCCCTTTCAGGAGTGGAGTCTTCGAAGGAGATAGAGAGAGATTATCTAGATCTCTTTTCCCTTCGCGGGGCATCGATCGACTTTGGATATCGAGAGCTTTGGCCTTCGGGAGAAGTCGATCATGGAGGAAAAGTCGGGTAGATCCATGACGCTAGTCTCCCTTCCCTCGAGATCGATGACTATGTCTGGAGATGGCTGGCAGGTGCCCCACATGGAAAGCTGCATCCTGGAAATTCTGAACTATGCTTGTTCAGAGCATCAACCTGATTCAGAAGAGCCTCGAACTGTTGTTGTCCCACCATAGTGTGGGAGGTGGAACATTGTTCTCCACTGGGGGGTCGTTCCTCTAAAAAGGAGGACGGCCGCTGCTTGTGAAGCATTTTGAGTTTTTCCTTTTGCCATTAGAGTTTCTTTACACTTTCCTTTCTCAAGGAGGGGAGCTACCAGTAGGTGGTAAGTCCGAGCTACTGCAGACTGTCACACCCACTTGCCTCATAACCCCTTCCTGGAGTGCTAATCTATTGACGTGGAACCTTCGTCGACCGGGCGGAGCCACTGGATTGCCAATTCGCTCCCTTGGATACCTGCAAAATAGGTCCTTGACCGATTTTCTCCGATGGAGGACACTCCAATGCCTAAGTTAGAAAGGGAGGATCCAGCAATAGAATGGAGAGTTTTTGAAGAGGAAGATAGTGAAAGTATTCTCTTTTCTAGGCTTGCGTAGCATACCTTGGGTGTCCCCTCTTACTAGTATTTATAGTTATCATACCAAAGTGTGGTTAGGCTCACCTATCCATGGTTAGGACAGGGTTAATTGACTTTACCCCGCATATAATCATAGGTGGTTGCCAACTGGTTCTGGCCAGTTTGGAGTCGTTGGAGCTGAAGTTAGTGGCCATATGGCCACCTCGATATGGTTACGATTGGAGATAGTGGCCACGCGGTTTGGTGTGGACACCAGGATTCGAAGGAGACTCATTCAATTTGGTTTGACTAATGCTTAGCCAATTTTCTTTGAATCTTGTTAACTATCCATTACATTTTGTTAATTAAGTCCTGTAAAGTTTTGATCCTGTAACCAGTGAGCAAACTTAACCAGTGAAGGAGCATTATTTTGAAGAAGACCAAGAGGTGCACCAAATGCCAAGTGGCACAAACACATGTGACACATGAATCCCTCATGAAGAATTTTAAACTGGGGACCACATGGAGACACTTGGCATCCATGCATGCAGATTTTCAGATTTGGAGATACTTGGCAACCACATGGAGATGCTTGGCACCCCATTTTGAAATCCCATGCAGATTTTTAGATTTAGAGATACTTGGCAACCACATAGAGATACTTGGCACCCCATTTTGAAACCCCATATAGATTTTCAGATTTGGTGCCCCCTTTTTATGAAATTTGAAATTCAAATTTGTAACTACATTTCCCTCTCTTTTCATGTAAAATTTGAATTTCAAATGAGGCTTAGAAGGCCATAAATAGGCCCCTAATCTCTTTGTAAGAAAGATGCTATTTTTGAATGAAAAACAAATTTTCTTTTAAGCTCCCAGTATTGTGAGCTTTCATTTTCGGTGTGAGATGCATTATCCTCCGAGAGGGAGAGGTGTGAGACCCAATCTACCATCTAGTTTCCATAGTTCATCCATCTCCCATCTACCATACCTTGGTGTTGACGTTCCTCCCCCTAACTCATGGAGTTGATGCCCCTATCCATGGAGCAACCGGTCTAGTCTTCGTCAAGCGCCAAGCATTCTTCAAGCCATCACTCTCCATCCTTCCTTATTTTTTTAAGTTGTTTGCTACATTTCTTCATCTTTGCTAAGTTCTCTTCTTGCTTGTATGGTTCTCAGAGTGCCGGTCCGAGGAGGAAGCTTATCTTGCCAAAGAACCCCTACAATGGAGTCTACTATCCGGGAAGTGTTGATTTCTTCATCCTAGGTGCGGATCCGGAGGGGAGAGTATTTCTTCTGGGAGTAGATCAAATCACTGCTTTGTACACCCCCCTACTCTTGCTCTGTCTATTGAAGGTATCCTTAGCCCTATTCTTGGGGATTTTTTATCCTTCTAGGTCCTTGTTCTTTACACTTAGAGACTAGTTATGAGCATGTCTTTACTTCTCTTTGTAATCTTCTTTAGATAGCTTCTTTTCATCTTTTATGAAAAATTTAAAATATAAAAATTTTGATTCATTACTATAATTATCAAAACCTTCGTTAGGCCTTCCATCCCACATCAATTTTTGGTATCAGAGCATGTTAAGTAGGGCTAGTTTTTCATGATCATTGATGTAATTTCTGCATCCAAAATTCTGCACGTGCCTAAGATTCACATCCATTGAACCCTATTAGATCTAAGCCTTTTTGCTTGCCATTATTTTCCTTTACCTTCGGTAAGTCTACTGTTTCCAGCTAAAATTCATATTAAAACACAAAAATATTTTTCTGAAATTTATTTTCTGTCACTGTTACATCCTGAAATTTCTGTAATTAGGTTTTTCTTGCTTGCTAGTTCATCACTTCTCCATCACACTTGTTACATTTTTTTATTATCTGTTCAAAACACACCACACCTGTACTTTCATTCTCAGATCTAAAACCAGTGACTTTGAAAAAAAAATGGATTTATATTTGAACTTAATCAATCTATTAAAAGCTTGTGTGTCAACTTGATTGTGCATTCATATTCAAGCTACTTAACGGCAATTGATATCCAAGATAAGGTGAGGATTTCATCACCTCTCCTTGGCCCACAAACCACTACCCACATATTGCATAGTCCCAAGTCTAATTCTAAAATCAACTAGACTTAATTTGCTCTAGTGAGCTAGGTGACACCAACCGATCTAATTCAAGGTATTGTGGGAAGCTGGTGCACTCAACTCATTGGTTACATCTTAAAGCTGGTGTCTAATGCAAGAGGTAAAGTGGCAAACGCCCTAAGTGGTTCCTGTGATTTTTAATTAGGACCCAGCGAGAGCTAGGAGAGCCTCCCATAGACCCACCTCTTACCTGGCCAGTGGATTGATTAGCTGATGAATTGGCTGCAAAGTTAGCTGACTTATTGGTGGGGACACCGGAGGACCAGAATAAGACAGAGGCTTTTCAACCCTCTGTGAATTGATCAATAATTTATGAGTCCATCTGTAATAAGGGCTTAGCCCATCTGAGTCCATTTTAGTTATTATTTGAGTCTTTGAGTTTAGTCCGTACTAGTCAGCTAATGTTGAGCTAGTTCAGTCTAGTGTTAATCAGCTCATGTCGAGCTAATTTTATTTTTTTGAGTCCTGTTCAACCATATTGAAGACTCAAGACCACATCATACAACTAAGACCAAGTCCAACCTAATTGAAGACATGGAAGTTGAGCCCAAGTCCAACCCAGCTTGAAGATTTGAAGACCCCAGAGGAAAATTCAGAAAACCCTGATTCCTTGCAGATGCCCTCCAGATGCCCAAATTTCCTTCCAGATGCCAAGTATATTTATAGACCAGGGCATCCAAGATTCCAGAGGTCCATCTGCATCCTAGCCCAAAAAATCAAGCCCAGGAGCCAGCGCCAAGCCCCTAAGAAGCAAGATACCAGGGAATATTCCTGCTACATGGCTACCATGCCACTCCAGCTTCCAGAGGCCCAAACCCATGCGCCCGAGCCCCCTTTGGGCTAGCCTTTTGCTGCTCCTAGAAGCCCACACGCCCCCCTAGGCATCCTTGAGTGTTGGCCAAGTCAAGAGAATTTTAGGGATTTTTCTACCTGATGTTTCCTTAATTTTCTAGCTAGGTTTGAGAGGGAAAGGATTCTTATATAAAGACTTATGTGCCCTTACTTGGAGCCCAAGGTTAAGGGTCCTATTTAAAGGACCCTAGCCTCTTGTATGAAGGAGATTTTGATATGAAATACCCTTGAGTTCTTATATTGTTTTGTGTGATTACCCTGCTGTGTGCATAAAGGGATTTGAGAGTTCTTCTTCCCGTGTTTGTAACCATCTTCCTGCCGCCAAACATCCTTCCATCCCCCTCCAAACTTCTTCCCTTGCTATTTTCTTTTGTTTTATTGATTTTCTCTGAGTTTTCTAACCCCTGACAGGTTGTTTACAGGTCCCCGAGTTCCTACGAATCCAACGACTCCAGCCAAGCCTCAATGGACCACTGAGCAGAAAGCCGGGTATCCGCGGGTCTTTGGCTCGGTTTTCCAGGCCGCATCCATCGAGGAACGAGAGATCCCTTCACTGTAATCTTCACCGGGCACTTCAGACGTTGTCAGGTACACCCCCTTTACCTCCAGTAATTATATTGTGGGAGAACTTGCCCTAACCAACGAGGCTCCTCAGCCCCGGCGATCCTCTTTAGTACTTTTCTATGTTCTAATCTGCATGCTTGGCTTCAAAAATTCATAAAAAATCCCTACAACTAATTTTGATATGAAATTCGGGAATTAATCACCTAACCCCACATATAAAACATACAAAAAGAATTGCATGCATATTAGTCCCGCATCATTTGGTATCAGAGCTTAGATTAGGGCTTGTTTTCTGCAATTTTTCAGTCCATATATACTCTGTTATTTAGATTATTTCTCTCTAACCAAAACTCCAAAATTCTGAAACTTATTTTTCTGGATTCAAAATAATTTACAGTAATTTTTAGAATTTTTTTAAATTTATTTCGGCCTGTGAATTTTCTGCAAGCCGAAATACAGCCTACAAATTTTTGGCTCTATTTTTTCAGCAAGACAAGTTTGGAAGTTTTAGGGTTTTGTTAGCATCTTTGCATATCTTTCAATTTAGTATATTTCCTGCATATTAGGACATAATTTGCAAGTCTTCTTCTATTTAAGAAAATACCAAAATAAAAAAAAAATTACATATTCTCCAGAAATACCAAAAACAATCTAAACCTTAATTTGCATCTTCATCTGCCTGCCATCATTGCATAATTACTTTTAAGGGCACTCTTGCTATATCAGATGGGGGGAGGATTTGATCACCTCTCCTTAGCCAAAACCACATCCCCTGCATTTGGTCCCAAGCCTAACTTAAAATTAACTAGACTTAATTTGCCCTAGTGGGCTAAGGACACAACTGGTCGGGTCCAGGCTAAGTGTCAGATCATTGTGTCAAGCTAACCTGTGTGTGCCTTGTGCTTGGTATCTAGAACGGTGGTTCAGGGATTCAATCTCGAAGGGCTTGTATGCTGGTTCGCCTACCTGGCTAATCTCTGATTGGTGTCTAGGATTGGCAATCAGGACCTAACACTCCCCTTACACCTGCCTGGCTGAGTACAGGGTTACTATAGGCTAGTTTGCCACCCTGATTGAGCATCTAGTTTTGGACTCTAGGTCTAGTCAGCTATAGTCGGTTTGATCGAGTCTTGCATGAGCATTAGATCAGGAGTCCCATCTCATCCACCATCTCCCTGAACCCATGGATAAGCAGGAAGCTAGGATTCAAGCCTTATAGACAAATGGCCCAGATGTCTACCCAGTTAATTACCCAAATGACTCAGTTGACCCAGACCAATAGCCTCAACCCAACTCAACCTAGTGAAACCATAGAGCCCAACCTATGAGAACCCACTACTCTGACCATATAGGGAGTCCGATCCTAGGATAACCCAATACTCTGACCCATATAAGGAGCCCAACCCTAGGAGAACCCCTTACCATGATCCCTACCGTGAGGTTGAACCTAGGAGAGACCATTGCCATGACCCTTATTATGATACCGAACCTAGGAGGACCCCAAACCCTGATCCCTACTGTGAGGTTGAACCTAGGAGAGCCCATCGTCATGACCCATACTATGATACTGAACCTAGGAGAGACCATTGCCATGACCCTTATTATGATACCGAACCTAGGAGGACCCCAAACCCTGATCCCTACCGTGAGGTTGAACCTAGGAGAGCCCATCGTCATGACCCATACTATGATACTGAACCTAGGAGGACCCCAAACCCTGATCCCTACCATGAGATTGAACCTAGGAGAGCCCATCGTCATGACCCATACTATGATACTGAACCTAGGAGGACCCCAAACCATGATCCCTACCGTGAGGTTGAACCTAGGAGAGCCCATCGTCATGACCCATGCTATGATACTGAACCTAGGAGGACCCCAAACCCTGATCCATACCTTGAGGCTGAACCTAGGAGAGCCCTTCGTCATGACCCAATCTCTAAGGTTAGTCCTAGAAGACCCCATCAAGATTTTGTAGACCAGGAAGATAGATCCTATTTACCCTCTCCCTATAAGCCTAGTATACCCACAACTTATAGATCTTATGACTCCAAATCCTCTGACTCTAGAATTACGAACCCATATCCCATGAGTCCAGTAGACCCAAGACCATAAAGCTGAACCCAAATCCTATGACCCCAGATCTTATAATCCCGTGACCCATAGATCTGCACCCTTGTCCTATGAGCCTAGGGAGCCCATAACCCCTAGGTATCAATCTAGTACTAGTCAGGTTTCCTAGTCAACTTGAACCCCATAGGATTAGCATCCCTAAATAAGCCCAGTAGTGAGCCATTATCCCTTAGGCAACCTGAACCTACTAGGATTAGTGTCCATAATCAGAAACCAGGACCTAGCCAATTTTCTCCTAGCCGACCTTCTCCAACCATTCCTGAGATTGTCAATGCTTACATTAACACGAAAGTGTATGAAGCTGATGCGAGCCTAGTGGATGAGTATGAAGGAGAAGAGGAGACACCTTTAATAGACCTAGAATTAGCTGACCCAGTAGATACCCAGGTAGAAACCAACCTAGAGCTAGTTGACCTTGACCACATCCAACCTAAAGCTATAGTGGAAGAACAATTAGAGGAAGAGAACTCTGATACTAGGATTTACCTGAGGAAACACTAGAAAAGGATCTAATTGTAGAGCCTATTCCTAAATTCCATGAACAAGAAGACTTTATTCAGGATTTGGCTTACTTAATCCATTGCCCTCAGGATGAATCCCTTCCTGCCATTCCTATTGAAGATCTCTTTCCAGAAATTGTTGACCCATCCTTCCATAGCATGGACCTTTTCTTGCCCATAGATATACCGCAACCCCGTAAGGTTAGCCTCCTTAGTCTAGGATTAGTCCTTGACATGCCTTCTTTTATTCTACTTTATCCAACTAACCCGGAACCTTTTTCCCTACCCTACCAAACTAATTCTGAACCCACTTTCTATTTTCTGCCCTTTCCTGACACCTCCAGCATTTCTAGGATTATTAGATTGCATTTAACTGAGATTAGCATACTGCATGCATTCATCATGCATGTTAGGTTTGCATCTTACTTCTGGCATACTCTTTGGAATTTGCTAGGAGTTCACTATAAATTTTCATGTGCATGTCAAGCTAGGATCAAACCTAGGGAACCTATAATCAGTTAGGTTTAGATCCAAAGAGTTCAATAAATTCCTTCTATAGGAATGCATAGTCAAGTCTGTTAGGTATAGGTTTGAGTCCTTTGCATCATCTTGATAGGAGTCTGCATGTGCCTAGCATGTTCACCACCCGCACTAATCCTAAAACAACTAGCTAATTCCCGAAGAAGGGTCAAAGAATTTGATGTAGTGGATTCTATCTTGGTTAGGCTTAGGCCTAAAAGAAGCTTCATGCTCGCAGAGCCAGACCTTTTAAAGTGATAGAGAAGGATTGGATCAAATGCCTATGTGTTAGACTTGCCTTCGGATATGGGCATTAGTTCTACCTTTAATATTATAGACCTGGTTGAGTATAGGGAACCGGCAGCGATACCTAGTGAGACCTTTGGACCTATTCCTTTTCATTGTGAGTGATCCTAACCCAGAGTGTCCACTAAAAAATGGCCTGAGAGAGGATACGGATCGAGTGTATCCTGGACGATCAAGCCATCACGACCCGGGGCTGTGACTATCAACGCTTCCTGGTCCGATGGCAAGGCCGGCTAGAGTCGGACGATTCGTGGATTTATCGAGAGGACTTGCAACACCTCAACCCAGACCTCCTCGAGAGATATGTGAGCCAGCTTGATCTTCACTCGACAGGGTCGAGTTCCTCCCACCCCGGGAGCATTGGTGGGGACACCGGAGGACCAGAATAAGACAGAGGCTTTCGACCCTCTATGAATTGATCAATAATTTATGAGTCCATCTGTAATAAGGGCTTAGCCCATCTGAGTCCATTTTAGTTGTTATTTGAATCTTTTGAGTTTCAGTTCTGTACTAGTCAGCTCATGTTGAGCTAGTTCAGTCCAGTATTAGTCAGCTCATGTCGAGCTAATTTTTTTTTTTGAGTCCTGTTCAACCATATTGAAGACTCAAGACCACATCATACAAGTGAAGACCAAGTCCAACCTGATTGAAGACATGGAAGTTGAGCCCAACTCAACCCAGCTTGAAGATTTGAAGATCCCAGGAGAAAAATTCAGAAAACCTTGATTCCTTACAGATGCTCTCCAGATGCCCAAATTTTCTTCCATATGCCAAAGTATATTTATAGACTAGGGCATCCAAGATTCCAGAGGTCTATCTGCATCCTAGCCCAAAGAAATCAAGCCCAAGCCCCTAAGAAGCAAGATACCAAGGAATATTCCTGCTACATGGCTACCAGGCCACTCCAGCTTCCAGAGGCCCAAACCCATGCGCCCGAGCCCTTTGGGCCAGCCTTTTGCTGCTCCTAGAAGCCCAACACGCCCCCCTAGGCATCCTTGGAGTGTTGGCCAAGTCAAGAGAACTTTTAGAAATTTTTCTACCTAATGTTTCCTTATTTTCTAGAGGATTTGAGAGGGAAAATGATTCTTATATAAAGACTTATGTGCCCTTACTTGGAGCTCAAGGTTAAGGGTCTATTTAAAGGACCCTAGCCTCTTGTATGAAGGAAGATTTTGATATGAAATAAACCTTGAGTTCTTATATTTTTTTGTGTGATTACCCTGCTGTGTACATAAAGGGGTTTGAGAGTTCTTCTTCCTGGTGTTTGCAACCATCTTCCTGCCGCCAAACATCCTTCCATCCCCCTCCAAAACTTTCTTCCCTTTGCTATTTCCTTTGTTTTCTTCATTTCTTTGAGTTTTCTAACCCCTGACAGGTCGTTTGCAGGTTTCGAGTTCCTACGAATCCAACGACTCCAGCCAAGCCTCAATCGGACCACCGAGCAGAAAGCCGGGTATCCACGGGTCTTTGGCTCGGTTTTCCAGGCCGCATCCACCGAGGAACGAGAGATCCCTTCACTGCGATCTTCATCGGGCACTTTAGACGTTGTCAGGTACATCCCCTCTACCTCCAGTAATATATTGTAGGAGAACTTGCCCTAACCGAGGCTTCTCAGCCCCGGCGATCCTTCTTTAGTACTTTTCTAGGTTCTAATCTGCATGCTTGGCTTCAAAAATTCATAAAAAATTCCCTACAACTAATTTTGATCTGAAATTTGAGAATTAATCACCTAAACCCACATATAAAATATACAAAAAGAATTGCATGCATATTAGTCCCGCATCACTCATCCTACTTTGGATTTCTAGATCTAGGAGCCCTAGAACATTAGGAGTCTAATTGATTGAAGTCTTGTATTGTATGACCACCAGGGCAGGGACCCAATTTAGACTACCCCACACCCCATCTAATTCACCCATGGAACCCAATCTTGAGGTACCTTGAGGACCCTACTTGACTGACTGGATCAGATGGATGATAGGGTTGCTCAAATGAACACTAATTTTCAAACTAGATTTGACCAAATGATGACCCAAGTGGAGACACGAGTAGAAGCATGCAGGGCCCATGCTAAATTCAAATCCTCTAGGCCCGATCCCTTTAACCCAAGAGTCCATTATCATGATCGTACCCCGAGTATAGCCCTAGAAGCCCATACCCATACTTGGTTGGCTTAGAGAAAAGACATATTAGGAGCACCCAACCTTATGCACCCACTTTTGATGGAAGTGTAGATCCTGAGGTGTATATTGATTGGGAGGAGAGCATGGATCACTATTTTGGGTACACCAAGATGTCAAAGTTAGGAAAAGTTAGATTGGCCACACGTAGGCTAACCCGACATGCTAAGTGGCATTAGGAAGGTATTGAGGACAATGTTATTTGAGAGGAGATCAGATAAATACCTGGAAAGCCATGAGGGGTAAGTTGAGAGAAGAATACCTAGGTTGATTTTATGAGCAAAGACTTTTAGACCAATGGCACTGATTGAGGCAGAATAATAAAATTGTGTCTGAGTATATTGACTAATTTAATGAGTTTATCAGGAGATGTAACACAGTTGAGTCAGAGACTATGATTATATCAAGGTTTCGAGATGACCTACGTAGGGACATCCAGTGGGAACTGTTTCAATGGCAAATTCAGGACCTAGAGAAAGCCTATCACATAGCTAGAAAATTCGAGTCATATCAAAGGGAATTCATGATTAGTCAATCTAAGTCTAACAAGATTAATCCCCTGAACCTAAGCCCAGACCTAGCCGACTTCCTTTAAACCAGCCAACTCCCATTGCCTCTAGCCAGACCTTAGAACCTAGTCAGGTATGTCCGAGCCAACACAGCCCGAGCCAACCTAACCCGAGCCAACCCAGCCCGAGTCGACTCGACCCGAGCCGACCCAAGCCCGGTATCCCACTGGTTCCCATGAATGATAGGATTGAGGACCCTGAAGTTCAAATTGATTGCATTGATATTCAAGACTTAGGGTGTCCCTAGGTTGAGGAGCTAGAGAAGAATAAGAGCAAGCCACTAGAGGTTCAGAGAAATCCCAACATCACGTGCTTTAGATGCCACAAAACCGGGACATTATACTAGCCAATGTCCAACCAAAGCCTTACATATAGGAGAGCTAGAAGACGGCGAGTCTGAACCCATTACTGAACCTGAAGAAGAGGTGTATGAGGCTGACTCAAGTCTGATCGAGGAGTATGAAGAGGTTGAATTCTTTGAAAATCTAGAGAAAGAAACTCCTGAGCCCATTAGAGAGTCTAAAAAGGATATCTATGACTTGAGCCTAGAGCAAGAAAGTGAACCTACTAAGGACCTAACAGGAAAGGATCCTGAACCCACTAAAGAATTTGGAGAAGAAGTGACTGAGCCAGGATCAAACATAGTTGATGAGAGTGAAGGTTCACCAGAATTGTCCATTGAGGAGGTCCAGGAACCAATCCTAAGGAACAATCTCAGGAAGTTGATATTATTTTAGAAGACTTTCCAGGTAAGCTTCCCAAAAACTTTCCTAATGACCTTCCACCAGTAATGGATTCACAGCCTACTCTAGAACTGGTGCATGTAGACCACCCTAGTGCTAAACATGTGGTTAAGACAAACAAGCCATTAATTTCTCTAAAGCATAGGAGCATGTTGAACTATGTCTACCTTAAAGACTTCCATGCTGCAAATCATGTCCTACAGTTCTGGAGAGGATATTTACTGTCCCTAGAAAATTTACTGTACCCATACCATAGGACTTTTAGGTTTTATGATTTCCAAAAAAAATTAAGTTTGAAACTTGAAAGATGGATTGAGTTTTGGGTTACATCCTTAGTATAGGGGACGAAGTGAATATAGATACTGAGGTGCTATCTGGTTTTGATCCTAAAAGACCTTTAGACCTCATCCCATTACCTGTGAATGCACGAATCTCTGAATCTGCTCTGCATGTTAAGGAATTGCATCATGAAATCAATAAGAAACTTAATATGAGTAATGAATCATAAAAATGTGGCTAATTCTCGTAAAATGTTTAAAGAATTTTCTGAAGGAGACTATGTGATGATCAGGCTTAGACCTGAACGGTTTCCACCCAGGACCGTAAAGAAACTACATGCCCATGATGCTGGTCCTTTTAAAGTGTTAAAGAAAGTTGGACCTAATGCAATATGCTTGAGTTATCCCCAGAGTTAGGCATCAGTTCCACCTTCAACGTTACAGATCTTGTAGAGTATAGGGCTCTAGCAGTAATACCAAGTGAGCCTTTCGAGCCTGAACAATTATTGAGAGTGAGCCCATCCCTGTGTGTCCACCAACTAACTTATCAGAGAGGAGAGAATTGATCGAGCACATCCTGGATACTCAAATTATCAAGACTCGGTATAAGGACTACCAATGTTACCTGGTTCGATGGCAAGGTAGGCTAGAATCCAAGGATTCATGGATCATTCACGAGGACCTGTAGCGAATTGATCCAAACTTGCTTCAGCATTACCAGAGTCAGAAAGATCCTTACTCGACAAGGTCAAGTTCCTCCCATCTCGGGAGAATTGGGTGCGGACAACAGGATTCGAAGGAGACTCAATTCAATTTGGTTTGACTAACGCTTAGCCAATTTTCTTTGAATCCTGTCAACTGTCCATTACATTTTGTTAATTGAGTCCTGTAAAGTTTGAGTCCTATAACCAGTAAGCTAGCCTTGACCAAGTGAAGGAGCATTATATTGAAGAAGACCAAGATGTGCACCCAAATTCCAAGTGGCGCTCAACACATGATGACACATGAATGCCCTCATGAAGAATTTAAACTGGAGACCACATGGAGACACTTGGCACCCATGCATGCAGATTTTCAGATTTGGAGATACTTGGCAACCATATGGAGACACTTGGCAACCACATGGAGATACTTGGCATTCCATTTGAAACCCCATACAGATTTTCAGATTTGGTGCCCCCTTTTAATGAAATTTGAAATTCAAATTTGTAACTACCTTTCCATCTCTTTTCATGTAAAATTTGAATTTCAAATGGAACTTAGAAGGCTATAATAGGCCCTTAATCTCTTTGTAAAAAAGATGCTATTTTTGAATGAAAGACAAATTTCCTTTTGAGCTCCCATTATTGTGAGTTTTCATTTCCAGTGTGAGATGCATTGTCCTCCGAGAGTGAGAGGGTGTGAGACCCAATCTACCATCTAGTTTCCATAGTTCATCCATCTCCCATCTACCATACCTTGGTGTTGACATTCCTCCCCCTAACTCATGGAGTTGAAGCCCCTATCCATGGAGCAGCCGGTCTAGTCTTCGTCAAGGCGCCAAGAATTCTTCAAGCCATCACTCTCCATCCTTCCTTATTTTCTTAAGTTGTTTGCTACATTTCTTTATCTTTGCTAAGTTCTCTTCTTACTTATATGGTTCTCAAGAGTGCGGTCTGAGGAGGAAGCTTATCTTGCCAAAGAACCCTACAATGGAGTCTACTATCTGGGAAGTGTTGATTTCTTTATCCTAGGTGCGGATCCGGAGGGGAGAGTATTTTCTTTTGGGAGTAGATCGAATCGCTGCTTGGTACACACCCCCTTACTCTTGCTCTGTCTGTTGAAGGTAGCCTTAGCCCTATTCTTGAGGGATTTCTTAATCCTTCTAGGTCCTTGGTTCTTTACACTTAGAAGACTAGTTATGAGTATGTCTTTACTTCTCTTTGTAGTCTTCTTTAGATAGCTTCTTTTCATCTTTACGAAAAAATTAAAAAAATATAAAAATCTGATTCATACTGTAATCATCAAAACCTTCATTAGGCCTTCCATCCCGCATCATGGTTGATCATAACAACCGTATTCATGTTCAAAGATTTGGGATCAACCAGAGATTGCTTCTAAGCTTCTTCTTCAGGAAGGGCTGACATTGAATCGGCAAGACGTCTTCGGGCTTATCTTCCACAGAACAAACCGAAGACACCCTCATTAGCATCGATGTTCCTCCTTCGGAGTTGGTTGTGAAATGAAGCTGATGTTGTCTTCAGATCGGTCTTCTTCAGACCGGCCTTCTTTGGCTGATGTGCAGAAGACTGGTCGAGAGCTGGTGGTGGTAGTCTTCGGGACTAACGCCTTCGGCTAGGTTGAAGACTGACCCATGTGACTCCCTCCAGGTGCTTCGGTTTAGATGCCTGCGGTTCAGAAGGAGTTTGGTGGGCAGTGAACGATAATTAGTCCATGTTGCATTGACATATCAAACACCTAGTATCCAAATAGTTTCCCAAAATTAGGTTGACACTTTTTATGGCTCGTAAGGGGTTTTTATGACATCTTACAGAAATTATAGATATTATGGTATCCAAATAGGTTCCAAAATTATATTTGACATTATTTTATGATATTCCAAGAGAATTCTTGACATCCTAAGAAGTTTTAAATCCTGGTCTTAAAATAGATCCCAAAATCATGTTTGACACCAATTTTATGACATCCCAAGTGGTTTCTATGATATCCTAAGGGGATTCTTTGATATCCTAGTATCCAAATAGGTCTGCAAATTAGGTTTAACAATATTTTATGACATTCCAAAAAGTTCTACGACATCCCCAGGGGATTGTATGATACATTGGTATCAAATATGTCCCATAATATTTGTTTGATACCATTCTATGACATTCGAGGGCATTATATGACATCTTAGAGAATTTTATGATATCTTGTTTATCTAAATCGATCCCAAAAAAATCATGTGTGACACAATTCTATAACATCCCAAGAAATTCTATGATATCTTAGGGGTTTCTATAACATCCTAAAAAGATTCTATGACACATCGGTATCCAAATAGATCCAATTAGATTTAATATCATTTATAGCATTCCAAGGAGATTCTTTATTTACTAAAAAAATTATATGGCATCCTAGTATCCAAAATATATTTCAAAATCATATTTAACACTCATTTTATAAACAATCCAAAGAGGTTTTATGATATCCTAGAAGATTTTATGATATTCTGGTATCCCAAATATTATTCCAAATTATGTTTGACACCATTTTGTGATATTTCAAGAGGATTCTATGATACCTAAAGAGTTCTATGACATTCTAATATTCAAATATGTCGTCAAATACAGGTTTACACATCATTTTATGACAGATCAAGAAGATTTTATGACATCTTAAGAAAATTTTATAACATCTTGGTATCCAAATAAGTCCTAAAATAGGTTGATACTATTTTTGACATCCAAAGGGAGGAGTTCTATGACATCCTAACAAGATTCTAGGATATTTGGTATCTAAATAGGTTCCATAATCAGGTTTGACACCATTTTATAACATCCTAAGAGATTCTATGATATCTTAAGAAAATTTATGACATTTGGCATCTAAATCGACTCCAAAAATCGTTTTGTATCATTTTTATGGCATCCCAGAGAGTTCTACAACATCCTAAGGGGATTCTCTGGTGACATTCTTATATCCAAATAGGTCACAAAGACGGGTTTGTCACTATTTATGACATCTCGAGGAGATTCTATGACATTCTAAGAGAATTCTATGATATTCTAGTATTAAATAAATTTCAAAATTAGGTTTGGCATCATCTTATAACATCCCAATGATTTTATGACATCATAAGATAATTATATGATATTCTAGTATCCAAATATGTCAAAAATAGGGTTGACACTATTTTATATATTTCAAGGAGATTCAATGATATTCTAGTATCCAAATAGATTCCAAATTCAGGTTTGGCACCATTTATGATATGCCAAGAGGTTCTATAACATCCTAGGACATTTATAATATTTTGGTATCCAATATATGTCCCAAAATCATATTTGATACTATTTTATAACATTCCAAGAGAATTTATGATATTTCTGGTATCTAAATATATCCTAAAATCGGGTTTGACACTATTTTATGACATTCCAAAATATTTATGATATTTTAGTTTCCAAATATGTTCCAAAATCGATTTGACACTATTTTTTTCCATATTTCAAGAGAATTCTATGACATCATAAGATATTTTATGACATTCTAGTATCCAAAAAGTTTCAAAATTAGGTTTGACGCTATCTTATGACATCCCGTGAAAGTTTTGTGATATTCTAAGGGGATCTTATGACATTCTGATATCCAAATAGATCCTTAAATTATGTTTAGCACTATTTTATGGCATTCAAAAGACTTTATAATATCTTAGAAGATTTTAAGATATCCTGGTATAAAATAAGTTCAAAATCATGTTTAATACCATTTTATAGCATCCAAGAGAATTTTATGCATCCTAAAGAGATTCTATAAATCTTGGTACCTAAAGAGATTTCAAAATCATGTTTGGATCATTTTATGATATCCCAAGGAGATTCTATGACATCCTAAGAGAATTCTATGACATTCTAGTATTTAAATATATCCTAAAATCATGTTTGACCATTTTATAATAATTCAATGGGATTTTATGACACATATAAGAAATTCTATGACATTCTAGTATCAAAATAGGTTTCAAAATCATGTTTGGCACTATTTTATGACTCCTAAGAATATTTTATGACATTCTAAGATGATTCTATGATATTCTAATATCCAAATATGTCCCAAAATTGGGTTTGGCATCATTTTATGGCATTCCAAGAGAATTCTGTAATATTCTAAGAATATTTATAACATCTGGTATTATAATAGATCTCAAAATCATGTTTGGTACCATTTTATGACATTCCAAGAAGATTCTATGACATTCTAGTATCTAAATAGGGTTCTAAAATTTGGTTTGACATCATTTTATGACATTCTCTAAAGGATTCTATAATATCCTAGGGGAATTCTATGATATTTTGGTATCCAAATATATTCCAAAATCAGGTTTGGTATCATTTTATGGCATTCCAAGAGATTCTATTACATCCTGAGAAGATTTTATGATATCCTGGTATCCAAATAGATCTCAAAATTATGTTTAATACCATTTATAACATCCAAAAATATTTCTATAATATCATAAGGGAATTTTATGATATTTTGATATTCAAATATGTCACAAAACCATGTTTGGCGCTATTTTATAACATTCTAAAAGGATTCTATGGCATCTTATAAAAATTTTATGACATTATGGTATCCAAATAGGTCTAAGAATATAGTTAGCATAATTTTATAACATCTTAAGAAGATTCTACAACATCCTAAAAAAATTTTATGACATTCTGGTATCAAATAGATTCTAAAATTATGTTTAACACCATTTAAACGCATCCTAAAGAGATTCTATAACATCTTAAGGAGATTGTATGATATTCTTGTATTCAAATATGTCCCAAATCATGTTTGGTACTATTTTATAAATCTTAAAAAGATTCTATGATATCTTATAAAATTTTATGATATTCTGGTATCAAAATATTCCAAAGTTAGGCTTGACACAATTTTATGACATCCAAAAAATATTCTATGACATCTCTGAGAAAATTTTATAACATTCTGGTATTCAAATAGATCGCAAAATCATGTTTGAAACCATTTATGGCACCCAAAGAAATTGTATGACATCCTAAAAAGATTTTATGATATCCCGGTATCCAAATAGGTTCCAAAATTAGGTTTGAAATCTTTTTATGACATCCCAAGAGAGTTTTATGACATCCTAAGGGGATTGTATAATATTCTGATATCTAAATAGGTCCTAAAATCAGGTTTAACACTTATTTGATGATATCCCAAGAGAAGATTCTATAATATCGTAAGAAGATTTTATGATATTATGGTATCAAATAGGTCCCAAAATCATATTTCGTTTCATTTTATGACATCCCTAAGGGGATATATGATATGCTAGTATCCAAATATATCCCAAAAGAAAATCTATGATATCCTATGGGAATTGCGTGACATATTGGTATCCAAATAGGTCTAATTTTTAGGTTTGACACCATTTTTATGACATTCCAAGGAGATCATATGACATCTAATGGGATTATATGATATCTTAGTATCTAAATAGGTCCCAATATTATGTTTAACACTATTCTATGACATTCCAAAGGGATTCTATAACATCACAAGGGGTTTCTACGACACCTTGATATCTAATAAGTCCTATAATCAAGTTTGGCACTGTTTTGTGACATCCCAATGAGATTTATAACATTCTAAGAGAATTTTATAACACCTAAGTATATAAAATAGGTTCTAAAATCATGTTTGATACCATTCTATGATATCCCAAGGAAATTTTTGTATACCTTGGTATACAAATAGGTCCTATAATCAGGTTTGAACCATTCTATGATATCCTAAGGAGATTATATGACATCCTAAGAAAATTTTATGACATCTTGGTTTCAAATAAGTCTCAGAATTAGGTTTGGCATATTCTATGCATATTCTAAGGGGATTCTATAATTTCATAAGAGGATTCTATAATACCTTGGATCCAAATAGATCCTATAATCTAGTTTAAACACCATTCTATATCCTAAGAGAATTCTATGACATGCGGCTGGTTCGACAGGTGCTACAGCCCACGAAGTTGCACGCCACTATCTTAACCGCCCTTAATACCATCGCCATGCAGCTAGACTCGCACAACAATGCTCGAGTGGATGGTGCCATCGTTAGATGCCGCCATCGTTGCTGCACAAGGATATGGCTATTCTAGTCACTACCACCGTGCCACTCGGACGGATGCCCGGATGGCACGATGCCATGCGCCTGCTTGCTATCAAACTCGATGATGGTGCATATGAGTTGGCCGGTCAGCCCAGCAACCATCTTTGAAACCTGTCATAGCCAAAACCATCGAACCAACTTTTGACGTCCCTTTTAGATAGAGGAATGGAAGGAGGAAGGAGGAAGGAAGAAGAAGAAGAATAGGAGTCTGCCTAATATTTTAGTAGCACTCGAGAATGGAAAAAAATGACTCGTTTTGAAGGAAAAAGAATATTTTCATCCTGCAATTCTTTAAAATTTAGATCTGTTGGCGTCGAACCCCTTCTTCCGATTGGGTGGAGCTACTGGATCGCGGGACCGCTTCCTGGTTCACCTGCAAAACAGATCCCTTGCCGGAGATGCTCTGGTGGGGAACACTCCGATGCCTAAGTCAGTGACGGGCTCTAGTCACATAATGGGAAGACTGAGAAGGGAAAAGCTCTGATATTGTCAAGGGTGTCAAGTGCCTTACCTCCAGTGTCCCATCTTACCATTATTTATAAGGAGTTGTCATATCTACGGTTTTCTTTCTCCCTCCAGCAGTTACGACGGGGGATTATTTTCTTTCCCTTAATCAGGGATCGTGGGTGGTTATTGGGACGGTTCCGGTGGTCAGGTCGGGGGCGCTACCGCTGGAATCACGTGCCATGATCATGCTGAAGATAGTCGAGGATAACCGTTGTCTATCATGTTTCGTAGAGATTTGAGACAGATCAGATGTCGTGTCTTTGGCGTGGATCATGGACTTGATCCTTGTCGTAGATCGAAGACTGTGTCTTCGGCATAATTCGAATATCGTATCTTCGAAGGTTGTACTCTGGTCCAGGCTGAGGACTTGGTCTTCTAGAGCTGTAGACTGTTAAGAGCTTTCGTTTGCTCATGGTTATTCGGCCTTCTTCAAATACCCAGGCCTGATGCTCATGGTTCGGAGGGAATGTCTTCGGCCGGTAGTCTTCGACCGATCAAATCGGTAGCTGTCCGTGCTTGGGCTGACATATCCCAACAAGATCCATTCTAACCAACCACGTGTGCTTATTTTTTATTATTTTATATTTGATTTGACATTGCAATGATAGAAATCTCACCATGCCGTGAAATGTAATGGGGCCCATCCAAGAAGCACGGTGCATACCATGTTGGATTTTTTATGCCGCTCCGAGTGTACAAAGAATTACTCGTGGACCCAATAAGACCATAAATCGAATCCGGCGGTAATTTGTTTGGGGGACGGCCCAATCAACAACGAAATAGCGAGTTGAGACGGCCCAACCACAAATTATGTGAAAGCGAGTTGGGAACGGAAAAAATAGAGATTTTGAGGACTCCATTTCACTTTAATTGGTCACAAGTCTTCCCCTTTGCATTCTTTGTTGTATAGTTGCAATGCAAGTTATTTATCAATCCATCCCGGTACTATATTTTTGCCTATCAATCAAAGAACATGAGCTCTAGGTTTGTATAGGGATCTCAAAAATATGAATCTAAATATATTAAGCCTCACCCTCTTTCATGCATGCATGCATATATATATATATATATATATATATATATATATATATATATATATATATATATATATATATATATATATATATATATTTGGGCTATGATTATAAAAAATGGAATAAAGTTGGGCTATGATTATTAAAAAATGTTCCCATGCAGAAGGCTGACTCGATAAGAAAATTTTCTTTTTACATTGAGGAACCAATGATCTAAATCATATTTTTATTGCTAAATAATAATTATGGAAAATAAGATATGTAAAATATTTTTATATCCAAGTAGTTACATATCTTTGGATAAACACGCTTTGTAGAATGAAAGAGCTAGTAATAATTTTAGACTAGTTAATAATTAACCTAGACAATTGTTGATACAAACTTTTATTTTTATTTTTTTATAAAAAATGGAACTACATATAATTTATTTGTATGAAGCCACGTGACATTGAACCAGCAATTGGAGAGAAAAACGAGAGAGAGGGAGAGAGAAAAAAAAGCAGAGGTGTGGGAGGTATTCGGTTGAAAAGAAAGCGGTTGCCAATAGAGAGTGGCAACAGCTGGTCGTGAGACTTTTTTATAATTACTGACAGGGGTTCGCGTTCTGTTTTGAATATATTTTGATAAAAAGTTTGAGAATAAAAGAAAAAATAAAAAAAATTAATAAAATAATTCTAGAGTCCTTATTGACTGATGGTAGTGAAAAAGTTAGGGATATATATAATAAATTCCGTTCACTCGACTGATGCAAGTGGTAGTCAGGTTGACATACTCATCTTCGGATGGGGAATGGCTGATGCAAGTGGTAGTCAGGTTTAGTCAGGTTGACGTACTCACCTTCGGGTGGGGAATGGCTGACGCAAGTAGTAGTCAGGTTGACGTACTCACCTTCGGGTGGGGAACGACTGCGGAAAATCAATATGCACCGTATATCGATATTTCCTGGCTGAGGTTAGGGGACCGTCTGGGGGTGGCCACGCCCGGGGTCTAACTTCTCCCCTCCTTCTTTTTTACCAAAAAAAAAGAAAAAGAAAGAGGTAAAAGATAACATAAGTGCATGCTATGTTTAGTTGAGTTAGACATAAAAAAAAATCTATGGATGACAATTTATGACCAAGCCATTTTAAATAAGTTTAAGTCCAGCATAAATAGGTTCACATCATAAATCGATCAACCCATCTAGACTCCTTTTTTTGAATGGTTTAAATTTAATTCAAACTTTTGACATGTTTATAACTCGTTTGGACTCACTTAATAATTATATCAAGAGTTATAAATATAACCCGGTTAACATCGGAAAGAAATTGTTGATGTCATGCCCTAGCTCGATGCCTAAGCTAGGAGTATGATAGACGATCACATTTTCTCAGGCTTCAATTGCAACATAAATACAAGACCTATTTTACTAATCGATAATCAAGTAGTGGTAGAAAATAAACACATTAATTATTTATTTATTTCTAGAGTTTTCTATCAAAATAACAAGTTAATAAAATGCAACTAAAAATCTAGGACATAGTGTAAGCAAAGTTCAACTAAAATTTAAGATAAATATAAACTAAGAAACTAACACCTAAACCCTAACTCCTCACTGACTGGTTCCAAAGCTTGATTGATTTTCCAGATTTATAAAAATATAGAAAACAGGGGTGAGCTTTATAGACCTAGTAAGTTATCATCACCTCCAACAAATGCATAAATATGTTAACAATAATTTACAAACATAAACAAATCATACATAACAAGATAACCAGTATTATGATAAAATAAACAGCAACATCATGCAATATGCACATTTAATTACCAGCCAATATAACTATGGATGGCCAATCCTTTCTACTTTACTCTATAGTCCTTTTGATTATGGCCACGATCGGTCCGTAGCTAATCCCGAAAGAGACTAGATCCTGACTATACATACCATCTACCGGTTATGTGCTAGTGATCGCCCATTGGAGGCTCGGAAAGAATCTAGCTTTGGTATCACATAAGAAGTTATGCATCCTCAGCATGTACTAACGATTACCCCGCATGACAAAAATTCAAAAGGAAACTAGTTCCTGACTACACATACTGTCCATCGGTCATGTGCTAATAATCGCTTTGGAGGCCCAGAAGAAGACTAGATCCTCGTGTGATCTTAGTCAGACTATAGAGCATTAACACTAACAAACATTACAATTTTGCAATCAATACAGTTTAATTTACGCTATACATATTTAACATTTCATAACATTTATAATATATCATAGAGCATATTTAGCATGTAATACTAGAGATCAGGATAACTTATCTGAAAGAACTCTATCAATATATGGTCTATTCGAATCTCAACTCTGATACTGCTCTACAGACAAGAAAGATAAAAATCCTGATAAGATTAATTATGTAATTAATTTTTCATCTAAAATAAGCTAGCATAGAAAAAAATGGCTCTTAGTCCGATCTAAATTACTAAAAAAGTTGATTCAAATTTTATTATTATTTTTGATATTTTATTTTCTCTTCGTCCTTCTCCTTATTCTCTCTCCTTCTTTCTCCACTTTATCTCTCATCTTTCTCCTCTTTCTCTCTCTTCTCTCCTTTCTCTTTCCTCTCTCTCCTATTTCTCTCTCTTCTTTCTCTCCCCTCTCTCTTTCCTTTCTTTTTCTTTCTCTCTCTCTCCTTCTTTTCTCTCTCCTCTTTTTTTTTCTTTTGTTCTTTTTAATTTTTTTTCTTTATTTTCTTTATTTTCTTCTTTCCTTCCATTGCTTCCTCCTTGGCTCGGAGAACAAGCTTCCCATGATTCACGAAACTATGGAAGATGGAGCGAAAGTCATCGGCTTGGCCGGACGAAGGTTGGTCGGCCAGTCACCAGCATCCATTCGGCTCAAGGAAATCGGAAAACAAAATAAAAGCCCTTGATTTCTTTTCTTCTAAAAGAGATTTAAAGAGTCGACGAAGTCTTTGACCACTCATCGGAGAGGAGGAAGATGACAAAATGGAGATTGGTCCGTGCTTGCTTAGAGGCGGTGAGAGAGAAAAATTTATAGGGAAGAACGGAGAGATTTTTTTGCCGTATGGGAGAAAAACTCGATCGATCGAATCCCCCAACCCCATCCTCCACAGTCCACGCCACCAGCCTTCTCCCTTCCATCCATGGTGGTCCGATTGAGAAATCTAGTGATCTTCTTTCTTGGAGGAACAGGGGCTTCGTCCCCTATTTTGCTGAAAATATTTTTTGATTTTTGAACTGAAGTCGGCAAGTCCTGTCAATTTCAGCCCAGGGCGACCCAATAATGGGTTGGACTTTATAATTGACTTAGAGAGCAAGTATAATTAGTTGGCTACAAATACTAGCCGCCCTCGAGTAAAATACTAAGATTATTGCTGCAACATCAGAGTTCAACCAATTTGAATTTGAATATAGAACTATAATAAGCTTTGATAATTATTCACATATATTTTAAAGAGTTTGTTATTTTGTTGTAATATATTTTTAACAAATCCAATCCGGTGGTTATAAAATGCCTAACAAAATTAGGTGGTTATAATCGTCTAATAGAATCAAATGGTTACGGGCTATCCTTATCCTCTCTCTCTCTCTCATGGAAGCATGGTCATGTTGTTATGTCAACAGAAGAAGACGGATTTGTCCGGAAGCCACAACATCTCTTACTCCTCTTCAAAGGTTAAGCTCACATGTCTAAATTCTTGCCTTCACTCAAAGTGGTGATGGATGGCGATTGACAGGCGCTTTCGGATGCTCTATGCTGTGTACCGAGCATATGGGTGGCTACATATATTTTTTTTTTTTGATAAAAAAAAAATATGGAGAAGGTAAACCTGGTATAGCTCTTCGTTATGGTCTCCAATCCGTTAGATGATTGTTTGATTCGGATAGCAAATTTTTTTATATACCTTTCTTACTAATCGATGAGTACGCCAATCTAACTATACTATAGTATCGGAGTTACAGCTGCTCCATCCTACAGAATTTTTAAAATTTAATTGAATGAAATTATGTTCTGATCAACCGCCGTAGTGATATATGGACGGGGAAAGGTACTCGAGAGAAGTAGGTGGGTTTTAATTAAGAGGTTCAGGTGTCACCATCTAAATACCAATTTGATTTTTTCGCCACTATTGACTTGGAAAGAGGGTCGTCCGCATACCCAAGCGAAGCAGATAAGTGTCACCCAATTTTGTATTTTAATCCCACAATCCCCTGATGTACCGTTTGATAGGATTGATCATAAAAAAAAAAATGTTGTCAAAGCCAAAAAAAAAAAAAAAAAAAAAAAAAAAAAAAAGTTCGATTTGAAGTAAATTATATTTTGTCGTGTTCTTGGGGCACGAGGGTTGAATGTTCGATGGTCAATGGCTTCTACTCCACCAAGAAACAAAGCAATGAAGTAGCAATACCTTTGGATACCGTTTATCACCAGATTTTTTTGAGGCAATCTTATAAGGACATTTTTGTCGTGGTTGGTACAACTTATGAGGTCATATGGCGGTGGTTAGCAGTCGGGTTGCCATTCATTGAAATTTCACCTCTTCGATTATAAAATGGTGGCATGCCTGTTAATAGTAATAGGTCAATCCGAATTTGTCAATTATCTGAGCACAAGGTTTGACAAACCTATAATGATTGCTTCTAAGCTACCAATATGTGAGTTAATGAGCAAACAGCATTCAAAATTCTGAAAAGTCTCTCTTTTTACAAGCCAATTCTTAATTACATGTTGCACGGTCTACTTGTCAGGATTTGGTTGAGTAGCTATTTTAGCTCTATATGTCAACTATGAAACGCTGCACTCACACAGGTTTATCAGTTTTTGCTGAATTTATCGAGACGAGCATCAGGTTTAGATTGCATTCCATCAATCACCCAATAAACTTCTTGGCTGTATTCATTCCAAATTCTCATGAAATCAAATGATTGGCAATTCTCATCCTTTTCAGAAAAAAAAGAAAAAAGAAAAAAAGAAATTACGAAAATAAAGATGTAATGGCACCATCTCTCTTCTTGAAAAATAAAATAAAAGAAGAGAAAAAGGTAATGATACTTAATTATCACCATTTTGTTATGACTCTTCCAAGAGAAAGAGGTCGGGGACTGTCTTTTCCCTTTTTTTTTTTTTTTTTTTTGAGGTTATTTAATTTTTGAGCATTATTTTGCCACACCTATCTAAATATTCATTTTAGGGTGTACCTTGAAGTTTCAAATGTGATGCAATGGTGCAGATTTTTTATGGTACTTTATATTAAAAAGAAATTGCAAATGCATCGACAGACCTCAATCATCAACAATCCCAATTTTTAATTTAGCTTGTGAATTCACCAAATTTTATCCCATCAGGCACCAGAGTTGAATGATCATAATTGGCATATCTCCTTTGTGAAAAAATGAATACATGTCGGCATGTTATTGTATAAACCGATGAATGAGAAAATATTTGGAGGTGTTTCCCAAGTGGCTAATAAGGGATTTTCCTCTCAATTGACGGAGCCTCAATAATTGATCTCAAAAAAAAAAAAAAAAAAAGGGTGTATATATGAAAATAGCTTAGAGTCCTTTGAATAAAAGTTTTCTTCACAGGAGGTCTTTTGCCTTGCATATAGAAGACTTGATGCTTGATTTAGCTTCTAACCAATCTTCCAATCATACATTTATACACCATATCATCATTAGAAGGGAAGAGAGAACCATAAAGAGAGATGGAGCCCCCTGCGGCTTCTCGGAGCCAGCCCTTCTTGACTTTTGAGTTGCATGATGGGATAGATTTGGAAGTCAAGCACGAGGAGATTTTAATCACCAGGGACATATAGACACATGTTGGATTCCCTCACATGTACTTTTGCAACTCTAAAAATTTATATTAATATATATATATATATATATATATATATATATATAAAATCACCAGGGACATATAGACACATGTTGGATTCCTCACATGTACTTTTGCAACTCTAAAAATTTATATTAATATATATATATATATATATATATATATATATTCTCAAAGAAAGAGAACTTACATGATTAATTGTTCCTCGACCTTGAGCCTATCCAAAAACACAGTGAAATATGACTTAATTTTCTCTGTGAAGCTATGATGTTAAGTATCTTTAATTCAGAGAATAACAACCACACAAATTTCTTGGTAAAAACATGCAAAATATTATATAGGAGGACGTACGATGTACAAGTTTGCAGGCATGGATCGAACGTGAAGTCTGTTAAAACTAAAAATTCTTGATAATAGATGCTATTTAATAGAGATTATTTAAAAAAGATATAGCTATTATCTTAGGGTCCATTGGTATTGCTTTAGTTATCTATTTTTATTTCTAATTTTTTTTTTTTTAAAAAAAAAAAAGATGGACCAGTCTCTCTCTCTCTCTCTTTTTTAAAAAAATCTTCAAGAACCCTATCTCCTACATCAATCCCTACGTTTAAGTTGACTAAGTGAAACAAAAGTAAAAAGAGTTTCATGGAAGTCAAAAGGTGAGAGAGAAGGGAAGAGGGGGAGGGAGAGAGAAGGAGGCCACAAGGTCAGCCATCTAAGACGTACCATTATAGCAAATGGCTGATTAGTTTTAAGACCACCGGTGCAATACAAAGAGCTTTTATTTTAATCTGTACACGATAGTACGTGGTGCCAATTGCCATTTTGTATGTACTTATTTAGTCAAAAACTAATAGAGAGGTATATGTTTTTTAATAGGAGTAGCCGGGTCCAACTTGTGAGAGAGAACATGATGGTCAGAATGTGCAATCTAAGTTAACATATACCCACTACAAACCTGGAAGCCTGAGACATACGTTGGTGCACGTCTTCTCCCTTCAACCCGAAGGGAAAAAAAGAAAAGAAAAAAAGAAAAAAAATCAAATATCCATGGATTTAGAAATACTTTCTTTCTTATAAACGACGCGTTGCATGCCCCTCCACGCGCCGACGCTGCCTTGTTTGCCTCCGTAGAACCAGTCAACAGCGCACAAGAGTGTAAAGGTTGCCTAAAACTTGTGACATTGCCAAATGGGTTCCAAGAATCGAGAAAAAAAAAAAACTTCTTGTATCCTGGAATAACAATTTCAAGGGAAGATTTTTCTTTAAAAAACAAAAAAGGGTGACTTGGAATATTCTATTCATTGAGTCAGGTTTTTTTTTTTTAAAAAAAAAAATGTTGATTTTTTTTAAAAAAAAAAAAAAATAGCCGAAACTACTCTCAATCCGGGGTCATTTAACAAGGAATAATATTTTCTTTTGATGAAAAAAAAAAGATAGAGGGGATGAATCTAGCATAGCTACACCGTCGGCTCCTATTCTATCAGGACTTGTTCGATTCAAGGTGCTAGATTTTCACAACTTTTTCTTGTCTAAGGATGAGTACACTAACTCGACACCACCAATGTACTAGCTGGTCAAAAATTTTAGCAACAATAAAAAATATCTATAAAAAACTATTTCAGCGAGAATAGCGATCCCTGGTCCGGTACCTTTACCATGTAAGATCTAATATGAGTTTTACAATTCAAAAATTTGCAAATATTTGATGCTTGATTATCAAATTGGTAGGCAAGTGGATGTCCCGGTGGATAAGCAATAAAGAGGGTCCTAAGATTTGGTGCGGGGTTTGAAACTAATAAAACAAGAGGAAAAAATAAAATAAAATTTATAATTGATTTATCTTATGCTTAAATTTTATAAAACTAATTAATTAAAAATAAAAATAGATTCATGCATTATCATCAAATCACAATCATACCTTCGTCCATTTAAATTCTAAGTCCAAGTGAAATGTATACAGTGCTACTAACAAATTAAGAAGCCGTTTGAAACTCTTGCTATATGTTGGCAATATTTATCTATAAGTATGTCCATATATATGGTAACTTTTTTTTTTTTTTTTTGTGATAAACCAAAAAGGATGGAAGGAGGGAAAACCTCTGCTGTAGCTGTCCCCACCGGGCTCCCACCCCACCAGGTCATGTTCGATTCAGGCTGCAATTTTTCTACGTACCCTTCCCATCCAAAGGTGAGTACGTCAGCCTGATCCCATTAAGCTGCCATTTGAAACTCTTGCTATATGTTGGCAATACTTTATCTATAAGTACGTCCATATGTACGTGACATTTTTTTTTTTTTTTGTGATAAACCAAAAAGGATGGAAGGAGGGAAAACCCCTGCTGTAGCTGTCTCCACCGGGCTCACGCCCCGCCAGGTCATGTTCGATTCGGGCTGCAATTTTTCTATGTACCCTTCCCACCAAAGATGAGTACATCAGTCTGATCCCATTAAGCTGCCAGAGTGAAGTGTCCCCTTATCCCCAGTCACGTGTTACAGGAATAAATGTGGATTTAATCGAGTAACCCACAAGCTCAAGCTTCGAACCCGTGATCAGGAGGATAGGAATCAAAACATCCATCAACTGTGCTATCACCTTAATGGTTACGGTGACCTTTTTTTGGGAGAGAGGATCGAATAGGAAAAAAATTGTTCTCATTTTTTTTTCCATCCTATATTTTACTCATCTAGCCAAGATTGCTTAGAGCCGGAATTAAACCCTATCTCCTGTCAAAAGTGGCAAGAGGGTGATACCATTTGAACGAGCACTCAATAGCCCAGTAACTTTATTTTGGTTCAATCAAGAGGCAATGCCATATATATAATGACTTTCATATTAATTTAGGGAGTAATTTTATAGGCTAAAGTTACGAGATCCAGACGATTGAATAAAAAGGACATTTGGAGTGTTCCTTTCTCAATCACACGGTATTAGATCTTTGAAAAGTAAAACTTTTTCTTACAAATAGAAGAATATGACATCGTTGTTTTCCTGAGAACTTAGTTCAGATAGATGCTTATCTCTTTTTTTAATGATGTTTAGTAGCATAGCCATCATTCACATAACAAAATTAATACAAATAGAGCATGTAAGCCTTTCAATTGTACCTTTCACACTGCAGGTAAGTCTATGACACGAGGATGAAGAAAATTGCACATCAAATGCGTGCAATCTTCTTGAAGAAGTTTATGAGCAATTACTTCAGCAGTTCGTTTTCAGGCCCCTTTTTTTTTTTAATTATTTTTTTATAAAACGGTGCATTCATTTCACAAAGTGGATATGAATACAGTCAAGAAAGTCAGACAAAAATAAATCACGAAACTGTACAGGTGCAGCATGCTAGTCAGTCCATAAGATAGGATCCGAGTGGTGGGCAACATAAGATGCCATCCAGTCAGCAGCAGAGTTGGTCTCTCTGTACACATGGTGAATATAGAGCTGGGCACAACCCTGAAGAAGCAGATCAATATCTCTGATGATGGGATAAGTGGCGGAGCCTCTCAGCGCCCGTCTGATCCAGAGAATAACAGTTATGGAATCCCCCTCAATGATGAGACGATTCAATGAAGAATCTGGCGGGCATACCGAATATCTGCCCAGGCCGCGTAAAGCTCCACTGTCGGGATGGAGGAGTCGAGGAGGGGCATGCCACCAGCAGCCAGGAAGCCAAGGTGAGAATCCCGAATGACAAAAGCCGCACCACCTTGTCTATCCCTGATGCTCCCATCAAAACTGATGGTGAAGAAAAGTGGAGGAGGGGGTTCCCAGGAGAGAAATATCTTGGAAGATGCTCGAAGAGCAAGAGAGGAACCCCAGGTCTCCAGAGACCTTACCGTAGAGCTCCGAAGGTCGATGGCAGCCATCCTAGCTCTCTCAAGGAGAATCCTTGGAGAGCACCTGACCGAGCTAAAAACCATCTCATTCCTGGACAGCCAGATATGGTATGCCAGGTAGGCCATGAAGGAAACAGCGTGGTCAAAGCCAGAGCTCAAGAGAGAAGAAAATGTCGTCCGAATCGTCAGCCTAAAGGCCTAAAGATGGAAAGCTAGCCATCCACCACAACAATGCCGACTGGTCATAGAGGAATATAGTATGGGCTTGCGACTCACAATCAGCATGACAATAAGGGCAATCAGACAGGATAGAGATACCTTAGCGAAGCAAGAGATCTCGAGTAGGCAACCGGCGCCAAGCAAGTTTCCACAAGAACAGGGAAACCCTAGGATGCACCAGTAAGGACCACAGCCAGCCCAGATTCCAAGGTGACGGTGACTCAGGAAGATAAAGAGACATCAAGTCCGAGATAGGTGCCTGAGAGTCCACAGAGCGCCTCCAAACTCTGATATCAGGACAGGCCGCAACAGGTAGAATAATAGACAGGACCCTGGGACCCATAATACCTTCGAAGGTGGCTAAGACCGCCTGACGATCCCACTGAGGCCGCTCAGGAATTATAAGATCAGAGACCATCATCGTCGGAGGAATGAAAACAGAAATGAAGATAGGCCACCTGGACAGAGGGATGTTAGAAATCCAGGAATCAAGCATGAGGCGAATAGACCTACTGTCCCCCACAGTCCAGGTAAGGAGAGGAGTAATCAAAGTCGCCCTCTCTGCCATCTCCCTCCATATCACAGAAGCATGCCTCGGGGAAATAGAGAGGGCATCAGTGTCAGTCTGAGGAGGAGCATACCTCAATCTCATAATAGATGATCACATGCTGTCGGGCATAATAAGAATCTGGCTACATGTCTAAATAGAAGAGCCTCCTACCGAGCCAGAAAATAGGGAATCCCCAGACCTCCCTGATGAAGAGGTTGGCACACAACCTCCCACCTCATCAAATGAACCCTTCTCCTAGAGGCAAGAGTCCCAGAGAAGCGGAAAGCTCGAATAAGAAAGCTGTATGAGGGACGTGATCTGGGGATGACCGTATTAGAAAGCAAGTAAACTAGGAGAGATGCAAGAACGAGTGAATGAGAGTGATCCTGCCCATGAGGAGAGAGCTCCCTTGCCAGCTGTCAATCCTCTCTCTAACTGCCATCACCAGTGGTGCACAATCTGGTGTCGTAAGTCTAGATCCAGTGATGGGAACCTCCAGGTAGGAAGGGGACCCCGATGCTTAGGGATGCCAAGTATATCCCGAATCTTGGTCCGCTGCCCCGTGGGGGTCTTCGGACTGAAGTAGATGCCAAACTTGTGTAGATTGACTCGCTAGCCTGATGCCAGGCAATAATCCTCCAAAATTGTCCTAAATCCCTGGGCAGAAGATGTGGAAGCCCGGCCAAGGAGCAGGCAATCATCCACAAAGAGGACATGCGATACCGGAGAAGCCCTCATAGCAGGAATGTAGGGCTAGATAATCAATGCACTAAAGCTACTCACAAGGATCTGGAGAGATAGTCAGTACAAATAATAAAGAGATATGGAAAAAAGGGGACAACCTTGGCGAAGGCCGAGAGAGAGGGAAAAACTCTATCAGGGAGCCATTAACAAGGATTGAAAAGGAGGGGCGAATAATACATGCCATGATCCTCGAGATTCAAGCAAGGTGAAAACCAAAGTCCTGCATTGCCATAACCAGAAAGTCCCATTTGACAGAATCATATGCTCTCTCCATGTCCAATTTAATCGTCATAAGACTGCGGTGAATGGGAGCACGACGCATATCATGCATGAACTCATGAGCAATAAGGACATTATCCGATATACTCTGAGAAGATACAAAAGCCCCCTGCTCCGGGCTAATCAACTGCGGGAGAATAGGCCTCATTCGGTTAACAAGAAGTTTGGCATAGACCTTGTATAGAGTGTTACATAAGCTGATAGGGTAGAAGTGTCCCGACTCTGAAGCATCCGGCCGCTTGGGGATGAGAGCAATGAAAGTACGCTTCCAGGAGTTCTGCATACTCCTAGTAGCAAAAAGTAATTGCACCATGTTGATAACATCCAACTGCAGGATATCCCAATATGATCGAAAGAAGAAATGAGGAAAGCTGTCAGGACCAAGGGCTTTATCTTCCCCGAGTGACCAGAGAGCAAATTTGACTTCATCAGCTAGAACCTGAGTCTTAAGCATAGAGTTTTGGAGAGCAGATATAGAGACGGTGGAAGGATAAGAAGCAATAGAGTGAGGTAGATGATAAGAAAGCATCCACCTGGAAGAAAAGAATGAGAGGATCTCTGCCCTGATAGCATTATCATCCTCCAGCCAATCAGCAGTCTCAGAGCGAAGGGCTCTGATACTATTCCTACTCCTCTGAATGATGGTGGCATGATGGAAGGAACATGTGTTTCTGTCACTCTCCCGCAACCATTGAATTTTAGATTTCTATCTCCAGAAAATCTTTTGCTTCTGTAACAGAGAATGATGCAAGGAGAGATTAGCCCGGAGAGCCTCCATGTTCGCCTTCAATAAAGATCCACCCATATCTTCCTGAACCTGCAAAGTAGAAATAGAGCCCTCAACAGACTTAAGGTGATTCATGAGATTGCCCACCTCATGCCTGTTCCAGCTCAGCAGATGCCTCCTAAGCAACTCCAATTTTCTGGTAATACGATAGGAGGCATCATCTCGGACAGGCACCTTCCATACCTCCCTGACAATATCTCTGGATTTGGAAAGGACAGCCAGAACTTCTCGAATCTGAACGGAGTGGGACCCCTAGCAAGATGATCAATAGAAAGAAGAACAGGGCAGTGGTCCGAAGCGATTCGGCTAAGGTGGTGGATGAAGTGGTCCGGGTGCAGAGTAAGCCAAGCCGGCGTCGTATAGCACTTGTCCAGTCTCTCCCATACCCTGGCAGGACCTGACCGATTATTGCACCAGATATGACGAGGACTGAGAAACCCCAAATCAGCAAGCCAGAGTCCTGAATAAATTGGGAAAGCTCCCGGATCCCGCATCCTGGACAAATGGTTTGCCACCACGTTTGTCCTCAGGCCAGTCAATAACATTGAAGTCTCCCATAACCACCGTCAGGATGCCCTGATCAATCAGAGCCCGAGCTTCCTTCCAAACCATCCTTCTCTCCCTGTAAGAGGTGCTAGCATAAACTCCACGTAACAACCAGGAGGAAAGTTGGGTTCAGAAAAGACAATGGCAACAAGCTGGGATGATCGGTGAAAGACATTAACTCTAACAGCCCCCATGTTCCAAGTTATAAGAATACCACCCGCCTTACCATTAGAAGCTACAGAGTAAAAACCCCAGTCCCGAGGGAACCGATGCTTGAGACGATCCAGGCTGAGACTAGAAATTCTGGTTTCCAGAAGAACACAAATCTGTGGGCTATGTAACTGTAAAAACCTGCAGTAAGTAGATAAAAAGGAGGGCTTCCTGACCCCTCAACATTCCACAAAAAGATTTTCATAGCAACATTACATTTGGGTGACGAGGACCCCTGTTCTGCGTTAACCCGAGAGACGTCAGCAGACGAAAAGGTATCACCTGGCCCCTCCCTTGTAATCCCAGCTGAAGCATTCCCCAGATTCTGCCCTCTAGAGGGTTCAGCCACCAAACGCAACGCATGCAACACCTTGTCACAGGTTCTTTGATGGCTCTGCTAGTCACCTTGTTCAGGGAGTACACTCCCCCATTTAGGCACCGTAGAAGTAGGGATCTGCGGCTCATCCAGCAGCTTCCCTTTTGCCCTTATGACCCGTTAAGAGTTTATTGACCCAAATGGCTTCAGGGCCCCAGCAACCCCAGTAGCTCCCTCACCCTTCTTCGCAGTAGAGGCTCCTTCGAAATCCTATGCACACCCAGCACCCTGCAGAACCCCTGTGATGAAGGCCCGCCAATGATTCCAACAGCACACCCCCAGGGAGACACCTTCAGTAGCTGAAGAAATGTCAACTAGGATGTCCTTGAGGACCAGTCCCTGCTGAACCTTAACCCTCACCCGACCACTACCATCGTCGCCCACCCCTGACTTGAGGACCTCCAGGTTCCCTTCCCCTAATTTTCCTTCCACCCTCCTCCACTCCCATTTCTTCTCAGCAGTCTTTCCCGACCCCTCAGAGGACCTAGACCTAGCCCCTACCGAATCAACCTGAGACAGAGAACCCTCCGAACACCCCTCCCACCCTTCCCCTGCACCATACAAGGATTGGGAGAGCATACCTGGTCTCCCGAAGCAGCAGCAGACTTCAGAGATGAGAGGGAGGAAGAACCTGAGGGACTTTGACTCTGCTTCAAAGACATGCTCCCAAGATCGACCATATGTTGATCTCGCTGTCTCGCCTCTATCGGAAGAAGGTCCATACAGTTTGCTAGGGGGGCAAAAATCCCCCCTACAGACTTATGACCCCCTCCACCGTCCGAGGAGTCATCATGCTCAGCTATAGGGGATCGATGCCTTGCCACCTTTGGGGGCTTCTGCCAACCCTTGGAGTCAGGCGACGAGCTGGGGGAGGATGAGAAAGGGGTGGGCGAAGCTCGTGAAGGTGACGATGACAGAGGATTTGAAGAAGAGATAGGGTTCTTCCCCTTCTTCGGTGCACGACCAACTTGAACAGGGGTTGCCATCGGGCGCGGCTGACGCATCCTGGCCGTGACAAGCCACGGGCCAAAATTGAGAGTCACAGGGGTGGACGGTTTGCTGGAACCCCATCTCCCTCCGAGGGAGGTCCCTGCTTGGGGACATGTTCATTCGCAGCCTCAACAACAAAATTATCAAGGCAGAGACCAGACTTACCAGGGTTAGCCATCTGAGAGTCATCGAGGTACCTACACCCCTCCACCGAATGATCCATCCGGCCACAATGAAAATAGACAGGGGGAAGGTTCTCATAAACTATTTGCTGCCAGAAAACAGAGGCTGCCCCTAGATAAGCACCCTAGTAGCAAAGGTTTGGAAGCATCGAGCTCAACACGGACTCTGGCGAACCCATCTTTCGCATTCCTATCAGTGAAAGAATCAGTGGATATTGGGTTACCTATCTCATCGGCAACCGCCAAGAACGCAGAGGGCTCCCAGTATTCCAAAAATAGTTCGGATAGCCGTAACCATTCTAGGGTCTTGTTAATGAATTTCCGTCCCAAAATAAAATCCGATTCTCAAAGGGCAAACGTCATTAACTGGCCACCAACGAACAAAGAACCTCCTTTCAAACCTTAACATGGTCGGCCCGATTTATTTGCCGACCCAAAACGCGATTGGGGATGGTGTGTATACATAAATGGGGAACGCCTGGATGATCCAGACCGTCCAGGGGGGAGGAGTAGCGATCGCGCAGGTGGAGCGCGGAGCTGGCGAGTGGGCCCCGTGGCCGACGGCGAGTCGGTCGCCGCAACCGCAAATAATTGGTCGAACGCAAGCCCGCCCCAGGTGACGCCACGTGGCATGTTGCGTCATCCCGCGGGGTCCTGTCAGCCGGCGCGGTTGTCGTGGGTGCTTACGTCACCGCCCGCGTTCGTATCGGACGGACGGTTTTGCACGGAGGATCCGAATCGCAACGCCCCAACACGCGCGGTAACGTTGGCCGGCTTCTTCTTTTACTTCGTTACGATACATAAATAAATAAATAAATAAATGAACAATAATCCGCCATTCATTGCTAAAAGATCGATTAAACTTGTTATAGATGTTAATCCACACCGCTCATCTCATCCCATGTGAATGCCCCAAGTGATTAATGCAAAATCTTTGACTCATGAAAATTTTTTTTTTTTTTTTTAAAAAAAAAGGAGATAACTTAATACAAAAATACTGTCTCCAGATGGATATAGGTTGTTAGCTTGTGGGTCTCTTTGATGTGTTGGTGACGGGCAGAACATTGCAATCAAATTAATGGCGGTTTGTTGTACATCCTCCAATAATTTTTATATATAACAATAAAATGGAAGAGGTAGCCATGCGTAGGAAATATGAATAATTATAGAGACTTAATCTTAGAATACCTCCTCTCATTGCTTATTTTAGATAGCATATGCCGGATTCGTGGCGTGGGTAGGAGGGACGATTGCGGCACTACAAGTAATATAAGGGCAAAATAAAGTATCAAAAGATTGCTATGAGATGGGCATCCAATGACAATAAAAACATAGAATCTACTAGCTAGGTTACATATATATAGTTTGTGCAACCTTTCCCATGGCGATTAAGGTGGAACAAAACCGTCTTTTTTACAAATCTAAAGAATGAGAGCAGTGCGTCCATCATAAATTAAGCAAGATGCATGTTGTCGTTTTAACTCTTTGTTAAAGTTTGATATAGAAGTTGGTTTAGGTGTGCCGCTAGCGTTTCAAATTAAGTATTCAATATATGTAGTTCCTGATTTACTATATAAACCTAGGCCTAATTGGGGATGCTAGAAATATAATACACATGGCAATATGGCATGTAGCTATATAGCCTAGGGCAAGAACAACTGATTTCAACCTCCAAAGCATAGGTTACCAGAACAAGCAAAAACTTGTTTAACCAAATTGCTTCGAATAGTAAAACTAGGGTGTGGAAAGACATTTTGATGCCAGTATGTCTTAGCAGAAGAAGAGGATCTTTCCTCGTCACACTTGCATTCATGTATCTATATATCCAATGAAGCCTCCTCCTTTCCTTACTTTATATTGACTTTTTTTCTTTTCCTCTCGTCAGCTACTCCAATTCATCCAAACCTTGCCTGCAACAAGCTATCGTCACTTCTCCCCCTTTTCCTCCCTTCTACCCCCAACCTACCATATACTGACCTCTACTTCGCCCATCTATATAACCCTCTCTCAGGCCTCCACTCTTCCCCCTCGACTCCATCAATCCACCCTCTCTCTCTCTCTCTCTCTCTCTCTCTCTACATATATATATATATATCGATCTCTCTCATGGCAAGTGCAATTAGAGCACCGCTCATGGAAGACATAATGAACCAAAAAGCTTGTGAGAAGCCGGCGACGCTAGGCTTGCGCAGGGACTCGCATATGATATCGAAGATGAAGCCAAAGATCAGAGTAGTGCATATCTTCGCGCCTGAGATCATAAAGACCGACGTCGAAAACTTTCGGGAGCTCGTACAACGACTCACGGGGAAGCCCACGAAGAGAGACGGTGGTAAGAAGAAGGCAGCGCCCGCAGCCATGGTCGATTCAACAGAGACCGCGGGAATGAGACGGAGCCACCGGGACCCGTGGGGTAGGGAGAGAGTTAAAGGAGAGCAGAAGGAAGAGAAGAGGAAGCGGCGAATGGAAGGGACTTCGGGTGGGCTCTTGACCGGGTTCGGCGATGTGGATGGCTTCTTCCAAGGCTTGGTGATTTCCCATTGCTTCCTTTGTGCTCTTCTCACGTGGATGGGATTGGCGAGGCTCGTGTCTCTTAAAAAGAAGGAACTAGGATTGTAGCATTGAAATTTGCTTGGCTTGATCTTCTTCTTCTTCTTCTTCCTCGTTCTGTTTTCTTTAGAAGGTAGGATTTGTAGCTGGGTTTGAGTTATAATTCTCTTGGTTTGATACTGGAGGTGATCTATATATATATATATATATATATATATAATATAATTTTTTTTTCTATTTATTTTTCCTTGACCTTTGTGATGTAATTACATTAAAGGCATGCATACTGATGTTTCATTTATTTCTTCCCTTGAAGTGGGGTTTTGGATAATTCCTTCCGCTCTTTTACATCTACTGAAACAAGTTAGCTACGATTACGAAGCAAGTCATGGGTCTTTTGACGGGAAATTGGATGTGAATTTTTTTTCTTTTTTTCCTTTTTCTTGCCCATATCCTTCTTCTCGTTTTCCATTTATTCCTGCACGACTGGCTGCTTTTGTTTACAACACATACCGTTTCCTCTCACCGTACTCTCTCTCTCTCCCCCGGTTTGCCGTACGGCGAGAAGGGTTTCGGTGGTGATTTTGCTACTTGAATTTTTCGTTAGTCGATGATGTTGTTTTTGAAAATTTTCGGTAGTCGGGTTGTTGTTATTTTCTGGCTTGGTTTATTGTCCCGGTTGGAGTTGGACCTTGTCTGTGTCCTGCTGTTCTACAACATGAATTCCATGCGGCGACCAAGGCGCATGGACATAGCTGGAATGCACCTGGTCATATGTACTGCTTCCCGTCCGTTTAATTCGGTTCCCTTTAACAGAAGAATTAAAGCAAATTAATTAGGGGCCTTGGGGCCAAGGGTTTGGACCAAAAGCCAATTCATTTACTCAATAAGAAGTCCGTGCTATACATGTCGGGTTGTCTGATTCTGTATTAGGTTTTGATTAAGTGTTAATTTCATGGCACATGAATCTCGCATGGGACATATAATGGTTCACTAGCTTTTGTCAAATATAAATCAAATTTAACCTTGAACATTTGATTAACGTGGAAATCAATGTTTTGAATTTCAACATATTTCCGTGAAAATATAAGATAAGGGCAAGGGACAGGATGGGACCGATCCAAAATGTATTTATCGGAGAAAAGAGGGGAAAGAGAAAATAAAAGAAAGAGAACATGATGAGAGAAGAAAGGAAGAAAAACAAAAATAAATAAATAAATAAATAAAAATAAAGAATAAAAAAATTAATTAAATTTGAAAGAAAGGAGAAAAGAAAAGAAAGAAAAAAAAGAAAAGAAACATAATTTTTATAATAATAACGACAATAATTCAACATCAATCAGTTCACCCAAATTAGAAACATGCCTGAATTATTTATAGTTCGTAGTTTTACAAGATTCCCATTGCCGTGCAAAATAAGCTTCAACGAGTTGGTACTTTTTTTAATTAAATAAATTTGATAATTGGATGACATGAATCATACAAAATCAATTTTTTTTTTAAAAAAAAAATAAATTTTTTTAAAAATATTTAATAATTAATTCTAAAAAAAGATCTTGTGATTTCATTAGCTCAGCTGTTTCCATAAAAAAAATCATCCATAAGCTACCGGCTATTAAATACATCAACCGCCCTAATTTTATATTGTTAGGTCAACCAACGGGATAGCCATTGGAGCTAATATTTGCCCGCGAGAGACGACTTAACCTCGAAGCTTCCATTTCTTCGTTATTAATTCAGAAAAAAAATATAAATAGGATAATTGCGTTCTAACAATCGCTTTCTTCTTTTTGCAAGCCGCCGGCCACTGTTACAATACAAGTCAGTACCAATATCTCTATCAAAACTATTCGTCAAAATAAAGGAGATGTCTATCTAAATATACGATTGATACTTAGAGATCAAGCTTTTATCTCTATTTGCATTATCAATTCATAGCCATTCGGTCATGGAGGGTGTGGGTGACATCATGCCTGTATCGAAATTATGAGAAAACGGATCTTGGAACCATTGGAAACTAGAAATGGATCTGTCAAGTCACATAAGAAAACAAATTCTTAATCACATGAATAATTGTAGCGATTTAGCTTCTCTCATGCTGGTTCTGGTTGCTCATAGCGTGAGTGTAGTCATGCCAAAGAAAAACGTAGGTGCATGCAAGTTGGCCGCCCATATTTTTATTAATACAAAACAATAGATATATCTACCTATGCACGCAAAGCAAGATGCTCTAAAATCTAACGGGCTGGCTTTGCAACGAAACAGGCTTGGCTTGGGTTGAATTGGACCGAATACTAATATATTTATATCTATATTTATTTTATCTGATAAATATAGATATAATATATCGATGTGGCGGGATCGTTGACGTAGAATCCATGTCAGATACCACGTCGGAGCAAGTGTTGCGCATCAGACGTATCTCTCTCCTCTTCAAACTCCTTCGCCAGGCTAGCTCCCGCGAAATCGAGATGCCTCAGCTGAAGTCGAACTCCGCCCCTCTTTGGACTCCTTCGCCAGGCTGGCTCCCGTGAGGTTGAGACACCTCGATCGAAGTCGGAGCTCCACCTCTCTTCGGACTCCTTCGTCAGGCTAGCTCCCGCGAGGTCGAGACGCCTCGGTCGAAGTCGAGCTCCGCTTCTCTTCGGACTCCTTCGCCGGGCTGGCTCCCACGAGGTCAAGATGTCTCGGCCGAAGTCGAGCTCCGCCTCTCTTCGGACTTCTTCACCAGGCTGGCTCCCGCGAGGTCAAGACGCCTCGACTGAAGTCGAGCTCCGCCCCTCTTTGGACTCCTTCGCCACGCTGGCTCCCGTGAGGTCGAGACGCCTCGATCAAATCAAGCTCCACCTCTCCAGCTCAATCCCATCTCGGACGAAGGTACCGGCAGTCGGAGGACGTCGCCGCTTTTCTGGGTGTTGTAAGCCACTCAAGGACTATGGAGGAGCGCCCGCCAGACCGTAATAACTACTCCACTAGCTGCTTTCACCGAAAGAGAAGGGGTCCCCTGATCGAGGCATTGCGCTCCCCACCGACCGTTTGCGCCACCCGGAAGAGGAAGCCTGCCTAGATGATTCAAATCCAGGGGACGGCGGCCCCCTCGATCAGGGTCATGCCAAGCTTTCCAAAATGGAGCAAACCCAGAGGGAAGGACAGAGCGCACGATAGGTTCTTTATCATGAATGGAGAAAGGCACCTCGTGCACAGCCAACCAGCTCTGAACTCTTCTCGTCTGCCACTGAACATCGCTCGCTCTATTCTCGACCCACTCACACTCTTCAAGTTCATTAAATATCCTTCTCTTAGCATGAAATCCATCTACGGGGCTCGATCAGGAGGATCTGTTCCCCTGGATCATCACTGACTTGAGCGTTAGAGTGCCCCCAGGCCGGGATCACCGGCTCGGGCCTTTTCCCTATTTTGCAGGTATGCCCGTGCGCCAGGATCCCTAGTGGCAAGGGTGCCATCTGAGGTCATCTATAGTTGCAGGCCACGATGATCTAGGTGGTAATAGATTGGTGCACCAGGTAGGGGCAGGACACACCTTGTTCCCAAGCTAATCTCCTTACAAGCAAAACCGCCAGAAGCATGATGATGACCCGTGCGAGGGAGATCTCCACCAGCCGTGCGGGAGATCCCCCTTCCCGTGGGGACCCGAATAGTCCAAAGAGGGAGCTCCCCGCTCCACCATTACAACCATCTCCGGCGAACACTTAGTTGGCTGCGCTCGCTCAGCAGATGCAGCTCTTGACTACTGTAGTACAACCTTGCAGCACTTGCACCGATCCCTGGCCACTCATCACAACCCGAGACTCCCGCGGCCCAAGCCGCCGCATCCTGCGATAGCCTACCTTCCTTTCAAGGAGGCCTCGTAGCCGCGAGCCACGATAGACTGCTGGGGAAGCCACAGGACCCCGGCGAAGAGACACACTGGACCAGGTCCATTGACCGGAGAGCCAATCCAGGCCCTCGAACAGGCTGCTGCCAACGCAGCACCAAACTCGCAGAGGCAAGGCCCTCGTCGCAACCCCCTCAGACACCGCCTTCACCTCCTCCGTCGGCCTTGGCGGAGGGTTCGACCGACGAGGCCATCAGGCGTATGGCAGAAAGGCGCCTAGAGGAACAAGAATGCAAGCTCCGGAGCTATCCCGCCAGTTCGCGAATTTGTAAGGCTCCCACAACGAACCTGCGGGCTACGACGCCCATCCACACATCTCCCAAGAGATCCAAGAGGAACCGATTCCAAGTCGGTTCCACATGCCGCAGGTGGATCCCTACGACAGGACCACCGACCTCCTGGACCACCTTGAGAGCTACAAGGCCCTCATGAGAGTCCAAGGGATGACCAATGCTCTCCTCTGCATCGCTTTTCTTTTTCCACCACCCTCCGGAAGGCGGCTCGAGTTTGGTTTACCTGCCTCGAGTTCGAAAGCATCAGCTCTTTTGCTTAGCTGGAGCGAAAATTCATGGCCCATTTTGATGCCCGTCGAAAGGTGCCACGGAAGGCGGTAGCCTTTTCTCCATTAGGCAGTAGGACCACGAGCTCCTACATGGCCCACTTCAAAGTTGTCGTGCTAGAAATCTACAATTTAGGAGCCAGTCGCTATGCTGGCACTGAAGAGAGGGCTAAGGACTTACCGCCTGACCTACTCTTTGGACAAGAAGCCCCAAGACATACTACCCGAATTCCTCCTCCGTGTTCAAAAGTATATCCACACCGAGGAGGCGAACCATACGAGGAGGGAGCTGGACGGGAAGCCATTGAAGAAGCTGACCCCCAGGGAGACATCCGGGGTGCGGAAGCAACTTCTGCTTGGGGCGAGGCCGAAGAGCGGCCCAATCCTAGAAGAAAGATATACCCCTCTCCTTGCTCCGAGGACAAAAATTCTCATGAAAATTGAGGGCGAGCGCTACCTGCATCGCCCACCCCCGCTGAGGCCGTTCAATGGTCGCGACAATGAAGTACTACCAGTTCCACCGTGACCATGGTCACGACACCGAGGAGTGTCGCCACATCAAGAGGGAGATTGAATACCTCATCAGGAGGGGCTACCTCAGAAAGTTCATGAGGGCAAGCCACCAGCTATCGAAGTTGGGTCCATTGAGCTTCTCGTTGTCGAGAAGAGACCGGAGTGACAGGTTGGAAGACATCTGAAAGGAAACCAAAGCTAATTAGTGTATATGAATATTAATATCCCTTCAGGTGCATCAACCAATATCCATACATTGTTGATCTCCATGGACTCCATTTTGAACTTCATGGCTCCTAGCCATTTTTCAGAGTCAGACCTCTGTATCGCATCCATATAGGTGATCGGATCCTCATTGTTCTCATCGAGTTCATGGGATCACCATCCCAGACCAAGAAACCATATTATCTGTCCGGTCGGCTGGTACTCTACCGGATCTCCTTAATAGTTCCTGAGTATGCTCTGGGTGTGATCTAATCATAGTCGATTCTATGTAGTCCCTTAAGTGTATTGGTTCTTCTACTTGTTAAACTTCACTAAGTTCAATCTTAGCGGCTACAGTCCCTTCATCAAGGAACTCTTTTTCAAAAAGATAGCCCTAAGATCGATGAACAACTTTTGTTCCTCAGCAAAGTAGAAGTAATATCCTTTAGACTCCTTTGGATATCCAACAAATAGGTACCAGTCAGACCTAGGTCCAAGTTTGTCCGTTTCCAAATGTTTACATAAGCCGGCACCCCCAGACCTGAAGGTGTGATAGTGTTGGCTTACGTCTAGTCCATATCTCATATGGTGTTTTACTAACGGACTTACTTGGAGCCCTATTCAGAAGGTAACAGGCTGATTCTAGAACATATCCCCAAAAGGATATCGGTAGAGAGGCAAAGTCCATCATGGACCGAACCCATGTCTAACAAGGTTTAATTCCTCCTCTCAGACACTCCATTTAATTGAGGTATCCCCGGAGGTGTCAACTGAGAGAGAATCCCATTCTCCTCGAGATATATCAGAAACTCACTCTAAAGGTATTCACCACCTCGATCGGATCGAAGGGTTTTGATACACTTTCTAGTTTATTTTTTACTTCACTACGATATCGTTTGAACATTTCAAATGACTCATATTTATATCTATCAAGAAGATATAATCGTACATCGAAAGGTCATCTGTAATATAATGAAATAACCGTACCCATCCCTGGCACTAACATTCATGGGTCCGCATACATCAGTATGTACCAAAACTCAGAATTTCTTTGGCTCGTTCACCTTTTCCAGTAAAAGATGACTTAGTCATTTTTCCAAGAAGACATGACTCACATGTTGGAAGTGAACTATTTTCACTAAAATCGAGAAGACCCTCGATTTTCAACCTATTTATCCTATTCCTGTTGATGACCTAGCCTACAATGTCATTAGTATGCTTCGCTGACATTATCTATCCTAGAGCGTTTGCTAGACGTGTACATTACATTAACAGGTCACGATAGTATATATATGCCATCATGCATTTGTCCAATCAAAACTACAGAATCATTCCAAATATTTTGCAAATATCATTCTTTATTGATAGTTCATAACCATACATGGCCAATTGGCCTACAGAAATGATATTCAAAATGAAAGACGGACAAAAATAACATTCGTTCAAAATGACAATACCGGACTTGAAAACAGTTTAAGGATTCCCAATGCCAGACTGGAACTCGGCTTCCATTTTTCACGTTCAAAAATCTCTCGCCGTTCTTGAATCTTCTACTAACTTGAAGTCCCTGCAAAGAATTGCAAATATGAATTGGACTTCCTGTATCCAATACCCAGTTAGTAGTATCGCAAACAGAGAAACTACAAGGTGTTATCAATATAAATACCTTGTCCGGACATCCTGCAAGCTTTCTCTTCTTGGACCTGTTTGGATCAAGAGATGCAATATAAGAGGACAGTTCCTCTTCCATGACCCTGCTTCTTACAAACCCAAAAGTATACTCTGCACGACTCTGATCAGCCTTTACTTTCTTGACCTGACTGGCCCTAGAAGCACTTAGCACATTTTTTCCTTTATTTTTCTTCTTCCCTTTCTTAAAGGAGGGACGCCCTCTCGAAGATCCCCCACTAGATTCACCACCTCTTTATTCAATTGGTGGTCTTTCTCATAAGTCTTGAGCAACCCCAACACCATGGTAGTTAACTATAGGCTTATTCATTTGTAATGATTGAGAAAATCTAGATAGGAAGAAGGGAGGGAATTCAGTATCGCATCTTTCCCAAGCTGTTCATGCAAGGGACAGCCAAGCTTGCCCAGGCGCTCAATCATCTCGATCATGTACAATACATGATCAGTGACCGAGGCCCCATCATGCATCCGTGCGTTGTAGATAGCACAGGAGACCCTGTACCTCTCAATGTCATCTGGTGTTTCGAAAGACTCCTTCAATCTTTAAAGGATTTCTTCCGGCTGGGCTTCCTCGAACGTGCGACTGAACTCATCGTTCATCGCAGCCAACATTATGCACCGGACAGTAGTCCTGTCAAAGAGCCACTTCTGATAATTGTCTCTGACCGAATCCTAAGCATTAGTAGCAGGGATCTCAGGTGCCGGATCCGATATCACTTACAGGATCCGTTTATGCTCTAGGACAATCTTGAGCCTTCGATACCAGCTATCGAAGTTGTGTCCATTTAGCTTCTCATTGTCGGGAAGAGACCGGAGTGACAGGTTGGAAGACATCTGAAAGGAAAATCAAAGCTAATTAGTGTATATGAATATTAACCTAAAGACATGGACTTTAGTCTAAAGGTCCCTCCACTATTTTGCTCAAATGGTAGCCTCTACCTCTAATCCGAGAAATTACTTTAATTCTCTAGTGGGTACCAGAGTCCAATAGACAATACATGAGCCCGACTTTGGCCAGCCCACCCATGCATGTCTAAAGGTAGGTTCCTTAACCGATTACTTCTCCAAGTAACTTCTAGTATTTGGGTTTGCCCTAATGAGCACTTCAATCAGCCTTTGGGCCTCTTATTGAAGTTCTGGTTAGGTTCAACCATTAATATGACAAAATTCAATGCTTCTAATTAACGAATAGTCAAGCCCGACTTTGGCCGGCCCACTTGACCACCGTTAAAAGAGTCACACTGAGCTATCATATTAGGAACAGCAATTCCAATAGCTTGATGAACACCCGATCTTTGAATCTGTCGATGAACACCCAACTATTGGATCCATTACCATCCCACTTAATGGGAGGCTAGGACTTGGTTATCCCTATAACTTTGTCCTTTTAAGGACCTAATAATTTAGAGGGTTTTTTAATAATATGACAGATGAAGAGATGAGAAGACATGGATCAACCTCCCACTGACCAAATCAGTAATCTAAGAGGGTTACTAATAACAAATGATCCATGGGCACCTAAAATCAGTCAAGACTGGTTAACCTTGGGTGACAAGGGTTAACACGCGTCAATGAGCTATCCATCAATCCTGATTGACCACATTGACCAGGTAAGTGAAATCATGGGTTGGGTTCCGCCATTAACCGACTTGCCTTAGACACCAACAGAGTTGGCCAGGTAAGAGGTAGCCCCAAAGAACCATGATCAAAATGCCAAACTTATCTCGATACCAATCGATTCATCAGACTCGATTAGACTAGCCTAAAGACTCGGGCTTTCCACTGAGTCACAAATTAGGTCCATTTAAATTATGGACTAATCAATCTAACTATTAGATAGATCTAGAGAAGAAATCCTAACTCAATATTTGATTATATTAGTTCTCTAATTTGTCTCATGCATCTAAACTTAGGTCTAACCCAATTAAGAACCTAATAGAAGCTAACCCATGATCCTTAAGGTTTATTGAAATGACTTAAAATCTTTGAATCATATTCCTAGAGTTCTTAGTCATTCTAAATTCTCAATTAAGTTCAATAGTCTTAAATAAATTAAAATAATTTTAATTTATCATGTAAAATAATTTTACAAAATTTTTAAAATTTGAATTCACTATTTTTCAGTATTTTCATTCCAAGTGTCGACTCACCAGGAACAAGTGTCAACACCTAATGTCGACACTTGGGTCGACTCAAGGCCTGAGACAGGTAGAAAATAGAACTCCAGATTTTCTGGCACCTGCTTATGAGTTGACACTTACAAGGCCTGAGACAGGTAGAAAATAGAATATATATATATATATATATTGTATATGTATCCATATATCATTCAAAGAATTAATAGACGATAATATATATTCTTAAGAATTGAAAATTTGAAACATATGTCATTGATTAAATCCTAAATTGCTCCCGATTGTACGGTGATTGATCCGGTTAGATCGGTACATGGATGGTTTTCCTTTTAGATGGATGGGTCTCGAGTCTACAGTATAGGGATACTAGAACAAGAATACATGTGGTTGTTAGAGAATAATAGTACTGAATATAACCAATACGAGAAGTTACTTAGATGTCTACTCACTCGTCAGTGACTTTCTCGATGTTGTAGTTGTGTTAGTAGTTATTACACTTGTAGTGTCTTAACTATTTATAATGGGGTTACTATAGTTTGATTGCACATGAACTTGGTCTCTTAACCATTTAGGATCTCATAGTGTATGTTGGCTATAGTAGATTCATTTAGGAGTAGGGTGCATACTTATAAGGGATCTATCGATCTTAGTAGTTGATAGTCCTATACGATTTAAGAAGCTAAGTCTTTAAGACCGTAGTCATGGTAATTCGAATGATAAAAAAGAGTTTTCATAAGTTTTCACAATTTGAATTTTAGCTATTGAATCTTACATGTGATGGATACTTAGGGTTTGACGAGTTTTCATGATCTGTATCTTGTTGGGACTCTCAATAAAAAACTTAATCATACGATAACTATACCTTGAATTTTTTATTTTTTTGATCTACTGGGTTACCACTACATGCTGTTAGATGTCACTGATGGATAGTGAAAACTCACTAGGATCATTTCGGATCAACGATCTTTAATGGAATGAGTTAGAATTGTTCTAGCCCATCGAAAGGAGTTTCGATGATACTATGATGATAATCATGGTATGTCTTACTACTATATAAAATAGAACCTGTGGGATCACACATAAAAGGAGCTTGGTCTGATCATATGGTTAGATCAATATGTAAGGGTTACATATTTGAAAATGCTAAATATGTAAGAGTTACATATTTAGAAACTATTAATTATGTAAGGGTTATATATTTGGTAATTGCTAATTGTTAGCTAAGGAACTTAAATTGTAAGTGTTGCAATGCAATTGGACTTAATTAAATTATGGATCAAGTCTTAATTGAATTAAATCAGATTTAATTTATTTTCGCTTGATCTAGTTTGAGGCTAATTAAATTTTATGATCCAAGTAGGACTTGGATTAGGGTCCTAATTAGATTAGGACTGATAGAATTCAAATATTAGTTTGAATCGGATTTGAATCCAATTTGAATTGAACTCAAATCAAAATCCAATCAGGATAGGAAGCTAGAGCTCAGTTGGACTAGGACTCTCTAACTTCTCTTATGATTTTGGCAATAAAGTAAGAGGGGTGCTAAAAATTGAGCCCCCTTCTTAAGGTGCACACATGAGAGGAGAGGCGTGCCAATAGTTGGTGCCCCTCCACTTTTAGGATTCTCTCTCCTATTTAGATAAAGTCTAATATTTTTTTAATTATAATTTGATTAAAATTGGATTCTTATCTGGTTGGGAATTGGCTTTGGCATGGAAATGGAATTATGGTCGATGATTTTAAGAGTAAGAAACAAGTAGCGCCTAATAATTCCTCACATTATTATTTCTTTCCGCCACCTCTAATCTATGCTCCACCTTATTTGAATTTGATTCAAATTATATGAGGAAGGCCTTATCTATAAGTTCAATTGCTTTGGGACTTCATTTGGGGCATGGACCCTTAAATTGGCATGAGATTAAAGAGTGAGAAAAAGGTTGGCGCACATGGATCCTCGCATAATTCCTCTTAGTGCTATTTTTTTGCCTCTTCTTCTCCATGCCATAATTTTCATACACCAAGAGAAAGAGAAATCTAGAGAGAGAAAAGGAAGAAAGAAGAAAAGGGTTTCTTCTTCCTATGGTTTCCTTATTGTTGCCCAGTGATGAGGCAATTCAAGAAGGGGGATGAATTGGATTTTATAAAACTATTTGCAATGATTTAAGATGAACTAAACAAATATGTGCTAATTCAATTCAAGTGCTTATGTTTTGCTAAAGTGTTTGTAAGCTTCAAAATAATATGCAGCAAAATTAATAAAGTAAATGTACAAAAAAAAATAATCACACAAACATAACAGATTTATAGTGGTTTGATGCACTCCAAGGCACCTACATCCACTTCCCAAGTTATCCTAAAGAATTCCACTATAATCATCAATATTACAGCCTATTAGTTTTTCAGGCTCACTAATCAAAACCCAATTGTTTTCACCGGGCTCACAAGTCAAACCCCTTGGTTTTCCAGGCTAACCAAAAATCTTGTTGGTTTGCGGGCTCACCAACAATCTAGTTGGTTTTACGGGATGACCAACAACCTAGTTGGTTTTACGGGCTCACCAATAACCTTGTTGTTTTGATACAAAGACTAACCAACAACCTCAAGTTAGTTTTTCATAAAGGCTCACCAACAACCTTGAGTAAATAATGTAAGAATAATATGAAAATAGTACAATAAAAACCACGGGGATTGCTTCCGGCTGCTGGACCCCTCGTCTGAAGAGAGTTTGGTCTGAAGAGAAGGAGCTCGAAGAGAGTAGGAGCTCGACTTCGACCGAGATTGGCTCAACCTCGAGGGAGCCGCCCGCGAAGGAGCTCGAGGAGAGCGGGATCTCGACTTCAGCCGAGGTGGACTCGACCTCGAGAGGGCTGCCCGACGAAGGAGCTCGAAGAGAGCGGGAGCTCAACTTCGGTCGAGGTGGGCTCGACCTCGAGGGAGCCTACTGGCGAAGGAGCTCGAAGAGAGCGAGAGCTCGACTTCGACCGAGATAGGCTCGACCTCGATTGAGGTAGGCTCGACCTCGAGGGAGCCACCCGACGAAGGAGCTCAAAGAGAGCGGGAGCTCAACTTCGACCGAGGTAGGCTCGACCTCGAAGAAGCTACCCGTTAAGGAGATTGAAAAGAGCGGGAGCTTAAAGAGAGCGGGAGCTCGACTTCGATCGAGGTGGGCTCGACTTCGATCGAGGTGGGCTCGACCTCGAGGGAGCCACCTGACGAGGGAGCTCGAAGAAAGGATCTGATGTGGCAACTTCTGCCAATGTATCATCCGGCTGGACCTGATAGGGATTCCACGTTAGCGATCCTGCCATATCAGGATCCTTCCTCGAACCAGCAACCGGTTGGTGGTGAGGAAAGACCTCTACCAACCAGAATATCGCCTTAGTAGTTCTCACCTATTGTTCAAAACTTAGTACGAGTGGATTTTTTTGTACTCTTCCTTTTTTTTATCATGCATGAAATAGGATCAATGTTAAAAACTTCAAATCCCTTTATTAATAGAAATTTAGCATGTTTTAAACCTTTCAAGAAAGAAATTTAATTAAAGTTATTGTTAATCTCAAAGACCAACAACATGAGAATTCATACTGAAGAAGCCTAGTATGAAGCCTTTTCCAAGGAAGAAACCTAATTATAGTTACTAATATGAACATTTTAAATATTTAATGGAGTAATTTGAGTTGGGTTATGGTCTAGCATGAAATCGCTAGCCCTAGAGTCCTGCTGGGATCAGGGAAGAAAGTTGGACTCCCGGCAGGAGTCATCTTTAATTAATTTATTTATTTTTTCATTTGGGTGGGACTTGGGCTAACTGGCGATGGGCCAGTCCAACGGGCCATTACACACAACCAATAGATGACTCCAGATTTTTAAAGTATATATATATATATATATATATATATATATATATATATATATAAAGTATTTTTATGCATTTTACTGAAGTCTGAACAAATTAGACATGCTAGCATGATTCTTAAGATTACATAAAATTAATATCATAATATTTTTTATTAGCTTGATTTCATACTATTTTTTTATTAATATGATTCCATATTGCTTGTTATTATTTTTCTTTTTATTAGCTTGAGTTGATATTAATTACTATTATTTTTTATATATGATGTTTATGTAAGAATTTTCTTAATGTGGGCTAATATTAATTGGTTTTTTTTTTTTATTAAAATCCGGATTGATTTTATGGTCCATGTTGATAGACGTATGATGGGCCCAATGTTATGTGATCATTGTTTGGGCTAGGAGCACCTCATGTGGGTTGGTGTGGTTGAGGTGGCATAGTGTAGGCCTTAGCCCGACTTGACTCGTGATAGGAGGGTCAGTTAGGATATTTTTATTTTATTGACTAGGTCCCTCTCTGCTCTCTATTTATATATATCACGTATTCGGTGATTCATGGTACGGTGATTTTTCCCATCGAGAGTCATCTTTTTGAGAAAAAATCGGAGAGGACTCTGCCTGCGGTGTTCGTATGAGCATTAAGGATTATGGCGAATACAGATATGCATTGTAATATTTTTTTCTCAGATCTATTTATCATGATTCTAATTATTTGATCGATCCTAGGGTTGAGAAAATATTTATTTTCCTACATTTGGTATTAGAGCCCTGGTATCAGATTAGAATCATCATTCTTAATATTTAGATCTGAAACATATAACCTTGTTTTGTTGTTGTTCCTTCATTCCCATCGTTTGTCACTAGCATGATATATTCGTGCCTGACCATCATCGACCGTGGACAGAGCCAGCGGCAATGAGATTGAAACCTGTGAGTGCAGAGATGACCGGTTGTCTCTGGTTTCTCTTTTGACACCCCGGAACATAAAAAAGAAAAAAAAACTAAAGGGAAAGTTAGATGAGGGTGGCGACTGTGGAGGCCTTGGTCGACCATACCTGGGCCATCACCAGCGGCCATGTTTCCCGGACAATCTCCATGATCGGTCTCCCCCCTTTCCTCCGTGGCGGTGATCTAAGATCCAGATCACCGCCGGTGGGCCAAACATAAAAAAATTGTATGGCGACCGATGGGTCTGCGGCCATCCCTGACGGTCTCAGCGGTCGAGCCCCGCACCCCCCTTCTGCCTTCCCCCCCGGTGGCGGCCTTTGGAGATAAAGATCACCACCGTGGATCGACAGAACCAAAAAAAATTCTGTTGCCGACTGTCGATCTCTCCTTTGGGCCCAACCGGACGCGGCGACACCGCTGGATGCGGCGACCGGTACTCGGTCGGTCATCGTGGCTTTCTGGCTAGTCTGGTGCTGGCAGTGGCGGCTTTGGGAAGACAGGGGCGGCGGACCAGAGACCCCTGTGATTTGGGTCTCGCGGGAAAGAAGGGCTTGGGCCAACGGGTTTTCGGGTTTTGGGTTTTAACCCAAAATTTGTTGACCCATTATCACCAAAAAAAAAAAGGTAGGCAGCTAGTAGTGGTAGAAACCATCATGCCCTTCTCCTCCTCCCATACCCTGCTAGAAACATCTGACAGCGATTGACCGGCGATCATTTAGATGGTGGCGACTAAGGCTCGTCCACCAACACCGGTGTCGAGCGATGCTGAGCCCTTGGGATGCTTCTCCTAGCTCTGTTTTTCTGAGGACCTCCAAGTGGTCCTCTGCTGTACTACTGTCGGATGGATCCTGTTGGATTTTGGCGGTTCGTAGTGTCCCGTCGCAGGGACCTCACCGTCTTCCGGAAGGAGATAGAAGAGGCTGTTGTCAGATTGCTGGACCTCGCCGAGCTTGTGGGGAATGCCGTGGCGGACTTCTTGGACAATTAGACGAGTGGCCGATGGCTCTCCTGTGTTGCTCCATTCTTATCTCTTCCTAAACTTTGGGTGCCGGTGCCCATGGAATGGCTGCCAGCTATCGGTTTGGTCAGTGGCTCTCTATGGAGGAAGATCTCAAGCTCGGAGAAGCCATCAATGAAGTTTTGGAAAGTCTCGGTTGGGATGAAAAGGGGAAGAAGAAATTTTTTTTTAAAATTTTTTTGGGTTGATAGGTTATCGAGTTATAACCTACTTTGAATAGATTTATTAATTATAATTTAGCCTAAATTGAAGAACTAGCTGGATCCAATTACATTGGACCTGTTTTTTTTAACTTTGGTATTAAGAAGTTTTTTACACTTAAGCCCTTATAAATTAAATATGAGTCCATATAAATTTTGGCTAGATCTTGTTATTTTTGAAATTATATTTTACAAGAAAGTTTCTACATTTTTGAAATTTATGATTTTGTCCTCTACTATTGTTTTTGATAAAATCGCTATAACTTGCTCATTTTATATTCGATTTGAGCGATTTTTAGACCGTTGGACTCGTAATAATTTGAAAAACATTTTGATAGAGTTATTCATATTTATTAAATATTTAAATAATTTAAAATTATTTATATATAATTATACTCATTATTATATAATTTGAGTGCATTTTTAATAGCCCCAAAGGGTTTGGAGCACTCTATGAATTTTGAATAGCTGAGTTATTGAGGACTAATGACTCATCTTTTTTTTGAAAATTATACATTGATGTCTGTATTGCAGTTGACCTAAAATTGATTGTAATCGTATGTTATACTTATTATATACTATAATTCTTGTCCAAAAATGTTTTATAGTTGTGTAGTAAGTGTTATTGATAGAAGTGCAGTTAGAATGCATTATTATGTTATGTTTTGATCAATAGGGTGCATGTTATTGAGTATCCTATTTTGAACTGATCTTTATGGCATGCATATTGTTAAAATATGTCATTTTATATTTATTTGGATATTTGTCTTCTCTGTATGAATAATTTATGGATTGGCATAAGTATTTATCACCAAAGTGGTTTATTTATGGCGTCCATGAGTTTTTTCATTATGAGAGGGTTTCTGGTTATTGCATATAACCGCCTGCCCAAAGGGGATTGTTGTATGTTTTTAATCAGGAAGGTTGCATGGGGCATTGTATTGCAATGATGCTCTAGCTTTCATGGGCTTATCTACCCAAAGGGATAAGTTCATGACTGTAAGGTATTTCATTTACTTGTGACTTCATATAAAGAGTACTTATGCATATTATATGTTCTGTCCAAAGGAAAATATGTGGTATTGTATTTAGACGCTTATATATCATTTATGGTATATGCCCATTGACTAATATTTTTATTCCTGTTATTTTTGATTATACAGTCATTTATGTTATTGAGTTTTTGACTGGGTCAAAATATCAAAGGTAGAGGTATATTAGGCTTAGAAAATTTGTCTATCCAAAGGAGATAGATTTTCGAATGCTTTGTATGCTCATTGTATTAATCTTTGTTTCTTTAAAAAGAATATATATTGGGTTTAAGAAATTTGTTTATCCAAATGGAGATATTTTCAAATTTGTATTTTCATTATATTGACCTTATTTTTTAAGCTCAAAAGTATATCACCCTCTCTGCCTATAGGAGAGTTTTATGATGATGTACATGGTACATTTATTGAAAATGGCTTATTATATTCAAAGCTTTTATTGATTTATTATTTGTACTTCAAATATGTTGCATCATACATGAGCTTGATTGATGTTTTATGCCATCTTAGAGGTCATGACTTGACGATCCCTCTTTGAAAGGTTAGTGATTTTTGATGGATGGTGATCATTAAAGTGGCCTGTTCATTGAGATTTACCAGGTCCTTCTGTGAGCTTTTAAGAATGGATTATGTAGCATTATATATTGAAGAGAGATCCTTATGTGGATTATTTTCTTTTAAAGAAAGTTTTGTTGCATTGGACCAATGGCTCTCATTAAAATAATGCTTATAAAAATTTTCTGAGAGATATTGTATATATTTCTCTATTGATTAACTGCATAAAGATTATTTAGCAGTTAGTATATTTATATTCAATAGAGTTAATACTCCCATTATAATGACTCTGACTGAAATGTAGATATGAAAACTGAAATTGTACTAGCACTAAGTTTGATGGATTATAGATATTACATTATGTAATGATCTTCCATCCTGAATATCTTATAAGAGTACTTTGAAATAAAGCTACCTATAAAAGTGGTAAAGAGTGAATTATTTTATTTGAAATATATTTATATAATTGATTCCATTCTTATTGTTGTATTAAGAATGGAGATCTAATTTTAATCTCATTTGATAGATATATAGAATCTGATAAAAGAAAGTCTGGATAGCTGATGGATAGATAAATTAATATGAGATGGATGGTGTTGCCGCTCCCGTCGTCGTGCCCGTGCCACGGATCCGCCGATCCCTCCTGACCGCCTGGCGAAGGAGCCTCCCTGGCTGCGGCTAACCTGCAAAAAGGGGTTAGAAGACCCTGGCCGGGGATCCCGGCGAGGGAGCTCCGACGGTCAAGTCAGTAGACGACGAGAAGGAACAGACTCTCCAGACGGACCCCCGAAAGGGTTCCAGACTTAGAGAGTTTACGGGTGAGAGAGACGCTCTGGGGACCAGAATCTCGGCCGGGCCTCCTTGCCGAGCTCACGCCCAGTGATTCCCTCTCGGGATCTTCTGGTTTTCACTCTCCGGAGCGAGGCCTTTTGTCGTTGATTCTCCTTTGTCCCCAGGCTTGTTCGCTTACCTTGTCGTCCCCAGATTCCTCCCTCTTTATCTCCTTTCGTCGTGCGCTTGTCTTTTCCTCCTGGGAGACTCCCCTCCCCCGTCCTCTTCTCTTTTCCCTTTTCGGTGAAGGGGGGCCAGGCGGCTTTCCGACCTCGTCCGCCGAGCCCAGCAGGGAAAAGGCAAAGACAGAAGAGAAAGGGAGGGCGGCGATGGTAAGGCGGCCGGTCAGGCCTCGGGCCCAGCGAGAGCACCCTCTTTCCCAAGCGTGGGCGCCATCCATCTATAGGGCCTGTTCTGTCAGAATCGTGCCCCTCGGCTGTGGAACTTGTCGGGCCGATGCAAGTGATGTTTCGCGTGCTGCCGCCCTCCGTACGGGGCACCGTCTGGGATTCGTACGGCCCGAGGGATGGCCTCGGGGCCCGCGCCTCTTCCCTGAGACCTTCTCCGTACGGGCGGCCTGACCTCGGCCGAGGTGGACCCATCTCCGGGGCCACCTGGCGAAGAGCGAAGGACCAGCCGACCTCGGCCTAGGTGGACCCCTCCTGGGTGGACACCTGGCGAGGTGGCAGGAGGTCGCCTGGCCTCGGCCGAGGTGGACCCGTCTCCGGGAGGCCACCTGGCAAAGGGGCGAAGGACCAGCTGACCTCGGCCTAGGTGGACCCCTCCTGGGTGGACACCTGGCGAGGTGGCAAGAGGTCGCCTGGCCTCGACCGAGGTGGACCCGTCTCCGGGAGGCCACCTGGCAAAGGGGCGAAGGACCAGCCGACCTCGGCCTAGGTGGACCCCTCCTGGGTGGACACCTGGCGAGGTGGCAGGAGGTCGCCTGGCCTCGGCCGAGGTGGACCCGTCTCCGGGAGGCCACCTGGCAAAGGGGCGAAGGACCAGCCGACCTCGGCCTAGGTGGACCCCTCCTGGGTGGACACCTGGCGAGGTGGCAGGAGGTCGCCTGGCCTCGGCCGAGGTGGACCCGTCTCCGGGAGGCCACCTGGCAAAGGGGCGAAGGACCAGCCGACCTCGGCCTAGGTGGACCCCTCCTGGGTGGACACCTGGCGAGGTGGCAGGAGGTCGCCTGCCCTCGACCGAGGTGGACCCGTCTCCGGGGTGCCACTTGGCGAAGGGCGAGGGGTCGGCTGACCTCGGCCCAGGCGGACCCCTCCTGGGTGGACACCTGGCGAGGTAGCAGGAGGTCTCCTGGCTTTGGCCGACCTCACTTAGGCGAACCCCTCCGGGCTTGGCGCCATCGAGGTGGTAGAGGAACTCCGATCCGAGCTCGACCTCGGCGAGGGCGTTTTGCCTTAGAAAATTGCCGGGCGCTGTAGTCTTACCGAACCTGGTCTTGAAGACGTGGCGCTGACTCGGCCGGAGAAACCCCCACGTGGCTCGATCGCATTCGGCGGTATCTGAGCCTAGCCACGTCACTGTCACGGCTGTAACAGTTGCCCCCCAGCCCGCCGTTCCGTCGGGCGTCGTAGAACGGAACGTCGGGATTAAATGCGGACATGACATGGGGAGGAGAAGATCTTGCATCATAATTGCCACGATCCTCGTTGCCGTGGCTCGATGCGACTGCAAACCTATGGGGAGCCGCCACGCGTCGCCCACTTGCCCGCAATAAATGCGTCGCTTCGAAGCAGAGGCCGTTGCTCTGCTAACGAGGCGTCGATGTCGGGCGTGCGCCCACGTGGCGATCGCCCAGTGGCCCGAGGCAGAATGACGGGTACGGCCGCTGTCCGCTGAGTTTGAAAGGGAGGGGACTTTCCAGAATGAGGCCTTTTCCCCTTGCTTCATGGGCGGTTTGCTGCAGGCTAACTCCTGTTGCCCTGCGCTCGTCTGGCGTATTTTCGATGAGTGCCTTCATCTTCTCCGGCTCCCCTCCTTCTCTTTCTTTTTCTTTTTCTATTTGATCCTCCGTCCTTCTCTTTTCCATGGCGCGCCGTCGCCATGCTTCTTCCAACCCGGACGAGGCCGGTCCATCCCGGCTGAGGACTCCATCTTCTTCCTCCTCAGATGAGGAGACATCCCGAGGAGATCCGCCGGCGTCTGCAACCCGGGGGTGTCACCATTGGCATCCCCAGGGGGATCCGGCCTCCTCCGGTTGCTCCTGCCGTGCCCCTCCGTTCTCTTCCTACTCCACCTTCTCTTCTCACTGGTCCCTCCGGTCATGCTTCCACCATGACCGAAGGCGATCTTTCCCTGCTCCGGGATGCTTACGGCATCCCGGGGTCCATTCGTCTGTTTGTTCCGCGGTCCGGGGAGCGCGTCACCATGAGTGGCCCCGGCCGCATAGCCTTCTACGAAGACTTCCTCCTCGGGGTCTTCGGTTTCCTCTGCATCCCTTCTTTCTTTCTTTTCTCAGCCATTTCCGGCTTGTCCCGGCCCAGTTGGCTCCCAACGCCATCCGGGTCATCTTCTCTTTCATTGTCTTCTGTCACTTCCACGGGTTCGTTGCCCGTTTCTCCCTCTTCAGGGCCTTGTTCACCCTGAAGAAGTGCTCCACCGATGACGGCTGGTGGTATATTTCGCCCCGGCCCAGGTGTCTCCGTTCGACATCCTTCCTCGGTGAAGGGCTGGAAGAGCCGATTTTTGTTCGCCTCAGTCGAAGATGTCGACTGGGCCTGGAGTGAATCGGACCGGGCTCTGAACCGGAACTCTCGGGTTGAGTCGGCGGACCAGGAGGCCTATTCCCAGCTCCTGAGCGACGTGGTCCCGACACTCGACGTTTTGCTTTCGGAGCAGAATCTTTTGAGGCCGGGATCAGTCCTATCCGCGAGACGGGTGAGATTCGGCCCCACTTTGACTCCCCCTCCCTTTTTCTTCATGACCGAGCCGGCTGACCTTCTGTTCTTTTGTATTGCAGGAATGAAGTTTTCGCTGGAGAGCCTTTTGGAGGGCGCATCCCCGGAGAGATGTCGTCGAGGTGGATGAGCCCGCGGCGAAGAGGGCTCGCACGGAGGCGAGCCAGGAGGTCGTGACGGCGACCATGCCCAGCCCGCTGGCCACCGCTCCCCCGCCCAGGTTGCCTCAGGGCGGGGCCGCCGACGCCTCGGTCGCGCGACCTGGTGGCGCCGCCGCTGAGAGGGCTCCACCGCCTGCAGCTCCGTCCAGCGCCGATCCCGTCGTCGCCGCTGCCTTGACAACAGTGCAGCCGGTGGCCACCACCGCCCTTCGACCGCGGAATCAGCTGAGGGGGCGGCCGGTGCAGGACTGCCTTACACCTCCGGCACCGGTGATCACCCACCGGGACTCGTCATCCCGACAAAGGGCTCGCGAAAAGATCATGTAGTGCGCCTCCACCGCCCGGGACCGCCGAGCCTGGGGCGGCCGGACTACGCATATGCTCTGATCGGATTCTCCCGCAGCTTTTCACGGTAAGCCCGAGCTCCTTCTTTTCTGTTCTTTCAAGATCTAACTTCTTTTCTCCTGACCTGGTTTGTTTTCGTGGTGCAGATCGGGAATGACGTTCTCCTACTGAGGAACTTCCTCGTAGGGAACGCAAAAAGGGATGCCGAGAAGGAGAAGAAGCTCGGCAAGCTGGCGGCCGATGTCAAAGACCTCATGGAGAAGGGGGTCGAGCTGCGAGCCAACAACCAAGCCCTCCAGTCTGACCTGGCACGTTCCGAGGGGCGGAACAATGAGCTGGAGGCCTCCTTGTCGGAGGAGAGGATCTCCCACCAGCGCCGCACGGAGGAGGACGCGGCGGAGAAGGCCCGCCTGCAGGCCATTCCCAGTGGCTGGAGCACCAGCTGGAGGAGGCCCGGCGAGATGCGAGCATGGCGAAGGACCGGAGTGCGTACATCAACGGACTCCTGGAGGCCGCGAAGCGGAGGCGCAGGAAGCCATCCCGAAATTCCGGGCTTCCGACGAGTACACGTCGGAGGTCCGGGAGACCGCCGTGGACTCCTTCCTGAAGGGGTTCCGGATGTGCCGGGAGAAGTGGGGCCTTCTTCCCCGAGCTCGATCTTAGCGGGGTGGTGATCGGAGGCAGGAGGCAAGGATTCGAGAGCAGGGCCTCCGGTGCGGCCGACGCAACTCCTGCGGCGCCGTCGACTAGCGAAGCTGTGGCTCCAGAGCAGCCCCAAGAGCCGCCACCGCCGAAGTCGAGGAAGCAGCGCCTGCGCCCCCGGCAGAGGGCTCCAACCCTGCACCACACTGAGCCCGGCGCCTTCTTACCTGCTTTCGTCGTTGTAGTCGTGTTTTTTTTTTTTTTTTTCCTTTTCTTTTTTTGGGGACTCCCGGCTGTCGGGACTCCCAGCTTGTACTGGCCACTTATATTAATGAAAGCCTTAATTTGACAAAACCTCGAGTTCCTTTTTTTTTTTTTTTTGAGATGTTGGTATGGAATGCTGAAACGATCGCGGGCCCGGTCCTTCCATTGCTCAAATCGAAGGTTGGGGCCTCCCGATCGCGTGGCGGCAGAGTAGGCCTTAAGCGGCCCCGTCTTTGGGATCGCCTTCATACTTGCGCAAGCGACATGGTTTCTGCACCGCCTTCCAGGCCGAAGCCCAGGATCTCCGGACTGAGCTCGATGCCGCAGGCCTTCTCAAGCCTTGCGCGGCTTGCTGAGCTGTTCTCCGGGCTTGCGTGGGCGAACTGGGTCCCGCGCCGCCTTCCAGGCCGAAGCCCAGGATCTCCGGACTGAGCTCGATGCCGCAGGCTTTCTCAAGCCTTGCGCGGCTTGCTGAGCTATTCTCCGGGCTTGCGTGGGCGAACTGGGTTTCCGCGCCACCTTCCAGGCCGAAGCCCAGGATCTCCGGACTGAGCTCGATGCCGCAGGCTCTCTCAAGCCTTGCGCGGTTTGCTGAGCTGTTCTCCGGGCTTTCGTGGGCGAACTGGGTTCTGTGCCACCTTCCAGCCGCGCGTGCCGCCGCCCTCCGTACGGGGCGCCGTCTGGGATTCGTACGGCCCGAGGGATGGCCTCGGGGCCCGCACCTCTTCCCTGAGACCTTCTCCGTACGGGTGGCCTGACGTCGGCCGAGTTGGACCCGTCTCCGGGGGCCACCTGGCGAAGAGCGAAGGACCAGCCACCTCGGCCTAGGTGGACCCCTCCTGGGTGGACACCTGGCGAGGTGGCAGAGGTCGCCTGGCCTCGATCGAGGTGGACCCGTCTCCGGGAGCCACCTGGCAAAGGGGCGAAGGACCAGCCGACCTCGGCCTAGGTGGACCCCTCCTGGGTGGACACCTGGCGAGGTGGCAAGAGGTCGCCTGGCCTCGGCCGAGGTGGACCCGTCTCCGGGAGGCCACCTGGCAAAGGGGCGAAGGACCACAGCCGACCTCGGCCTAGGTGGACCCCTCCTGGGTGGACACCTGGCGAGGTGGCAGGAGGTCGCCTAGCCTCGGCCGAGGTGGACCCGTCTCCGGGAGGCCACCTGGCAAAGGGGCGAAGGACCAGCGACCTCGGCCTAGGTGGAACCCCTCTTGGTGGACACCTGGCGAGGTGGCAGGAGGTCGCCTGGCCTCGGCCGAGGTGGACCCGTCTCCGGGAGGCCACCTGGCAAAGGGGCGAAGGACCACCGACCTCGGTCTAGGTGGACCCCTCCTGGGTGGACACCTGGCGAGGTGGCAGGAGGTTGCCTGCCCTCGGCCGAGGTGGACCCGTCTCCGGGGGGGCCACCTGGCGAAGGGCGAGGGGTCGGCCGACCTCGGCCCAGGCGGACCCCTCCTGGTGGACACCTGGCGAGGGGTAGGAGGTCTCCTGGCTTTGGCCGACCTCACTTAGGCGAACCCCTCCGGGCTTGGACGCCATCGAGGTGGTAGAGGAACTCCGATCCGAGCTCGACCTCAGCGAGGGCGGTTTGCCTTAGAAAATTGCTGGGCGCTGTAGTCTTGCCGAACCTGGTCTTGAAGACGTGGCGCTGACTCGGCCGGAGAAACCCCACGTGGCTCAATCGCATTCGGTGGTATCTGAGCCTGGCCACGTCACTGTCACAGCTGTAACAGATGGTATGATGGTGTTAGGGTTTATATCTTGAAACTAGAGAGAATAGTACCCAAAATTAATATTATGAGATTTCTATCTCTAATACATACGCTACTCATTATATTTAGTTTTCCTGCTGTGCAGTTTAATGAATTAAATCATATGTATGAAATAAATAAATCATATCCTATTCTCTTTCAGAAGTTTCTGATACTTTTTAGAAAAGGATAAGAATATTGATATGTATATCAGTCACATTTTAGCATCCCATATATAATAATAAATAGTATTATTAAATATTTGTATAAGTATGGGATAGTTGTTTAATACACCATGCCTAAAATTTTTAGTAAAATAATGTGACTGAGAGGTAAAGTACACTCTGAAAGATATCGTATGAAGTCTGATGAGTGGATGTAATTTTATTTGATATCTCTAGTATAAAATCCTAATGATTACCATCTATATTTGAATAAAATTCTTGTTAAAATAGTTATACAAGATATACTTTTTGAGTTAAAGATTAGTTAGAAGCCTAACATCTTTTATTTTTATGGTCGGAGCTATCTTGCAATACTTAATCATTGATAATCCATCAGCGAATAAATCTTGATTTTGTAATAATATGTTGTTTATTTTGATTATCCAAATAATTTTTCATGAATACATATTCTAATATCCTAATAACGGTATAAAAAATATTGAGTCAAATCATGCCATATTTGTAGATTTTGATTTGCACAATATCATATGCTTATATATATATATTAGAAATATGACATTGAAGAAAAATAAGTTGTTGCTCTTATTTATATATAAATATTTTATTTCATCCTACTAGAAGATAGTGGGAGAGTAATATTATATATACAAATTAATTACAGCACCTCCATTACTAGTTGATGTAGCACTCGTAAAGAATTATATGATAAGAAAATAGATACATGTCATTCTTGTGCCAATGTAAATGACTGGAGGTTTTGTTTTATAGAATGCTTGAAAATAAAATCTAGTGGCATTCTTGGATATACAGGCAAAGTTTGTAGTATGTTACAAAGTCACAATTCATATTATATTTATGAAATTTTGTCCTGGATCTTATAATTATTAATTTATCTTAAAACCACTTATAATTTCTTACAATCATAGACAGTTATGTTCTTTAAAAGAACAATAAAAATTTTTATTATATTTATCTATGTAAAGATAGTTTTTTTATCGGTCAGAGGTTGTAGTTGAAAGGGAGATATTTTGTACAATATACAAAATCAATATTTGTTGATCTTCTAATCAAGATTAAGATCCATAGTTTTTATGAAATATGTCAAGAATATGGGCATTTTAGAATCTTTGATTTTTTAAATTAGTGAAAGTTTGATGTATTTATTCATTGACTTGATTGATAAATTTTATTTGTCATTGATTGCTAGATTATAATCCAAGGACACAAGTATCGAGTGTATAAAGTCCATGTTGGCTGATCCTCTAACCTGAAACTCATAGCTTTACAAAGCATGTTGAAAATATGGATATATTGAATTCTTTTTTGTGCTTGATTAGTAAGAGTAACTTTATATTTGTGTTTTATTATTATAAAGCTTGGTTTCATTTGATTTTTCTATCATGTATATTCATTTACATTGTTGACATGATAGTTGATGGTTTACAGTCCTATATTTTTTTGCATATGTGAAATAATAATATACAATATAGTATCTTAAGATTATGTTTTGTCTTGAGAATGACAGTTGTATGGGTATGTCCCATTTGATAATTATGAGATCTTATTGTACTTGGAAACGTACAAACTTTTTCGAAGTCGTGAGATTTCTCTATCTTGTGATATAGCATGTGGTTAAAGAGAAATTATGATTGCAGGTACATATGTTTTATTTATTTTGATTATGAGATATCTCTTTTGGTTATGTACTTGACTAAGACCAGGTGTCGAGTCTCAGATTTGTTGCTATCTCGTCATTGACACCATTGTTGAGTATGTGAGACAGAATGACTTGTTGTTTGATGCCATTAAATTTTTCCTTGCTTATTTTATTTTTAAGCATGTTGAAAAAAAATTGGACTGACAATGAAAAATAGCATATTTTATTTGATCACCTTGATACTATTTTCTTGTTACACTACCACACCAAGACTCATATAGATGGTGTTTATGATGCTTGTAACCATGGATAATCCTGTATCGATTAAGTAGTACAATGATCCCATGATTCAGTATCATGGATACTGTTGGACCGAGTCGTTTGATGGTGCTGTCTATGGATCATGGTGGCCACATTTTATTTTCAACTCGAGAGTTGTTTTTAAATAAAACGTTTTCAAAATTATAATTAATGTAGCCCAAGTGGGAGAATATAAGAATTTTCTTAACATGGGCTAACATTAATTGGTATTTTTTTTATTAAAATCCGGTTGATTTTATGGTCCATGTTGATAGACGTATGATGGGCCCATGTTATATGATTATTGTTTGGGCTAGGAGCACCTCATGTGGGTTGGTGTGGTTGAGACGGCACAATATAGGCTTTAGCCCGACTTGACTCATAATGGGAGGGTCAGTTAAGGTATTTTTATGTATTGGCTAGGTCCCCTCTCCGCTTTCTCAATTTATATATACACGTATTCGGTGATTCATGGTATGGTGATTTTTCCCTTCAAGTGCCGCCTTTAAGGAAGACCAGAGCATCGAGGATTATGGCAATACAGGTATGCATTGTAATATTTTTTTCTCAGATCTATTTATCATGATTCTAATTATTTGATCAATCATAGGATTGAGAAAATCTTTATTTTCCTACATTTTATACATCATTATAAATAATTTTTATGATGGCTTTGATATCATATTAAATTTTTTTTATAATTATCTTTAAGCCCATCGCACAAAAACAAATAAACGACTCCGGATCAAAAATAAAAAAATAAATTTGGTACCCTCCTGCATTCCACTGAACAACAAATTTGTAAGGAACGGCATAAAACTTGTGAAACTCTCCCATTCGCACATGTCAAAAGCCCAATAGAAGGGTAAAAGAGTAAAAGACAAATGAACTCACGCTAAGGAGAAGCGATTCTTTGACGAACACCCACTCCATCTCCTTGGCTGGCAAATAGCCACTCCCTAGAACAACTACTGCTGAGCCATCAGCCTCCATCTTCTGGGGCCATCGTTGCATCGCCCATTATGGATTTGAAGACCAGAATCGAAATCCTGATTTTTTTATAAATCGGAGCATTCAACTAAGATTTCTAGTATGAATAGATCCAAGAAAATCATAAAGAACAATATTACGAAGGAACCTCGGGCTTCTCCAGGTGGTCCATTATACTTCTCCCGAATGATTGGTAACAAAGAAAGCAATCCAATCTTGCCTCTCAGTAAACGTGCCTAATAATACTGACTAAGCAACCCTACAAGAGAAAGCAATGTCATGAAGAAGAGGGTGGCTTCGATCTCCTAGCCTCATGAATCCAAAAAATGACAATAGCCGAGTCACCTTCGATGATGAGGTAGTCTATTTGTAAGATCCTCCGCATGTAGATAATACCGGCCCAGGCACCCTGCAACTCCACTATCAGGACAGTCAGCTTAAAAAGATAGGACCCCCTGTAGCCAGAAGACTCAGGCCCGGGCCATGAATAACAAAAGCTAGCTCCTCCGTGAGTACCCGTAACACTCCTATCAAAATTGATCGTAAAAAATCTTAGAGATGGGGGCTCCAAGAAATAAAAACCTGGCGGGGTGCTCGAAGAGCTGAACAGAAGCCCTAGGTCTCCGAGGTCAACACGGTCGTCATCCAATACTCCTCTACATGAACACCAGCTCTCTCCATAATAACTCTGGTTGAACATCTTGAAGAGTTAAAAATAATATCATTCCTAGTAAATCAGGTGTGGTATGTAATATAGGCTATCCAAGAGCAACAAGAGTGTCCAGTTCCTGGCCGGTGCAGCTTCAGAAAGGTATCTACGTGATTTACAACATGCATAAAAAGTGCTTCAGATTGGCCAGCCTCCAGACCTGACATGCCCGCGAGCATAAAAAAGAACATGGACTAGAGTCTCCTCCTCCCCATATGCCGGGCAAAATGAAAGCACATGAACTCCTCTAGTGATGAGAAATGATCAAGTAGGGAGACGTCTTCAAGCCACTTTCCACAAAACAAGCACATCCTTGGGTGAACCCCTAACCTCCAATCCAGCCAATATCAAGACTTCTCTGAGGATCGTGACAAAACAGGGGATACAAATCCGACATGACCACCTTGGGGAGAGAAGAGGACCTCCATACCCTAACATCAGTGCTAGCATGTATAGACAAGGCAATCGATAAGACCTGAGCTTCGAGAATATCACCAAAAATGTGAGTAACAAACACCGGATCCCACTAAATACCATCCATAATCAGTAAATAAGAGATAGAGATAGAGTGAGAGATATCCATGGCAATGAAAGTCAGCCACCGGGACAAAGGTAGCTCCACGATCCATGGATCCGACATAAAGCTGATAAACCTACCATCACCCAGTATCCATCTAGTATGAGAGAGCACTTCAGGGGTTTTAGCCACCATTTCTCTCTAGATAGACGAACAATTTTACCCGGTCCGATAATTCTCCCCAAAGAAATCAGAGCCATATCTGGCCTTTATCATCAAGGTCCACATGCTATCATGACATAAAAGGAATCCGGTGACATGTCTAGCCGAAAGTGCTTCCCGCCTCACAACAAGAGAGTGAATGCCGAGCCCCCATCCCATAGGCAAGCACACCACATGCCAACCAAGAAGGTGAACACCTCGACCTCCAGAAGCAGAGTCCCAAAGGAAAGCAAAATAAATTGCTCCATCTTGAGTATCACAAATTTGGAAAGGGCAATATTAGATAGCATATAAACAAGTAAAGATGTAAGGACCGACCTGATTAGAGTGATTCTACCTATTAAAGAGAGGGCTCTTCCCTCCATCCCTCCACCCTATCTTGTATCACCTTAACCATTCAGCCACGGTCAGCCTTTAATAGTCTTTTCCCAGTAATTGGAATCCCAAGATACTGAAGTGCACCCCCATGCTTAGCAATCCCAAGGATATCTCGAGTCAAGCATTGAAGTTGGGCAAGAGTCTTGGGACCAAAGTGAATCTTAGATTTAAGCAAATTAATTTTCTGGCCATATGATAGACAGTAGTCCTCCATAATCCTCCAAAGACCTTAGCACATAGAGTAGTGGCATGCCTCAAGAGCAAACAATCATCTGCAAATAAGAGATGCAAGATCGAGTGGGCACCAGGAGCAAGGATATACAGATGAAGACCCAACCCCTAGGCCGCTACCCACAGAGCTCGCGATAAAATATCAGTACAAAAAATGAACAAGTACGGAAAGAGAGGACAACCTTGCCGTAGCCGATATTAGAAGAGAAGAAATTCGAAGGAGTACCATTAATAAGGATGGCAAAGAAAAGTTTGACAATACAGGCCAGAACCTAGGAGATCCAACAACGATGAAAGCCAAAGTCCATCAATGCCTTTTCCAAAAATCATCAATGCATGCAATCATAGGCCCGCTCCATATCAAGCTTGATGGTCATCAGACCGTGATGAGTAAGGGCCCTCCAAAGATCATGAATAAATTCCTGTGCAATAAGAACATTATCAGAAATAGACCACCCCCTATAAAAGCTCCATGCTCTGAACTAATAAGATGCAGGAAAATAGGCTTCATCTTGTTGATATGAGCTTGGCACAGATTTTATACAGGGTGTTGCATAAACTAATAGGCCTAAAGTGACCAGGCTCACAAGCATCATGATGCTTAGGAATGAGAGTAATAAAAGCCTGCTTCCAAGAGTCAGGCATCCTGTCCAAAATAAAAAACTCCTGAACTATAGCAACCACATCACCTCGGATAATATACCAGAAATGCCTAAAGAAAACAAGAGAGAACCCATTAGGGCTAAGGGCTTTATCTTCATCCATGGATTAGAGAACATTTCGAACCTCATTCTCAGAAACAGGCCTAATGAGATCCTGATTCTCCCGTTCAGACATCATGACCAACGGTGGAGGAAGAAGATCAAATGTAGTAGGGCCACTGATAGGAACTGTCCACCTAGACCTGAAAAGTGAGTGATTTCTCATCTGATATCGTCATCATCATCCAACCCAAGCCCCTCAGTAGTCCGTAGAGCTCTGATACTGTTCTTATATCTTTGCACAACAGTGGCCTGGTGAAAGAACCAGGTATTCTATCCCCTTGATCCACTGCACTCTGGATTTCTATCTCCAGAAGGTCTCCTGCTAACAAAGAAGGGACTGGTGAGTAGATAGCTAACTCCATAATGTGACCATATTATGCTCCGCCAAACCCCCTTCTCTCTCCTCCCACTCCTGGAGTTCAAGGATAGATCTCTCCATAGCCACCAATTTGGAGAAGATGTCGCCAACCTCCACCCTGTTCCAGCAAAGAAGGCACCTCTTGGCTAACTCCAATCTACGAGAAATCCGAAATCTGGCATCTCCATGAACGGGCATCCTCCATACCTCCCTCACAATCTTCCAAGAATGGAGATAGGCCAACCAAAACTTCTCAAATCTAAAGGAAGGATGACAAGAGATGGAGGAGTCAGTAGAGAGGAACACCAGACAGTGATCCGAACTGATTCTAGCAAGATGCCTCACTAGATGCGTGAGGTGCCACTGAATCCAGCTCGATGTCGCAAAAATTTTATCAATTCTCTCCCAAACCCTGCCCCTTCTGATCGATTATTACACCAGGTAAAGCAAGGGCCAACAAACCCAGGTCTACCAGGCTATTAGATTGTAGGAAATATCCAATTCCTGGAGCTAGTATCCTCAACAAAAGGTCTACCACCTCTCTTGTCCTTAGGTCGTTGGACATAATTAAAGTCCCCTGCCATAACAGTAGGAAAACCATGATCCACCAAAACCATAACCTCTTCCCAGAGATTCCTTCGCTCCCTATAATCCATACTAGCATACACCCCTGACAAGAGCCAAGTATGCCCGTTGGATTCAGTAACAACAATGGCCACATGCTGAGAGCAATGATGAAACATATTTACTCTAGCAGCCCCATGATCCCAAACAACAATAATCCCTCCCGACAAACCTTGCAATTTGATTGTATAGAAACCCCAATTGGCTAGAAAGCGATGATGAACACGTTCCAAACTGGAACCACTAAGGCTAGTCTCAAAAGAATACACAAACTAGGGTGATACAATTACCCTAACCTTCGAAAATTATAATGGAGGAAGGTTTCCCCGCCTCCCAAATATTCCAAACTAAGACCTTCATGGGACCACACTATTTCAGTTTTGCTTTGCCTTTGTGCACTCTGACAGCCTCCAGGCAGTCATTGGTGAGGACGCCAGAGCTAGGAAGAGATGTCAGAACCCTCCAAGCTTGTTGTGGATCACCGATGAGTAGCTATTTTATCTTAATTTCAGCTTGAGTCCTGTAAATAATATTAGTTTGCATTGTTTTGTGAATTGGTCAGGTTGAATCTTGTAATTAGTACTTGAATAAGTCAAGGGGTTTCATAAGTTAGCCAAGTTTTGAGTCTATGTCATGGGGCCTTATCACCCACCACTTGGAGTAGTATGCCTTATCTAGCCACCATGGTTGGCCATACATGATTGGTTTATAAATTAAAAGGGAGTTCAAGTGAAGCATATAAAGAATTGTCAGGAGATATCGAGACATCGAGATATCGGGATATCAAGACATTGGGACATCGGGACTCGAGACATCAGAACAATTTTGGGATTCAAGTTTATCCAAGGAAGGCACTAACAAATTTCCTTCTCATCGCCTTTTTAAAATCCAAGGATGATGCCATTTAAGAGAAGTAAAATGGAAGGATTCTCCTCCCATTTAGTGCCACTTCTCATGAATTGTCCCACTCCAAGGATGGTCGGCCAACTCAAGTATTTATTCAAATTCAAATGGAAGTTCATCCAAGAAGATTCCAAAATTAAATGGAGGTTCATCCAAAATTCAAAGGAGTTCTCTCTTATCAAAAAACTTTATCTCAACCAAAGAGCGTTTTATTTTCTTGTCGCCCAAATGAGAAGAAAAGAAGTCACCCATGCTCAAAGGAGTCCTAGTTCCTATGGAGTCCATTCAACATTCAAAGATGTTTTATTCTCATCTAAGTCCAAGGATATAAAGAAGGATTATCTTGCCTACCTTCAAATTTGAAGAACAAGGAGAGTTAACGCCAAGAAGGAAATGAGATGAGATGCCATCTCATTTTTGTCACCAAACTTTTCTTAAAAGCATGGAACACCTCATTTCATCACCTAAGTCATGGAGAAGTCCAAGTACAAAGGAGTCTACCCAATTTAAATTACAAAGAGTTTTCATCCAGGTCAAGAAGAAGAGTATAGTCCAATGTCATCTTTAATTATTTTGTATTCAAAAGAATTCTTTTTATCTTGCTATCATGAGTTTGTTCTTATCAAGCTACTATGTAAGGGGTCTATAAATACCACCCATTTCCTTCTTGTAAACCATCTTATGATTCATTAATGAAACTCTATCGATTTTTTTCTCCAATTGCTGGGTAAGCATTGAGAGTGCAATTCCTGGTTAAGTAATTGTAGTGTGAGAGTGCTCTGCTGGGTAAGCAATGTATTCATGAGTGAGGGGGTACTGCAGCCTAGTTATCTTTCCAAGATCCAAGTAGCCCGTCATCGCCATCTCTGACATCCAGCCCAAATCCAGATCCAAGCCAACCATCCCTTATTCTCTCTCTTTTTCAATTTCCACATCTTTCTACACTATTAATCACGTTCTTTGTAAGATCCTTAGAGCTCCCAATCAGAAGAGGAGGTTTCCCTTGCCATCCAACTATCAACGGGAAGATCTACTTCGAAGGAACTGAAGTTTGCAATCCTACCGCGAGATCTTCAGAGTTGAATCTAGATTGGCTGAAACGGAGGAGGGAAAAGTGTTATTGGTAAGTACCATCTAAATCTCATAAATCTGGTTGTTTGAAGTCAGGACGTCCTAGTTTCGGTGATTTCTTAATCATTGGATCCAGGATTCTTTATGTGATTGCATGCTGATTATATTATAGGTAGCTAGTAGAGACTTAGTCTATCTTCATTAAATTAATTGGATAGCATATCTGAGTTTGCTGTCATTGCTCATTAAAATTAAACACTTAATTGTTAGATTAGTCTTTGCATCCATCCCGCATCAGTCATCTTCCAAATTCATCGAAACCCCTGACTCCCCAGTAGCAAACAAGGCTTTCTTCAATTGGCCTGTGACTTTGTCATGAGCACGGTCAAAATCCCTGACCCAAGAGAGTCACCCAACTGAATGACCGGAGGATCAGTGCACCCCGGGTGATCCGCCAACTTGATCGGAGCTACCTTGGATGGAGAGGAGACTCTGTCCCTGTTGGAGGCCGAGCCGACTGACAAACAGACCTAGATTGCTTCCCACTCATCCCCGGCCCAACCAAAGCCAACGAGGTAACCTCCCTACCTCTTCGATCTTCCCTCACAACACCGCTGAGCACTGGGCAAGGGCAGGAAATCTCTCCCGAGTCACCCCCTACCTTTAGCAGAGCCATCAAAGTAGACGGTAACACCAGCAAGCCTTCAGATGCAGATACTAAAAGCCTAGAACCCCCCCCCCCCCCCCCCCCCGTCAGTCTTATTTCTTCCCCACCACAAATCACAGAAGCAGCAACATGCCCCCTCCTCTCTACATCAACCTAAGACTTGGCAGGACAGCAGCCAGACACTACAAAGACCCCACCCCAGAGTCAGAGGCCCCTTTAGCCAAGAGAGACAAAGCAACACCCTTGCATCCCCCATCCACCAGGTCCCCAGCCATACAAAAAGAGAGAGAGCTGACCTGATCGATGGTAGACATAGCAGGAGATGAAGGATCTTTGGTAAGCGAGAGACCTAGAGAGCTAGATTTAGGCATCTTTGATGGGCTTCAGGCTCTCTTCAAAGACCGCACACGTGGGTCAGACATGACCAAATCATGCGAGCCGAGCTCCTCTGCAAGGCCCAAATCCATACCATTTCCCAGTGGACCAAGGGCATCAAAATAGAGCTCGTAACAGAGTCTTCTCCTGCGAGCTCCCCTCAGCAAGCCCCCGATGACCGGCGGCGAGCCACCTTGGTAGGTTTCTGCCAGCCATCTGAGTCCAGAGGTAAGTTTAAGGAGACGAGTTGTTCCTTAAAGAGCTCAGAGGTGGAGAGCATGAGTAAGGATCCGAGAACTCAAGGCAATGCTTCTTTTCTTTCTCCAGGTCCCTTCTCCACTTTGCCAGTGCTCTAGGTACTTGCGGTTGTCTGATTCGAGATGTCACCAACCATGATCCTAGCCTGGGTCGGCTACCCTGTCTCCTCTCTTCCCCTCCGCCACTAGAGGAGTCGGAGCATCCGAAGCAGGTCAACGCTTACGACCACAAAATTTTTAGGGAGAATAGGGCAGTCACTATTGTCTGATGAGGGGTCTCCTTCCAAGAATCAGCAGCCATCATCCGAATACCCTAATCTCCCACAACGGTAGCATACAACTAGAAGATTTTCATAGACAAACTGTTGCCAAAAGATACATTTCTTCCCTTATATCAGGACACAGGTTTCAACGGTTTACCGGCATCAATCTCCACTCGAACACGAGCATACCCGCTCTTCCTCTGGAGATCTGTGAAATCGTCTATAGCCAGTGGCTTCCCCGCAATGGCCAAGATTGCCGTCGACAACCAAACTCCAACGGAAGCCCCGGCAACCTCAACCAAATAATAGTTTTCGGAATAGGCCGACGACCATGCACAAAGTCAGGTTCCCAAGGCTCCATAGCTAGGAGTTGTCTAGCCACAAACTAAGGACCCCCTTCCTCACCATGGCACACTCCTTGCCAGTTTTAAACCAAAGGATAAGATGATCTTCAGCAAAGGAAAATACCTCAGGTTCATCTTCCAGCTTGATCCTCATTTTAACTTCCCTGGCAACCCATTCCGTCGAGACCCTCCATCCCAAGCTCTTCATGAACACCGCTTGATTCTCCCACTGGCGGCGAGAGTTCTCTCATCATCTTAGGAAGCTCGAGCACCTTAGTGAAGTAGCAATATAGCTAGTCAATCACCTCCTCAAAAATCTTGTGTTGTCCAAGAGGGTCTGCAAGGTGCTCCCTGCACTACACGCGCCCAAGAGCGATCACCATCGGTAGAATTGGAATTGGAAAACCCTCGACCACCATCCCTATGGTTGTCGCCCTCCTCAACCATTTGCATGGCACCTGTTTGAAGGATACCCGGAGAAAATAAAGAGAGAGGCACAAAGTTGAAGACAGAGCTCACCTACCACCGAAGCAAACCTCGTCCCATGGATTTTGTCTCACCTGGTCCTTCGACCTCCTCCAACCCTGCCTCTTTAAACCCTAGTTTCCGGCAGTCCAAGTGGAAGGGTATTTTCGTCATGTGGCAGGAAAACGTCATCAAACGAACCGCACATTTTCTTCATCTCTTTTCGGTGCCAAAAGTACACCGAGAAAGAAATGATGCTCACCTGATGTAATGGATTCGAAGTTTTCTCTCATTTAGTATCGTATGAGTTATAAAGACGGTTCATTTTGTCGTGTCGTAAACTTATTCCAGCACTGTCTGCAAGCCAATTCACCTCTTAAGGACATCTCTTGTTTATGGAAGAGATTAGTTACATGATATATTCGACATACAAATACTCAAATTGTGAGAAACCACACTCAAACCACCACATCAGACCACAATGAAGTGTAACATAGGCTACTCGAATCCAGGAGCATGTTTCTCATGACCCTCAAAGCGATGCTAGAGTGCTCACTGCTGCTGCGTAGGCAATACGAGATCCACTGGAAGTCAACCATCAAGGCAACATAAATTGATAGAATTCAGCCAAGAAAAACTACCGGTGCTCCAATAGCTTGCCGTATTATCCGAGCAGTCCTAACAGATCAATTGATGGGCACAGGATAACTCGCCATAGGGCGTTCCAATCTGAACACATTAATTATCCCGTAAGCAGAACAAGAAGCGCAACCAATACTCGACATGGACGCATCAAACAAATGTATATAACTGATGATACAACAGGGCACCCTCTTATCATCATCATCATCGATGTCAAATAAAAAAACCAGAAAATGAATTTTATAGGGAAACTTAGTTCATTCCCTCTGAAACATACAAAAAAAGTTACATCCTTGTTAAAGAAAATAAATAGCACGACACAAATAAACGACATCAAGCATGCTTCTTCTACTGGAAACATATACAACAACACTGAAATTCACTTCCAAAGATAAGCCTGGAGATGACAAACACACACTGCTTTTACAACCCACAAACCATTTCAAACTAGCAACTTGATCCTTCACCATTCTTTTTCTGTGGCAATTGAAAAAAAAAAAAAAATACTTCATTAGAATTTTTTTTCATTATGGTTTCACACAATGTACTAATATAAGAGTAGACATCAAACACCTCTCTCTCTCTCTCTCTCTCTCTCTCCTCTCTCTCTCTCTCTCTCTCGCTCTCTCTCTCTCATCTCTCCCCATATATTATGTATGTATGTATGTAAGTATATGCATATGTATATATACCATCCTTGTTTATGCATATTATATAGGAAGTAAATTTATCAATGGCAAGGACTTGTCTGTTAGGTCAATATCAAACACCAGCCAACAAGTCTACTACATAAGCAACAAGTGTTGTCCTAACTATTTGATAAGGCTTTGATATATAAAAGATGTCATGGGCAAACGTGGGGTCTTTCATAATAGATTTGCAAAACCAAATTCCAAAGTTTCAAAGTGACGATGTACTGGAAATTTAACAAAGAAGATGCTACAAAATGTTTGAGGTGGACCACCTCCACTTTAACTTTTCCTGAACCAAAAATTGCATCTCTGTTGGTGATAACCAGGAAGCATGAAAGAGAACAAAGCATTCAAGCAAAGTCTATGGTGCAGCGCATAAAAAGTTATAAGATGCATGACCAGATTGCTTTGATGGAATTTGTGGTGGAGATAAGAAAGAAACATGCAGAGGCAAATTGTTCCAAATATACATATCCTAATTCCACACATTGATAAATTCATAACAAAATAACGGCACAGAAGTTCCTAAATCATGAAAAGATCGGGATATTGTAGAAGATTAAAGTACACAGAACAGGGATAGACTGTACGTTCTTGCACTCTTTTCAAAGAAAATTCCAAGAATGTATTCAATAAATTTTGGAATGATTTGTGATCAAAAAAGGAAACATGTTTCACTAATCTAGGAAAGGAATAATAAAAAATATCAATAATAAAAATTTAGAATTGTTATACATGATAAATTAAAATATTGAGGGCAAGGTTTCAAACCCGTTAATGAGGACAACCATTTTGCTTGAGAAAAAAAAAATATAGAAATTAATGCTGCCAGAAATAGCTTGCATAGAACTTTTCAAATTCTCTAGGCAAAACTATAGCTTGTAGAGTTACATGTGAGCATGTAAGATCAGCAGATAAGCCTCAGCTGGAACAAAAGACTTAAAATGTAACTGACGTTATTTACATGTGTTGCCGATCTCGCCGCCGCGGCCTGTAACTTCAGAGCTGGTGGCGGGATCAGACCGTCTCGCCTCGAGGTCTCCGGCTCTCCGATCCTACAAGACAAGGTCAGAAACCCTGGCCGGGATCCCGGCGAGGGAGCTCCGACAGTCAAGTTAGAAAACGGCGAGATGGAACATAATCTCCAAGGCGGGCCCCCGAAGGAGTCCCAGGCTTAGAGATTGTGTTAGCAAAAAAGTTCTCAGGGAGAGTGAAAATTGGGCCAAGTTCTTTCACCGAGCTTGCGCCAAGGGACCCCTCTCGGGATCTTGGATCCTGCTCTCGGTGCATTTTCTTTTCCTAGCCTTTTTTCCTTTTACCTGGTCGTCCGCTCTCCCCATCCTTTTATCCCATCACGCTGCCTCCGGCTTCCGCCCTTGGAGGCCCCCTCTTCGCTTTCACCTCCTTCTCCCTCTCTCTTTCCCCTTTCCCCTTTGGGTCCAAGAACCCGGCGGCCTCCTTGTCTTGTTTGCCGAGCCCAGCGAGGAAAGGGTAGAGGGAGGACACTGGCCAGACCTTGGGCCGAGCGCGAGCGCTCTCCTTCCAGACCCCGACAACGTCTGTTACCGGGTCCTGTCTTGCCAGGACTTCGCCGCTCGGCTGCGGAACCTGTCGGGCCGATGCAATGAGGTTTCACGCGTTGTTACCGACCGTACCGGCGCTCCACTCGAGGTGCGGCGCGCGCGCTGCTCGAGGAACGGTCCTCGGAACTCATGCTCCTGCTTCTCGACGGCCTCACCACACAGGGTAGCCGCCTCGGCCGAGGTGGACCCCTCCTGGGCGGACACCTGGCGGATCGGCAGAGGGGCGCTCGACTTCGGCCAAGGTGGACCCGTGCCCGGGCGCCACCTGGCAAAGGAGCAGGAAGGCCGGCTCGACCTCGCCGAGGTGGAACCGTCTCAGGGCGCCACTCGGCGAGGGAGCAGGGGGCCGCCGGCTTCGACCGAGGTGGGCCCCTCCTGGGCGGACACCTGGCGGAGCGACAGAGGGCGCTCGACTTCGGCCGAGGTGGACCCGTGTCCGGGCGCCACCTAACGAAAGAGCAGCGAGGGGCGGCTCGACTTCGTCGAGGTGGGCCCGTGTCCGGGCGCCACCTGGCGAAGAGCAGGAAGGCCTGGCTCGACCTCGGCCGAGGTGGAACCGTCTCAGGGCGCCACTCGACGAGGGAGCAGGGGGCCGCCGGCTTCGGCCAAGGTGGGCCCCTCCTGGACGGACACCTGGCGGAGCGGCAGAGGGGCGCTCAACTTCGGCCGAGGTGGACCCATGTCCGGGCGCCACCTGCGAAGGAACAAGAAGGCCCGGCTCGACCTCGGCCGAGGTGGAACCGTCTCAGGGCGCCACTCGGTGAGGGAGCAAGGGGCCGCCGACTTCGGCCGAGGTGGGCCCCTCCTGGTCGGACACCTGGCGAAGCGACAGAGGGGCGCTCGACTTCGACCGAGGTGGACCCCTCCTGGGCGGACACCTGGCGAAGGAGCAGCAGAGGGCGCTCGACTTCGGCCGAGGTGGACCCGTGTCCGGGCGCCACCTGGCGAAGGAGCAGGAAGGCCCGGCTCGACCTCGGCCGAGTGGAACCGTCTCAGGCGCCACTCGACGAGGGAGCAAGGGGCCGCGGCTTCGGCCGAGGTGGGCCCCTCCTGGGCGGACACCTGGCGGAGCGGCAGAGGGGCGCTCGACTTCGACCGAGGTGGACCCCTCTGGGCGACACCTGGCGAAGGAGCAGCAGAGGGGCGCTCGACTTGACCGAGGTGGACCCGTGTCCGGGCGCCACCTGGCGAAGGAGCAGGAAGGCCCGGCTCGACCTCGGCCGAGGTGGAACCGTCTCAGGGCGCCGCTCGGCGAAGGAGCAAGGGGCCGCCGGCTTCGGCCGAGGTGGGCCCCTCCTGGGCGGACACCTGGCGGAGCGGCAGAGGGGCGCTCGACTTCGGCCGGTGGACCCCTCCTGGGCGGACACCTGGCGAAGGAGCAGTAGAGGGGCGCTCGACTTCGGCCGAGGTGGACCAGTGTCCAGGTGCCACCTGGCGAAGGAGCAGGAAGGCCCGGCTCGACCTCGACTTCGCCGTGGTGGAGCCACATCTGACCTTGCTGGACCATTCCCGTTCTGCCGAAAAAAATCCACGTGGTTCGAATCATGCCCGGCGGAATCTGAGTCATGCCACGTCATCGTAACAGCCGTAACAGTTGCCCCCCATCCCCCCGTTCCGCTGAGGCGTTAAGGCCCGGAATGTGAGAATTTAATGGGGAGATGACGTGGGGAAGGCGAAGATCTCGCGCCATGATTGCCACGATCCTCGTCACTGTTCCTCGTTGCGCCCGAGGTCCTACGAGAGGTTGCCACGCGTCGCCTCTCCGGTTGCATTTAATGCGTCGCTTCGAAAAGGAGGTCGTTTCCTCGTAACCGAAGCATCGATGTCGGGCGTGCGTCCACGCGGCATCCATCTGGTGGTCCGGAACAGAATGAGGGGTACGGTCGCTGTCGATCGATTTGAAAAAGAGGGGGACTTTCCGGAACGAGGCCCTTTCCCTTTCTCACGCTCCGCCGGCGGTTGCAGTGGGCTATCCTTCACTTCCCTGGGTTGCCGCTTCTTTTGCACAGTGTGTTTCGGTGAGTGCCTTCATCTGCTTCCTTCCCTCGTCCTCTTTCCTTAGCAACTCTTCTTCACCATTTCCTTCCTCATGGCGTGCCGTCGTCATGTTTCATCTAACCCGGAGGCCGGTCCGTCCCGGCCGAGGACTCCATCGCCCTCCTCCTCAGAAGGGAGGTGATTTCGGAAGAGATCCGTAGGCGGCTCCAGCCTAGGGGTGTAACCATAGGTGTCCCTAGGGGTCCTAGGTCTCCCCCTGTAGTTTCCGCCGCCCGTCCCATCTCTTCTCTTCCTCCTCCTGCCATTTCTTCTGCTGGTCCTCTCGGTCACGTCTCGTCGATGACCGAAGGATGTGACCTTTCTTTGCTCCGGAAGTCTATGCATCCGAGTCGATCCATCTTTCTCTCCCGTGGCCCGGGATCGAGTCACCTTAAGCGGCCCCGGGGCCGAATAGCCTTCTACGAGGACTTCCTCCTGGGGGTCTTCGATTCCCCCTACATCCTTTCTTCCTCTCCTTTCTCAGTCACTACCAGCTGGTCCCGGCCCAGTTGGCTCCAAACGCCATCGGGTCATCTTCGCCTTCATTGTCTTCTGCCACTTCCACGGGTTCGTTGCCCGCTTCTCTCTCTTCAGGGCTCTTTCACCCTGAAGCGTTATTCCACCGATGATGGCTGGTGGTACATTTACCTCGGCCTAGGTGCCTCCGGTTCGACCTCCCTTCCTCTATTAAGGGTTGGAAGAACCGGTTCTTTTTTGCCTCGGTCGAGGACGTCGACTGGGCCTGGAGCGAGCCGGATCAGTCCCCGAACCGGAACTCCCAAGTCGAGCCGGCAGACCAAGAGGCCTATTCCTTGCTGCTGAGCGACGCGGTCCCTACGCTCGATGTTCTGCTCTCGGAGCAGAACTTGTTCGAGACGGGGATCAGTCCCATCCGGGAGCCGGGTGAGGCTCAGCTTTCCTTTCTACTCCACACATCCCCTTTTCTCCCTTTTTCTTTAACTGGACTGACCGACCTCCGTTCTCTTTCAGGTATGAAGTTCTCCTTAGAAAACCTCCTGGAGGGCGCCGCTCAGAGGGACGTTGCCGAGGGAGATGAGCCCGCGGCGAAGAGGGCTCGCACCGAGGCGAGCCAGGAGGCCGCGCCGAGATTCCACCTCGGTCCAGTGGCGGCAGCTCCCGCATCCAGGCCACCTCGAGCCCGGGCTGCGACGTCCCTGTCGTCGGCCTCGACAGGGCTGCAGAAGAGGGAGGGCCAGCTCCCTCTCGAGCAGCGCCCGCCTCCACTGCTACTCCGACGGCGCCCCAGTGGCTCCAGCTGCCCGTCGTGGCAGTTCCACCCGGCGGTGGGACGGTCGCCCCTGCCGCTGCCGATCTATCCGCCCCGCCGCCGAATCTCACCAGCGGTGCTCCGTGATCCGCGATCAAGACTCGCAGAGAGGGTCATGGAGTTCGCCTGCACCTTCCGGGACCGCCGATTGAGGGGCGGCCGGGACTACGCTGACCCTGCTCGAGATCCTTCCGCAGCTCTTCACGGTAAGTCCCGGACTCGGAACCCTCCCTTTTAAAGTTCCAGTTGGATTTTGACTGACCTCTCTCTCCCTGGTGCAGATCGGGACCGGCGTACTGCTGCTGAGGAATTTCCTCGCAGGGTACGCCAAGAAGACGAGCGAGAAAGGAGGAAAAGCTCGGCAAACTCGCGGCCGACGTGAAGGACCTCATGGAGAAGGGGGTCGAGCTGCGGGGGAACAACCATGCCCTCCAATCGACCTGGCGCGCGTCGAGGGGCGCATCAAAGAATTGGAGACCTCTCTGTCTGAGGAGAGGATCTCCAACCAGTGCCGCATGGAGGAGGACGCGGCGGAGAAGGCTCGCCTCCGAGCTCAGTCCCTGTCGTTGGAGCGCAGGGTGGAGGCTCGGAGGGAGGCGAACGCAGCCAAGGAGCGGAGCTCCTACGTCAACGGGCTGCTGGAAGCTTCAAAGCGGGAGGCGCAGGAGGCCGTCCCGAAATTCCGGGCCTCCGAAGAGTACATCGCGGAGGTTCGGGAGGCCGCCGTGGACTCCTTCCTGAAGGGGTTCCAGGTGTGCCGGGAGAAGGTGGGCTCCTTCTACCCGAGCTCGACCTCAGCGGGGTGGTCCTCGGCGAAAAGAGGCAGGAGCCCAGCGGAGAGGCTCCAGCGGCAGCAGGCAACGCGGCTGCAACTCCGTAGCAGCCCCTGAGCAGCACCCGTCGACGGCGCAGGTGAAGAGTATGCACCCCTGCCCGAGGACAGTGCCACCGCGCCAAACTAGCTCTCACTTGTATTTCTTTTCTTTTGCTTTTCTTTCTTTTTTTTTTTTTTTTTTTGAGGACTCCCGGCCTGTCGGGACTCCTTCATTGTAATCCTTCTTTGAAGTAATGACAAATCTTCTTTTTGCCAAGTCTTATCTTTGCCTTCTCTCTTTTTTTTTTGTTGTTGAGGCCGAGTGTTGGTTTCGAGTGCCAGGAATAAGCCCTGTGGTGTGCTCCGAGCTGAGCTCGCGGGCAGACTGAGTCCCGTTCAGCATTCAGACCGAAGTTCGGAGCTTCCGGGTTGGACGCCGGTGGAGCAGGCCTTGCGCGAGTTCTTCGAGCTTGCGGCCTGCCCTCTGGGACTGCGTGGGTGAGCTTGGCTCTGCCCCGCCTTCCGGACCGAAGTCCGGGACTTCCGGACTGAACCCTGGGGCCGCAGGCTTTATCCGAGCCCTGCGCGGCTTGCCGGGTTGTTCTCCGCGATCGCGTGGGCGAGTTTGGCTTTGCCCCGCCTTCCAGACCGAAGTCCGGGACTTCCGGACTGAACTCCGGGCTGCAGGCTTTATCCGAGCCCTGCACGGCTTGCCAGGCTGTTCTCCGTGATCGCGTGGGCGAGTTTGGCTCTGCCCCGCCTTCCGGACCGAAATCCGGGACTTCCGGACTGAACCCGGGGCCGCAGGCTTTATCCGAGCCCTGCGCGGCTTGCCGGGCTGTTCTCCGTGATCGTATGGGCGAGTTTGGCTCTGCCCCGCCTTCCGGACCGAAGTCCGGGACTTCCGGATAGAACCCCGGGGCCGCAGGCTTTATCCGAGCCCTACGGGCTTGCCGGTTGTTCTCCGTGATCACGTGGGCGAGTTGGCTCTGCCCCGCCTTCCGGACCGAAGTCCGGGACTTCGGACTGAATCCCGGGGCCGCAGGCTTTATCCGAGCCCTGCGCGGCTTACCGGGCTGTTCTCCGTGATCGCGTGGGCGAGTTTGGCTCTGCCCCGCCTTCCGGGCCGAAGTCCGAGACTTCTCTCCTTCTCGGGTCTTCGGCACGGCCGTGTTTGCCGAACTCAGAGCTAAGTGTCTCTCTTCCTACGAGGTGAGAAGAAGCATTTGAAGTAAAAGGATTTCATTGCAGGGAGTTCGAGAAACCTTACATTATTGGTAATACATCCTCAGGTTCGAGGCATTCCAGGTCCGAGGGAATCTGGACCCTCCTAACTCCTCCAGGTAATAAGCCCCGTGAGGGAGAACTTCCGCCACCGTGTACGGGCCCTCCCAGTTCGGGGAGAGCTTCCCGCACTCCGTGGCTGAGAAGCTTCAGCACGCCGGAGCACCAGATCTCCTGGGCGAAAGGACTTCGGTCGCACCAGGGAGTTGTAGTACCTGGCCACTCGCTGCCTGTACGCCGCCATCCGGACTCGGGCCTTGTCCCTCGTCTCCTCAAGGAGGTCCAGGTTCAGCATCATCCTGGCGGGGTTCTCCACTTAGTCGTACTGCTCCACGCATAGGGTGGGTAGGCTGAGCTCAATCGGGATAACCGCCTCGGCTCCGAAGACGAGGTTGACGGGGTCTCGTCGGTGGCCGTCCTCGGGGTGGTGTGGTACGCCCACAGGACGCTCGGGAGCTCTTCTGCCCACCCACCCTTGGCCTGATCCAGCCTCGTCCGGAGGCCTTGCAAGATGGTCCTATTCGTCACCTCGGCTTCTCCATTTGTCTGCGGATGCGCCACCGAGGTGAAGCGATGGTGGATGCCGAGGTCGTTGCAGAAATCTTCAAACTCCCGACAGTCGAATTGACGTCCATTATCGGTGATTATGGTGTGGGGTAGGCCGAAACGGCAAATGATTGACTTCCAGAGGAACTTGGCGACGTTTGCCTCCGTGATCCGTGCTAGGGTTCGGCCTCGACCCACTTCGTGAAGTAGTCAATGGCCACAATCAGGAACTTCCGCTGTGGACGCCGGGGGAAAGGGTCCTAAGAGATCCATCCCCCACTGGGCGAACGGCCACGGAGCCGAGAGCTGGGAAAGCGGAGTGGAGGGCTGCCGCTGCACCACGACGTGCCGCTGGCACCGATCACACCTCTTCACGAAGTCAGCGGCATCCTCCTTCATCGTCTCCCAGAAATAACCTTGGCGGGGCCTTATACGCTAGCGTTCTGCCCCCCACGTGGTTACCGCAGATGCCCTCGTGGATTTCCTGGAGTACGAGTGCGGCCTCCGCGGGTCTCAGGCATTTGAGGAGGGGTAGGAGTAGGACCCCCGATACAACTGCCCATCCATTAGGACGAAACGCGCGGCCCAGCAACGAGTCCGGCAAGGTTGCCAGCCGAGAGAGAGCGTCCGCGCGAGCATTTCCCCGCGGGGTATATGGGAGATGCTGAAGCGCCGAAATCCGGCAGCGCTCGTTCTCACGAGCTCCAGGTATTTCGCCATTTGAGGGTCGTGCGCACCGTACTCTCCGGAGATCTGTCCGGCCACCAGCTGGGAATCAGTGAAGGCCTTGAGGTTGGCCACGCCCAACTCGTGGGACACTCTCAGCCCGGCGAGGAGCGCCTCGTATTCGCCTGGTTGTTAGTTGCGGCGAAATGGAAACGGAGTGCACATTCGGCGACGACCCCATCGCCGTTGGCGAGGATGAGACCGGCTCCGCTCCCGCCGGAGTTCGAGGCTCCATCCACGTGAAGGATCCACGCGTCCTCCTCGGGTCCTAGTTTCAATTGCCGATCCAGAGGGTCCTCCTCGGTCCCCTTGCCTAGGCCTGCGCACTCGACCAAGAAGTCGGCGAGCACTTGCGCTTTCATGGCCGACCTTGGCCGATAAGCGATATCGAACTCGCTGAGCTTGAGTGCCCACTTCGCCAATCGCCCGGATGTGTCAGGTCGGCTGAGTATCGCTTTCAGCGGCTGATCAGTCAGGACGGCAATGGGATGTGCTTGGAAATAGGGCCTGAGACGCTGAGCAGACACTATTAATGCAAAAATGAGCTTTTCAGGCCGGAATATCTAAGCTCCGCATCGCGGAGGAGTTTGCTTGTGTAGTACACCGGCCTCTGAACTCCTGGTCGTCGGTCCGAACCAGGACCGAGCTGATGACCTCCGGGGTGACCTCCAAGTAGAGGATGAGCTCCTCTCCTTCAGGCCTGGAAAGCAGTGGAGGCGATGCAAGCATCTTCTTCAGCTCGCCAAACGCCTCCTAGCACTCCTCGGTCCAGGTGAAGTCGCTCATCTCCTCAGCACTTTGAAAAAGAGCCGGCAGCAGTCGGCCGACCTCGAGATAAACCGACTCAGAGCGGCTATCCGGCCGGTGAGTCGCTGCACTTGCTTCTTGGAGGTAGGTTGCTCCATGTCCAAAATGGCCTGGACCTTTTCGGGTTGGCCTCTATCCCTCTTTGGGTCACCATGAACCCCAGGAATTTCCCGGCGAAGACGCCGAAGGTGCACTTCGCCGGGTTCAGCTTCATCTAGTGAAGTCGGAGGTTGCCGAAGGTCTCCGCAAGGTCGCCAATATGATCCGAAAGGGGCTTGCTCATTACCAGCATGTCATCCACGTACACCTGCATGTTGCGGCCGATCTGATCCTTGAAGACTTTGTTGACCAGTCGCTGGTACATGGCCCCGGCGTTCTTGAGGCCAAATGGCATCATCTTGTAACAGTAAGTTCCACGGTCGGTGACGAAGGCGGTGTGCTCTTCGTCTTCCGGGTGCATTCGAATCTGATTGTACCCGGAAAGGCATCCATGAAAGAGAGGAGGCGATGCCCCGAAGTGGTGTCCACCAGCTGGTCAATCTTCGGAAAAGGGAAGCTGTCCTTCGGGCAGGCTCGGTTGAGGTCGGTGTAGTCCACACAGATCCTCCACTTGCCACTACTCTTCTTCACCATGACCACATTCGCCAACCAGCTGGGATATTGTACTTCCCGCACGAAACCGGCGGCGAGGAGCTTCTCCACCTCTTCGTTGATGGCCCTCTGCCTTTCTGCGGCGAAGCTCATCTTCTTCTGGCGGACCGGGCGGCACCTCTGGTCCACGTTTAGCCTGTGGGTGATGACTTCAGGGGGATGCCCGGCATGTCGGCGCGGACCATGCAAACACATCCGCATTCGCGTGGAGGAAATCCAGCAAGCGGGTCTGCTCTTCCTCCGGGAGCTGGGCCCCACCTGCACAGTCTTATGAGGGTCCGATCCGAGGGGATATGCCAACAGATGTTCCACGGGTCCTCCCCTGGGTTCCTTCTCCCTTAAGTCGAGGTCGTCGACGTCGGGTCCGAGCCCAGTGCCTCGGGCACCCGGGACGCCTGCAGGCAATGCTGGACTGGCTGGGTCGTCCCCCTCATCACCCCAGGCCCGGAGGCCGTGGGAATTGTACTAGCAACCGTTTCGTGGAAATCATGGCGTCCAGCTGGTTGAGCCCGGACGACCGAGGATCGCGTTATAGGGCGAGGGGAGTTTGACGACGGTGAACGTCATCATGACTGTGGTCTGTCGAGGTGGGGATCCAGCGGTGACAGGGAGAGTGATCTCCCCTTCGACCCCACCGAGTCCCCAGTAAAGCCACAATGGGGGTGTGCACCGGCCTTAGCTGATCATGAGACAGGTTCATTCGGGAGAAAGCATCATAAAAAAGCATGTCAGTAGAGCTCCCACTATCTACCATAATGCGATGTACAGGATGCTTTGCGATGGTCATCTCGACCACCACAGCATCATTGTTTACATTTTTTGTTTTCATTCCCCTTCTCAAAGGGGGATACACTCTCCGGGTCCCCCACCTCCCGGGCTCTCTTTGCCGCCCGCCGATTCCACAAGAGATCATGCCCACTGGCTTCTCCATCGGGCGATTATCGATCGCAGGGACCGGGGGAGGGCCGCGATCGGCTGTCCCTCCGCCGAAGCTTCGTTCCTCACGAACTTCCTGAGGTAGCCTCTTTAATCAGCTCCTCGATTTCCCGCTTCAGATTACGACACTCCTCCATGTCATGGCCATGCTCGCGGTGGAACTGGCAGTACTTTGACTTGTCGCGGGTGCTCCTTGGGTTCTGAGGGGGAGGTCGGCGGAGGTAGTGCTCGCCCTCAATTTCCATGAGGATCTTCGTTCTGGGAGCAAGGAGGGATGAAACTTCGCTCCGGGGTGGCTCGCCCTTCGGCTTCGGATTTGGACGGGGGTCAGCAGGTGGCCCGGGCCTTCGGGTCCGGGAACATCTCTCGGGCCGGCTTCTTCAAGGTCTCCCATCCAGTTCTCGCCGGGTGCGATCGGCCTCCTCCGCTCGGATCTCCTCCGCTCGAATATACTTGTGGACATGGAAGAGGAGCTCAGAATACATCCTGGGGGGTTCTTGTCTAGGGAATAAGTCAGGCGGGACATCTTGAGCCCGCGCTTTAATGCCAGCATGGCAACGGGCTCGTCCAGGCTGTAGATTTCCAGGGCAGCGGTCTTGAAGCGGGTGATATAGTCCCGAAGCAGCTCTTAGTCCTGCTGGCGGATGGAGAAGAGGCTGTCCACCTCTCTCGGCACCTTCTGACAAGCATCGAAGTGCGCCACAAACTTTCCTTCCAATTGATGGAAGGAGCAAATAGATCCTGGCTCGAGGCGGGTGAACCAGACTCGAGCGGCCTTCCAGAGGGTAGCGGGGAAGGCAATGCATAAAAGAGCATCCGTGGCCCCCTGGACCCTTATGAGAGCCTTGTAGCTCTCCAGATGGTCCAAAGGGTCGGTGATCCCATCGTAGGGATCCACCTGCGGCATGCGGAACCGGCTCGGAATCGGCTCCTCTTGGATTTCCCGGGAGAAGGGTGGCTGGGAGTCGTAACCCGCCGGGTCCGCCGAGGAGTTCTGTAGGTCGGCAAATCGAGGGCGAACTCCGCCAGTTTGCGCTCGTGCTCCTCCAGGCGCCTCTCGGCCTGGCGCCTGATGGCCTCGTCAGTGGAATCTTCCACCGAGGCCGCTGGTGAGGAGGCGCCGATCGGTCTCGACAGGGGGCTTTGCCTCGACGTCGCCTACTGCGGCGCGCCGTCTCGGTATCATCGACCGGGGATCGACTCTCGTGATCCGCCGAACCGGAGTAATTTCTCTTCGCAGGGGTTTGGTGGCTCCCGCGGGGTTGGAGGCTGCCCGCGGTTGGGATGGCCTGCCATGGATGGAGCACAGGCTTCCGCGCGGCCCGCGGCCCGAGCCGTGGGGGTCCCTGGCTGGGGCTGCGTGGCCAAGGAGCGTTGCTAGTGCTGTAGCTGCCGAACTGCTGTAGTCAGGATTTGCAGCTGTTGGATGACAGCTGCAAAAGGTCCGTCCACCGAGGTCGGCTGCGGTGGAAGAAGCGGAGCAGGAAGCTCCCTCTCCGGGCTGCGTGGCCCCTGAGGGGAGGGGACCTCCCCTACTCGGCTGGTGGATGCTTCGCGCCCGCGTGTGACCACCATGGCCGGAGCGCGCTTCGTCCCACAGAGAGCTAGCTCGCACTGGGGGTGTTGTCCTGCCCCCTACCTGGCGCGCCAATCTGTTGCCGATCTCGCCGCCGCGGCCTGTAACTTCAGAGCTGGTGGCGGGATCAGACCGTCTCACCTCGAGGTCTCCGGCTCCCGATCCTGCAAGACAAGGTTAGAAACCCTGGCCGGGGATCCCGGCGAGGGAGCTCCGACGGTCAAGTTAGAAAACGGCGAGATGGAACAGAATCTCCAAGGCGGGCCCCCGAAGGAGTCCCAGGCTTAGAGATTGTGTTAGCAAAAAAATTCTCAGGGAGAGTGGAAATCGGGCCAAGTTCTTTCACCGAGCTTGCGCCAAGGGACCCCTCTCGGGATCTTGGATCCTGCTCTCGGTGCCTTTTCTTTTCCTAGCCTTTTTTCCCTTTACCTGGTCGTCCGCTCTCCCCATCCTTTTATCCCATCACGCTGCCTCCGGCTTCCCGCCCTTGGGAGGCCCCCTCTTCGCTTTCACCTCCTTCTCCCTCTCTCTTTCCCCTTTCCCCTTTGGGTCCAAGAACCCGGGGCCTCCTTGTCTTGTTTGCCGAGCCCAGCGAGAAAAGGGTAGAGGGAGGACACTGGCCAGACCTTGGGCCGAGCGCGAGCGCTCTCCTTCCCAGACCCCGACAACGTCCGTTACCAGGTCCTGTCTTGCCAGGACTTCGCCTCTCGGCTGCGGAACCTGTCGGGCCGATGTAAATGAGGTTTCGCGCGTTGCTGCCGACCGTACCGTGCTCCACTCGAGGTGCGGCGCGCGCTGCTCGAGGAGCGGTCTCGGAACTCGTGCTCCTGCTTCTCGGCGGCCTCACCACACAGGGTAGCCGGCCTCGACTGAGGTGGACCCCTCCTGGGCGGACACCTGGCGGAGCGGCGGCAGAGGGGCGCTCGACTTCGGCCGAGGTGGATCCGTGCCGGGCGCCACCTGGCGAAGGAGCAGGAAGGCCCGGCTCAACCTCGGCCAAGGTGGAACCGTCTCAGGGCGCCACTCGGCGAGGGAGCAGGGGGCGCCAGCTTCGGCCGAGGTGGGTCCCTCCTGGGCGGACACCTGGCGAAGCGGCAGAGGGACGCTCGACTTCAGCCGAGGTGGACCCGTGTCCGGGCGCCACCTGGCGAAGGAGCAGCAAAGGGGCGCTCGACTTCGGCCGAGGTGGGACCCGTGTCTGGGCGCCACCGGCGAAGAAGCAGGAAGGCCCGGCTCGACCTCGGCCGAGGTGGAACCGTCTCAGGGCGCCACTCGGCGAGGGAGCAGGGGGCCGTAGGCTTTAGCCGAGGTGGGCCCCTCCTGGACGGACACCTGGCGGAGCGGCCGAGGTGGACCCGTGTCCGGCGCCACCTGGCGAAGGAGCAAGAAGGCCCGGCTCGACCTCGGCCGAGGTGGACCCGTGTCAGGGCGCCACTAGGCGAGGGAGCAGGAAGGCCCGGCTCGACCTCGGCCGGTGGAACCGTCTTAGGGCGCCACTAGGCGAGGGAGCAAGGGGCCGCCGGCTTCGGCCGAGGTGGGCCCCTCCTGGGCGAACACCTAGCGGAGCGGCAAGGGGCGCTCGACTTCGGCCGAGGTGGACCCCTCCTGGGCGGACACCTGGCGAAGGAGCAGCAAGGGGGCGCTCGACTTCGGCCGAGGTGGACCCGGTCCGGGCGCCACCTGGCGAAGGAGCAGGAAGGCCCGACTCGACCTCGGCCGAGGTGGAATCGTCTCGGGGCGCCACTCGGCGAGGGAGCAGGGGCCGCCGGCTTCGGCCGAGGTGGGCCCCTCCTGGGCGGACACCTGGCGGAGCGGCAGAGGGGCGCTCGACTTCGGCCGAGGTGGACCCCTCCTGGGCGGACACCTGGCGAAGGAGCAGCAGAGGGGCGCTCGACTTCGGCCGAGGTGGACCCGTGTCCGGGCACCACCTGGCGAAGGAGCAGGAAGGCCCGGCTCGACCTCGGCCGAGGTGGAACCATCTCAGGGCGCCGCCGGCTTCGGCCGAGGTGGGCCCCTCCTGGGCGGACACCTGGCAGAGCGGCAGAGGGGCGCTCGACTTCGGCGAGGTGGACCCGTGTCTGGGCGCCACCTGGCGAACGAGCAGGAAGGCCCGGCTCGACCTCGACTTCAGCCGTGGTGGAGCCACATTTGACCTTGCTAGACCGTTCCCGTTCTGTCGAAAAAAATACGTGGTTCGGATCACGCCCGGCGGAATCTCAGTCATGCCACGTATCATAACGGCGTAACAACATGCCTAGCAAGTCTATATGTCGGTAAAAGCACTTAATTCCTATGTCAGTTTCCGTGCAATGGTAAGCATCAGTGTTTTAAAAGGCAGCAGCATTATGCAAGCTATCAAAGGACCACATAGTGCATATCAGTATGGGTACCTCATATGCAGGTGTATTTGCTATTATTATTTGTTAACTATTAAAACATAAACATAATATTATTAAGTATAATAACAAAAATAATAATGATAGTGAAATTTTTTGGATGGATAATAACAACATTAATAATACTTATAACTAACAATTGTGCTTGGTGCTTAGCACCTAATAATAGCAATAAAAAAGGGTGGCCTAATGCCCGAGACTCCCACTAATACCGGATCTGGGAAGGGTTAGATGTACACAGCTTTATCCTTACATGCGGAAAGGTTGTTTCTATATTTCAAACCTATGATCTCCAGGACAATGCAATCTTACCATTGCACTGAGACCCACCCTCTACCTTTATAAAAAAAACTATGTAATAACTAACCGTCTAGTATCAGGCCCACCTGAAGCCTGCATCAAAAACATCAGCTAGGATGCTTGGGCCCACATAATATTGGGCTATATATGTGACTCTAGAATATGAAGTGCGTTCACATATTAGCTGTACAATACTAAGCATGCTGTATACATGGCTGCATGGTGCATGCTATTTCGCCCCATTTGCAGTATGACTGGAGATAGTAACTGCATATAGGCAATGTGGTGCGGTTAGGGGACTGCACACACATATGCAGGTGCATATGCAATAGCATGCGGCACTTCTTAAAATGGTCATAAGAATATACTGCTTTTTGGAAAAGTAGAGATATTTGTCCCCCAGATACAGTTTACAGATAATTATACAAATTTTGTAGGTCAAAATGGAACTTTAATATTACCCATGATCTGGAGATATGTTTCAGTTAGGCAGCATTATATTTTAGAGGTTATGTATTATCCCCATCTAATGTCTATGATTATTATAGATGTCTGCAGGGCAATGTTACCAGATAATTTTCTGATCATCTTCCTTCCAATACAACATGAACAAGACTTGAGAAACAACAAATGCATAATTAAAGAGCTCAATCTGGACAAATACCTCAGCCACCAATATGTATCATTGGCCTATTTGCAGTCTTTGCGATGTCAAACATCCCGGCATGTGTAGCTTTCTTCCTCTTTACCTGAGTAAAATGAAACTGTACTTTTAAGCATCAAATTATGAGCTAGAAACTGTAAATAAACCAAGCCAATGAGGTTTTTATTAGTTTCCATGACTGCTATTGAGATAATTATAATATGGGCATGCACATCAGTAAATACAATAAGAAACCAAAATTTATACATACCGCAGCCCCAATTATTTCCTTCAACACAAGATCATCATGACCAGCTCGTAGAGGATCTCTTAAACTTACCTACAAAAGTTACAAATACATATAATGTAGCTAAGTTTAAACATTTGCCAGGGGGGGCATAACTCCTACATACATTAAGTTATGGCAAAGCATGTAGAGCAAGTGTACAAATCTAAACACTTCATCAACCTACTCTTGGAGCCAACAAAGCAGGGTTTTGTAGCATCGGACATTAATAGTTATCTTACAATAATAAATTTTGCAAATCAAAATAAACCAGGGGTGATGCAACTATGGAAGTAACAAAAAAGCAATACCAGGAAAAAACCCAGAAAGCACAGTACCAGCTCTGTATCATCTGTAACATGGACACACAAGCATGATTTGTGTAACTGCACTACTATGCTTGCAACAGCAACTAAGCTTTTGAATGACATTAACATGCTTAGAAATCTGGTCCGATATAGGCCTGAAGTTGACTTTTCTGTGTTATTCAAATACAACCATGTGGGTTTTATAGGCTTTCAAAGCCTGTATACTATTTATGCTAGTCAGATACTGGCACCGACCTTCATCTACTAGTACATAGATGGTGGCATAAACCTGTAGTACTCAAATAGGTCATGCTTGTTTACACTAACCAAATTAATTATTTGGTTTTGGGCAGTTATCTTACTGCATAAGTTGAGTTCATTCAAATAATCAAATGATCAACCTAATCCAAGAATTCTGAATATTAAGCTATGGTGCATTTCTGAGATAAAACTAGGCCTATCAGTGATGCAAGTTTGAAATAGGGTGTTTAATGCATGTCCAAGATTTGATAGTTATGAATGAAGGAATAAATCAGCTACTTGTATATGAGATTATAAACTTGCCGACCTTACTGTTATAGCAACAATCCTCTCAGCCTCGAGATCCCCCGGACCTCTAACCAGGGGTGAAGGCTGTCACCACCGGCCCTTCCCGGCACCTACTCTGGGAGATCGTGTGGACTGGTCCCAACTCTCGGCCTGGCCCTCTCTCGGCCAGGTCCCAACTTCGGCCTAGCCATCTCTCAATCAGGATCCTCAAGCACCTGGACCCGGAAATGACCGGCACTTACTACCCCAGTTGTCCTTATCGATGCTCGTGCCCCTGCTGTCACGGGGTTAGTCTTTGCTTAGGCCAAAACCCATGCGACGCTCCAAAATGCCCTACAAAATGGAACCAGCCAATGCGTGCCAGCGACAGAAATACGATGCTACAACCAAGGCAAACACACAAGAGACAAGAAAATGGCAAGGAAACACACTTAGATGCGCAAAGGCAAAACGGTGTTTTCATTAATGTAAATGGAGAGATTACAAGCAAAATGCAACTACCACTAGACCTATCCTAAGGGCTCAGAAGGTAGAGGCAACGATGAACCGCAAGAATCCACCAGAAAACCGGTCCACAATTGTTCTCGCTCACCCTCCCGATACTATACCTGCGTAGCCTCCCGCCAAATCCCACCCTGGGGTTCCAAGGTATCGAAGAGACTTGTGTTCTTCTGGTTCATCGTAAGAAGCCCCGACACAAAAAAAAAACCTCAAAACAAGGAAAAAATGTCCTAGCGGCAGTTGCTCAAGACATCTTATTGCAAGATATGTACAAGACCGTGTCAGAGGCCATGGTCAAGCAAAGTGCTTTGCAAATGGCCCTGACAGACTCCTCCACTTAATCAGGTCGATGTCCTCGTCGACATGCTTCGTTTGTATGCTTCGACCCGATCCTCTTCATGCCGCAACGAGTCCTCTGGCTCCCAGCTCGCTTCTGACTTGGAAAGTCCTTTCCACTGCACCAAGTACTCGATCACCTGTGCGCCATTAGGTAACACATGGACTCTATCTGTCAAAATGTTGTCAACCCGTCGCTCTAAGGAGGCAGTTGTAGGGGTGGACGGTTTGACATATTCCTCATAGGATCCTCTAGATTGGCATGATATGGTTTGATGCAACTTCTATGAAGTATTAGATGTATCTTGAGCCATACTGGAAGTTGCACCGGTAGGAAACATTTCCACCCTTTCAATGATAGGGAAGGGACCTTGATACTTGCGAACCAGTCCTTTATACACCTTGCGAAAGAACCGGAGTTGGGCTGGTTGGAGCTTAACCAGTACCATGTCATCTCTCTTGAAGTCTAAAGGTCTCCTTTCGTTGTCAACCCACTTCTTCATCTTCTTGGAAGCCTTCTCCAGGTATGCCCGTGCAATCTCAGCATTGCGGTGCCACTCCTTGGCCAGATGATAAGCTGACGGGCTATTTCCAATATACCCCACAACCATAGTGTGCGGAGTGGAGGGTTGCTATCCAGTGATGATTTCAAAGGGGCTCTTGCCTGATGCAGAGCTCCGCTGCAAGTTGTAGGAGAATTGGGCTGTCCATCAACTTCACGCAATCCCTTTGGTTGGCACTTACAAAGTGCCTCGAATACTGCTCCAGAAGAGCATTTATTCTTTCTGTCTGGCTGTTAGTTTGAGGATGAAGGCTAGTAGAGAAGTACAACTTGGACCCCAACAACTTGAAAAGCCCAGTCCAAAGTCTCCTAAGAACCTGGAATCTCTGTCACTGACAATGTTCTGAGGGATACCCCAATACTTCACCACATGCTTCAAGAAGAGTCGAGTTGCATCTTCCGCGAAACAATGCAAGGGTGCTGGGATGAAGATGCTATACTTCGAGAATCGATCCACCACCACTAGGATCGACCCATACTCCCCCACCTTTGGCAAGCTCGAGATGAAGTCCATCGAGACGCTCTCCCATGGCCGCTCCGGTACAGGTAAAGGTTCAAGGAGCCCACCAGGCTTGCTTCGCTCCACCTTGTCCTGTTGGCAAATGAGGCACGTCCGGACATAATCTTCCATATCTTCTCCATCTTTGGCCAGTAGTATGCCCTCTCCAAGAGAGCAAAAGTTCGGTGCATTCTTGGTGACCAGCCCAAAGAATGTCATGACATTCTCGCAATAGTTCTCTTCTAAGGTTGTCCACCCGAGGCACATACACCCGATGCCTTTGTCAGAATGAGCCTATATTCGGACCAGAATCGCCGTGCCTTCCCTTCATCAATGAGCTGCTTCAAAGTGATAACTGTGGTATCCTTCAGCAGTCCATCTCGAATTTTTGGCAGCAAAGTTGCTTGCACTTGATTGACTCGCCCTTGCTCCACCACTTTAGAGCGGCAAGCTCCGCCTTTCGGCTCAGGGCATCGGCCACCTGGTTCATACGCCCTGGTTTATATTCCAAGGTCATGTCAAACTCTGCTAAGAAGTCCTGCCAGTGGGCCTATTTTGGAGACAGCTTCTTTTGTGTTTGGAAGTAGCTGAGGGCTACATTATCGGTCCGCACCACGAATCGTGATCCAAGGAGATAGTGCCTCCACACCCTTAGACAGTGAACCACTGCTGTCATCTTGTTCTCATGAACAGTATATCATCTCTCTGTGTCATTCAGCTTTCGACTTTCAAATGCCACTGGATGACCCTCTTGAATAAGGACTCCTCCAATAGTAAAGTCTGAGGCATCTGTATGGACTTCGAAGGGTAAGTTATGATCTAGAAGTCGTAGCACGGGCTCCTCCATTACAGCAGCTTTCAACTCCTTGAAAGCTTCTTGGCACTTCAGAGATCAATCCCATGATTGATCCTTCTTCAATAGTTTTGTTAGTGGCGCAGCTCGATGAGAGTAGCCTACGATGAACCGTCTATAGTAGTTAACAAGCCCCAGGAAAGATCGTAGCTCCGTCACTTTAGTAGGGGCCTGCCACTCTTGTACAACCTGGACCTTCTCTTGGTCCATACGGATCATGCCACCACCAACACGATGTCCCAAGAACAAAATCTCTTCTTGGGCAAAGTAGCACTTCTCCTTCTTCACATAGAGAGAGTTCTCCCGCAGAACTTGAAGGATGATCTGCAAGTGCTTCTCATGGTCTTCCAGGGTCTGACTATACACGACAATATCATCAAGGTACACCACCACGATTTGTCAAGATAGTCATGGAACAGCTGGTTCATTAGTATGCAAAAGGTAGCTGGGACATTAGTCGATCCGAAGGGCATCACCAAGAATTCAAATGCCCCGTACCTTGTCATACATGTAGTCTTGCCTTCATCTCCCTCTGCGATCTGGACTTGCCAATACCCCATCTCAAATCAAGCTTGGAAAAATACCGGGCTCCACCAAGCTGATCAAACAAGTCTGCAATTAAAGGAATTAGATACTTGTTCTTCACAGTCACCTTGTTCAGGGCCCGATAATCCACACACAGTCGAAGACTCTCATCATGTTTCTTCTGAAAGAGAACTGGGACTCCAAAGGGGGCCTTTGAGCTGCGAATGGGTCCTCCCTTTAGCAGCTCATCAAGCTATTTTATGAGTTCTGCAAGCTCCGGTGGAGCCATACGATAAGGCGGACAAGCAGGAGGCTTTGTGCCCACCTCAAGCTCAATTTTGTGGTCCACCGCCTGCCGCGGCGGCAAAGTCTTCGGCAACTCGAGAGGCATTACATCTTCAAAATCCTGGAGGACTTTAGCCACCCCAGGAGGCAAAGGACCCATGTCTTTGGCTTCTGACTCTAGCTTCATAGCAGCCACATAGGTTAACTCTCCTTTCTTCATTCCCCTCTTCGGCTGAAGCAAAGATATATGCTGCATCCCCTCTTGAGTTTGTCGAGCAACAAAACAACACAAGGGGACTCATCCCCCACCATGCATAGAGCATCAAGAAATGGCATTGGAACTACCCTAGCTGCCTGAAGGAACTCCATGCCCAAAATTACCTGGAAATCATCCAGCGGTACAGCCATGAAATTGGCTTTCACATACCAGGTTCCGACTCGCATTGGCACCTCCCTTGCAAGTCCAACAATGGGCTGAGCTTCCGAGTTCACTGCCTTCATTCTACTAGAATCCCCTTCCAGCTTCAATCCAAGGCGAGTGGCCTCCCGATCAGCAACAAAGTTGTGGGTTGCCCCAGTGTCCACCATTGCTTGGGTTACACGACCATTGAGCTCCACTTGCACATACATGAGTTCATTGGTTTGCCGACTAGCATGTTGGTGAGTTTGGTGTGGTTTCGACCGCTGCTGCTGCTTTGGCTGCTGCAGCTTGGATGGCTTGAGCTGCTCCCCCACTTGACCCTTGATAGCATTGAGTAGCCTGAGGGCACCCATCCTAGGACCCTAAACCTGTTCCTCCTCACTATCGCTACTGAGGTCTTCCGGTTTAACTTGGCTCCGCTGCACACTAGCTTGCAAGGCATTGAGAGCCTGTTTCTAGGGACAGTTCTTTACCATGTGTGGCCCTCCACACAGAAAGCACCCAGACTTTGGGATCCTTGATGGCTCTGGCCCCTTAGTTTTAAAGTCTTTCTTCTCATTCCCCACGCCCTTTCCTTTTGACAGCTTTGGATTCTTGGAGGTATTTGTCATGGCCTTCTTCTTCTGGTGGTCAAAGGGGAGGAAATCTGTCAAGCGCTCAGCTGCGGCTTAAGCAAATGCCAAGTCAGTGACACCCCTCCTTTGCAACTCCTGCTGGGCCCATGGCTTCAAACCTTCCAAGAAGTGGAATAGCTTGTTTTTCTCAGACATATCCCTAATGTCCAACATCAATGCAGAGAACTGCTTCACATATTCTCGCACAGTTCCTCGCCCAGTTCCTGTATGTTGGAGATGCCTCAAGTTTCGCCGAGCAATAAAGTCCACATTTTCCGGCAAAAACTGAGCCTTGATCTCCCTCTTTAGGTCCTCCCAGTTGGCAATGATACATCGACCCGTCTGCATATCCTCATATCGAGTTCGCCACCATAGTTTGGCATCCCGGTTAGGTACATGGTAGCCAAGATGACCTTTGTCTCCTCGGAGTCAGGTCGCACCACCTGAAAGTACTGCTCGACATCAAACAAGTACCCCAACTCCTTTACATCACGAGCTCCATTGTAACTAACTTCTAGGTTCTGGTGCTATCATCCGGCTTGCCCCGCCGTCCACAACACCTGGAGCTGGCATGTTACCCACTGCCCGAGTCAACACTGCAACCCTGGTGGTCAGATCATTCAATTGCTCCCGTAAGAGCATGACAGACTCTTTAGTATTGTCACTGAGATTATCCACAGTCTCCACAAGCTGCTCCTGACTCAACTCCAAGTTTACAACCGGTCCATCATTGAGAATAGATGAGCCATGCTCTCATCCATTTAGGCCAACTGCACCTCCAACGCGGACATCCGCTCCTTGTGGCTTCACAGCTTTGCATTATCAGCTTGTACATCTATCAGGACTGGTGAGGCAACCGTCGCCTCATCGCGTACCGTCCCGCTCGTCTCTCCCTCGTTCCTGTGACCCATGTGTGTTGCGCTAATGTCCGCAGCCGAACCTGCTCTGATACCACTTGTCACGGGGTTAGTCTTTGCTTAGGCCAAACTCATTTGACCAGCACAGAGCACAATCAATTCCTCCTTGTTGCTCCCCAAAGGCCGGTTGATCCTCATCCACCGAGAGCCAGCTCGAGGTGATTCAAGGATGCTCGGCATTGCCATCCGCTGACCTTAGGACTTGGAAAAGTTTTCATCCTCAAAGGCTGCGTCGGCCAAGGCCCGACTGATGGAACTTGTCTAAGAGTCGCTCAAACCAACTGGAGTGCCAACCAAGGCAACAACAAAAAAATCCTAAGTCCTAAAGTCAGGAGAATTACCCCCAACCTCGATGGGTAAGCTGGTCCAATGGGTTTCCTAGTTAGTCGACGTGCCTGGCTTCGCCTCCCCAACGAGTCTCCTGCACCAACAACGGCAATAGCGCCGATTAGGATACTCAGCAAAATTTATAAAACAAAAAGATCGGGGGACCAATCACTCGGCTATGACAATCACACCGACCAACTAACTTAGGAAAATTCGTAAAGGGAACACATTCAACCAGCAAGGCATCATTGAAGAGGTGAATCCTTCATTAGAAACTATAAAAGTTTTTACAAATTTGACTTAAGGGCCCGAGATTCCAAAAAGAAAAGCTAAAAAATACATGGAAAAGAAGAAAGCAAAGAAAAAAGGTCCCTCGGGGATCTACACTTCCTGCACGACAGCGGCCCATCTGGAGCTCCAACTGTGATAGGCACTTCCTGGGGAGCTTATATCGAAGTCATCGCCTCTCTAGCCACTTGAACCCCAGGCGCTTGAGTCTTGGCCATTGGAGCGTCAACCCGAACGATTGCCTCCACTGGGACCTCAACTGCGGCTCTCGCAGGGGCCGGCACCTACATGACATCCCCATCGGTGTGCCCTTCCTCAGCAGCCTACCCTCCAACCGCCTCACCTCCCTTGGCTGCTTCTTCCTCTCCATCTTCTTCCTCGTTCTCCGGAATGCTCAATGCTATGCACAAGTTTAGAGTCGGGTAGGCATCTGCAACAAAAATGCAAGCCCAAGTAGAAGAGAAGGAAAACTACAAGGTCTTTATCGAGAGAGTCGACCGGACTCAACCCAGCATCACGAAGGTCCTGCTCAGTAAGCAGCTCTTTCAGCTCGGCATGTTAGAGAGTGTCTCGAAATCCTTTACATCGTCCCTATTTACCTTATCATTCTATTGGGAGAGATATCCGGCTCTCCCCAACTCTAGAAGATTCCCCAAGGTCGGTCAGAGGAAATGAAGAAGAACCAAGACTTCCACTGGTGAAGGAAACTAAAAAGCTTAAAAAGTTCTCTTTTTTCGAGGACCGAAGAACTACCATCCCTTTGATCCAGATAGTTTGTTTAGCATAAAGAAAAGTCTGAACAAACCAAGTCTGGGATGAACTTGGGCAATAAGACTAAAGGCCACAAAGGCAGCAAGGACACGAAAAGAGTTTAGGCCAAGTTGTGCAGGAACAATGTTGAAACGCTGCAAGACATCCCGAATTAAAGGATGCAGTGGGAAACGAAGGCCGGGATGAAGATCCTCCTTGTACATGGCCAAACAACTGGGCAGACTAGAAGTCACCCGATCACATAGTCTCGACATGTGAAGATGGAAATCCTCCGGGATTCGGTACATCTCTCGGAATCCGGCAATGTTATCCTAGGTCACAGTTGAGACCTCAAACATCGGCCTGGATGAGGGTCGAGTCGAACTACGGGAGGTCCCCACAGTTGAGACCTCAAACATCGGCCTGGATGAGGGTCGAGTCGAACTACGGGAGGTCCCCACCTGACTCTTCCTCTTGAGTGCCAGGACTTCCTCCTCAACGGAGCCCTCTCCTTCCTCCACATCTTATTCCTTCGCCAAACCTCCCTCCTCAGCTAGGCTCACCTTTTCGAACGTGCTCTCGCGAGTTCAGTCCTCAGGGGAGAAGTTTGAGGACCCTTGCGCTCCGAAAGGATTGCTAACTGAATAACTCTTATCATTCAATGACATCCCCTAAGGGTGCGGGATAAACCAAAAGTAGCAAGGAGAGTAAACAAAGGACCAAAAGGACCACCTCCATCCAAGAAAGCGATGAAGGCAGGAAAAAAAACTCAAAAGACAAAAAAGGAGAGAGAGACGTCCATTCCTAAAAAATCTCTAAGGAAGCCTATCAAATTGAATGGGAGGCACTAAAAGAAAGCACAGGAAATGAATGGAAGACCAACTAGGGGGAACTCTGCAAAAACCAGGCATGGACCTCTTCTCCTCCTTTTTCCCTCTACGCTCTCCTCTTTCTTATCCGCTAGCAAAAGTCCTCACCATTGGGGCAGAGGCCTCCTAGTTATACAAACCTCAATCGGGTGGAGCAAGGCCTCAGCGCCCTTGAGATCATCAGGTTGCGACACGTGGCCCACTCTTGCTCGGATATAGCTGCACCATCTTGAAATCCCAACTGCTCAATCGCCTTCCCATCTCGGGTTTTGCACAAATCATTTAAGGCCCATGGTTGCTAGGCCACATGGCGTAGTTCAATAGATCATCAGCGATCGCACAAATCATTGAAGATCATGGTATGGCTTTTCGGATGCAGCGCTAATGATTTTTCTGAACCACCCGCGCACCACACTCGAAGTGATAAGATGGCGATTGACGATCCCCAAGATACCAATTAATGCCTAGAGAGAGAAATGACAAATCCGATCCTTGGGGCCGATAGAAGCAGTTACTCCCTTCCCCTAGAAGCGAAGAGCACCGATGGACCAACTCGGTATCACTCTGGGCTCAGGAGTGGGGGATATCTGTTACAGTAACTATCATCTCGGCCCTGAGATGCCCACCGAACCACCAAACGGGGGTGAAGGCTGTCACCGCCGGCCCTTCCCGACACCTGCTCTAGGAAATCACACGGACCAATCTCGACTCTTGGCCTGGTCCTCTCTCGGCCAGGTCCCAACTCTCGGCCTGGCCATCTCTCAGTCAGGTCCTTAAACACCCGGACCCAGAAACGACTAGGACCAACTGCCCCAGTTGTCCTGATCGATGCCCGTGCCCCTACAATGGATGTGGCTAGCAGGATCGCGATAGACAAGTTCATAGGGGGCAACATCTCCACAGGATTAATGGTCCTAACAAAAAAGATGCCAATAGCAAGGATCTCAGGAGACAAGATCCTCACAACCTATCAGAGCCCATCATTTATCTCAGAGCTATCTCCCTGACAACTCTTCGCTATCCTACATGGCGCTATAAATAGATAAGAGGGACACCCGACAAGGTACACTCTCACACTCGCAATTATGCTCGCATAGTCACCAAGGTTCCCGGCTCCGACTATTGTTCCCACTTCATCCTTCCCATACTGACTTAAGCATCAAAGTATCCCTGCCAGCATCCCCAGCCAAGGTTTCCTTGCATGTCTCTATTCGAGGATCATCACGAGCAGCCCCTCCATGCCAGAGAAGACCGGAGAACCTCCCCGGCGCCATCACATCCCACCAGAGGGGATATGGCAGCAACGCTTACCTTTGTCGTATATCTTTTAGAGAACATCATTCCAGTATTTCTTGACATAATAATAGCATAACACAGCAAGAAATTGAAAGGCAAAATCAATAGAAGATGCTTGAGAAAACCATCGACTATATTGAGATCAATCTATATGTTATATGAAAAAACAAATAGTACAACATACATGTAAGAAGTTAGCTTACCTCTGATGGACCAAAAAGACATACTTTAAAGTTCCCATCAGATAAAAGCCGCAATCTATTGCAACCAGAACAAAATGTTCGGTCATTGATGTAATAAAGGAGACAGTTCCACAATGTCCATCTATCTTGAAATTCTTTGCCGTATCTGTAGTATGATCCCGAAGCCTCTTTATATCCTTGAATCGTTGCTGCTGTTCCAGACAAACTAAAGATCTAAATTTTCTATCTTGTTATGCGAATATGGAGCACATACACACAAACATACACAAGCACCACTTGTGTGCGTATAAGCAAATATTCTAATAATCAAACCCACAGTGCATCTGTCAAGAGTTCTACCTTACCACTCTGTCCAACATCTCTGCATAGGAAACTAGCTTTTTTATATTCCACACATTTCCATCAAATGGCCATGAACTCAATAAATCGAACATTGATTGGCTTCTCTCTAGTCAACGCCACAAAATCACAGATTCTCATCATCATTTATTCATGCATTACAACACAATTCACCTGGTACAAACAAATGCAACAAAAATTTAAACTTATTTTGTAGGAAAACGTTAAAAAAGAACAAGGAAAGCAGATAGAAATGAAATATTCCATGCAAGTAAATATACCAGTTAAAGAAGCTAAACAACCCTTAACATGATGTTGGTACAACAGCATATCAGGAAATAAGCACTAAAAACAGCAGCAGCAAAAAAATAACAGCAAAAAGGCACATACTTTAACAGGATTATATCCCAGCTCAATAGCAGCATTTATTGATTCCATTACCCTTCCATGCCCTTTACGCTGGTCATGAACTCAAATTTTGCCGGAACTAAGTATCCAACAATGTTTATTGCATTGAGCCACATTCTTTCAATCTGGGAAGTTTCTTTGAGAGCACAATCCCATAGTGGTCATAGCACAAGTGTTTAGTCCTTTCAAGTTGGAAAAGACGTAAACATATCTCTTCAATGTCCTTCCTAATGGTTGGCTCTCCCCCTGTCAACCTGATTTATCACCCCTTCACTGACAAAAAGGTCTGCAAGTCGAATGATTTCGTCTTGAGTTAGGAGCTCAGGACTGGGTGTCAGCTCACCACCGTCAGCTGGCATACAGTACTGACACCTAAGGTTGCAGCGTTCTGTCAATGAGATCCTCAAATAATTGTGGAATCTCCAAAAGAATCAATTAGCATATTAGCTGAGGCATTATCTTTTGGCGGTGATTCAGACCAAGTAGCACTTGAAGTTGCATATGCCATTGTCCTGTAACAGCTTGGAATATCACGACTGGAATTGCATTCATATCTGGTTCTGGATGAGAAGAAACTGGTTATACAACCCAAACCGTATCTACATGCACCCACCTGATCACAAGATTCTACAAGTCAATATCATTAGTGGTAAAAATTCCCTCTGTTAGTCATAAAAAGCATGCAAAAAACCTGGATGCTAGGGAATTGCTAACAGAAACTAGCAGAAACATAAAGCTAAAACTATCACAATTTGGCGAAAAAAAACAAATGGTGTATGATCCTGTCTGCCGCAGGATGCATTCATCACACTGGGGAAAATACGATCATGATGTTTGTGTGAATGACGATTTTTTTTTAAGGGAATAAAGAACTGCATGATTATAAAATTCATATTGCACTGGTAAAATCATTCGTCCATTAAAGAGTAGCCTCTTATTACGAAAGCAAGGCAGCATCTAACATCTGCAATGCACTATCTAACTCTCAGCAGAAGTTTTTGGAGAGAAGCTAACAATAGAAATTGGAACAAAAAATAAGCACCTCATAGGTCAAAAAAAAGTAAAAAATTTCCATTTAACTGATAATATACTTTAAAGCAAAGAAACATATGAATTACAAGATAAATTGACTAACAAACAAAACAATAAAGATGGAGAGCATATCATAGAAAGCACCAATAAAGCAGACCAACTGACCTAACCAAAACGACAAGTTTCAACGGTATATAACGTCCAAAGACTTGGAATCCAACTTTCCATTGTTTTTTTCAATGTGTCCGGTAACAAAACCTTTCCACCGTTCAGTGCCAGCATAGAGCCCAATTATATTAGCCACAAACGTCTATTTTGAGAAACATATATATTATCCACAAATTTCAAACCGTTCATCGGCAAAGGGGAAAAAAGTAAGACAGCTCTGACAGAACGAGCTGTAACAATCGAATTAGGCATACATATTTGCCAAAACAAAATTACTTATCAGTATCAATTAAGAATTGCAAAAAAAAAAACAAAGAAGAAGAAGAGATAATAGATGTTTCAATTTACCAAATCATTCGATCGCCGAGAACCCAACCACCCCTGAGCTCTGAAACGCATCGTGGCATCATCAATTCTGAGAAAAGAATACATATATTTATTAAAAAAATAAAATAAAATAAGTAAGAGATGAAACAAGAGAAACACGGTTTAATTCAAAGACTAGCAGGCCCGATTCCCATCATCAATCCACATAATAAAATATCAAACAATCCATAGGCAAAAAATAAGTCGGCCCGCAACTCATGCTACCCCGTTCGAATACAAAACGAAGCCCCTTCGCCCGCTATTCCTGATACAAGTCAAAATACAAAACAAGGAGAGCGAAGTACCCCGTGGATGGTAGAGTTCTCGTTCGAGGCGCCAAGGATTTACCTAGAAAAGTTCGAATGCTCTGGTCCTTGAGCGGAGCCTACGGATGGATATATATTGGAAGCCCCCGAACCCGGATGAAGGACAAGTCTGGAAGAGGTTAGGAAGGTGCCCGGATCCCGCACGTCTTTCTTTGGACTAGTTCGGTTGAGAAATGCTGGGAGGAGATGCTCTGCTTTCTCGAGAGATGTCAGTTAGAGCTCTTGATATTCTTTCACGGACCTGATAGACTGTGGAAAATGGTAGATCCGTTGACTTCATAGGTGGCCCTTGAATTTCGGATCTATTCTTAGCTTGTTGATTAACTTTCATCTCCGTGGATGCTATGTAAGTTATCACTATTTCTTAATTACCATGGATGGCTTTTATTGGAACAAAGGTATTATTATTCATGTATTTAGAGATATTTTAGATGGGAAAGTTCTTGTATTACTTTGCCGGTTCATACCACTGCTGATATTAGAGTGTAGAGATATTCCTCCTTCTCAGAATTGTTATGACGGATCTATATCCTTGGACTATCATGAGTTCCATAGGAGCCTTGATATTGAGTAGATTTGGAGATTAACGGTCATTCTAGAGTCAACTCATTCTTGTGAAAAGTTGTGTAGAGATGCCTTCCTGCTATAGCCTTTCGATTGAGGGGTATACATGTTCCCTTTATTTGCCGATATGTGATGACGATAATGAGACCTTGGAGCATGTACTCTTTCTCTGTCTTCGGGCTGCTCTCATATAGAGGCTGGTCAGTTTAGATAGCCTTTTATGCCTTATGTTGATCATGTTGACACCCTGCTGAACTGGCTCCGATCGACCCCAAATCATCCTTCTCGCTTACTTCCAGCTTATATGGCTTACCATATCTGGCTCACTGGAAACAAACAAACGGTCTTCAATTCCAAGACCAATTCGGCCATTGTTACTGTGGAGGTTACCATGGAGAAAACCAGGTTGTGGAGTACTTTAGGATGATTGCGATGGCCTTTGAGATTTGGGGTTTCAACTCGATTCCTCGAGGCCTCGCTAGACTTTCATATCTTGAGAGTCCCCACCTCCAAGGTTTGCCACAGTTAGCTTCGGAGTGTCGAGGTACTCGAGGTGGAGCATGATTTGTCATTCATGGCTCCGAACTTCACCTTCTGACAATTGAGGGTGCTTTTTGTTTGAGCCTTCATTCCTAACAAGGAGCTCCAGGATACTTGGGCGGGTGTTCTTTATGCCAAGAAGTATCTTCATCTTGATCATCTAATTATTGAGGATGACTCGGCTTCAGTTATTTCTTGGATTCAAAGGCTCGAAAATCGGTACCGATTTATCCTCTTCTTCGAGATATTGCTCTCTTGTTGCAGGGATGCTCCTTTGCTTTGTGCGGCATGTCTATCGGGAGGCTAACTCGGTAGCAGACTGGATAGCTTCCTATGTGCCAAATCATTTCGGAGAGATCTTGTGGACTGATCTGGAAATGTCCCGAGTCCCTTGCACGACATTGTTCTCTTTGATTTTCTTGGATGTATTTACTCTAGATCTGCTAGGTCAATGCTTCGACTGACAAAAAAAATAAAATTTAGAAAAAAAACTTTCCCATCTACTTACTTTTTTTTTTAAAAAAAAGTATTTTAAAAATAAAAGTAAAAATAAAATTTTTTTATGAAAAATATAAGTATTATATATATTTTTTAAAAAAAATAAATATTCAACAAATATGAAGTACTCTCAAATTTACCATCTCCCTGTGACCGATTAAACATGCCAAAAATCACAATTTTTAAATATCATATTTTCAACTTCCAAAGCAAAAGTGCATTTCAACGAAAAAAATTCATCCTAACAAACCAATTTTACAATTATATATACAATCATCTGTCATGGATAAATCATTTGATCTTTTTTCTTTTTTTTTTGGTAAAACAACGGGATAGGAGGGGATGAATCCCAGTGTAGCTATCCCCGCAAGCTCCCATCCCGCCAGGTAATGTTCGATACGAGGCGCTCAGATTCGCGCAGCTCTTCCACCGGTCTTTTGATTTTATAAGAGTACAAATTGGTAGTGGTTGCGACTTATTTGCAGCATGCACCGGTAGCTGGACATCTGCCCGAGACTTACATCTTGGGACAGATTGGGTTTGACAAAATAGACTTATATATTTTTATAACAATTTGCCATCTAAATTAAATTACCGTATATTTATATTCAAATTTTATCAAAGATATTAACAAAATGCGGTGAGAATACGTGCTAGTCAAAATGTGCTGGTCTTGGAATTATATATTTGGGTCGAGTATCGTTAAAAAGTTTAAATTTCATAATCAAGGATTGAACATAAGTCCTGTTGTAGGTATAAAGATAAGAGATCTTTTTAGTTTCACATCAATTAAGTATAAATCCTTATCTACATAAAAAGTTTTTTAAAATAAAATACGAGGAACATAACATTCTATCAAAATACATGATAAAGAACCAACCTTTATATGATCATGAGTTAGCTTAACCGCTCAAATCTAATCTAACATATCCAAGTTACATTATGCACCATGATTTCCCAGATCCTGGTTGTACGGATTTAGATTTAAGGGATCGTTTGTGACAAGAGTCTCAAAGTCTTGCCTTCCAAGACCAGAATCTCAAGGTCTTGCCTTCCAATTCCCCCACGTGTGTACATGATTTTTAGGTGTCCAGCATAGACATGAATGCAATGCAATGAGGATTACAAAGTCCAATGATATTAAATTGTGGATTGGAGTGTCATTGCATACATCTAAGCATAGAGATTTACATAAGAAATTACAATTATTTGTCACATATGTATGGTGAGGCTTATAGTATCAACGTGTTCCATTGACCTGAATTAATATATGGCTATTGCATCAATGTACATGACCATAGAATACCAATTATGGCATGGAAGCTCATAAATTGACAAACTCCCCTTTGGAGATTCAGTTATATGTATAGAATAGATGTTCATGATTCAAACCGAGTGATACGGGTGAGTCTCTTGCATTGGCTTTATGTTTACCTATCCAAATTTATAATTCTCTAATATTTTAGAAAAAAGTACAGTAACAGCATTCAATTATTGGCAAAAAAACATTTTAGTCCCAAAGTTTAAATTTTCTAATTATCCTTTTTTTTTTTTTTTGGTTGCAATATAGCCCACCTCTTTCAAAGATAACTTAGTCATTTCAAAATATTGCTAACGGTGAGCTCGAATGGACGGTTCCACCATATTGCAACAATAATAAGTTTAGGGATCTAGTTTAAAAATTTAAATTTTAAGGTTAATGTTTTCCCCAAAGCCAATATTTTATTTTGATGTTTTGACTAAAATATATAGGGATTACTTGAATTGCGCATTTAATGAGAATGATATTTCTGTTTTTATTGATATCCTATATCATACTTTTGACCAAGTACACATAATTAACCTTGAACAGCTCTCTTAAATATAAAAGAGTAAGCTGTCCTTATTCAATCTTTTCAAAACACAGGTTAATGCAACTGTATGTCATAGCATACACCCCCAAGCACCACAGGTTGGGGCACTTGCATGGTTCATAAACACGCATATAAGATAAAGACTTATGATGAAATTTTTGACAAGCACATTATTTCTCTTGAATTATTTTTACACCTCCCTCTCTTAATGGTCCTGCAAGATTTTCTAATTAAAATTTTGACACGGGCACATCTGTACAAATTATAAATGGCTCCGGTTCCTCTCCAATTGATCAAGGAAAGGTCATAGAGTTTTTAAGTTTTTTTTTTTTTTAATTTGTTTGTGGGCAAGATTCGGAGGTTAATTTTGAATTCTTCATTTCTCATCTTATTTGTGATCACATGAGATGTATCGAACGTTTGATGAGAGGCATCTCCTCAAAGTTTGCTTCATGTATGCACCAGTTCCCACCAAAGATTATCAAAATTTGAATATATATATAAAGAAACTAGGTTATTTAATAGATGGTTGCAGCTAGTTTAGCATCATGTGTCAGAAACCGTCCACTTTTCATGAGTGGACATTAGATTGATGTTCCCCCATCATTTTTCTCCATTATGTGTAAAGAGGTATTCTTTGGTTGGAAAGAAAGGAATGAAATCCATGTCATGCTCCTTTTTCTAGCCTCTCCTTTAAAAAGCTTGTGATCTTCATAAAAGAAGTATGCACTGGATGCGAGATGGATAGCCATGACTGAAACTATTTGTATGGAATGTTTGCAATGTCATGAGATGACAGAACTCTTCATCCCAACTGATAGCGACATTAAAGCTAATCGTGGTGATTGTCGTTTGCCTCCACTTAAAATAATAACCTACATCGGTAATAGATAAAGAAATTAATCTATTTTCCTAGCCAGCACAAACCGACCTTGTTGTGTATTATGAACTCTCGCCCCACTCTACACCCCGTGGATAGAGCGAGTTTAGAAGATACGAAACCGGGTTAAAAAATTTGACTGGTATACATTCTTCAACTCGATTCAGCAGATGCATCTGTGAGATGAGAACGACTTTTGCTAGTTATCGGATGGGATTACGGGAAGTAATTTCACAGGTAAAGAATGCTGCTAAACGTGTCTATAACAAGTTCATGGTCAAAAAAAAAAAAAAAAAAACCACACAAATGATATTTTAAGAAGGTTTTGGAGAGAAAATAACAATCTTTGAACGGAGATAAAGGCTTACCCCGCAAACACTGAGAGAGAGAGAGAGAGAGAGAGAGAATGTAAGGCTTATTTCCATCACCGCAAGAAGCAGATGTGTCCGAAGGAAAAGCTGATGAAGAGCTAGAATGATCTTTTGGTTACCGATAGGATATAGGGCGACTTCTGCAACTCGGCCATTTTAGCCTGTCATCTGTATCGTCTGTCACAGCTACTTATTTATCATTCGCATCCACATGTCCCACAATAAAGGGAAAATAAGAGGAAGAAAACAGTGTTCCAGTTTTTTTTTGCCATTGGACATTCAGGAGGTATCCAGCTCCATGTCGCTATCTTCTGCACTCGGCCGTGCCAATTAACGCGATGCCGCTACTGGTTCTGTTCTCCGAAAACTGCAGCTGTGTCGTGTCTGATATGGAGGCCAATCGTAGCCAGCAACATCAGTCATCACCCCTATATAAACGTCAACGATATAAGAAAAATGGAAACACAGCCGACACCCCAAGGAAACGATACAGGAAAATAGACACCCAAGCCGAGACACCGGTTGGTTGATGCTCTTTCTGCTCTACTACGAGAAACCGACTGTTTCCACGTTGTGCTCAGAGAAAAATAAAATAACGTCACTGCTCGATACGCACAATCTGGGTAAAATTGCATAGAACAATTTATTTTGACAAATTAAGGCTAAGAAGTGATCCAACGGCAACAATTCATCATATTTGGTGATGATCCAGAGTCTCACTCTTTCAACCAGTTTAATTTTCTTGACACTGCCGGTCGTACATCATGGTGGCACGCCACCCTTAAGGGAAGCTCTGCAGGGCCAAATGGCGATAATGACAAATGGAGACCACGCGAAAGCCTACATGACCACCAGGTTTCAGCATTCAAGTATCTGGTTGGCAATCCACAATATTTCAATAAAATATGCTGAAGAAGAAAATACAAACACAACTTCTCACGTCATATGCTGCGTAAGATCAAGGACGATAACATTATATAAAAGAAGATGCTTCTTAACAAACATATATAGAGTTATTTGTTATGATAATAGCCAATCAACATTTGCAGTGTTTGTTTAAAAGAAAGACAGTGGCCTGGAAGTATTTTTTCCCAGTATCATTTGTTAGGTCGTGATACCAATGGGTTGCTTATATGAAAAATTGCAGTAGTCATGGTAGTTTTACGCCTTTCCTTCCCTTATCACATCGAACGTATTACGGTTCTTAAGTTAGTTAAAAAAAAATGGTTTCCAGACTTACTTGATTAAGATGGATCAAGGTGCGAAGGATCCGAGTCAAACGTTGAAAGAAAGGGACATGAGAGGGATCCAGCTTGTTCCAGAAACCTACAAGTTAGACATCATGTGGCATGATTTCTAGATACATTGGCCAAGATCACGTGACTTCTTCCCATTTATATTTATTTTTCTTGTTAATATGTCATTCATCAAATGTACACAGCAATATGTAAATAATTTAAATAATGATCAGAGCCAATTTCCAAATAATCATGCCAAATGAGTATCTCAAACGAACCAAAATTAAACTGGAAGAAATTCTTAAATCTGCACAAGTGATCACTGGAGCAGCCATAACATTCAATGCCCAAGTGGATGAAGTGATATGTCCTATGCAACAAAGTAACATCCAAAGACACATTTGGTTATTCTATTATTCTAATCTAAACACGATTTCTCTCTATTTTTCTTTTTTGTTATTCAAATAATGTAGAGCAATATATTCCATTTCTTCTTTGAATGTAAATAAATATTCATTGTGTAGTCACAAAATGTTACAAATTCAAGCTTTGGTGCATATTCTTCTAGATCTTATGTACCTTTCTAAATCATATACTGCAAATGCTATAGGTGGACATTTCCAATGCAACCATAGCGTTTCCCAAGGAAAAACCCAGTTGAAGAAGAATATTCCACTGCCTGGAAGACTGCCGCCACTAAAAGATATTATTAGAAGGATGAGGAAGATAATGTACTTTAGCAGTAGTTTCTTGTGTATCTCAGATGTGATCCCCCACATTAATTTTCTTAAAGAATTTTCAATTTATAGTAGTCTGCACTAGGACATTCCTTTAGTACCTGTCTATGTTTTACTACCAGTTTACGGCCTTTATAACATCAATTTCACATGAAACCCAAGTGGCAAGTCATGGATGCAAAACAAGCAAGAAAAACCCTCTTTTTAAAGAAAAAAAAAAAGGAGTCCTGAAAATGGCATGCCGGTTTAACTTTTTGCTAACCTTCACACAAACCCCAAGTGGCAAGTCATGGATGCAAAACAAGCAAGAAAAACCCTCTTTTTTAAAGAAAAAAAAAGGAGTCCTGAAAATGGCATGCCGGTGTAACTTTTTGCTAACCTTCACACAGACCCCAAGTGGCAAGTCATGGATGCAAAACAAGCAAGAAAAACCCTCTTTTTTAAAGAAAAAAGGAATCCTGAAAATGGTATGCCGCTTTAACTCTTTGCTAACCTTCAAGTGCGAAAAAAATTTCCAAGAGACAAGGGCTTCTCATTTCTGGTTTGCACAGCTTGTGCTCGTAGAGGAGGTGCACATACAGATAAAGGAAGTACCCAATCCCCTTTTTCTCTTTGCTCAATAAGGAGAGGATGTTCATACCTGCCACCTTTAACAAATTAGACAAACATTCAATAAAAAGACCTTGAAAAAGTAAATGGCTTATGCTATGTTGGTGTGTTTATAACTACTAGCACACACAAGCAGACATGGGAAGTCTCATGAAGAGGTGCATGCCACGGTCATCAAAAGGCAAAAAAAGTCACAGAAAAATATATTGGCCAAAAAGAATTGGTAATAAGATATCTGACACTGCTGTGACTTAATGTATGCCTTGAGAATAACTTTAGAAACAAAAACAGAAAGAAATATAAGGTAGGAGATAAATTTTGTTTGACCTATTGAATACTGATTCACTCCCTACTTACCTTTGAATGAAAGATATAGAAGATATTAACTTTACTAGCTAGTTGTTAGAGTGGTTTTAAGTTTTAACTTATTCATTATAGTCTTCCAGTCTTTACAAATCAAACATAGGGTCTGCTATAGAACACCACTCTACATGGAGATGGCTCCATAAAAGAATTGAGTGGATATTATGCCAGTTGTCAGCCCGATGTCAAACCGTCTGAACCTGGTGCTAAATTCCGGGCAAGGCAAATTTTGGCAAAGAGAGACATGCAGTGAAATGTATATCACTGCATGACCAATTGGCCAGGAAAAAGAACTACCTGCAGTGCCGAGTCATACCAGCATCCATGGAAGGAAACTATTACTATATTCAACAGATAGCAATCAAAAGATTTTAAAGAGAGAGACATCTAGTGAGCACTTGCGAATGATAGCGCACACAGAATGTTCTACTACTGTAGCAATACCTAGTCAAGTCCATATCCTTTGGAGTGGTGAAAATTCAAAGCATAGTGACCATCGCACTGAACTTTGGGGTGGAGAAGGACATGGGCCCATCGATAGGAATTGATAAAAGAAAGCTTGTCTGAACCAAATCCGCAACTACCTCATGATGCTCGCTTTGTATCTGTAATACAAACGCACAAGGAAAAAATGATTAAGCTATTTCCGTGTAACAAAAGGCAAGCTTAAAAAGTTCTTAACTAATTATTTCTCCACAAATAAGATGAATCAAATTAAAATCAGCAGAAAAGATTTAAGAAATTGCCGCATATTTGATTAACAGCCTAATTACCCTCTGATTATAGGAGAACTCCTTCTTGAAGGATGGACAAAATGCTGGTCAATTGTTTCTGAAGTCTCCAAGGTTATTGAGACCTGGAAACATCAACAAGATTTGGACATGAACTTTCATGAAGGGTATGGAGTCAATAAACTGAATAAAGACACAATGCTTGTACCTCAAGGCATCTTCTAGCCCCTTCTCCATGAAAAAAAGTAAGAGTGCCACCTATCTGTTTTCAAAATAAATAATTCATTCACAATTCAGCTCTTAGAAATAAGGTATGCCATCACGATACCGGGCCCGTAATGGTAATACTCTATTACTATTAGTACGGGGCTGGCTTAGCATACCAAGTATCAATATGCCTCCTGTACCATATAGGGTATAGATACCCAACCGGTATGGTATGGTACATCCGTACCATCCAGTTTGGTACGCTATAGCATACTTTGCTTAAAAGTGTGACATTTAATGGAAGTATGAATAACAAACTTGTACCATATCTCAAAATAATAAGTTGAGTCAGAGTTCCTTGGGGAGAACCGGAGCAAAATTTGGTCATCTATCCTGATATTGTAGATCTTCCTCGAATGAAGCCTTCTGCTGCAGAAATGTTTGCTCCAGATTAGCTTTACTGTACCATGATGCAAAGGTGTTAACACAGGCAATGTTACACAAAGATAGTAGGGTGACTTACATGCTATAGATTCAACAGCTTTAGATGCATGAGGTGATCCAATATCATCTTTAGAGAAATAAAAATCTTGAGAGTTTCTTTGCTGACTTGGAGAGGGAGCAGATGATGAATTATCAAGCTTCTTTTGTGGTGACACAAATCCTGAGATAAGGCATTGTTGGAATAAGATATTCTTGCATAAAATAATTGGAAAAAGTCACACGACTAGTATGACAATATATAGCAAATATACCAAAATGATCAAAAATTAGTAAACAAGTGAGTCTAGACAAAATCCATCCACATTCCATGTGAACCACATAACTCCTTGGTGCAAGCCCCAAGTCAAATGCTAGTAGGTCCATGCATAGAGGTACCGGTGAAGCACACATTGTATAATGGGTCTCTTTTACACGGACATGTATGTTTCCTCTCTTCCTTAGGAAATGCTTACCTCCACCAGGATCATCTATGACCTCTGCCACGGACAGTTGAGGAAGCAGATTATATGAGGGAAACCCGAGCGCACCCCGTGAGAATACTGGAGTTCACTGTTAGAAAACCTTGATGCAATTGACTGCAAGGATAGAGAACTTCTAAGGGTTAGGTCAGCATTTCCTTTGGTAGGGTCATAGGAAGAAACAGACGACACTTCATCTCTTGAACTGTCATATCCTTCTTCGAATCTATCTAAATTCTCATTTGCACGAACCTGCCAAGAGATTTACATGCATTAATACAAATACAGAGCTGAAATTGAGTCTTCAATTTACAGTAGAATGATGTTTATATGACTGATTTTATTGATACATGAACTACATGACATGGATTCTGTACGTGTTAACTAATTTACAAACAAATGATTCTGGAACAGACAGGAATAAAGGATATTCTCTCTGAGACAATCATGGTATAGGTTCAGAGAAGAATCTACTATACCAGAGCTTATGTTTCAATCACCAAATTCTTCAAAATAAACAGCTTATATCAGTAAATTGACTTTCATGCTGAGCAAAGAAGGTATCAAAGATCTCAGAGCACCTCTATTTCTTTATGTGTTTGTGTTTCTGTGTTTGTGGTTGCATCCATGCAAACAATGTGTAAGTAGCAGCTGTTAATTTTAAAACACTTCAACTGTTCACAAAAAAAGAGAAAAAAAAGGATGCATTTGGCTTCTCGAAACTTTAAAGTATCACAATAATGAACGGGTGGGAAAAAATACAGAAACCTTGTCCATGCCACCCATACAAGAAAAACTAGCAACAAAGAAATAAAACAGCAATGTTTCAAAATCTTTATTTCAAAATCATTTCTATAAATTTTTTAAGAAGGAAACTATGAGATTTCAAAGTTGAACTTTTTGGGAGGTTGGTTGCAAAACCATGAGAGAATTTTCAACATACTAAAATTAAATGATTTTTCAATAACTTGACCACACAAAATCAAAACTTTCTTTTACAGAAGCACTTTCAGACTTAGAACTTAATTCAAAAACAGAGAAGTAAGCCTTAAAAAGAGGGAAAAATAATGGACTATGACATGAAACCTTCTCGAACCTACCCATTCAGAATCTGCATCTTTTTCTCTCCAGTAAATATCCAATTGATCAGCTGCAACAGGTAAACTTCCTGAAAATTTGTCAAACATAATTCATTATTTTTTGTTGTCATTGTATTGACATTTTGGTAAGCAAGGACAAGGTGATAGCACTAGAAATTGTATTCTTATTATAATCAAATGCATCAATTTGAACATTTAATGTACTTTCCAAACTATAATGGGCACTCCCCATACATGGAATCCGCCATGACCTCACCAAATGACACAAATCAACCATATCTTTCTAGGCATATTTATTGACCTAGTAGGCTTAGAACAACTCCATAACATAGAATATTAATCTAAAAGTTATGCAGCATCCAAAGATACAAAGGGATAGGTAGCAACACACTAGACATATATTTCATCCTAATATGTCAAAAAATCCACTTCTGATAAATCAGATTTAACATAATCTTTGTTGTCTAGTGTTTCAAAGTTATTAATGTATTATTATACTGTAGTATTTATCTTCATGCTGATGCTTATAAGAAACAATAAACTATATTTGACGTGTTGTTATAAAACCCAAAGACATAAATTCAAAAGAATCAAACATGCTAAAAGTGGGGGTTAAAAGTTCTCCCTACCTTTATAAATCTTTTAAGCAGCTTTCCATTTCGATAAAGAAACATCACTAATCAAATGTACACTAGCAAATACAGGCATGCTGCAGGACTAGGTGTACTGAACCCAAAATTTTGACCTTATACCACAAGGTAGGAAAATGGAATTCTTATTTTATGCAACTATCATTCTATGCAAACAACAATAATGATAGCAATAAACAATAACAAAGAATGGAATAGGAGACCCCCCACAATATTTGAGCACCACCTTCCATAATTAAAGGGCTCTCTTACTGACATAATGACTAATAGGACAAAAGTAACAACTCACAATAAAATGACTCTCTTCCAATGGCATGGTATAAAGTTACAAAAAAATACCAGAACAAGTAGAATGTATGGTACTAGAAAAGGGCGAAAAAGGCCTTGTATAGCTAGCTAATTTGCAAGTCAAGGAAAGGCTTTTGGTTCTCACAGCAAGTATAGAAAACTCCAAAGATGAGAAGGATTCTATGTCCTAGTCCTCTCTTCATCAATGTAAGATACCATACGAGGTACTAGATTCATAAAGCCAAAAACCAATTGTCCGGCAGGTTTCATGCTTATTTGGTAACAACGCATAAAATAATTATTGCATAACAAAAGCACTTCAAGTACATACATCCAAAATCAGTATATACCCTGACCTTCATTCAGCAAGTTGTTGCACTTTTGTGAAACCCATATTTGCAAAGGAGCTCGAGCTTCCTGCAGAAATGAAGTTAAGCATAATTACACCATAATGAACAAAGAAAAAGACCACCATATACTTTAAGGTGGCACCATTTTCGGGGGAGAAACACAGATGCACACTTAACGACAAAAACATTTAAAAAAATTGCCCGCTAGCAAGATAAATAAAATATGTTGAGTTGCAACAATTAAATACTAAAGATCAACTGATGGAATTCTCCCACCAGTCTAAAATTAATGATAACTTCACCTGCCACAAACAATTCCTCCAGATATTTTTCCCCCTTGGTAGAAGTAGAACCATTTGAAGACCTGATACTGTTTAAAGCTTAGAGAAAAGGCCATGCTTCTAGTTCAGATTAGCAGAAATTCAATTGCATATGACACTGAACAAAGATTGACACTTGGGAAAGGGTTTATCAGTTTATCACTTACAGATAGGTCTTTGCTCTTAAAGAAAATTGGAGTAAATTAGTGTAATACTGGTCAAGGGGTTGAACATTTTAAAGGGCTTATTTAATCATTACCTAAAGATAGGAAGATGGGATCAACCAAACAGATCTAGCAAGTCAGATAACGATTCTGCTGGAAAATGTGTTGACACTTCTTGTACTGACCCAAGAAATTGCGATAATCCCATCTACAAGGCATGTGCAGCACCAAGTAGAATAGGGGATGTACAGTGAGGGACGCACTAGCAAAATACATGTTGTCTACATATACAGGAGCACACGTCCACCTAGTAACAATTGCTTATCCTCCATATCATAGTGTCAAATACCAACATAAGATATGACAAAGCAATCAGAATAACAAAATGGCATCCCGATGCATGAGGCTCCTGCCGCTGTGGGGTTTGCAGAGGATCAACTAGATGCAGGCTTACCCCACATGTGGAGAGGTTGTTTCTATGTTTCAAGGAAAAAACAGTACCCATACTAAGAATATTTCAAAATCAGTTTACTTAATAATGTTCTTTCACATTAGATTTCAAACTTCTTGTTTTGTGTTTCAAAGTTTCTTTTAGTAGCAATAATGCACATATGAGAAAATTAATACTAAATCATGTTTTCCAATAACTATACTACAATTTCTAGAGATCAAAATATGTCTATGGGTACTTATAAAGCAATCTCAAATTCCTAATAAGACAAGGGTTGGGAGTGGCCGGGTGGGGTTATTCACTCTGCAGCAAAGTATTTTAGTAGCAAGAACACATCTGATAGAATTCATGGTACATTTTTTTCTAACAACTATACATGTACTTTTAGAGTTCAAAACATAATTGATCTTCAGAAAGCTATCTTGATCACAATGGTAGGAAGAAATACACCTATCTTATAATGGTTAGCATATCTATAGACTATTCTTTCACAAGGTATATCATTTAGTCCTGCAAGTGTAAGTGCTACATGCACTAACATACTCAGATACATATGATTTCAAAATCCTCGCTCTTCAACCATGATAAGGTGATGCTCTTGGCAATGCAACCTCCTTCTGCACTATTGACCCTCGCAAGAAGAAATTCAACCTCGAGGTGATTACATCCTAATTGATAATTTACTTTGTTTAGGGTGTATGCAGTCCATAATAGATTAGTTCTCCACTAAACCCTCTTCAAGTTTTAACTGAATAATGGATCATGTGAACTGAATGTACCTCAATGGCCATGTTACTAATAAGTCCAATATGGGTTGATTACTCAGACTTCACAATCAAAACTTATTAGACCGATACAATTGGCCTTAACTTTATATAAGATGTCCAGCATGGTCAGTACAATGTCAAGTGTCACAACAAATTGAGGTCAAAAGTGGTTAACTATTTACTATTTTTGAATATGCCAGAGGTAAGCTAGGGATATTAAGATTAGAACGTATGTTTAGCAACAGTTAGTAATGTTTGCACTAGATAGATTAGAAGCACCAAAAAGAAGGATGGGGGGAAGGAAGGAAGGAAGGGCAGAGCAGGGTGGAGGGTGCGAGATACCATTGGTTGGAAATCCAAGGTAGAAGGTTTCCTATAATGGCTAAAATGGGAAGATCCAGAAGAGGCATTGATGGAACTTGCAATGAAGGCTTTCAGATGGCCTACTTATTAAAGGACATTTCTGTTTACAGGGGCAAAACATAAATTTGATTCATAATTCATACAGTGAATCCCAATGGAGAGACTTTATTATCCATTGGTTTTTGTAACAAAACAAAACACATGAGACAAATACATGAAACTGAAACACGACAACACGTACACATGCACAAAATGATAGAAAGACCAGCAACTCCATATAATATTGAAAATGGGTGGGGGATCCCCTAACTCTTCCCAAGAAGAATAATTACATATGGATGGAGAAGAGAATAGAAAACATTTAAAAAAAAAAAAAATGAATGTTTGATATATGAGCATGCCATTTCCAGAAAGTAAAGCATGGATACTATATACAACAGTAGATAATTTCAAGTAAAAATTATCAAATAAACACCTTGTTGAAATATTTAAACGACAGACAAACTAACCAATTGAATTGAATGATTTGTGGACCTATTATGATCGCCATTCTCCAATACAAGCCAGCGTCCACGTAATGTACTTCTAACATAATATACATAGCGAATGCTGGTACCCCTGTAAGATGGTGGTAAAATCTTTGGCAGCTCAACCCGTACTAAATCTGCATAAATTGTTTATGCTCAAAGTTTGAAACTATATTTATAAAAAGAACACATTTAACAAAAGAAAGATATAGAAACCAGTATTATATTGAATAAAATTGTGCCTTAAGCCATAGAATGCTGAGAAAAGTATTAGACATAATTTTCATAATGCCTATAAATTATTGGACATCCAAAAAAAGCCTCCTAATTGCTAACTCAAAACAAACTATCTTATACTTGTTAGTCAGAATCAGACACACCACAATGTCTAATCAGGAACCTGAAAAATGCCATGCAACAGTCAACTTTTGTGACAACTAGGTGTTTATTTAAACAAAGAAAAATAACAAGAACATAAAAGATCTCATCCTCTCTTCCATTATCTAAGTATAAGTGATCTATTTCACATGTCTTGCTGGTCCCACTTCCGGCATGCCAGCATGCCCCTCTCCCTTTCCTGTAGACATCTAATCAACTTTCAGTGGCACCCAACTTACAAGGTGCATGTGAATCAAATACAGAGATACATGCAAAATGAATTTCATGTCTGACTTCCATAATATTTTTCTCAATCAACTTGACCAGCAAAAAAAAGTGATTGAATAGACAAGAATGTTTATCGATGAATTACATGTCAAACAACTCCATCAATCCATCATGCCCAGAACTTTCTCCTTTTGAGTCTTCTAAGTGACATTAATTATCTATCTGTCATAGTTACACTCTTCATTGACATTTAATATTAGCCATCTGCCAACAACATAGCCTCTCAACCATTAGGTTCAATTACATGGAATAGTTTTAAAGCAACTCAGAACACAACAAATGTAGCATCATTTAAATGTACAGAGCTTTTAACTTTTTTGAGCAAAACAGGAATGGGCTTGTTGCACTAACAATGGTTTTCTGATATCATGGCTTAAAACTTATATGAAAATTTAGTGTTACTAAATATCATAGGAGTGTCAGGTTGAATTAAAACATTTTTTTCTCAGAGCATCTAAAATAGTAGGTAGTTTCAGTTATAAACAACGGAAGAATATGAACAAACTGCTCTGGCTCTAAACTATGCTAAACAAACTAGATCTATTTTTCTATCAAATCCTTAGTATATTAATAGACACTGACCTAGAATAGAGAGTCAACTTACATGTTTTGATAACCCCAGAAGAAACAATCACTTTTGATACCATTGATGGTACCAGAACATCCAGGAACAATTGCTCACCTGCAATTCAACAAGGACAGATGGTGAACTGAGAAACACATTTCAGTATGTTGGACCAACCAAGTGGTATCAAGTCAAAGAAATTAGAATATTTGACTAATTATATTACTAGTTAAGCTGCTAATAAAAATAATGCAGAAAGCATGGAATTCAAGTGTCACAAAATTAAAAAGCCTTCACCAATTAGTCTAGTATTACCATTTAGGAATTTGTCCCATTAACCTAATCCTAATATCTATTCCTATACTTATGAGGGCTAAATCCACAATCACTGAATGAATTTTCAAATTCTTCCTCATAATTCTTATCCAGATCACTTCAGAAAGGGAAGAAATTAGTGTGATTATTTAAAAAACAAAAAAATATATAACAGAACAGGAAAAGTGAAAATACTAAATAAATTATCAAAATTTAACAATTTAGAAATATATGTGAAACATGTCAATGAGAAGGCAGAATTTAACAGAATTTAGAAAAAATGGTTTTCATAAATCTATTTGCTATAGTTCACAAATTATTTTAATGTTGACAACCAAGGTAAGTAATAATGATTTAAATGATGAATTATATGATCAGAAAATCCCTTGATTAAAATCCAAGAATGACTTGACCTCTGAGTGCTTTTGATAAACAGGAAAAAACATATAATGTCGCTTCCTCAGTGTACTTAGCTCCCCCTACCCCTGCCACCCTTACATGCATATCAAAGTTGTTATGCATTCACATGAATAAGCCATCACAATCATTTCTCCACACTTTTTTTTCGATGTTCAACTCCTAAAACTTCCTCAAAGTTACTTTAATTAAACTTTTCCATACCAATTTTACCAAATAGGCACCTCAACGTTTCTTTATCCTTCTATGAGAATGTTATACTTGCCATACTGATCTCTTGTGATATTTCCATGTGCCTCCCCTACTTGCTAGGTTGCACAACACTCTGCAAGCATATACTTAAACTAATCCACCTTGGTTTAGTTATATATCAGAAATGTCTTCATCCACTTCTTTATCATTCCATGTGGCAAAAATAATGACTTTGAATATCATTTGGGCCATCAAGTTCAACATCTATTGAAGGTTTTGTCTTTTCCAACATTTATCCACATTATATGGCAAATGAGCATATTCCTATATAAGCTAAGCTATGTCATATAAGCATTGCAGTTTTTCACACAGAACCACAACTTATACAGTAGTGAAGCTATCAATCTCTTCCAAGCACAATCATGTATAAAGAAATGGTATGAGTGCAAGTTTTACGTATTATGGGATCACTAGTGTCCCATTTAAGTCTTATGTTTAATCCAAGAATTTAGGTCCCGACGGGATGTCCCATGGGACACAGGAATGGGATACCATCCCATGCATCGGGATAGGATATCCCGCTAGCATTCCAGCATCCCAATCAAGACATCTTAGAACATACTCTATCCCGAGTATTGGGACGGAGCGGGATGCCGGCACATCCCGTTTCATGAAAAAACCGAGATATCCCTGTCCCACAGGATTTAAAACTTTGGTTTAATCTGCATAGAAGAAAGCAAGGATATGCGATCCTCCTGATGACCAATACTATCGAATATCAACCAATTTAACCAAACAATCTTTTGAATTATGCCAGTGTTAGTATAAATTTGAAGGAAGTAGAAAACTACCTCTCCTTTGCTTTGATCCAGGTAATGGCTTCTGTGTGGCAAACCACTGAGTGTCCAATTTCTCAATACCTTTAATTTCAAATGTAAGGTTATCGACCAAGAGCGAAGGGATACCATCCCTTGAATGCTCTGGCCCGGTAAACCCCTTTGAAATTTTCGGACTACAAATTTCTATGGTTGCAGTAACTGAGTCACCAGGCCTGTATATCTCTTTATCTGTTTGGAGTTTGAAGGAAGGAGTAAGTTTGTTCTTGACAGCCCAGTCACCCTTCCTCTCAGGAAACCAACCAACGCTTCCAAAGAAGGAGAACCCCTGAGGCAGTTTCAGTGACATCTCCTCAACACTGAATGCCCATACGGGTGGGTCACTTTCTCTTCATCACAGAGAATTATTAAGTCGTACTGAGCTTAGTATTTGATCCATCATCCTCAGTATTACATCATTCCATCTAAAAGGTTTGTGAATTAGCATGAAGCAAGGGTTATGCCCACCACTTGAAGATATCCTGCATAGATATAACTTACCGTTAACAGATGAGCCATTTGGCCATTGGAGAAACAAGGGAAACCTAAAAAAACAACAAACAACAGAACCAGAAATCAAATATAACTATCTAATCATTTCCGCAAGACAATCCAAAAAAGCGACAAAAGGAGCATCGAGATAAGATTGCCAGTAATGCTCGAGGTGGAGCACTTGACAAGGAGGCTTGGACATCGAAATGTTCCAAGACACATCGAAATAAAAGAATTCATGCGCCATGAATACTCGTTCAAGTTACAGAATCTACCCCTAAAACACATGATTAGTTCACGAGAATGGCGCTCAGATCTAGGGTTTGACACGGCGATAACACTTGATAATTACCTCAGACACCGGCGATATCTGCGATTGGTGCGCGTCAATGCGGACAATTCTAGTTCCAAGAATTCCAAGAACTCGAACAGCGATTAGATGCAAGGTCAAAATGGAAGGAGTCTCAAGAAATGGATCGGATCGAGGAATTGCCCTAAGATCTGAGGAGAAGGGCGATGGGGGAGGAATCGAGCGGCGAAAGAGGAAACAAGGGCGACAGCGAAAAGAAGTCGAAGATATGCGGTTACGTTACCTTTGCTTCCTGCTCTCTAATATCCTCTCCTTTTCGTTGATTCTTCTGAATTGTTCCTTCTTCCCTCCGCTCTCTCGGTCGGCCGGCTTGGATCCGTGTTGGTGCACGATTACCTCCCGGTGAGATCTTAGATGTTCTTTTGATATGTGGAAGGTATCCTGGCCAAAAAAGTAGGTTAATGGTATCGAGTACGCTCACCAATAGGTGAGAAAACTGTTTCGGCTGCCGACATAGGATTCGGTGAGGGGCACGCAGGAACTTGTCTGCATCGACGCGTAGCAGCTACGATATTTAAATTTTATTTTCATGGAGCAACGGGGCATCCATGACCAGTTTTTGGATTCACGTAAGCGTGACTTTTTTAAATATACCTAAAATGAAGAAGGATCCGGATAACCCAATTAAATTTAAAAACTATTTTTTAAAAATTATGATAATTATTTAAATGAAAGACCAGACATGTTTTTTTTTTTTTTTTTTTTATATCCCATTCCATTAACCAGTATCTTAGTGATACTGTGATTACCTGCCGATAAGAAAAGGATGTGAAAATCTAAATATCTTGAATTGATTTAACTTCTGTTTCTTTTTATTTAAAAAAATATATTTGGCATGCATATTTATATGACAAATAAATATAAAAAATATTATATATATTTTTTTAATAAAAAATAAATTTAAAAAGTTTTGATTAATTTTATACGGGAATACAAAGTGGCTTTGCCCTGGTCGATAATGTTATTTTAAATAAACAAGTTCTATGATACATGCCATGCCTAATTTATTTTGTGACAAAAAATTATAATAAAAATATTCGTTTGGAAAGATGGATGATTGTTATAATTTTTTTATTTTTTAATCAAGATTTATTTAAAATTAATATAATAATTAATTATTTTAGTAAAATGAAAATATTTTTTAAAAAATTATAAATAATTTATCTTGAATCGCATGCCTTCCAACATAAATAATAAAATAAATAAATAAATATTTTTACAAGATAATGTTTTAGACATGCTAATATATTTTTATGTCTATCATTAGAATATATGTATATTTTTTTTGATAAACTATCATTTATAATATTATTATCGATGATGCATCAATCATGGCATCGTGAGATATTTTTGAATGTCAATATAAGCAAATGTAAATTTATGAAAAATTTTATTTATGAATAACTTAAGAAATGTTAATGAGCCAAAAGCATCGAATGGAGTCACGAAGGCATAGCAAGCGAAGTTTTTTTTTTTTTTTCCTACAAGGAAAAGGAATAAATTTGAGATAGAACTGGGATAAATGGGGTAAAGGGATAAATTTGATGTAGAGCAGGGATAAATGAAGAAATTCTGAACTCTCTCGCTTCAATTTTGATGGATCAGAAAAATTTTTAATTTAATCAAGTCTTCCATAAAAGCATGTCTCGAATTCATGAATGATTGATAGTAAGGTAAGTTCTCAACTATCTAAACTACCGGTTTAGTATTTTTTAATAGATAGGTGGCTGCCGAACAATTTAGCTCTCGTGGCATAAGAATACAGAAATTAATTTTTAAATGTTCAGCAACGAAAAAAATAATTCAGTTAATCATGCAATCGGTTCCCAAAAAAAAAAAAAAAAATCATCATTGGCGATCCAAAAAAAAGTGTCAAAAAAAAGAAGGTACATATCATGTTACTTCGATATGTCTTGAACAATGGTGGAGGCATCCCTTAAAAAAAAAAAAAAAAAAAAAAATCGTCATGAGGTCTTGCTCTTGCGGTCGTTGGGGATGGTGGCATGGATATTTCCGCGTACGGCGTACCGATGACGCATCCTCTCACTCTCAGGAGTCGTCCCGAGTCGTCCCGGTAACGTCACCTCCTTCACCTTCTTCCACCAAGCCGCGTGACGGGACTCCTTAAGACCCCTGACTTCCTCATCGACCTCGGTCCTGATCGTAAACGCCATCGTATTTGGTCTCCTTAGGGCTCCGGCGCCGGAGGAGACGGAGAAAGCCCCTCGAAAGGGAGAAGCCATGATCTTTGTCGACGGCCTCCCGTTCCCCGGCTCCGGGTTCCAATCTCGGGTACTACAACTACAGTATTTCCTCTTCCATCGATCCCCCTCCTCTCCTATCCATCGCTGCATGGAAGAAGAGTTCCTCTCACGCTCGTTTTTTTCCTTTTTTTTTTTGGAACCTGGCATCTCTCTCACGCTCTCTTCTATAGGGAAGAGAACTCTTGGCCTCCTTGTTGGATCACCCGGCTCTGATCTCCGCTTCGAATCGCCTCAAAGCGACGCCTGAGAGGAAGGTCTCCGTATCCGATCAGTCGCCTCCCGTCAAGCACGTTTACGTGTTCCAGAGGGAGTACGCGACCGTCGATCCCGCCCTCGTCGAGGTATTCTGTTGGTTCTTGCTGACTCGCTCGTTAGTTTACCTCCTAATGTATCAAGGTCGGAATCTTGGACAACTTCTCTTAGTATCACCTATCAAAAAATGTTTTATCTACTGGTTTCAAGCTGGGTTGTGGTCCATTGCCTGCTTAATTGCAAGGGTGTGGGGTTGAGTTTCTCGCGAGTACTTCCTGTGTTATGAAAGTTGGTATCCTGTACATGTTCTCTCTCTTTAGGTCAAACCACATGTTCTCTCTTTGCGGCCTGTCAGAGATTTTGCTTCTAAAATTTTGGGTTCGGTTTCGGCTTGCTTTGCTGACTGGATGGCACGTGGATTTAAGATTTTTGGACTGAAACGAATCTCACTGAATTGCTTCAATTTTACTTCTGATAGTATTGATATTAGCATTTTGTGTAGCTTCTTTTTCTGAATCAACTCTTAGATTGTTCTTTTTGGTTTCAAGTTGGCTTTTGTCCTAAGGAAAGCACTTGATGGACAGGGATACTTGTGATTCTGAGGTTTCTTTATGGAAGCCAATTTACATTGATCTAATTTCATTGCATTTTTTTCATTATCTCACTGTAAAATGACATTCTTTGGCCTTTTCGGACTATTCACGAGTTCAATTTCTGTACAATCTTTATGTCTTTCTACTTTGACAGTTAGTCGGCACAGATGAGGCCACTACATGCGTGGGCCTTGTGATTCGCAACCGGAATAATGGAATGTAAGAATGGGTGTCCTCCTCCACATTACATACTACGTATTACAATTGTTGATCTGATGTTGTTGGGTTTTTATATAATGTATACTATGTGCAGGACTTCCATTTGCCACATGGATTTTCCAGGGGTTGTCGACAAGGGCCTCATCCAGATGTTATCATTAGTTGCTGATCAGGAAGCTATCTTGGATGTTTGTTTCTTTCTTTTTTATTGTTTGGCTATCTGCATTGCTGTTTTTCTATGTACTTGAGAAGTTTTACTATTACAAGAGCTGAACACTCAATGGGCATTTGAATTACAGGTTCATGTGGTTGGCGCCTTCAATGATGCATCAAATGAAGTTTGACTCCTGATCACCTGACTAGGTCCTTTTTTAAAAAATTGTTTTAAGAGGATGATCTCCTAAAATCAGACAATTGTAACTCTTGATGGCAGCATGACAATGATATTCCTGGATCAGAAGGACATCAGAAACAGGACGGTTACTCAATGCGCTTATGTTCAAAAATAATTGATGCTTTGCATAATTGTCAAGAAAACTTTCATCTCCAGACTTTTCTTGTTCTTGAGCATAACACCAAAAGTGATTCAAATGGAAATGCTTGCCCAATTATCAGTGGCATTGTGGTGAGTCCATGCCCATCTCTGCACATCAACTAGTATGAACTTTGACATAACTTCAGGGAGGTTCTGTTCTTTTAGAATTTTATGAATCAGAAACTTTAAAACATATCAATTTTGCATTGTTTTGCTACCGTCATTTGCAGCCTAGATTAATCTCGTAAGCTATCTATACACACCTAATTTGTACCCCTAAGAACTAAATCAGCTTTACAAAACCTATCCTAAATTGATTTTGTGTCTCAAATTTTGGTATCAATTGAAAGTTCAGATTCCTTCCATTGTCGTGCACCATATGTCACATGGATATGATTCTAGATTCTCCTCCACAAAGCATTTCACTGAACAAGCACCGTCTTTGTTCCATTTCATTTCTTTTTTTTTCTTTTTTTGAAAAAGGAATTGACATTCAAACACAATCACTACTGATTATTTTAGGTAAACACTTTGTCTGGGTCAATCACGCCTGCCAGCTTCGATAGAAGTTCAAGATGCCCAGATGAAATTGTCAGGAGGATTCGAGTGACTGTATCTTCCGAAGATTCTAGTTGGGAAGGGAGGTTACTAAAGACATATGATACCTTTCATGACAAATTTCACATTGCCCCTTGCTCTTGGTATATGATTTACTTGGTTTCTATTTTGAGTATGGGAAGAAAAATCCCATCCAAGTTCTGATATTTCCTTAAGTAATCATCTTGTTTTATTGGTAATTGTTACAATTGCATAAAATTTAGGTATTTGTCATGCAATAAGATTCATGTATCTTAATAATGTCATGTGCAGTATAAAACATGATAGTAAAGATCTCTCAAGTCTCAATATTTGAGTTGTTTCAAGAGGTCATTTTGATTGTCTATTATTGCTCAATAGTTTCTGCCAAATGTCTGCTTGTTTCAAGCTAGTTTTAATTTTTGAGAAATGAAGCCTTTTATTGCATGAGTGGTATAAGGTTTTCACTGCGATATCATGTTTTAGTAGATGTCATATATCAAAGTTCATTCATGGTGCGGCTGAAGTTGTTTTTGATGCAAAAAAACAATTAAATTATGTCTATGTATTGTCTGAGGGTTTGAAGGATCATGATAAGGGATTGTCTTTAATCAAAAAAGAAAAAAAATCGTGCCATAGGTAGTTCTGAACCTTTTGGTTGATCCTTCACTGATGATATTTTACCTCTTTATTCAAAAAAATGATATTTTCTCTCTGCCCGTACAGGTTTTCGCACTGGGGCCGAATTGCTTTTTCGCTGCAACAACTTTCTGATTCTGAAATCCTCTTGAGATGCTCTACCTCCCCTTTGGCGGAGGGTCCTGATTTTGTTGAGAATGAAAGAAGGTTTGCACATGACTGGCTAGTTAGCTTTTCTTTCTTTTCTTCTTCTTCTTCTTTTTGCATTAGTTGAGTTCCAAATTAGCAACTTGCAGGTATGATGCTCTACATTTCCATCTTTGACAACTGAGATATATTAGTTTAGACCAGTGACATATCATAAAATATACCTTAAAAAGATTGTTTTCTCAAAAGAAGTGATTATGTTTGTTTTTATTGTGCACTTATTGTGATCTTCTTCTTCTTCTTCTTCTTCTCCGTCTTCTTCATTAGTTGAGTTCAAATTAGCAACTTGCAGGTATGATGCTCTACGTTTCTATCTTTGACAACTGAGATATATTAGTTTAGACCAGTGACGTATCATAAAATATACCTTCAAAAGATTGTTTCCTCAAAAGAAGTGATTATGTTTGTTTTTATTGTGCACTCATTGTGATTGTTGTATTTTAGTGAGTCTATGGACTATGTATACCATTAATGTGTTCTTGCAATGTCAGCATCTCTTAGGCATATGCCAAAACCATGTGAATAGCTAAAAAATGAAGATTTTCTCCTTGACTCTTTTTTTATTATTATTATTGTCCCTTTAAAGAAATTGAGAAGGATGGTAATGTTAATTTATGATACGCTTGGAAGGAAAATACAAAATAAACTAGCTGCAGCTTTACAGCCATATGAACTTGGTTGCATGTTACTCTTCCAATCTTCTCCATCCAGTTGATGTACTCATCTTGGATGTGGTGTTGGGGAAGAAGGACAGTATACTGTCTGTTTACTGGTTGTTTAGAAAGAGCCCTAATTATCTATTTTGTAGTCTATGGATTCCAGTGCAGGAGCAGATTTAGAAAAGAAAACAAGGAAAGAAAAAGGCTATTTGAAATATTTAAAAGGTGTCTAGGAAGCATGCAACTTATTTTGTGTTCTGTGAATTGCAAAAGATCACATTTTTGTTTGAGATTCACTTTCTTAAGAAAAAATACATGATATATGCTTGCTTAAAATAGCTAAACAATGAAGAGTATAAGTTAAACAAAGTTTAGTCTTCAAATGTGACCATAGACCTGGAAAATGCCTGATTAAGGAGGGTGTCAGAAGCAAAAAAAGCATGTTCCAGAAAATGAGAAACATTTTGAAAAGGCTACAATACAAGGTAGAATATTAAGCCAATAGAATCACAAATAACAGCAGCATTTGCAATGTGATGTACTGCTAGCTTTACATTCCAAGTCTTAAGGAATCATACTGGCAAAAAGTTGGAATTCTGATGACACTCCATTTGAATTGAAACCTTGATTTAGCACAACCATGTTTTAGCTACTGCTTTAACATTTTCCTGAATGTGTATCCTTTAGGTCTTTTGTTTATCACACTGCTTCAGCATCGCTTGATCTTTGTAGAGAGTAAATGAAATAGCAAGCTGGTCTGTATGTTCCTATATGGCTTGTTTGTACCAGCGTTACCCGGATAAGATTTGGGTAACTTTGTATTTTGACGCATTGAGGTAGGGCTAATGCAAATAACGGGAAATTGCATATACAACATATAATGCATATAACACAAACATATACCACTGAAGATCATAATAAAACCATTTCTATGTAGACCTTCCTGTAGAAATAGGATTTTGCCTTGTATGATGGTTAACATTGCACCACTTTATCATTGAAATGGATGAATGGTCCACAATGTTTTCCCATCTAGAATACTTGGACCTGAACAATCACCAATAACAAATTGATTTGACAACCTGAATCCCCCTCCCTCCGCCCCCCACCCCCCCCCCCACCCAAATAAAAAGAAACACATCCACTCAACCACCCAACCACGCCCCCCATGCCCAACCCCACACACCCATGCATGCATGAATGCAAAAGGAGGGGGTGGGGGTGCGTGTTTAAGATTTGCTCTTTATGTTCGTGTGTTTAATTAAGGACACGGATATTTGGAGACTCATGTTATCTGCCTATTTTAGTTATTTTGGCCTTCTTTTTTCTTTTAAAATTAGCGAGGAGACTTAGTTCCAGCTTCAGTGTCTCTTTCTGCTTTTGAATTATCAGTTCACAGCCCTATCCATTTGAATGCAGGGTATGGAGCTACTTGATCCAGTATCCAGATTGGAGACAAACATTTGTAGGAAGGAAACCACGGGAATTCAAGAGGACCAACGATGGAGAATGGCAAAGGTGTGACTAACACATCTTGTCGACTGTATCCATGAATCCTTGCCCCAGTGATTGCCAAAACAATATTTCCGAGCCCCTTGTCCTAATGATTGCCAAAAGAATATCTGCTGTGTCAACTTAACGGTTTCACATCAAAAAATCCTATGGGCGGCATTTTAATTAGTCATGAAATGCCTTCTCATTTCTTTTATAACTTATTAACATTCTCTCGTTAAGTAGATCTATTGCCACCATAATGATTTGAATATTAAAATGTGGTTGCCTGAAAGCAGGAATAGAAGAAGCTTACCTATGGTGCTGGGAAAATAATGTTAATAAGAAATTTAAGTGGTTTAAATTTCAGATCCAGGGGCTCTGAAGGCAGGTGCATTACTGTTACTCGGTCTGCGGTTTTAAGATACTGTTGAACATAGTCACTTTCAGTCCTATGATCCGATCCAAACCATGAGACTTCTCAGTTTTCGTGCGGTGGTATGCACTGGTTGATGTCGAGAAAGGACCATCAACTCTCAACCCCACCAGGCGTGAATCACGGTGCATCAGCACATCCTTTTGTTTTCTTATGAAACATATTAATCCTGAGAAGCTGAGACACTTGCTTACCCTATCCCGCTTTGATATCTATCGGACGATGATGTTCATATGGTTCCATTTTACCCTCAATGCATAAAAATGGAGAACATGCTCCAGCCAAGAGATAACGCAAACATAAACGCGATACCTATAAAACAAATAATAAACAAGTACAACGGCATTGTGCATCCACGCGAGGCCTCTTAAATCATCCAAAACTTGCGCATTCGCCGTCGGCAAGTAGCAACCTTGGTATATAAAGCAGGGGGACGACACAACAATACCGGAAGCCATCCTGCCGAAACGCAAAGAATACAACAGGTACCACTTGGAGAGCGGCTCTCACATACAAAATAACAAATAGCCAAACCAATGAATAGGTCAAACACTGCCGAACAATCACTTACAATGGCAAAGAATACCAGATTTAAAAAGATCAATGGTCCAAGCATTTTTGCCTTAGGAAACTAAACATCTTAGCACATCCATACTAAATGAAAGAGACTTCAGATCGCTGAAATGGTCATTCAACATAAATTTCTTCCATCATTACAAAAGCCGCTAAATCCGGTTCCCGCCGCAAACAAGAAGAAAAGCGAACCCTATCGGTAAACAGCTGGCACAGCAGCAATATCTCATGCAGCAGCTCTGCGCAGCTCACTTGCCCCATGAGCAAAGTGGCACCGCTCGCCAAAAGTGCATGAACCCTTAGCAAAGTTCTCGCACAACTTGGTCTTGAAGTTGTTACCGGAGCCATGAGGTGCCACCACAGTTGGGTTCTTCGCCGGCAGAGAGATGGTTGAGCTAATATTGACGATCAATTCCCTAACCATAGCACTCGCATTTTTATCTGGTCAAAAGTGCCCTCCAGTTCAATGTTCCTCAAGTTGGGGTCAGACTCATGATCTCGAATGGCCAGCCTGACCCCTGTGATTCGGCAAATCTGCTTGGTATTCACACCACCCTTCCCAATGATGGCACCTGCAAGAGAAGCATCAACACTGATCTTGGCAGTAGCCGAGGCACCAAAGCTTGCCGCAGCTGGCAAGCCGGCAGGTGGAGGGGTTCCAGGCGGCCTCCCAGTCTTCCCCCAGTCGGAGGTGCAATAGGGCCATCCTGGGATGGTATAATGGGCTTGCCAAGTTCCCTTTCCCCGTGGGCAAAGTGGCATTTCTCCCCAAATTTGCATCCCTCTGCAGTGTTGTATTTGTTGCATAGCCGGGTCTTGACAGCAGGTCCAGGAGGGCCATCGGTAAGGCAGGAGGCACCATGGATGTTTTTGCCGAAGGAGGGACAGCCGGATTGCCTAGATTTGTCATCTGTGCCACTGCCTGGATGCCCCAGGAACATAGTGCAGGAAATGACAACCCTCACCAAAAGGGCAACCAGCAGTGCTGCATCGTAAAAGTTGCTCAAATAATCAGTTATATAATAAGCTTGCAACATGGATACAACCAATTTAAAAAAATGATGTGCTAATCTAATAAAGCATCCATTAACAGATCCATCTGTCAAATTATGACCATACTGTGCCATGTACAGAAATAATGTCACCCCCTCCTAGACACGACTAACATAAGAATAAATGAAAAGATAAACCACACTTACACAAAATCAGCCATGAATAGAGCAAAACTATATTTTTGAAGAAATGGAGACAACCCTTAATGATTGAGTAAAAGATCTGCATAAAATGAATTAGTGTTTATAATGCAAGCGCAGGGAAAAAAGAAACCCTCACAATAAAAATTCATTAAAAACATCATCACATGATAGTTTAGCACTGAAATGGGGAAAAATAAAGGCACATGATCCAAAACGTGCAAACCATTACTGGCACAGCCTAAAATGAAAGCACCCCAAATCTAAGTCTTCCGCAACACATCATTGCCCAATGTAATACTCAATAAAAGAAATTTATTTTTGAAAAATAAAATAACAGAAACACACTTTGTGCCTGCAGCTATGATCGCATCAATTATCCCCAGATAATCAGCAGACAGATCATCCAGTCGATTGGATCTGACCAGCACATCAAGTATTGATACTTCCGGACCGGACCGTGACACTTTCACAAAGACTGGAAAGATGTAACTGAACTGAAATACACTAGTCCCTGAAACAGGTTATCCTCTCACGCTCACCAAAGCAAGGAATGGGCACTGTGTTCACACTATGCGGCACATTGAAACACCATTTCTAATCCAAGTAGTAGTCCTTGACACTCAGGTCTAAGGCAAAGCACTAAATGAAAATGTATAAAACGAACTTTCCATGACTCATTATAAAGAAATTTATCTTTAATATGAAATCAAATATTAGTGAAGAATTGTCACAAGGTTAATCACCACTAGAGCACTTCATACAATATTCAGTCTTTGAGATATCCCACAATGTCAGCCATTTCAATACAATGACATCCATCATTGACAGCGATGCTTTTGTTCTACCAATATTCTAAGCATATCATTCAAGCAGCCTTTTTATTACTCAAGTCCCATGATACGATCAGAAATCATATTTCTTTTTGCCAAATACCACCTTCTATTCATGGATTAACTAACAAATAAAAGCAATTTTATCACTTGAATTTCTAAAAGATGATGATTTTTTTTCTATCAAATTTCAAACTGAAGTTTATCAGATTAGGCATTGTGCAGAAGCACATGCACATATGTTTGCATAGCAAACCAACAAGATAATAACGTAGAGCATTTGGCTACACACAAGAACCAGAGTGAATTTTTCTGTAATGCTCTTTTGATAAAAACACCAGGAGGCGAAAGAATTATATGTATTGATAGAAACAAATTCATTACTTGGAACATACACTGCTTTTTTCCGTCAGAATTACTATTCCTTTTGGAGGGCATGTTATATTGTACTTCACATATATACAATTGAACCACACAAGAAGTTGGTTGAACATAGATAGGGCTCCTTATTTCATTCAAGGGATTGTCTGCTCCTAAACTTCCCAGTCTCTAAGTTTATTGTCCGTCTGTATTTGCTCAATCTAACAAAATGCTAGTTCATACCATTGGTAGATTACTCCGATAGTTAAGACACATCTTTCAACAATCAAAACATCTTTTAGTTTGGTTAAGAATACCATAATTCCTACGACAACCAAATGACAACATTCCATACTCAAAACATGGTCATTTACCACTAGATCAATTAGCAGTAGCTAATGCAGAAAGAATAAATCCACCAGACCAATCACAGCATGCTAGTTCTGCATCATCTAAGCAAGTGGACCACATTCAGTCAAATTAACTTAAAATGTTGCACACCCCAGCCTTCCCAATCATTCAATTTCCCTCCCCAAATTTTAAGTTCATTACCGTTGCCATCATTTAGCTAAACAATTAAAATGCTAGTTCACATTAGGGGGCAGATTCCATTACTTAGCAAAGCACATTGCACATGCAGAGAACATGAATACAAGCTATAAATCTGAATTCAACAGCTCAGATGTTTAGAACCTTTGGTGATCAAGACATGTTATATACCAAAGAACAATTGGAGGTAGTCCATATGTAATAATACAGACTTCCTAACCCAATCTCAGCATGCTAGGTGTTTAACAGCATGCTAGGTGTTTAACACATCAGTTGCACATATTATAGCAGCCTTGAACACCATTAACGCCAAGGGAGCCACAGAAACAACGATGAGAGCAGAAGATTACATGAAAGAAGGGAAAAAAAAAAAAAATATGATCATACCAGGTAAACAGCTGTCTTCCACCACATTGTAAAAACTATTGGGAGCTGTCTGTATTCTATAGGTCAAAACAAAATTTTTTATATATTATTTAATACAGAAAGCCTTTGAGCACCACTCAGACAAGACAAAAACCAAGCCTAACTGCAAGACAAGTCGAAGGTCAAGACCCGAATCCAAGCCCATGAATCCACACTTCCCATCAACAACCAAGCACAGGTAAAACAACGTTGCATCATATTTCAACCATACTTGACAACTTTCAGTTCAATCAAATTCATCATATTGGCAACATATCCCAGCACTTCTAAGCACTTCCACTTAAATTTACCACATTTTTTGAAGATATCACCAATTTTACTCTGATAGTTTCCTTCGAAACAACTAGTTAAGTCCTTGACATCACAATTCTAAGGATCTGCATTGTCATAAATTGTACCAAAAGTCCCTCGAGAACCATGCCTCAAATTATCACCATCCATATGTTTAACATATGAACATTAAACTCAACTTTCAGAATTCAACACTATAATAACCGTTCAGGAAAAAAAAAAAAAATCCTTAAGCATGACCAACAGTTCAAGACAATAGAATTTCCAGTTCTAGAACAAGCATTTTTATTTATATCACTTGCCTGCATACAACTCAATAGGTCCAAAATAAATTGTCCCTATTGCATTTCTATATTTCTACACTTCCAAACAGCATAACTACAAAGTTGTTTTACTTAAAAATATTATTGATTTTAGACAAGTTCCTTGTCAGAATAATTTTATTTAGTCCAACCACAAAGCATATCAATATCAACTCAGCTCAGGACAGACATACAAAATAGTTCAATGTTCATGTTACAATGCAATACTAATTTCAACAAAGGCAAGATATCATTTAATCCAAATATCAGTTATATTAAACATCAACATGACTAGCAAAAACAAATAGGCAAATAGAGAATCATACAGCATGCATATATATATATATATACATATATATATATAGCCATTATTTAGCATATTTATTTCATATCATAATTGCCATGAATTGCATGTGCAATTTTGATAGCCCAAAGCACTCGTGGCTTCACAATTTACTCTGTTCAATGTTGTTAACTTGATTAGATCACAAGAACCTGTATCACAATCTTAATGCCTGATTCATTAGCATTAAAAATACTACTTTAGGAAAAACACTTCTTCCAATTATATATGAAATTGCAGGAAAAAATAAAGGTTGCTATTATGATGTTGATTTTAGATAAGTTAAGATTAGAACCTGAAAAACTTGGTGCAAGGCTTCGATTTGCTTCCTAGACCATGTTGGAACGACTCCATTTCTGTTACATGACATTAATTTTGTGTTCTCAGTTACAATCCTGTTAATTTACTAACCTTCATTGTTCAAGTACATATTAAGCATATTAAAACCATTCCAATAACGTGAAGATTAACAAAACACCAGGAATTTTTTACAAAAAAGTGGTGCAATTACAACCATCTTCCAAGAAAAAAAGTAGTGGTCTCTAAAATATGACCACAATTTAAAAGCAACACTTCATGATGCCTCCAGCATCATCATTAAGAACAAAAAACACAACTTAACCCATTCTGTTGCATATAATTTTCCAAAGAATACAAAAGTTTAGAAACAAAACATTAACAATGCATCCGTAAAGCAATGTGCTTTGTAGAAAACTGCACCGGCAACAAAAGCCAGTTAAACATCACAGGACATTATGAAGACCCTCTATTAAAACGATAAAAATAAAATAAAATTGTTATTTTGAGTGGCTTCAAATGGAAAAGATGCAGATTAAAGTACCCTTTACGTGGATTTTTTTTTTTTCCAGGCAAAATTAGAAACCAGTGAGATGACTCCGTTTTAAAACCATTTCACAATTTCATCCAAGTTTTTTTGTCAGGCCTAAGACAACTGTCGACAGCAAAGAAAGCGCAGAGGGCACAGCTCAAGCAAAAAATTTATTAGTAAACACAATACCTTCCTTAAAAAGAGATTTAAAACTCCGAAACACATTCTTCCATCAATAATCAATCATAGATCGCAAACCATAATTTTCACATAAAAGTTTTGTATTCTTGTCATGAGTTAAAAGGAAGGGGGAAGCAAAAACTCTAAAAATCAGCAAAAACTCTTAAAAAATCAATATAGTGTTCGATGAAAATAAATCATCATTACGCAACACATGTAAACTTCTGTCAGACCACCATCATGATCTTGGTTCTAGATCAAACAACTAAAGTACAACAAGATTTTATACTCTCAGACACAATATAATGCAATCGATATCAGACCAAACGCAACCAACAACCCTAAAATATTCGCTCTCTCGATAAGCTTGCACGCGACCGTTCTAACAAATCAACAAACCCTAAAAAATTCCCGAGATCAAGCAACCATATCACCACCAAGCACGAATAAAACAAATATCTTCACGATCTTGCGTTCCTAGATCCAAAATCTTGAACCCTGGAACTCCAACCGCTCGAACAGGCTACAGCTAGATCCATCACAACTCCAAGAGAAGCCTCACGATCCAAGAAACCATCAATGGAGAGGACAAGAACTAAAAACCCCTAAGTTCTACTTACCCTTTAGCCGCTTTGGTCCAGCGGCGCCTCCATTTGAGGCCTCCAGCCTCCCCCTCTTGCGAGATGTTTCCATGGCGACCAAGTGATCTGGATCTCCTAACCACTCGTGGAAGAGAGCGTGAAAAAATCAGCAGAACCCTAGCGAAGAGCTCGCGGCGAAGAGAGCCGGAGAAAAACCCTAGCCACCGTTTGCGGCGTAACGAACAGCCGAGCCTCGAGCAAGGGCAACCTTGGAGCGGAGATATTTATAGGGGGAACGTCAAGGGCCGGATTTAAATTGGGTTTATCGGGGGGCTTGATGTCCGCCTGGCGAAAGATAAGGCACCGCGACAAAGAGCTCGCGGGGCTTCGAAAAGCACACGGGAGATTCGGAAATGACGGAAATGCCCTCCGTGCGCACAAGCTTCCTAATCTAAGCAGTGACGACAGCGTTCACGTGTTTTCACGGGTGGTGGCGGTGAGCCGGTGGTCGACAGCGTCTTCATAAAGTGTTATTCTTTCCGCTTCCCGTGCCATGCAGCAATCTAGAATGATCCATATTAATCATATGATATAATAATAAAATAAAATATAATATAATAAAAATATAATAAATTTTAATTTGGACGTAACTATCATTAAATAAGATTCAGCTTTTATTTGAAATATTCATTTAGCCCATTCTTTCCGGTCTCATTTTACATGCCATCTTGCTTGGATTTATGGAAATCTTTCGGTCTGAAACATTCTGAAACATGCACTGATTTTTATCCAAGAAATCGATAAAGATTGAAGAAGAATCTCCCTCGTGCTAAAATCTGCTATAAGAGTTCTGTTGCAGAAATCAACCTTCTTTTTATCTGAAAAAGTACTCTGTTTTGGTCTGAGGCTGAAATAAGGCACCGAAGGCTTCCTTTCTTTTAATCCGAGTTTAGAATAAGTCACCGGAGAATTCTTCTATACATTCAAAATAAAATGTCTTCTCCAATAGGAAGTAAAATATTTTTTAGTTTTCTTTTTATAGTTGATTTATTACACCAACTGTTTTGGTAGTTAGAGAAAGTTAATGGCACTCTGAGAGTCATAACTCAGTCCATAGTTATAGATATTCCTAGTAGGAGGGATAATAAATGTAGTTTAAGTTTTTGTATACGGATTCGTAGCTTTATAACTAGGGTGTCGTAACTTCTGAACTAGGATGTCGTAACTTGAAAACTCTTTTTTTGAAATCTTTTCCATCCTGGTCATTTCATCACAATCCAACATCTTATTCAAGCCAATGCATGGTTGAAATGTCCCATGATGGAGGATAAAAGCTTTCATTTTTGTTTTGTACCGATTTGTTCATATTTCGATTTTTTTGATATCCAAGTTTTTTCAGAAGCATTTTACTATATTAGGGGTGTTGCCGTCCTCGTCGCCGCGCCCGTGCCGAGGATCAACCGATCCTCCCTGACCGCCTGGCAAGGGAGCCTCCCTTCCTGCGAGAAACCTGCAACAAAGGGGTTAGAGGACCCTGGCCGGGGATTCCGGCGAGGGGGCTCCGACGGTCAAGTCAGTAGACGACGTGGGGGAACAGACTCTCGCTCCCAGGCCCTCTAAAGGGTCCCAGGTTTGGAGAGTTAACTAGTGAAGGGGAAGCGCCGGGGACCGGAATCTCGGCTGGGCCTGCCTGCCAAGCTCGCGTCCAGTATTCCCCTCTCGGGATCTCTGGCTTCTTTCTCGAGCGAGGCCTTGTGCCGGTGCTTCCTCCTTGTCCCCAGGCTAGTTGGCTTACCTTGCAGTCTCCAGATTCTTCCCTCTTTATCTCTCCTCCGTCGTGCGCTTGTCCTTTTCCTCCTCGAAAACTCCTCTCCCCTGTCTTCCTTTCTTTCCCTTTTCGGTGAAGGAGGCCAGGCGGCTTTCCGACCTCGTCCACCGGGCCCAGCAGGGAGAAGGCAAGGACAGAAGAGAAAAGGAGGGGGGGGCGGCGCTGGCAGAGCGGCCAGTCGTCAGGCTTCGGGCTCCGTGAGAGTGCTCTTTTCCCCGAGCGTGGGCGCCATCCGTTTACGGGGCCTGTTCCGTCAGATCGGGTCTCTCGACTGCGGGACCTTTCGGGCCAATGTAAGTGACGTTCCGCGTGCCGCCGCCCTACGTACGGGACGCCGTCTGGGGTCGGTACGGCCCGAGGGATGGCCTCGGGACCTGTCGCTTTCCCCGGGGCCTCTCCGTACGAGCGGTCTGACCTCGGCTGAGTTGGACCTGTCTCCGGGGGCCAACTGGCGAGAGGCGAGGGATCGGCCGACCTCGGCTTAGGTGGACCCCTCCTGGGTGGACACCTGGCGAGGTGGCAGGAGGTCGCCTGGCTTCGGCCGAGGTGGACCCGTCTCCGGGTGGCCACCTGGCGCAAGGCGGGGGGTCAGCCGACCTCGGCCTAGGTGACCCCTCCTGGGTGGACACCTGGCGAGGTGGCAGAAGATCGCCTGGCTTCGGCCGAGGTGGACCCGTCTCCGGGTGGCCACCTGGCGCAAGACGGAGGGTCACCGACCTCGCCTAGGTGGCCCCCTCCTGGGTGGACACCCGCGAGGTGGCAGAAGATCGCCTGGCTTCGGCCGAGGTGGACCCGCCTCCGGGTGGCCACCTGGCGCAAGGCGGAGGGTCAGCCGACCTCGGCCGACCTTACTCGGGCGGACTCCTCCGAGCCCGGGCGCAGATGAGTCGGTGGGGGAACTCCGCGCCGAACTCGACCTCGGCGGGAGCTGTTCGCTTCAGATAGTCGTCGGGCGGTGCGGTCTTGCCGACCCTAGCTTTGAGGACGTGGCGCTGATTCTGGCAGGGAAACTCGCACGTGGCTCGCTCGCATTCGGCGATACCTGAGCCTGGCCACGTCACTGTCACGGCTGTAACAGTTGCCCCCCAGCCCGCCGTTCCGTCGGGGCATCGTAAACGGAACGTCGGGATTAATTGCAGACATGACGTGGGGAGGCGAAGATCTTGCATCATAATTGGCACGATCTCCATTCGTCGTGGCTCGATGTGGCTGAAGACCTATGGGGGGTCGCCACGCGTCGTCCACTTGCCCGTAATCAATGCGTCGCTTCGGGGCAGAGGCCGTTACTCTGCTAACGAGGCGACGGTGTCGGGCGTGTGCCCACGTGGCGACCATCCAGTGGTCTGAGGCGGAATGATGGGTACGGCTGCTGCCGGCTGAGTTTGAAAGGGAGGGGACTTTCCAGAACGAGGCCTTTTCCCTTGCTTCGTGGGCGGTTTGCTGCAGGCTAACAACTTCTGCTGCTCGCCGCCCGTTTGTGCATTTTTGGGTGAGTGTCTTCTTCTCCTTCTCTAGCCCCCTCCTCTCTCATTTCTTATTCAGTTTCTTTGTCCTTTCCTTCCCCATGGCGCGCCGTCGCCATGTCTCTTCTAACCCGGACGAGGCCGGTCCATCCCGGCCGAGGACTCCATCTTCTTCCTCCTCGGATGAGAGGTAATTCCAGAGGAGGTCCGCCGGCGCTTGCAACCCGGGGGTGTCACTATTGGCATCCCCAGGGGGATCCGGTCCCCTCCGGTTGCGCCTGCCGTGCCCCTCCGTTCACTCCCCGCCTTGGCTTCTCTTCCTGCTCCGCCACTTCTTCTTCCGCCGGTCCCTCCGGTCATGCCTCTACCATGACCGAAGGTGATCTTTCTCTGCTCCGGGATGCCTATGGCATCCCGGATCTGTCCGTCTGTTTGCTCCGCGGTCCGGGGAGCGTGTCACCATGAGTGGCCCCGGCCGCATTGCCTTCTACGAAGACTTCCTCCTCGGGGGTCTTCGTTTTCCTCTGCACCCTTTTTTTCCTTTCCTTTCTCAGCCATTTCCGGCTAGTCCCGGCTCAGCTGGCTCCTAATGCCATCCGGGTCATCTTCTCCTTCATTGTCTTCTGCCATTTCCACGGGTTCGTTGCCCGTTTTTCACTCTTCAGGGCCCTGTTCACCCTGAAGAAGTGCTCCACCGATGATGGCTGGTGGTACATTTCGCCCCGGCCTAGGTGTCTCCGGTTCGACCTCCCTTCTTCGGTCAAGGATGGAAGAGCCGGTTTTTCTTTGCTTCGGTCGACGACGTCTACTGGGCTTGGAGCGAACCGGACCGGACGCCGAACCGGAATTCCCGAGTCGAGTCTGCGGACCAGGAGTCATACACCCAGCTCCTGAGTGACGTGGTCCCGGCGCTCGAGGTTCTGCTCTCTGAGCAGAATCTTTTTGAGGCCGGCATCAGTCCCATCCGTGAGACCGGTGAGATTTGGCCCCGCATTAATTCTGCCCCCCCCCCCCCCCCTCTTCTTTTAGATCGAACTATCTGACCTTCTGCTTTCTTCATTTTGCAGGGATGAAATTTTCCTTAGAGAATCTTCTGGAGGGAGCGGCCCAGAGGGAGGTCGTCGACGTGGACGAGCCCGTGGCGAAGAGGGCTCGCACAGAGACGAGCCGGGAGGTCGCAGCGGCGACCGCGCCCGGCCTAGCTGCCGCTGTTTCCCGCCCAGACCTCCTCAGGGCGGCGCCCCTGGCGCCTCGGCCCCACGACCTGGCACGCTGCCGAGAGAGCTCCGGCGCCCGCCGCTCTGCCCATCGCCGGGCCCACTCCTGTCAGCAGCCCAACGGCGCCGCCAGTGGCGACCGCCGGTCGTCGGCTGCAGCTCCAGCAGAGGGGCAGCTGTCGCGGGGATCGGCCCGAAGGGCCCGGCGCCGGTGATCTCGCACCGAGACTCGGTCATCCTCGACCGAGGACTGGCGGAGAAGTTGATGGAGTACGCTTCCACCGCCCGGGACCGCCGAGCTCGGGGCGGCCGAGATTACGCGGATGCGCTGCTCGGCATCCTGCCCCAACTCTTCACGGTAAGCCTGATCCTTGACTCTTCTTTTCTCTTCAATCCGAGGCCTCCTGCCTCGGTACTGACATGTCATTTCTGCCCTTGCAGATCGGAACGACGTCCTCCTACTGAGGAACTACCTCGTAGGGAACGCCAAGCGGGACTCCGATCGGGAGCAGAAGCTTGGAAACTCGCGGCCGACGTGAAGGACTTGATGGACAAGGGGCCGAGCTGCGAGCTGAAAGCAGGCCCTCCGGTCCGACCTGACGCGTTCCGAGGAGCGGAACAAGGAACTGGAGGCTTCCTTGGCGGAGGAGCGGACCTCCAACCAGCGCCGGACTGAGGAGGATGCGGCGGAGAAGGCCCGCCTGCAGGCCCATTCCCTGTTTTTGGAGCGCCAACTGGATGAGGCCCGGCGAGAGGTGGCCGCGGCGAAGGACCGGAGCTCCTACATCAACGGGCTCCTGGAGGCGGCGAAGCGGGAAGCGCAGGAGGCCGTCCCCAAGTTCCGGGCTCCGACGAGTTCACGTCGGAAGTCCGGGAGGCTGCCGTGGACTCCTTCCTGAAGGGGTTCCGGATGTGCCGGGAGAAGGTGGGGGCCTTCTTCCCCAGCTGGACTTGAGTGGGTCGTCGTCGGTGGCAGGAAGCCGGGGAGCGAGAGCAGGGTCCCCGGCGCGACCCAGGCGACACCTCAGGCGACACCTGTAGCACCTCCGACCGGCGATGCCGCGGTCCCGGCACAGCCCCAGGAGCCGGTCGTCGTGGAAATCGAAGAAGTGGCGCCCGCGCCTCCGGCGGACGGCACCGACCCTGCGCCCCAGCTGATGTCGTTGCTCTGTAATTTTGTTTTCCTTTCTTTTTCTTCTTTGGGGGAGTCCGGCCTGTCGGGCTCCCAGTTTGTACTGAAAGACTTCGTTTAATAAAGACCAGCTTTTACCAAAACTCGTTCATCATTTTGCCTTTCTTTTTTCTTCTTTTTGTTTCTGAGATGTCGGTCCGGGACACCTGAGATAACTGCAGGCCTGGTCCTTCTATACTAAATCGAAGGACGGGGTCTGCAGAGCCGTGTTGCGGCAAGGCAAGAATCCTGAGCAGGTCCGACTTTGGGCTGCCTTCATGCTTGCGCGGACAGCACAGTTCCTGCACCATCTTCTGGGCCGAAACCCGGGATCCTCCGGACTGAGCTCGATGCCGCAGGCCTTCTCAAACCTTGCGCGGCTTGCTGAGCTGTGCTCCGGGCTTGCGTGGGCGAAGCGGATTCGGCGCCACCTTCCAGGCCGGAGCCCAGGATCTTCCGGACTGAGCTCGATGCCGCAGGCTTTCTCAAACCTTGCGCGGCTTGCTGAGCTGTGCTCCGGCTTGCGTGGTCGAACTGGGTTCGACGCCACCTTCCAGGCCGAAGCCCAGGATCTTCCGGACTGAGCTCGATGCCACAGGCTTTCTCCAACCTTGCGCGGCTTGCCGAGCTGTGCTCCGGGCTTGCGTGGGCGAAGCGGATTCGGCGCCACCTTCCAGGCCGAAGCCCAGGATCTTCCGGACTGAGCTCGATGTCGCAGGCTTTCTCAAACCTTGCACGCTTGCTGAGCTGTGCTCCGGCTTGCGTGGTCGAACTGGGTTCGACGCCACCTTCCAGGCCGAAGCCCAGGATCTTCCGGACTGAGCTCGATGCCGCAGGCTTTCTCAAACCTTGCGCGGCTTGCTGAGCTGTGCTCCGGGCTTGCGTGGTCGAACTGGGTTCGACGCCACCTTCCAGGCCGAAGCCCAGGATCTTCCGGACTGAGCTCGATGCCGTAGGCTTTCTCAACCTTGCGCGGCTTGCTGAGCTGTGCTCCGGGCTTGCGTGGGCGAACTGGGTTCGACGCCACCTTCCAGGCCGAAGCCCAGGATCTTCCGGACTGAGCTCGATGCCGCAGGCTTTCTCAAACCTTGCGCAGCTTGCTGAGCTTTGCTCCGGGCTTGCGTGGGCGAACTGGGTTCGACGCCACCTTCCAGGCCGAAGCCCAGGATCTTCGCAGGCCTCCTTGCTGAAGTTAGAGAAGAGTTTAAAGTGAAGAAGCTTTGTTAAGGACCGGGAGCCTTACATCATTGGTAGTACATTCTCAGGTTCGAGGGTTCCATGTCCGGGGGAACCTGGCACCTCCCAATTCTTCCAAGTAACATGCCCGTGGGGAGGGCTTCTGCTACCCGATAAGGCCTTCCCAGTTGGGTGAAAGCTTGCCGCACTCTCGTGGCTGGGAGGCTTCTGTACGCCGGAGGACCAAGTCCCCGGGACGAAAAACCTTCGGCCGTACTCGGGAGTTGTAATATCTGGCTACACGTTGCCGGTATGCCGCCATTCGAATTCGGGCCTTGTCCCTTGTTTCTTCGAGGAGGTCTAGGTTGAGCATCATCCTGGCCGGGTTTTCTGTCTCGTCGTATTGTTCTACGCGCAGCGTGGGTATGCTGAGCTCGATCGGGATGACTGCCTCGGCCCCGAAGACGAGGTTGAAATGGTTTCGTCGTAGCCGTCCTTGGAGTGGTGTGGTATGCCCAAAGAACGCTGGAAGCTCGTCGGCCCACCTGCCCTTGGCTTGGTCTAGCCGCGTGCGAGGCCCTGAAGATGGTCCTGTTCGTGACCTCAGCCTCCCCGTTGGTCTGGGGGTGCGCCACCGAGGTGAAGCGATGTTTGATGCCGAGTCGTTGCAGAAATCCTCGAACTCTCGACAGTCGAACTGGCGTCCGTTGTCGGTGACCACGGTGTGGGGAGGCCGAAGCGGCAGACGATGGACTTCCAGAAGAATTTGGCGACGTTTGCTTCGGTGATTCTTGCCAAGGGCCTTCGACCCACTTTGTGAAGTAGTCGATGGCCACTATCAGGAACTTCCGCTGGCCGGATCGGCGGGAATGGGCCCAGAAGGTCCATTCCCCACTGGGCGAATGGCCAGGGGCTGAGAGCTGAGAGATCGGGTTGGAGGGTTGCCGCTGTACCGTGGCGTGGCGCTGGCACCGGTCGCATTTCTTCACGAAGTCAGGGGCGTCCTCCTTCATCGTCTCCCAGAAGTAGCCTTGACGAAGGGCCTTGTATGCCAATGCCCTGCCCCCACGTGGTTCCCACAGATGCCTTCGTGAATCTCCTGGAGCACAAGCTTGGCTTCTGCGGGTCCAATGCACTTGAGGAGGGGATAAGAGTAGGACCTTCGATACAGCTGCCCGTCCATCAGGACAAACCGCACGGCCTTCTTCCTGATGAGGCGAGCCGCGTCTCGGTCTTCCGGCAGAATGCCGTCGGATGTACGCGGCGTACTTGTCCATCCAGCCGGGTTCCTGGCTGACCTGATGGACCCCCGCCGGTGCTTCGAGGCTTGGGACTTCGAGTCGCTCCACATGAGCGCGTCCCAGCATTGTGTCCGGCAGAGTCGCCAATCGAGAGAGAGCATCCGCGCGGGCGTTCTCCCCGCGGGGGATATGGAAGATGTTGAAGCGCCGAAACTTGGACGCGCCTGCCTTGACGAGCTCCAGATACTTCGCCATCTGGGGGTCGTGAGCGACGTACTCCCCGGACACCTGCCCCGCCACGAGCTGGGAGTCAGTGAAAGCTCTGAGGTTGGTCACGCCCAGCTCGCGGGAGACCCTGAGTCCGGCGAGAAGCGCCTCGTACTCCGCTTGATTGTTTGTCGCGGGGAACTGGAAACGGAGCGCACATTCTGCGACGACCCCGTCGCCGTTGGCAAGGATGAGCCCAGCTCCGCTCCCCTCCGGAGTTTGAGGCTCCGTCTACATGGAGGATCCAGGCGTCCTCTCCGGGCTTGTTGGCGCCGACCTCCATCGGCTGGGCCGAAGAGTCCTCCTCGGGCTCCTTGCCCAAACCTGCGCATTCGACCAAGAAATCGGCCAGCACCTGTGCCTTCATTGCCGACCTCGGTCGGTATGTAATGTCGAACTCGCTGAGTTTCAGTGCCCATTTGGCCAATCGCCCCGAGGGTCAGGTCGGCTGAGCACCGCTTTCAGCGGTTGGTCCGTCAAGACGGCGATGGGATGCGCTTGGAAATAGGGCCTGAGACGCTGGGCAGATACTATCAGCGCAAAAACGAGTTTCTCGGGCGGCGGGAATACCTGAGCTCCGCGTCCCGGAGGAGTTTGCTGGTATAGTACACCGGTCGCTGGATCCCGTGGTCGTCGGTTCGGACCAGGACAGAGCTGACGGCCTCCGGGGTAACGGCCAAGTAGAGGGTAAGCTCCTCCCCTTCCTCGGGCCTGGACAGCAAAGGTGGTGATGCGAGCGTCTTCTTCAACTCCTCGAAGGCCTGCTGGCATTCCTCGGTCCAGGCGAAACCATTCATCTTCCTCAGCACCTTGAAGAAGGGACGGCAGCGGTCCGCCGACCTGGAAATAAAACGGCTAAGGGCCGCAACCCGGCCGGTCAGCTGCTGCACTTGTTTCTTGGAGGCTGGCTGCTCCATGTCCAGGATAGCCTGGACCTCTCTCCGGGTTGGCCTCGATTCCTCTCTGGGTCACCATGAACCCTAGGAACTTTCCGGCGGAGACCCCGAAGGCGCACTTCGCCGGATTCAGCTTCATCTGGTGGCGCCGGAGGTTGCCGAACGTCTCTGCCAGGTCGGCTACGTGGTCCGAGTCAAGTTTGCTCATTACCAGCATGTCGTCCACGTACACCTGCATGTTGCGGCCTATCTGGTCTTTGAAGACTTTATTGACCAGACGTTGGTACGTCGCCCCCGCGTTCTTGAGGCCGAAGGGCATCATCCTGTAACAGAAAGTCCCGCGATCAGTTATGAAGGCGGTACTCTCTTCGTCCTCCGGATTCATCCGGATCTGGTTGTATCCGAGAAAGCGTCCATGAATGACAGGAGACGGTGTCCCGAGGTGGTGTCGACCAGCTGGTCGATCTTTGGCAGAGGGAAGCTGTCCTTCGGGCAAGCTCGATTGAGGTCGGTGTAGTCCACGCAGATCCTCCACTTACCGCTGCTCTTCTTTACCATGACCACATTTGCTAACCAGCTGGGGTATTGGACTTCTCGGACGAAACCGGCGGCGAGAAGTTTCTCTACCTCCTCGTCGATCGCCTTCTGCCTCTCCATGGCAAAGCTTCTCTTCTTCTGGCGGACCGGGCGGCTGCCTGGGTCCACGTTCAGGCTGTGCATGATAATCTCGGGCGGAATACCCGGCATGTCGGACCGCCGACCAGGCGAACACATCGGCGTTGGCACGGAGGAACTCCAGCAGGCGGGTTCGTTCCTCTTCGGGAGCTGGGCCCCAACTTGCACCATCTTCAGGGGTCTGAACCAAGGGGAAAGGAGAGCAGGCGCTCTACGGGCCCTCCCCTGGGTTCCTTTTCTCTTAGGTCGAGGTCCTCGACCTCGCGGGCAAGCTCTGCGCCCTTGATGCCCGGGATTGTCTGCAGGCAGAGCGGGACTGGCTGGATCGTCCCCTTCATTTCCCCGAACCCGAAAGGCGTGGGGAACTGCACCAGCATCTCCTTGTGGAGATAGTGGCGTCTAGTCGGTTGAGCCCGGGACGCCCAAGATGGCGTTGTAAGGGGAAGGGAGCTTGACTACAGTGAAAGTTACCATGATGGTCGCCTGCCGAGGTGGGGATCCGGCGGTAACTGGGAGAGTGATCTCCCCTTCGACTCCCACGGAGTCCCCTGTAAAACCTACCAGTGGGGTGTGCACTGGCTTTAGCTGTCGAGACAAGTTCATCCGAGAGAAAGCGTCATAAAAAAGTACATCGGCCGAGCTTCCACTATCCACCATGATTCGATGTACAGGGTTTCGCGATGGTCATTTCGACCACCACGGCATCATTGTTTACATTGTCCATTAGACTCCCTCCCTTGGGAGGGGTTACATTCTCCGGGACTTCCCGGGCTCTCTTCTCTGCTCGGCCAGACCGCGTGAGATCATGCCCACGGGCCTCTCTGTTGGCCGGTTGTATACACTTGGGTGACAAGATAAAAATACAAATCATTTAGGATGGGCACTATTGCGGCTAAATCATCTGGGTTAGAGCTTCGACATTGGGCATCCCGCTCGTTCTTCCAACCGGGTCCTGGGCACTTTTCTCGGATGGACACCTACAAAAGTTCCCGGACCAGATTTCCGACGAAGGCACTCCGACGCTCAAGTCAATGGACGGGCTAGATAGTAACAGAATAAAAATTTAAAGAACAGCATAAATGGAAAGGGGAGTGAAGTGGCATAGCCAGGGCCTATTGACTTTAAAACTGGCCCTCCTGGGAGGTCCCCTCTTACCCTATTTATAGGGTTATAATCGAAGGTAGTTGTAACCGAATAACCGAAGGTAGTTGTAATCGAATAACCAAATAACCGAAGGTAGTTGTAATCGAATAACCAAATAACTGAAGATAGTTGTAGCAAAATAACCCAAATAATCGAAGGTAGTTGTAGCCAAATAACCAAATAACCGAAGGTAGTTGTAGCCGAAAAACAAAGTGATTGAGGTGGTTATGGTAATGAGGCCACAGTGACATGGTCACAACATTGCCCCCCACCCTGAGTTCGAAAAAATGTTGCAAGAACTCGGCTTCGATTTCTTTTTCGGCGAAAGGAGTAATAACTAATAGCCTTTGCACTTTGTCGATTAGCCGATTAGGTATGCCTTTGTACTTTTGTTTCATAGTAAGGTAGGCTGGTCAGGCCCACCTCGGCACGTCGTCGGATTTACCGTAGGGTAGGCCACTTAAGCCATCCCTATACCTTTGATAGAGATTGAGACAGGCTAGTTAGGCCCACCTCGACATTTCGTCGGATTTATCGTAGCGTAGACCACGTAGGTCATCCCTGTGCCTTTAATAGAGATTAAGACATGCTAGTTAGGCTCACTCGGCACTTCGTCAGATTTACCATATGGTAGACCACGTAGGTCATTCCTGTGCCTTTAATAAAGATTAAGACATGCTAGTTAGGCCCTCTCGGCACTTCGTCGGATTTACCGTAGGTAGACCACGTAGGTCATCTCTATGCCTTTAATAGAGATTAAGATAGGCTAGTTAGGCCTACCTTGGCACTTCGTCGGATTCCATAGGGTAGGCCGCTTAGGCCATCCCGTGTCTTTGATGATAATAAGGTAGGCTGGTCAGGCCTGCCTTTAGATTTAAGGGCTTCAGCGAACCTTTATGGGCCTTCATGGGCCTTGATAAGATAGGCTCAAGTGGACCTTTCATGGGCTTTAGTGGGCCCTGATAAGATAGGCTTGGTGGGTCTTTCCTTGCCCTGATAAGATAGGCTTCGTGGGCCTTTCCTTGCCCTGATAAGATAGGCTTCGGTGGGCCTTTCCTTGAGCTTTAATGGGCCATGATAAGATAGGCTCAGTAAACCTTTCCTTGGGCTTTAGTGGACCCTGATAAGATAGGCTTCGGTGAGCCTTTCCTTGGACTTCAGTGGACCCTGATAAGATAGGCTTCAGTGGGCGTTTCTTTGGGCTTCAGTGGGCCCTACGCCTCTGGGCATTGATCAGCCTGCTCGTCTTGTTGATTGGCCTTACGTCTTGGGCGTTTAATCAACCTTGCATCTCTTGGATGTTTGATCGGTCTTTAAAAAGACATCGGCCGTTAAGAAGGCATCGGCCATTTAAGAAGACATCGGTCATTAAAACACATCGGCCATTGAAAAGACATCGGTCATTAAGTAGATATCGGCATTGAAAGACATCGACCATTAAGAAGATATCGGCCATTAAGAAGTCATCGGCCTTCAAGGAAGATATCGGCCATTGGAAAGATATTAGCCATTAAAAAGATATCGGTCATTAGAAGTTATCAACCTTCAAGAAGTCATTGGCCTTTAAGAAGACATCGGCCGTTAAGAAGAGATTGGCCATTCAAGAAGTCACCTTGATCGGAAATTTCTCCGGTGGAGGACACTCCAATGCCTAAGTTAGTAGAGTTCGATAAAACAGAATGGAGAAACTCAAAGATAGATGAAAGAGATCAAAATGGCATGGTGTAGGCTAGTCTCAGACTTGCCTATGATGACTTATCTCGGAGGTCCTCTCTTATCTTTTCTCAAGGCTGTCCCGTCATTGGATTTCTTGGTTCCAGCGGGTACTTCTTAAGGTAAGATCGTTGGATGAGACGGGCCGAGATTCTAGCTGGATGGCGAGTCTGATTAAAATCCTTGGAACTTGAAGCTTTGTGAAGCAGTACGAAGCCATGTGAGCTAAGATTCTTTAATCCATCCATCATGAAACCAGGCGGGATAAGCTGGAAAATAGAATATCCATGAAGGAGATGAACGACATCATCTCTCCCCGGGTCATGGTGGACTCCTGGACATTATTACCCAAGGTTATTCCCATGGAATCCTGGACTCCATGCAGGTCGAAATGCTCGAAACATTGATTCTGCTACATCCGTTGTGCTGGTCTCAAATATGTCCGACCCTGTGAAGGTGATGAGATCAGGCTTCTCGGCCCTAATCATCCTCCTGAGGCATTGGGTAGTATGAGATCGGGAGCAGGGTGGACTCGGATGGGAACATATCTCGACATCGGGTCACCGCTCCATTGCCGAAATGCATGTTCGTCGCCTCGAGTATCTTGAAGGTGCCGTCGTAGCGGAAGCGGAGGGGGAGCTTGCCGGACTTCTTGAACCTCACGGTGGAGAAAAGAGAAGGGGAAGGGAGAGAGCTGAGCGCCACGGACGGCGGCTCATCCTCCTCTGCTCTCTTTTTCCCCAAGCTTGTGTTTGCCTGCAGTCATGAGAGCTTCTGCAACGAATGACTCAACCTAAGAACCTTGGCCATGATCACTTTGATCGTGAGAAGGCCCCTCATTCAGCCTTCTTTTGCCCGGTATGGTAACTGACGTTTGCCCCCACCTCTTCCTTGGGATGATTTCTGATACGTGTCGCAATGCACCGATTTAGAACCTTAATTCCACTACTCTAAAGGGTAGAATAGCGGGAGTAAGGGTCGCTCCCACAGAGACTGGGGTTATTTTGAAAAAGAATTTTCAATATTTAACATGAAACATAAATCAACTAACTAAAATAGATAATAATAAAACAAAGATAAAATCTCGGAAACTCCAACTGGTACTTGTTAGGTGGGCTGCACTCCACTTCTATGAAATTTGTATGTTCCGATCCAGATATAACATATTCTTGGTGATGACGACCAGTAACCTATCGATCACGGCCCGTTCCCCTGGAATATAGATTAGTCAAAAATCAGACCCATGCAAATTAATAAAATCCTTTTAGAAATAATTATTCCAAGAGTACAAACTGTTCCTATCCGCGAAATAGCTTGTCCCAAGAATATAAACTATGCCTAATAAATTCATAAAAAATATGACAAGAAATTCTTTATTTCATAGAAAAGGAGTACCAAAAGATAAAAAATAATAAAATAAAATCTGTGCCAAGCACTAAGTGGAATCCCGAGAAAAGAAATACGAGAATTGGAAGTGAAATGGGGTGAAGTCTCTCCCGAATCCCCCTCGAGCGTAGAATGACCGAGATATTTATAGATGGGAAATACCGTGTCAGGCCCGTGTGGGAACTGCGGTGTTTCCTCATCTCAATTGATTTTCAAACTCTGTGCTATCTCCTTATCTGATAATTTTACGATCATCCCCATCTCAAAAAATCAAACTCAAAAATTCTATCGCACAATCCCGCGTCCATCCAGGTCGTCCGACATCTCTTCTCGTTCTGATGCTTTCTTTTTTTCGGACATTCCGGTTTGAACAACAGGGGCGGTGACAAGCAGCTCCAGGAGTTGGGAACGGAGGTGACGGCTGGGCGAATGACGGGGATGGGGGGCGGACACGGCGGCGGGGCATGGCAGCAGGCGCTGGGCATCTTGCGGCGACTTGGGCGGACAGCTGGGAACAGCGGACGGTGGCTCCGTGGTGGCTCGCGGCGAAGCCGGAACGGCAGCAGGCGGTGGCAGGGACGGCGACGACGGTGCGGAAGATGACTTCGAGCTGGGCGGCGGCGTGTGGGTGTGCGCGCGGGAGAGGAGGCAGCAGCAGGGTGGCTCGCGGCATGGCCGTGGGCGGGACACGGTGGTAGCAGGCTGCAAGGTGGCTCACGGCATGGCCGTGGAAGACAGCTTCGGACAGAGGATCACGGTTGGGCGGCGCCGGGGAAGAGAGAATGGCAGCGTGGTCGTGGGCGCGGACGGTGGCTGCAGCAGGCTGGTCGGCGTGGCTCGCGGCTTGGGGCGGACGGCGGAGGGAGCACGCTGGACGGCGTAGCCGTGGGCGGACACGGTGGGGCGACGGAGGTGGCTCGCGGCTGGGGTGGACAGCGCGCGGCGAAGGCTTCGGACGGTGGAGGCAGCAGCAGGGTGGCTCGCGGCATGGCCATGGGCGGAGCCGGCTTCCGACCATTTCCTGTGAACGGGGGCTTCTCCGACCGACAGGGTCGGCGGTTAGCTGGGCGGCGCGGAGGAAGCTCTCCGACGAATTTCGGAGAAAACGGAGCTCGGTGGTCCATGGCTCTGCCCATGGACGGCAGCAATGGCTGCCGTGGACCAAGAGGTCATGCGGTGGACCATTGAGCGGTCCACCGTTAGCCAGCAAAAAGCTTTAGGGCCGCTCCAAAAATCGTGCAGCTTTGAAATCTGTGCTAAAATATTCTAAATTCCATTTCGGGCCCCGTTCGAAGTCCGAATTACATTCCGTTTGCGTTGTTGGACTCCTAAAATCAAGATCTACACGTTTATGGAGTCAATTCCTGCAAAGTATCACAAAAAATATCTATTTTAATCAAATAAAGTTGGGTTAATTTTCATTATTCTATGTCTAACAATTTCCTCCCAAACTGTCGCTCAACTTCAGCTGCCTCGCCATCTTCCAAGTGGCTTGAGGATGGAACCAATGAAGCTGTTCATGCAATGTTCCAGCTTTTGCTCCAAACTCATAGAGATCACGATTCTCTGCCTGTATAATGGTTGATGGAAACTCTGTGATGCTCGGCCATTTGATCTTCCTAGGACAGTGGTGTAGCAAGGGCCAATAATGGCCTAATAATCTATGGTGCCACTGGATCAGGATCTTTATTCCACCTCCAACAGGAGCCTTCAGCTCATATGTCATGGGGATGGCATATCCTTCCATCAAGTGGCAAGTTCACTCATATTTCTGTGATCTCTTCCACATCGGAGCATGGTAGATGTTGTTGTTGAAGGGTGCTGGGTGCTCCCCATGTCAACCCTAGTGGAGTTGCGAACCGCCGGATCGGTAGCCGGTTCAGATCCTCCAGCCGTACTCCGGCAAACTCCAGAAGGTTCCTAGGCCTGTGACACTCATTCCTCCCTTGGGGCAGAGGAGATAGATGTTGACGGCTTCCCTGAAGCTTCTCCGGGGAAAGAGACGAGGCGGAGATCGGTGGGTTTCCCTCGGTCATTGGGCTAGAGGAAAGGCTACGATGGTTGATCGGAGTGGAGCTGGGACTGGTCCATGCTGATTGCAGCAGAGGATGACGAGGTGAATCGAGAGGAGCTTCTTTGGGCACAATATGGCTGGAGGGCTGGTGGGGGTCATCTGAAAGCGAAAACGGGGTGCGAGTGCCTACACTAAGCATGCAACAGCGCAAGAAGTAGGTTGTATTTTAAAACAATTTTAAAATAATAGCGGAAAAAAAAACCTACTCCGCACAGGAACTAACATTTTCAAGATGCATGTACAGGCAAAAAGAAGGCATGAAATGGGCATGTAATATTTAAACATTTTATAAACCTAGATCTAGGCATGCATGAAAATTAAAACCATAAAATTTTACTTATTCCTACTTGGAATAAAGCAGGGATAGCTGCTGGAATATCTGGAATAACCTATTCCAGTCTTCTCTTCCAGCAACCGTTTGGAACGTTCTTCTTCCTCTCTTCAAGTGCTGCAAACCCAAATAAAAAATGGCAACACTTTGGTCTCTCCTTCTGCAAACAACAGCAAGGCAATGTCTTGATAGATCTTGATTCAATGGGAGAGCTAAAAAATTATTCTTCCAACATTGCCGAAGTTCTTTCACCCAGAATTTCAGAACCTATACCAAAAAAGAGCAAAAACAAAACCAAACAACAATGGAAGTTGAGCGCTCACAGGTGCTCAAGAGAAACACCCTCTAGAGGGGGGACATGCCTGGGCTTTCTCGATCCGGCTTCTCGCGCGATGCTAGTCGCCATAAAGCTCTTGAAACGGTGAGAGGGAAGAAAAAAATAGAACACTGTGTGTTTTGTAATTGTTTTCTCCAAAACAATGCTTCTTCCACCGGTTGAGCACCATAAAACAGGGAATCAAGCAATCTTTCACTCCCAATCTCTCAACAAAACCCAGGCCCAAAAACACTGGTGGAAAGGATGGTGGAAGCTCTCAAAGGAAGAGACACACTCTACATTTTCAGTGCCCAGAAATTATAAATCAGCGTGAACCATGAAACCGGTCATTTTAGGGAGCTGAGAAGAACAACTGGGAAAATGAAAGGCCATATGATTTGAGAACGAATCGAATTCGTTTTCAATGAAGCAATGAAGAGCCTTAAAACATCGATTTAATTCCAGCCAAAACGAGTGGAAGGAGGAGAGAAAAGAGTCTTGAATCCCCTGTTCGCCCAGAGCCTTAATTACCGTGTAAATGGGTTCAAAATCGGTTCACAACCGGTTCAAAAATTACAAACCGGTTCTAAACCGTTTCAATATATAATTAGATCAAAATCTAATTTATAAAAGGCTTGGTCAAGTCCCGGTCATCTAGAAACAATTCCCGGTGGACCTGAATAATTTTTGATCGACCCAAAACCGGGTCAATCCAATATGTGCTCAATCAAACCATTACCGAAATGATTTTTAATCATAAATCGGTATAGGATCAGGGAGAATCCTCTATGGCATGTGACCTCATAGGTTCGAACCTAGGCAGTAGCACTAGAACAATTCCAGTACCAGCACAAGATACCATCTAGCAATGGGTCCGACGTTCGGATAGGTCGAAGATGCGAGAGTAATCAATCGAACCTCTGTATATGGTTACCGTATAATTCATCCCTTTGACCTCCAATGCTCAGGATGACCTAGGGTTAGACTGCCAACCCTAACTGAGTCATCCATAACATGTCTCAACCTCGCAAGTCTAGTGACTCCTCACTAGGACTACCCCGGTCGAGGATTTGCTAAATTGAGATATTGCGAGACATTCAATCCAAACTATTCAGACAGGTCAATTCCATCTTGGTCCACCACTGCTCCACAAATACTTGCCTGTACCCAGAAACCTTCCATCATTGGATTAGAAATCCGGTAGTCCGGCACCAAAGCACAGAGAGTTACTTGCAAGCTACTATGATGACCTCAGGTCGAAGGGACAACATATACCCATATCCAATCGTGAGTACCCTTTGGCAGATAGGGGCTACACTGAGTCACGTTCAATAAGATATCATATATCCATTTGCAGATCATATAAGTGTCACCACATCCTTTGGTCAAGAGGACAACCAAACGATGTGAACCACAACAACCTACATTTGATACATTACCATCCTGTATAATGTATCCTTTGGTCGTGAACCTGGTTTAAGGACCACTCGATATATCCTCTCTATATCGAAGTCAGTGTAGTCCTAAGGACTCATCACATGAGAAAAGTTCATTACAAGAAAAAATAAGAATGTGATGAGCTGCCAAAATAATATTTATTAATCATACAAAGAGTACATACTCAGTTCAACCGCCTATAGCCTAGGCGATTGGCTTTGGGACACAATTCCCAACAACTCCCACTTGTACTAAAACCAATCAGAACAGTATCTAATACCCATTTCCCTTTTACAAAAGTTGAACTCTTTTATTCCAAGAGCTTTAGTGAAATGTCGGCCAGATTTTCCTTTCCATCGATCTCATAAGATTGATGTTGCCTCGTTCTACGATCTCTCGTACGAGGTGGTAGCGCCGTGTGAATTGCTTGGGCAGTGATGAGCTTTCAGCTCCTTAGCTCGAGCAATGGCTCCAGTGCTGTGACATTACACTAGAATAGAACAATCTAGGGAAGATGCCACCCTAGCTCTCCAAGGAACTTCCACAACCACACGGCTTACTTCGCTGCATCTGATGCTACAAGGTACTCTGACTCGCATACCGAGTCTACAACTGTCGCCTACTTGAAACTTTTCCAGCATATCGCTCCTCCATTCAGATAAATACAAATCCTAACACACTCTTGCTATCATCTCTATCTGACTGGAAACTGGAGTCAGTATATCCCACAAGTTTCAAGTCAGATTCTCCATAAATCAGCTATTGGTCTTTAGTATTTCTTAAATACTCAGGATGGACTTAACCACCTTCCAATGCACCTCACCTGGGTCAGACTGGTATCTGCTCACTACTCCTAGTGAGTATGCCACGTCTGGTCTAGTACATGTCATAGCATACATGATAGGCCTACTGCAGAAGCATAAGGTATTCTACTCATGCGCTCTCTTTCCTCAAGAGTTGTCACACAATCCTTCTTGGAAAGAGTAATTCCAGAACCTATCGAAAGATAGCCTTTCTTGAAATTTTCATGCTGAACCGTTTCAGCATGGTATCAATGTACGTAGACTGGGACAATCCCAGAAGCCTTTTAGATTGTCTATATAGATCTTCATACCTAGTATGTAAGAAGCTTTACCCAAGTCCTTCATGGAGAACTGAGATGATAACCAGACCTTTATTCTGTAATGCTGCGACGTCATTCCCGATTAGAGAATGTCGTCAACATACTAGTACAGGAATACAATCATAGAACCATTAACCCACTTATAGATGCACGGTTCTTTTCCATTCCTAACGAAGCCATACGATTTGATACACCTATCAAACCGTAATTTCAACTTCGAGATGCTTGCTTGGTCCATAAATGGACCTCTGCAACTTGCATACTTTTGACTCATCTAAGGATGTGAACCTTTAGGCTGTATCATATACACCTCCTCTTCAACTCCCCATTTAGGAAAGCGGTTCGGACATCCATCTGCTAGATCTCATAATCAAAATATGCTGCTAAAGTAAGCATGATCTGAATGGACTTGAGCATTGCCACAGGGGGAAAAGTCTCGTCAGAATCGATACTGATGTGGCTAGATCGCTGACGGGGGTGGGCAAACTGACGTGGTGTCCCCATCAGACGCCACGCTGGATTTTCAACATGGGTCCCTTCGCGGGGCTAAGCTCCCCCGGAGCAACGGGGTCGAGCTCCGTCCTTCGCAGGTCGGTTCCCGCCGGGGTCGGGACGCCTAGGCGAAGCCGAATACAAGTCCCCATCCAAGATGGACCCCTTAAGGTCGGGTCCCGTGGTCATGAGTTGAGCTCAAGTCTCCCTCCGCGGGAGCCCCTCCGAGGTCGGATCCCCTGGGTCGGGTGGCGCCCCCCACCTCCGTAAGGTCGAGCTCGTCCGAAGCCGAGTTTTGCTGGGCCGGAGTCGAGCTCAACCCTCCTCCGCCCAGCCGAGCCACCTCGAGGCGAGCCTCTCGGAGGCGGGCCCATCTTTCCAGCTCGGTCCCCAGCTCAGACAGAGGTGCTAACTACCAAGGGAGCGCGTCCTCTCCAAGGACAACGGCGAACCTCCCGAGGGACGTACAACAGTGCCCGCCATGCCGCCATTAATGCCCATGGCCGTCACTCACACCAGAAGGAAAGGGGAGCTCATATTCAAGATGCCATGCTCCCCTCAAACTGCCGTACCACAGAAAAAAAGACCGACCGGATAGCGCGAGTCCTGAGGGCGACGACCCGCGATCGAGGTCCAGCCAGGCTTCCAGAAAAGGGGCAAGCAGAAGGAATGTCAGAGCGTTGGAAGCTTCCCCGGCTATCTGATAGGAGAGGCATCCAGTATATGGCAGAGCCTCATTACACATGTTTGACGACACGGGAAGATCCGGAGGCAAGCCAAAGTAAAAAACCCAGCCAGAGTAAGCCAAAAGTAAGCAGAAAAAAAAACAAGGGAGAAAGGCTAGGGAAGAGGATTCTACCACCTCGGCCATCACCTCTCCCAGCTCACCTCCATTTCATACACACTACACTCACTCCTCCTAGCATGGAGCTCATCCCGAGGCGCTCGACCAGGAGGATCTGTTCCCCGGATCGTCATGGACTTGATCGTGGACTATTTCGATTATCTAGGTATCAATAGCCTATCCAATGATAAATGTACCACAGGTAGAAGGGATTAGAAATATTTATCTTATATTTTCTGCATGTTTGTTTTTTTGAACTAGGGTATCATAACCTTTGAACTAGGGGTCGTAATGATGTTTAGGTGATTTTATTGAATTTTAAGCAGCCGGGACTATTTCTGATTATCCGAGAGTCTATTAGCCTATCCAATGATGACATGTACCATAGGTAGAGGGATTAGAAATATTTATCTATATTTTTGCATGTTTGTTTTTTTTTAAACTAGGGTGTCATAACTTTTGAACTAGAGTGTCGTAACCTTTGAACTAGGATGTCGTAAACATCCTGTACCATAGGTAGAAGGGATTTTTGTCAATCTGGGAGTCATAAACATCCTGTATGAATTTCATTCAATAATCTAAAAAACATAGGACTGTACATATATAAGACTATACCATAATTCAGGATTTTATATCCTATCCTGTGTTAGTTGACTGCATACATAAGCATCAAATTAATCTAAAAAAGGGTCCGAAGAAGGTACCGTGGGTTCAATACCGTTTCTGGTAATTCCACTACAATATGGGTCTGCATTTGCTAGTACTACCTATTCTCTCATTTGCACAAGTAGTGTCAACAGAAGCCTTATTCAAATTTTTCTTTGATCTCTTTGATTCTTCTTGACTCCACTCTTAATTCTATTCTCTTGTGGACGACCTTTCGTAGTAAGTTGGTCATGATCTTGAATTAGAAGTTCTCTACTTTGCTTAGCTGCATAATTAGCATCAACAGCTTTTCTGAATAATGGCGTAAGATCTTCCATCACCAATTGAATGCATCTTCAGACATGGAGGCTATCTCTGCAAGCTTCATCATCCGATGACTCATCAAAGCATATCTATGATCAATAAAACATAATATTCGTATTAGGATTTCATGACATATGATAGGTTAATGTAAACTTAAATAAGACATCTGAATTTAAATAATTTCTTGAGTGCGTACCATGATTTTCGCGTGCTTTTATCACAAAATTGAATGTTGCATTCGAGATCGTCGAATTGATATTTCATGTCTTTGCACCATCTATCAAAAAGTACTTATCTGGGATACGAAATATCTCGCTTTGATGAAGAACCAATAAGGCATGCCTATACAAGTAACCTTTGTACTCAAAGGATCCACACTGGCATTTAACATCCTCCAAGTTTTGTCATATGAAACCTCGTAATTTTTAATAATCTTTTTATTGATTCCATTAACTTCAATTATTTCAAATGATTTAACAGAATATACATCATGATTATCAACTTCTTTAAGTAATCTAGTATTTGATGCAGCCATTTCAAGGACCTCATTCTGAAATTTTTTGAATATGCGCCTTGTATATTTTCCTGCTGCTTGCCTCTCAAAAGGAGAGGATGTCTTTAGGAAAGTACTTGTTTGCAACTTTTTATTGTCTTCCTCATTTTCTGCTTCATATCTTTTCTCCAAGGCATCTTCGTACTTATCGATGAATTCCTTGAGCGTAGTCTTCGAGTTTATAAACCCATTAAAGAAGTGATTGATGCTCTCACTCCTTTGTGAAGTTGACATCCTATTCATAAATATTCAAAAAATAGAAGCATATAAGATAAAAAGTTTGTTCAAAATTTAAAAAATGAACATTAATCATTCATAATGACTAACAAACCTGCAAAAAATGTATCTTTAAGAACATTAATCATTCATAATGACTAACAAACCTGCAAAAAATGAACATTAATCATTCATAATGACTAACAAACCTGCAAAAAATGTATCTTTAAGATAAACTGGATATATGTCATTTAACCAACATACGGCCTTGCATTCTACATATTTCTCCATTAAATGTGCCAATCTTTTCTCGAAAGATACTATGGTAACTGAATCATATATCGCCTCGTCAAACTCTCAACCATAATGTTGGGATTTGCATTGCAAATATGGCCAATCTTTTCAGGAATCTTCTTCAAAATATGCCAAAGACAAAATCTATGTCGTGCATTGAAAAAAAACATCCCTACAGCAGCCTCGATTGCTTATCTTGGTCAGTTATAATGGCATTAGGTGGTTGACCACCATTTGCATCGAGCCATGATTGGAATACCCATTTAAATGTCTCAGTCGTCTCATCTGATAACAATGCGCAACCAAGCAATGTGGATTGTCCATGATGGTTAACTCCGACAATGGACAAAAGGGCATTGATATGTATTTGTCAAATAAGTTGAGTCAAATGTCAGTACATCACTAAAGTAAGTGCTTGCCAATATTGACCTAGGATGGATCCAGAAGACAGTCCTGAGCTGTCCATTATCATTCAGGTCAAAAGTTAAAAGAAATTTGGATTTTTAACTTGCATTTGTGTGAAAGGATTACCATTGACCGTGCATCTCCTTCTTTCAGCTGACTCTGACGTTCTCGACAGATAAAATTATGAGCATCCTTTTCTGTAAAATCTAATTATCTTCTATCCCTTTCCTTCTATCCATGGCAGAGTATATTTGACTTGTGGGAACATTCACGGCATGTAAATTGCTGATCTTTGCCTTTTCTGGTGTGCTGATCCTTCTATGGGACCGTAGATAATCAGCTGATGATATGTATAGCTCATGGTTATGTTCTAGGAAAACATCAACCAATATCACTTACCATTTTAGAATTTAGTCTTGCTTTTATCGAAGCCTTACAATCAATTTTGCCAGTATCCCTAGGATTCATGGAGTTATCGATTTTTCTAGATTTTCCTTGCCTCCAACATGCCAGGTGCTTGAAGCATATTCTTTGTTGTTGTTGGACCTACTATATACTGTTGTGATTCCAAAATCTACTCTCCTTGCATATCCATTGTAGAAATTGTATAAATCATTTGTGGAATTGAACTCCATACCAATTTAGGATCAACAAACTCGTTCTCTGTGATCGGGGTGATAGGTGAAGGTGCATTCTTCTGAACAACATCAGCAACCTCATTCAATTTCTAATTTCAGTGCCATATGTAGAAATATCTGCATAAAAATTCATAATCATTGATATACATAGTTTAGATGGCATTTTATCATAACAAAATAAATAATGAGTTATGTATTGGATATAATATGACATGACAGTGCAATAACAAGACATGGATGCAAAAAGTTCAAAATATATGCTGAAACAGTATTACGACATCCCAGTTCAAACACTACGACACCCTAGTTATAAAGCTACGACATCCTGACCAAAACTTAAACCGGATATTTTGATCCTCCATAACAGAAGTATTTCGGTATGCATTGATGATATATGATACCCCCAATATGTAAAATGCTTCTGGAAAAACTTGGGTATCAAAAAAATCAAAACATGAACAAATCGGTACAAAATAGAAAATGAAAGCTTTTATCCTCCATCATGGGATATTTCAACCGTGCATTGGCTTGAATAAGATTGTTGGATTGTGATGAAATTACCTGGAAGGAAAAAGATTTCAAAAAAAGAGATTTTCAAGTTACGACACCCTAGTTCAGAAGTTACGAACCCTAATAAAATATTACGACACCCATCATGAGACATGAAACTAAATATACTAACCCCTACTACCTTGAGAATCTATCACTTGTGGACTGAGTTACGACTCCTAGGGTCATAACATGACATGGATGCAAAAAGTTCAGAAAATTATGCTGAAACAATATTACGATATCCCAGTTCAAACATTACGACACCCTAGTTATAAAGCTACGACATCCCTGAACAAAAACTTAAACCGGATGTTTTGATCTTCGTAACAGAAGTGTTTCGGTATGCATTGATGATAATAGATACCCCAATATAGTAAATGCTTATGGAAAAACTGGGTATCAAAAAAATCGAAACATGAACAAATCGGTACAAAATAGAAAATGAAATCTTATCCTCCATCATGGGACCATTCAAGCGGGCATGGCTTGAATAAAAATTGTTGGATTATAATGAAAAGACCAGGACGGAAAAAAAAAGGATTCAAAAAAAAGGAATATTTTCAAGTTACGACAACCCTAGTTCAGAAGTTCGACACCTAGTTAAATATATTACGAACCCGATCATGAAACATGAAAATAATATACTAAACCCTACTGTCTCGAGAGAACCTATTCACTGTGTAGACTGAGTTATGGACTCCTAGGATGTCATAACATGACAGGATGCAAAAAATTTCAGAATATATGTGAAACAGTATTACGACACCTTAGTTTTTTTTCAAAAAAAAAAACACTACGACATCTAGTTATAAAGCTAAGAAATCCATGAAATAAAAAACTTAAACCAGTGTTTTGATTACTCCGTAACGGAAGTGTTTGGTATGCCATTGATATATTATGATACCCTTGTTACAGCCGTGACAGTGACGTGGCCAGGCTCAGGTATCGCCGAATGCGAGCGAGCCACGTGCGAGTTTCCCTGCCAGAATCAGCGCCACGTCCTCAAAGCTAGGGTCGGCAAGACCGCACCGCCCGACGACTATCTGAAGCAACAGCTCCCGCCGAGGTCGAGTTCGGCGCGGAGTTCCCCCAACTCATGCGCCCGGGCTCGGAGGAGTCCGCCCCGAGTAAGGTCGGCCGAGGTCGGCTGACCCTCCGCCTTGCGCCAGGTGGCCACCCGGAGACGGGTCCACCTCGGCCGAAGCCAGGCGATCTTCTGCCACCTCGCCAGGTGTCCACCCAGGAGGGGTCCACCTAGGCCGAGGTCGGCTGACCCTCGCCTTGCGCCAGGTGGCCACCCGGAGACGGGTCCACCTCGGCCGAAGCCAGGCGATCTTCTGCCACCTCGCCAGGTGTCCACCCAGGAGGGGTCCACCTAGGCCGAGGTCGGCTGACCCCCCGCCTTGCGCCAGGTGGCCACCCGGAGACGGGTCCACCTCGGCCGAAGCCAGGCGACCTCCTGCCACCTCGCCAGGTGTCCACCCAGGAGGGGTCCACCTAAGCCGAGGTCGGCCGATCCCTCGCCTCTCGCCAGTTGGCCCCCGGAGACAGGTCCAACTCAGCCGAGGTCAGACCGCTCGTACGGAGAGGCCCCCGGGGAAAGCGACAGGTCCCGAGGCCATCCCTCGGGCCGTACCGACCCCAGACGGCGTCCCGTACGGAGGGCGGCGGCACGCGGAACGTCACTTACATTGGCCCGAAAGGTCCCGCAGTCGAGAGACCCGATCCTGACGGAACAGGCCCCGTAAACGGATGGCGCCCACGCTCGGGGAAAAGAGCACTCTCACGGAGCCCGAAGCCTGACGACTGGCCGCTCTGCCAGCGCCGCCCCCCCCTCCTTTTCTCTTCTGTCCTTGCCTTCTCCCTGCTGGGCCCGGTGGACGAGGTCGGAAAGCCGCCTGGCCTCCTTCACCAAAAGGGAAAAGAAAGGAAGACAGGGGAGAGGAGTTTTCGAGGAGGAAAAAGGACAAGCGCACGACGGAGGGAGATAAAGAGGGAAGAATCTGGAGACTGCAAGGTAAGCCAACTAGCCTGGGGACAAGAGGAAGCACCGGCACAAGGCCTCGCTCCGAGAAAGAAGCCAGAGATCCCGAGAGGGGATACTGGACGCGAGCTCGGCAGGCAGGCCCAGCCGAGATTCCGGTCCCCGGCGCTTCCCTTCACTAGTTAACTCTCCAAACCTGGGACCCTTTAGAGGGCCTGGGAGCGAGAGTCTGTTCCCCCACGTCGTCTACTGACTTGACCGTCGGAGCCCCCTCGCCGGAATCCCCGGCCAGGGTCCTCTAACCCCTTTGTTGCAGGTTTCTCGCAGGAAGGGAGGCTCCCTTGCCAGGCGGTCAGGGAGGATCGGTTGATCCTCGGCACGGGCGCGGCGACGAGGACGGCAACAGATTGGCGCGCCAGGTAGGGGGGCAGGACACTAACCCCTAGTGGGAACTAGCTTTTTGCAGGTGTCACGCTCTCTAGCAATGGTGGTCACTCGTGGTCGCGAGGCGTCCACCAGCCGTGTGGGAGAAGCCCACTCCCCACCAGGGGGCCACACCCCCGAACGGGAGCTTCCGGCTCCCCCTCCTCTTCTGCAGCAGCCTACCCCGGCGGACGGATCCCTTGCGGCCATCGTCCAGCAGCTGCAGACCTTGACCTCAGCGGTCCGACAGCTCCAGCATCAGCAACGGTCCCTGGCCACTCAGCCGCCAGCAGGGACCCCCGCGGCCCGGGTCGCGGGACAGCGTGGGAGCCTGCGCTCAATCCAGGGCAGGCCGTCCCATCCGCAAGCCATCTCCAACCCCCGAGAGAGCCGCCAAGCTCCCCCGAAGAAAGACTATTCCGGCTCGGAGGATCACGAGAGTCGATCCCCGGCCGATGGGGCCGAAACGGCGCATCGCAGCAAGCGACGCCGGGTCCGGACCCCGCGCCGAGACCAATCGGCGCCTCCCTCACATGCAGTCTCGGTGGAAGACTCCACCGATGAAGCCATCAGGCGCCAGGCCGAGAGGCGCCTAGAAGAGCACGAGCGCAAGTTGGCGGAGTTCGCCCGACGGTTCGCCGACCTGCAGAACTCGTCAGCTGACCCGGCGGGCTACGACTCCCGCCCCCCTTTCTCCGAAGAAATTCAGGCGGAACCGATCCCGAAACGGTTCCGCATGCCACAGGTGGACCCTACGACGGGACCACCGACCCCCTGGACCATTTGAGAGTTATAAAGCTCTCATGAGGGTCCAGGGTGCCACCAACGCCCTTCTGTGCATCGCCTTCCCTGCAACCCTTCGGAAGGCCGCCCGAGTCTGGTTCGCCCGTCTCGAGCCCGGATCCATTCGCTCCTTCCAGCAGCTGGAAGGAAAGTTTGTGGCGCATTTCGACGCTTGTCGAAAGGTGCCAAGGAGGTGGACAGCCTCTTCTCCGTCCGCCAGCAGGACCAGGAGCTGCTCCGTGACTACATCGCCCGGTTTAAGACCGCGGCCCTGGAGATCTACAGCTTAGACGAGCCCGTCGCTATGCTGGCTCTAAAGCGCGGGCTCAAGACGTCCCGCCTGACCTATTCCCTGGACAAGAAGCCGCCCAGGACGTATTCCGAGCTCCTCCTCCGCGCCCACAAGTACATCCGAGCGGAGGAGGCCGACCGCACCCGTCGAGAGCTGGACGGGAAGATTTTGAAGAAGTCGACCCCGAGGGACGCCCGGGAGCTCGGAGGCCCGGGCCACCAGTCGACCCTCGCCCGAACCCAAGGCCGAGGGCCGAATCTGCCCCCGAGCGGAGGTACACCCCTCTCCTCGCACCTCGAGCCAAAATCCTTATGGAAATCGAGGGCGAGCGTTATCTCCGCCGACCTCCACCTCAGAACCCGAGGGCAGCCCGAGACAAATCAAAGTACTGCCAATTCCACCGCGAGCACGGGCATGACACGGAGGAGTGCCGCCACCTGAAGCGGGAGATCGAGGAGCTGATCGGGAGGGGATACCTCCGGAAGTTCGTCAAGAACGAGGCTCCCTCCGAAAAGCAGCCGCTCGCGGCCTTGCCACCTGTCCCTGCGATCGACAACCGGCCAACAGAGAGCCCGTGGGCATGATCTCACGCGATCTGGCCGAGCAGAGAAGAGAGCCCGGGAAGTCCCGGAGAATGTAACCCTCCCAAGGGAGGGGAGTCTAATGACAATGTAAACAATGATGCCGTGGTGGTCGAAATGACCATCGCGAAAACCCTGTACATCGAATCATGGTGGATAGTGGAAGCTCGGCCGATGTACTTTTTTATGACGCTTTCTCTCGGATGAACTTGTCTCTCGACCAGCTAAAGCCAGTGCACACCCCACTGGTAGGTTTTACAGGGGACTCCGTGGGAGTCGAAGGGGAGATCACTCTCCCAGTTACCGCCGGATCCCCACCTCGGCAGGCGACCATCATGGTAACTTTCACTGTAGTCAAGCTCCCTTCCCCTTACAACGCCATCCTTGGGCGTCCCGGGCTCAACCGACTAGACGCCACTATCTCCACAAGGAGATTGCTGGTGCAGTTCCCCACGCCTTTCGGGTTCGGGGAAATGAAGGGGACGATCCAGCCAGTCCCGCTCTGCCTGCAGACAATCCGGGCATCAAGGGCGCAGAGCTCGCCCGCGAGGTCGAGGACCTCGACCTAAGAGAAAAGGAACCCAGGGGAGGGCCCGTAGAGCGCCTGCTCTCCTTTCCCCTTGGTTCAGACCCCCTGAAGACGGTGCAAGTTGGGGCCCAGCTCCCCGAAGAGGAACGAACCCGCCTGCTGGAGTTCCTCCGTGCCAACGCCGATGTGTTCGCCTGGTCGGCGGTCGACATGCCGGGTATTCCGCCCGAGATTATCATGCACAGCCTGAACGTGGACCCAGGCAGCCGCCCGGTCCGCCAGAAGAAGAGAAGCTTTGCCATGGAGAGGCAGAAGGCGATCGACGAGGAGGTAGAGAAACTTCTCGCCGCCGGTTTCGTCCGAGAAGTCCAATACCCCAGCTGGTTAGCAAATGTGGTCATGGTAAAGAAGAGCAGCGGTAAGTGGAGGATCTGCGTGGACTACACCGACCTCAATCGAGCTTGCCCGAAGGACAGCTTCCCTCTGCCAAAGATCGACCAGCTGGTCGACACCACCTCGGGACACCGTCTCCTGTCATTCATGGACGCTTTCTCCGGATACAACCAGATCACGGATGAATCCGGAGGACGAAGAGCGTACCGCCTTCATAACTGACCGCGGGACTTTCTGTTACAGGATGATGCCCTTCGGCCTCAAGAACGCGGGGGCGACGTACCAACGTCTGGTCAATAAAGTCTTCAAAGACCAGATAGGCCGCAACATGCAGGTGTACGTGGACGACATGCTGGTAATGAGCAAACTTGACTCGGACCACGTAGCCGACCTGGCAGAGACGTTCGGCAACCTCCGGCGCCACCAGATGAAGCTGAATCCGGCGAAGTGCGCCTTCGGGGTCTCCGCCGGAAAGTTCCTAGGGTTCATGGTGACCCAGAGAGGAATCGAGGCCAACCCGGAGAAGGTCCAGGCTATCCTGGACATGGAGCAGCCAGCCTCCAAGAAACAAGTGCAGCAGCTGACCGGCCGGGTTGCGGCCCTTAGCCGTTTTATTTCCAGGTCGGCGGACCGCTGCCGTCCCTTCTTCAAGGTGCTGAGGAAGATGAATGGTTTCGCCTGGACCGAGGAATGCCAGCAGGCCTTCGAGGAGTTGAAGAAGACGCTCGCATCACCACCTTTGCTGTCCAGGCCCGAGGAAGGGGAGGAGCTTACCCTCTACTTGGCCGTTACCCCGGAGGCCGTCAGCTCTGTCCTGGTCCGAACCGACGACCACGGGATCCAGCGACCGGTGTACTATACCAGCAAACTCCTCCGGGACGCGGAGCTCAGGTATTCCCGGCCCGAGAAACTCGTTTTTGCGCTGATAGTATCTGCCCAGCGTCTCAGGCCCTATTTCCAAGCGCATCCCATCGCCGTCTTGACGGACCAACCGCTGAAAGCGGTGCTCAGCCGACCCGACACCTCGGGGCGATTGGCCAAATGGGCACTGAAACTCAGCGAGTTCGACATTACATACCGACCGAGGTCGGCAATGAAGGCACAGGTGCTGGCCGATTTCTTGGTCGAATGCGCAGGTTGGGCAAGGAGCCCGAGGAGGACTCTTCGGCCCAGCCGATGGAGGTCGGCGCCAACAAGCCGGAGAGGACGCCTGGATCCTCCATGTAGACGGAGCCTCAAACTCCGGAGGGAGCGGAGCTGGGCTCATCCTTGCCAACGGCGACGGGGTCGTCGCAGAATGTGCGCTCCGTTTCCAGTTCCCCGCGACAAACAATCAAGCGGAGTACGAGGCGCTTCTCGCCGGACTCAGGGTCTCCCGCGAGCTGGGCGTGACCAACCTCAGAGCTTTCACTGACTCCCAGCTCGTGGCGGGGCAGGTGTCCGGGGAGTACGTCGCTCACGACCCCCAGATGGCGAAGTATCTGGAGCTCGTCAAGGCAGGCGCGTCCAAGTTTCGGCGCTTCAACATCTTCCATATCCCCCGCGGGGAGAACGCCCGCGCGGATGCTCTCTCTCGATTGGCGACTCTGCCGGACACAATGCTGGGACGCGCTCATGTGGAGCGACTCGAAGTCCCAAGCCTCGAAGCACCGGCGGGGGTCCATCAGGTCAGCCAGGAGCCCGGCTGGATGGACAAGTACGCCGCGTACATCACCGACGGCATTCTGCCGGAAGACCGAGACGCGGCTCGCCTCATCAGGAAGAAGGCCGTGCGGTTTGTCCTGATGGACGGGCAGCTGTATCGAAGGTCCTACTCTTATCCCCTCCTCAAGTGCATTGGACCCGCAGAAGCCAAGCTTGTGCTCCAGGAGATTCACGAAGGCATCTGTGGGAACCACGTGGGGGGCAGGGCATTGGCATACAAGGCCCTTCGTCAAGGCTACTTCTGGGAGACGATGAAGGAGGACGCCGCTGACTTCGTGAAGAAATGCGACCGGTGCCAGCGCCACGCCACGGTACAGCGGCAACCCTCCAACCCGATCTCTCAGCTCTCAGCCCCCTGGCCATTCGCCCAGTGGGGAATGGACCTTCTGGGCCCATTCCCGCCGGCATCCGGCCAGCGGAAGTTCCTGATAGTGGCCATCGACTACTTCACAAAGTGGGTCGAAGCCGAACCCTTGGCAAGAATCACCGAAGCAAACGTCGCCAAATTCTTCTGGAAGTCCATCGTCTGCCGCTTCGGCCTCCCCCACACCGTGGTCACCGACAACGGACGCCAGTTCGACTGTCGAGAGTTCGAGGATTTCTGCAACGACCTCGGCATCAAACATCGCTTCACCTCGGTGGCGCACCCCCAGACCAACGGGGAGGCTGAGGTCACGAACAGGACCATTCTTCAGGGCCTCCGCACGCGGCTAGACCAAGCCAAGGGCAGGTGGGCCGACGAGCTTCCCAGCGTTCTTTGGGCATACCACACCACTCCAAGGACGGCTACCGACGAAACCCCATTCAACCTCGTCTTCGGGGCCGAGGCAGTCATCCCGATCGAGCTCAGCATACCCACGCTGCGCGTAGAACAATACGACGAGACAGAAAACCCGGCCAGGATGATGCTCAACCTAGACCTCCTCGAAGAAACAAGGGACAAGGCCCGAATTCGAATGGCGGCATACCGGCAACGTGTAGCCAGATATTACAACTCCCGAGTACGGCCGAAGGTTTTTCGTCCCGGGGACTTGGTCCTCCGGCGTACAGAAGCCTCCCAGCCACGAGAGTGCGGCAAGCTTTCACCCACTGGGAAGGCCCTTATCGGGTAGCAGAAGCCCTCCCCCACGGGGCATGTTACTTGGAAGAATTGGGAGGTGCCAGGTTCCCCCGGACATGGAACCCCTCGAACCTGAGAATGTACTACCAGTGATGTAAGGCTCCCGGCTCCTTTAACAAAGCTTCTTCACTTTAAACATTCTTCTCTAAACTTCAGCAAGGAGGCCTGCGAAGATCCTGGGCTTCGGCCTGGAAGGTGGCGTCGAACCCAGTTCGCCCACGCAAGCCCGGAGCACGCTCAGCAAGCCGCGCAAGGTTTGAGAAAGCCTGCGGCATCGAGCTCAGTCCGGAAGATCCTGGGCTTCGGCCTGGAAGGTGGCGTCGAACCCAGTTCGCCCACGCAAGCCCGGAGCACAGCTCAGCAAGCCGCGCAAGGTTGAGAAAGCCTGCGGCATCGAGCTCAGTCCGGAAGATCCTGGGCTTCGGCCTGGAAGGTGGCGTCGAACCCAGTTCGACCACGCAAGCCCGGAGCACAGCTCAGCAAGCCGCGCAAGGTTTGAGAAAGCCTGCGGCATCGAGCTCAGTCCGGAAGATCCTGGGCTTCGGCCTGGAAGGTGGCGTCGAACCCAGTTCGACCACGCAAGCCCGGAGCACAGCTCAGCAAGCCGCGCAAGGTTTGAGAAAGCCTGCGGCATCGAGCTCAGTCCGGAAGATCCTGGGCTTCGGCCTGGAAGGTGGCGCCGAATCCGCTTCGCCCACGCAAGCCCGGAGCACAGCTCGGCAAGCCGCGCAAGGTTTGAGAAAGCCTGCGGCATCGAGCTCAGTCCGGAAGATCCTGGGCTTCGGCCTGGAAGGTGGCGTCGAACCCAGTTCGACCACGCAAGCCCGGAGCACAGCTCAGCAAGCCGCGCAAGGTTTGAGAAAGCCTGCGGCATCGAGCTCAGTCCGGAAGATCCTGGGCTCCGGCCTGGAAGGTGGCGCCGAATCCGCTTCGCCCACGCAAGCCCGGAGCACAGCTCAGCAAGCCGCGCAAGGTTTGAGAAAGCCTGCGGCATCGAGCTCAGTCCGGAGGATCCCGGGTTTCGGCCCAGAAGATGGTGCAGGAACTGTGCTGTCCGCGCAAGCATGAAGGCAGCCCAAAGTCGGACCTGCTCAGGATTCTTGCCTTGCCGCAACACGGCTCTGCAGACCCCGTCCTTCGATTTAGTATAGAAGGACCAGGCCTGCAGTTATCTCAGGTGTCCCAGACCGACATCTCAGAAACAAAAGAAGAAAAAAGAAAAAGGCAAAATGATGAACGAGTTTTGGTAAAAGCTGTGTCTTTATTACACGAAGTCTTCAGTACAAACTGGGAGCCCGACAGGCCGGGACTCCCCAAAAGAAGAAAAGAAGGAAAACAAAAATACAGAGCAACGGTCACTGGGGCGCAGGGTCGGTGCCGTCCGCCGGAGGCGCGGGCGCCACTTCTTCGATTTCCACGACGACCGGCTCCTGGGGCTGTGCCGGGCCGCGGCATCGCCGTCGGAGGTGCTGCAGGTGTCGCCTGAGGTGTCGCCTGGGTCGCGCCGGGACCCTGCTCTCGCTCCCCGGCTTCCTGCCGCCGACGACGACCCCACTCAAGTCCAGTGGGGGAAGAAGGCCCCCACCTTCTCCCGGCACATCCGGAACCCCTTCAGGAAGGAGTCCACGGCGGCCTCCCGGACTTCCGACGTGAACTCGTCGGAGGCCCGGAACTTGGGGACGGCCTCCTGCGCTTCCCGCTTCGCCGCCTCCAGGAGCCCGTTGATGTAGGAGCTCCGGTCCTTCGCCGCGGCCACCTCTCGCCGGGCCTCATCCAGTTGGCGCTCCAAAAACAAGGGAATGGGCCTGCAGGCGGGCCTTCTCCGCCGCATCCTCCTCAGTCCGGCGCTGGTTGGAGGTCCGCTCCTCCGCCAAGGAGGCCTCCAGTTCCTTGTTCCGCTCCTCGGAACGCGTCAGGTCGGACCGGAGGGCCTGCTTTTCAGCTCGCAGCTCGGCCCCCTTGTCCATCAAGTCCTTCACGTCGGCCGCGAGTTTTCCAAGCTTCTGCTCCCGATCGGAGTCCCGCTTGGCGTTCCCTACGAGGTAGTTCCTCAGTAGGAGGACGTCGTTCCCGATCTGCAAGGGCAGAAATGACATGTCAGTACCGAGGCAGGAGGCCTCGGATTGGAAGAGAAAAGAAGAGTCAAGGATCAGGCTTACCGTGAAGAGTTGGGGCAGGATGCCGAGCAGCGCATCCGCGTAATCTCGGCCGCCCCGAGCTCGGCGGTCCCGGGCGCGGTGGAAGCGTACTCCATCAACTTCTCAGCGTTGCCTCGGTCGAGGAAGATGACCGAGTCTCGGTGCGAGATCAACGCGCCGGGGGACCTTCGGGCGATTCCCGCGACAGCTGCCCCCTCTGCTGGAGCTGCAGCCGACGGACCGGCGGTCGCCACTGGCGCGCCGTTGGGTGCTGAAAGGAGTGGGCCCGGCGATGGGCAGAGCGGCGGCGGGCGCCGGAGCTCTCTCTCTTGGAGCGTTGAAGGTCGGGGCCGAGGCGCCAGGGGCGCCGCCCTGAGGAGGTCTGGGCGAGAGAAACAGCGGCAGCTAGGCCGTGGCTGCGGGGGTCGCCGCTGCTGGGACCTCCCGGCTCGTCTCTGTGCGAGCCCTCTTCGCCACGGGCTCGTCCACGTCGACGGACCTCCCTCTGGCCGCTCCCTCCAGAAGATTCTCTAAGGAAATTTCATTCCCTGCAAATGAAGAAAGCAGAAGGTCAGATAGTTCGATCTTAAAGAGAGAGGGGGGGGGGGGGGGGGCAGAAATTAATGCGGGGCCAAATCTCACCGGTCTCACGGATGGGACTGATGCCGGCCTCAAAAAGATTCTGCTCAGAGAGCAGAACCTCGAGCGCGGGACCACGTCACTCAGGAGCTGGGTGTATGACTCCTGGTCCGCAGACTCGACTCGGGAATTCCGGTTCGGCGTCCGGTCCGGTTCGCTCCAAGCCCAGTAGACGTCGTCGACCGAAGCAAAGAAAAGAAAAACCGGCTCTTCCATCCCTTGACCGAAGAAGGGAGGTCGAACCGGAGGAGACACCTAGGCCGGGGCGAAATGTACCACCAGCCATCATCGGTGGAGCACTTCTTCAGGGTGAACAGGGCCCTGAAGAGTGAAAAACGGGCAACGAACCCGTGGGAAATGGCAGAAGACAATGAAGGAGAAGATGACCCGGATGGCATTAGGAGCCAGTGAGCCGGGACTAGCCGGAAATGGCTGAGAAAGGAAAGGAAAAAAGGGTTGCAGAGGAAAACGAAGACCCCCGGGAGGAAGTCTTCGTAGAAGGCAATGCGGCGGGGCCACTCATGGTGACACGCTCCCCGGACCGCGGAGCAAACAGACGGACAGATCCCGGATGCCATAGGCATCCCGGAGCAGAGAAAGATCACCTTCGGTCATGGTAGAGGCATGACCGGAGGGACGGCGGGAAGAAGTGGCGGAGCAGGAAGAGAAGCCAAGGCGGGGAGTGAACGGAAGGGGCACGGCAGGCGCAACCGGAGGGGACCGGATCCCCCTGGGGATGCCAATAGTGACACCCCCGGTTGCAAAGCGCCGGCGGACCTCCTCTGGAATTACTCCTCATCCGAGGAGGAGAAGATGGATTCCTCGGCCCTGGATGGACCGGCCTCGTCCGGGTTAGAAGAGAATGGCGACGGCGCGCCATGGGGAAGGAAAGGACAAAGAAAATGAATAAGAAATGGAGAGAGGAGGGGGGCGAGAGGGAAAGAAGACACTCCCCAAAAATGCACAAACGGGCGCGAGCAGCAGAAGTTGTTAGCCTGCAGCAAACCGCCCACGAAGCAAGAAAAAGGCCTCGTTCTGGAAAGTCCCCTCCCTTTCAAACTCAGCCGGCAGCCCCAGACCCATCATCCGCCTCAGACCACTGGATGGTCCGCCACTTGGGCACACGCCCGACACCGTCGCCTCGTTAGCAGAGTAACGGCCTCTGCCCCGAAGCGACGCATTGATTACGGGCAGTGGACGACGCGTGGCGACCCCCATAGGTCTTCAGCCACATCGAGCACACGACGAATGGAGATCGTGCCAATTATGATGCAAGATCTTCGCCTCCCACGTCATGTCTGCAATTAATCCCGACGTTCCGTTTTACGTGCCCCGACGGAACGGCGGGCTGGGGGGCAACTGTTACAGCCGTGACAGTGACGTGGCCAGGCTCAGGTATCGCCGAATGCGAGCGAGCCACGTGCGAGTTTCCTGCCAGAATCAGCGCCACGTCCTCAAGCTAGGGTCGGGCAGACCGCACACCGCCCGCCGACTATCTGAAGCGAACAGCTCCCGCCGAGGTCGAGTTCGGCGCGGAGTTCCCCCACCGACTCATCTGCGCCCCGGGCTCGGAGGAGTCCCCCCGAGTAAGGTCGGCCGAGGTCGGCTGACCCTCCGCCTTGCGCCAGGTGGCCACCCGGAGGCGGGTCCACCTCGGCCGAAGCCAGGCGATCTTCTGCCACCCACGGTCGCGGGTGTCCACCCAGGAGGGGTCCACCTAGGCCGAGGTCGGCTGACCTCCGTCTTGCGCCAGGTGGCACCCGGAGACGGGTTCCACCTCGCCGAAGCCAGGCGATCTTCTGCCACCTCGCCCAGGTGTCCACCCAGGAGGGTTCCACCTAGGCCGGGTCGGCTGCCCCCTCCTTGCGCCAGGGTGGCCACCCGGAGACGGGTCCACCTCGGCCGAGCCAGGCGACCTCCTGCCACCTCGCCAGGTTCCCCACCCAGGAGGGTTCCCCTAAGCCGGGTCGGCCGATCCCTCGCCTCTCGCCAGTTGGCCCCCGGAGACAGGTCCAACTCAGCCGAGTCAGACCGCTCGTACGAGAGGCCCCGGGGAAAGCGACAGGTCCCGGGCCATCCCTCGGGCCGTAACGACCCCAGACGGCGTCCCGTACGTAGGGCGGCGGACGCGGACTCCACTTACATTGGCCCGAAAGGTTCCCGCAGTCGAGAGACCCCTATCCTGACGGAACAGACGCCCGTAAACGGATGGCGCCCACGCTCGGGAAAAGAGCACTCTCACGGAGCCCGAAGTGACGACTGGCCGCTCTCCAGCGCCGCCCCCCCCTCCATTTTCTCTTCTGTCCTTGCCTTCTCCCTCTGGCCCGTGGACGAGGTCGGAAAGCCGCCTGGCCTCCTTCACCGAAAAGGGAAAGAAAGGAAGACAGGGGAGAGGAGTTTTCGAGGAGGAAAATGACCCCGCACGACGGAGGGAGATAAATAGGGAAGAATCTGGAGACTGCAAGGTAAAGCCAACTAGCCTGGGGAAAGGAGGAAAGCAGCACCGGCACAAGGCCTCGCTCCGAGAAAGAAGCCAGAGATCCCGAGGGGGAATACTGGAAAAAAAGAGCTTGGCAGGCAGGCCCAGCCGAGATTCCGGTCCCCGGCGCTTCCCCTTCACTAGTTAACTCTCAAACTGGGACCCTTTAGAGGGCCTGGGAGCGAGAGTCTGTTCCCCCACGTCGTCTCTGACTTGACCGTCGGAGCCCCCTCGCCGGAATCCCCGTCCAGGGTCTAAACCCCTTTGTTGCGGTTTCTCGTCATAAAGGGAGGTCCCTGCCAGGCTTCAACCAGATCGGTTGATCCTCGTAACAGGCGCGGCGACGAGGAGGCAACACCCCTAATATAGTAAAATGCTTCTGAAAAAACTTGGATATCAAAAAATCGAAATATGAACAAATCGGTACAAAAACAAAATGAAAGCTTTTATCCTCCATCATGGGACATTTCAACCATGCATTGGCTTGAATAAGATTGTTGGATTGTGATGAAATGACCAGGATGGAAAAGATTTCAAAAAAAGAGATTTTCAAGTTACGACATCCTAGTTCAGAAGTTACGACACCCTAGTTATAAAGCTACGACATCCGTATACAAAACTTAAACTACATTTATTATCCCCTCCTACTAGGAATATCTATAACCTATGGACTGAGTTATGACTCTCAGAGTGCCATTAACTTTCTCTAACTACCAAAACAGTTGGTGTAATAAATCAACTATAAAAGAAAACTAAAAAAATTTTACTTCCTATTGGAGAAGACATTTATTTTGAATGTATAGAAGAATTCTCCGGTGACTTATTCTAAACTCGGATTAAAGAAAGGAAGCCTTCGGTGCCTTATTTCAGCCTCAGACCAAAACAGAGTACTTTTTCAGATAAAAGAAAGGTTGATTTCTCTGCAACAGAACTCTCATAGCAGATTTTAGCACGAGGGAGATTCTTCTTCAATCTTTATCGATTTCTTGGATAAAAATCAGTGCATGTTTCAGAATGTTTCAGACCGAAAGATTTCCATAAATCCAAGCAAGATGGCATGTAAAATGAGACCGGAAAGAATGGGCTAATGAATATTTCAAATAAAAGCTGAATCTTATTTAATGATAGTTACGTCCAAATTAAAATTTATTATATTCTTTTATTATATTATATTATATTTTATTATTATATCATATGATATTAATATGGATCATTCTAGATTTGCTGCATGGCACGGGAAGCGGAAAGAATAACACTTTATGAAGACGCTGTCGACCACCGCTCACCGCCACCACCCGTGAAACACGTGAACGCTGTCGTCACTGCTTAGATTAGGAAGCTTGTGCGCACGGAGGGCATTTCCGTCATTTCCGAATCTCCCGTGTGCTTTTCGAAGCCCCGCGAGCTCTTTGTCGCGGTGCCTTATCTTTCGCCAGGCGGACATCAAGCCCCCCGATAAACCCAATTTAAATCCGGCCCTTGACGTTCCCCCTATAAATATCTCCGCTCCAAGGTTTGCCCTTGCTCGAGGCTCGGCTGTTCGTTACGCCGCAAACGGTGGCTAGGGTTTTTTCTCCGGCTCTCTTCGCGCGCGAGCTCTTCGCTAGGGTTGCTGATTTTTTCACGCTCTCTTCCACGAGTGGTTAGGAGATCCAGATCACTTGGTCGCCATGGAAACATCTCGCAAGAGGGGGAGGCTGGAGGCCTCAAATGGAGGCGCCGCTGGACCAAAGCGGCTAAAGGGTAAGTAGAACTTAGGGGTTTTTAGTTCTTGTCCTCTCCATTGATGGTTTCTTGGATCGTGAGGCTTCTCTTGGAGTTGTGATGGATCTAGCTGTAGCCTGTTCGAGCGGTTGGAGTTCCCAGGGTTCAAGATTTTGGATCTAGGAACGCAAGATCGTGAAGATATTTGTTTTATTCGTGCTTGGTGGTGATATGGTTGCTTGATCTCGGGAATTTTTTAGGGTTTGTTGATTTGTTAGAACGGTCGCGTGCAAGCTTATCGAGAGAGCGAATATTTTAGGGTTGTTGGTTGCGTTTGGTCTGATATCGATTGCATTATATTGTGTCTGAGAGTATAAAATCTTGTTGTACTTTAGTTGTTTGATCTAGAACCAAGATCATGATGGTGGTCTGACAGAAGTTTACATGTGTTGCGTAATGATGATTTATTTTCATCGAACACTATATTGATTTTTTAAGAGTTTTTGCTGATTTTTTGAGTTTTTAGAGTTTTGCTTCCCCCTTCCTTTTAACTTCATGACAAGAATACAAAACGTTTATGTGAAAATTATGGTTTGCGATCTATGATTGATTATTGATGGAAGAATGTGTTTCGGAGTTTTAAATCCTCTTTTTAAGGAAGGTATTGTGTTTACTAATAAATTTTTTGCTTGCTTTTTACTTAATAAATTTTTGCTGAGCTGTGCCCTTGCGCTTTCTTTGCTGTCGACAGTTGTCTTAGGCCTGACAAAAAAACTTGGATGAAATTGTGAAATGGTTTAAAACGGAGTCATCTCACTGGTTTCTAATTTTGCCTGGAAAAAAAAAAAATCCACGTAAAGGGTACTTTAATCTGCATCTTTCCATTTGAAGCCACTCAAAATAACAATTTTTATTTTATTTTTATCGTTTTAATAGAGGGTCTTCATAATGTCCTGTGATGTTTAACTGGCTTTTGTTGCCGGTGCAGTTTTCTACAAAGCACATTGCTTACGGATGCATTGTTAATGTTTGTTTCTAACTTTTGTATTCTTTGGAAAATTATATGCAACAGAATGGGTTAAGTTGTGTTTTTTGTTCTTAATGATGATGCTGGAGGCATCATGAAGTGTTGCTTTTAATTGTGGTCATATTTTAGAGACCACTACTTTTTTTCTTGGAAGATGGTTGTAATTGCACCACTTTTTTGTAAAAAATTCCTGTGTTTTGTTAATCTTCACGTTATTGGAATGGTTTTAATATGCTTAATATGTACTTGAACAATGAAGGTTAGTAAATTAACAGGATTGTAACTGAGAACACAAAATTAATGTCATGTAACAGAAATGGAGTCGTTCCAACATGGTCTAGGAAGCAAATCGAAGCCTTGCACCAAGTTTTTCAGGTTCTAATCTTAACTTATCTAAAATCAACATCATAATAGAACCTTTTATTTTCCTGCAATTTCATATATAATTGGAAGAAGTGTTTTCCTAAAGTAGTATTTTTAATGCTAATGAATCAGGCATTTAAGATTGTGATACAGGTTCTTGTGATCTAATCAAGTTAACAACATTGAACAGAGTAAATGTGAAGCCACGAGTGCTTTGGGCTATCAAAATTGCACATGCAACTTCATGGCAATTATGATATGAATAAATATGCTAAATAATGGCTATATATATATATGTATATATATATATATAATATGCATGCTGTATGATTCTCTATTTGCCTATTTGTTTTTGCTAGTCATGTTGATGTTTAATAAATAACTGATATTTGGATTAAATGATATCTTGCCTTGTTGAAATTAGTATTGCATTGTAACATGAACATTGAACTATTTTGTATGTCTGTCCTGAGCTGAGTTGATATTGATATGCTTTGTGGTTGGACTAAATAAATTATTCTGACAAGGAACTTGTCTAAAATCAATAATATTTTTTAAGTAAAAACAACTTTGTAGTTATGCTTGTTTGGAAGTGTAGAAATATAGAAATGCAATAGGGACAATTATTTTGGACCTATTGAGTTGTATGCAGGCAAGTGATATAAATAAAAAGCTTGTTCTAGAACTGGAAATTCTATTGTCTTGAACTGTTGGTCATGCTTAAGGATTTTTTTTTTTTTCCTGAACGGTTATTATAGTGTTGAATTCTGAAAGTTGAGTTTAATGTTCATATGTTAAACATATGGATGGTGATAAATTGAGGCATGGTTCTCGCGGGACTTTTGGTACAATTTATGACAATGCAGATCCTTAGAATTGTGATGTCAAGGACTTAACTAGTTTGTTTCGAAGGAACTATCAGAGTAAAATTGGTGATATCTTCAAAAAATGTGGTAAATTTAAGTGGAAGTGCTTAGAAGTGCTGGGATATGTTGCCAATATGATGAATTTGATTGAACTGAAAGTTGTCAAGTATGGTTGAAATATGATGCAACGTTGTTTTACCTGTGCTTGGGTGTTGATGGGAAGTGTGGATTCATGGGCTTGGATTCGGGTCTTGACCTTCGACTTGTCTTGCAGTTAGGCTTGGTTTTGTCTTGTCTGAGTGGTGCCAAAGGCTTTCTGTATTAAATATATATAAAAAAATTTTGTTTTGACCTATAGAATACAGACATCTCCAATAGTTTTTACAATGTGGTGGAAGACAGCTGTTTACCTGGTATGATATGATATATTATTTTTTTTCCTTCTTTCATGTAATCTTCTGCTCTCATCGTTGTTTCTGTGGCTCCCTTGGCGTTAATGGTGTTCAAGGCTGCTATAATATGTGCAACTGATGTGTTAAACACCTAGCATGCTGTTAAACACCTAGCATGCTGAGATTGGGTTAGGAAGTCTGTATTTATTACATATGGACTACTCCAAATTGTTCTTTGGTATATACATGTCTTGATCACCAAAGGTTCTAAACATCTGAGCTGTTGAATTCAGATTTATAGCTTGTATTCATGTTCTCTGCATGTGCAATGTACTTTGCTAAGTAATGGAATCTGCCCCCTAATGTGAACTAGCATTTTAATTGTTTAGCTAAATGATGGCAACGGTAATGAACTTAAAATTTGGGGAGGGAAATTGAATGATTGGAAGGCTGGGGTGTGCAACATTTTAAGTTAATTTGACTGAATGTGGTCCACTTGCTTAGATGATGCAGAACTAGCATGCTGTGATTGGTCTGGTGGATTTATTCTTTCTGCATTTAGCTACTGCTAATTGATCTTAGTGGTAAATGACCATGTTTTGAGTATGGAATGTTGTCATTTGGTTTGTCGTAGGAATTATGGTATTCTTAACCAAACTAAAAGATGTTTGATTGTTGAAAGATGTGTCTTAACTATCCGGAGTAATCTACCAATGGTATGAACTAGCATTTTGTTAGATTGAGCAAATACAGATGGACAATAAACTTAGAGACTGGGAAGTTTAGGAGCAGACAATCCCTTGAATGAAATAAGGAGCCCTATTATGTTCAACCAACTTCTTGTGTGGTTCAATTGTATATTGTGAAGTACAATATAACATGCCCTCCAAAAGGAATAGTAATTCTGACGGAAAAATGCAGTGTATGTTCCAAGTAATGAATTTGTTTCTATCAATACATATAATTCTTTCGCTCCTGGTGTTTTTATCAAAAGAGCATTACAGAAAAATTCACTCTGGTTCTTGTGTGTAGCCAAATGCTCTACGTTATTATCTTGTTGGTTTGCTATGCAAACATATGTGCATGTGCTTCTGCACAAATGCCTAATCTGATAAACTTCAGTTTGAAATTTGATAGAAAAAAAATCATCATCTTTTAGAAATTCAAGTGATAAAATTGCTTTTATTTGTTAGTTAATCCATGAATAGAAGGTGGTATTTGGCAAAAAGAAATATGATTTCTGATCGTATCATGGGACTTGAGTAATAAAAAGGCTGCTTGAATGATATGCTTAGAATATTGGTAGAACAAAAGCATCGCTGTCAATGATGAATGTCATTGTATTGAAATGGCTGACATTGTGGGATATCTCAAAGACTGAATATTGTATGAAGTGCTCTAGTGGTGATTAACCTTGTGAACATTCTTCACTAATATTTGATTTCATAATTAAAGATAAATTTCTTTATAATGAGTCATGGAAAGTTCGTTTTATAAAATTTTCATTTAGTGCTTTGCCTTAGACCTGAGTTGTCAAGGACTACTACTTGGATTAGAAATGGTGTTTTCAATGTGCCGCATAGTGTGAACACAGTGCCCATTCCTTGCTTTGGTGAGCGTGAGAGGATAACCTGTTTCAGGGTCTAGTGTATTTCAGTTCAGTTACATCTTTCCAGTCTTTGTGAAAGTGTCACGGTCCGGAAGTATCAATACTTTGATGTGCTGGTCAGATCCAATCGACTGTGATGTATCTGTCTGATTATCTGGGGATAATTGATGCGATCATAGCTGCAGGCACAAAGTGTGTTTCTGTTATTTTATTTTTCAAAAAATAATTTTTATTGAGTATTACATTGGGCAATGATGTGTTGCGGAAGACTTAGATTTGGGGTGCTTTCATTTAGGCTGTGCCAGTAATGGTTTGCACGTTTTGTATCATGTGCCTCTTTATTTTTCCCCATTTTCAGTGCTAAACTATCATGTGATGATGTTTTAATGAATTTTTATTGTGAGGGTTTCTTTTTTTCCCTGCGCTTGCATTATAAACACTAATTCATTTTATGCAGATCTTTTACTCAATCATTAAGGGTTGTCTCCATTTCTTTCAAAAATATAGTTTTGCTCTATTCATGGCTGATTTTGTGTAAGTGTGGTTTATCTTTTCATTTATTCCTTATGTTAGTCGTGTCTAGGAGGGGGTGACATTATTTCCTGTACATGGCACAGTATGGTCATAATTTGACAGATGGATCTGTTAATGGATGCTTTATTAGATTAGCACATCATTTTTTTAAATTGGTTGTATCCATGTTGCAAGCTTATTATATAAACTGATTATTTGAGCAACTTTTACGATGCAGCACTGCTGGTTGCCCTTTTGGTGAGGGTTGTCATTTCCTGCACTATGTTCCTGGTGGCATCCAGGCAGTGGCACAGATGACAAATCTAGGCAATCCGGCTGTCCTCCTTCGGCAAGAAACACCATGGTGCCTCCTGCCTTTACCGATGGCCCTCCTGGACCTGCTGTCAAGACCCGGCTATGCAACAAATACAACACTGCAGAGGGATGCAAATTTGGGGAGAAATGCCACTTTGCCCACGGGGAAAGGGAACTTGGCAAGCCCATTATACCATCCCAGGATGGCCCTATTGCACCTCCGACTGGGGGAAGACTGGGAGGCCGCCTGGAACCCCCTCCACCTGCCGGCTTGCCAGCTGCGGCAAGCTTTGGTGCCTCGGCTACTGCCAAGATCAGTGTTGATGCTTCTCTTGCAGGTGCCATCATTGGGAAGGGTGGTGTGAATACCAAGCAGATTTGCCGAATCACAGGGGTCAGGCTGGCCATTCGAGATCATGAGTCTGACCCCAACTTGAGGAACATTGAACTGGAGGGCACTTTTGACCAGATAAAAAATGCGAGTGCTATGGTTAGGGAATTGATCGTCAATATTAGCTCAACCATCTCTCTGCCGGCGAAGAACCCAACTGTGGTGGCACCTCATGGCTCCGGTAACAACTTCAAGACCAAGTTGTGCGAGAACTTTGCTAAGGGTTCATGCACTTTTGGCGAGCGGTGCCACTTTGCTCATGGGGCAAGTGAGCTGCGCAGAGCTGCTGCATGAGATATTGCTGCTGTGCCAGCTGTTTACCGATAGGGTTCGCTTTTCTTCTTGTTTGCGGCGGGAACCGGATTTAGCGGCTTTTGTAATGATGGAAGAAATTTATGTTGAATGACCATTTCAGCGATCTGAAGTCTCTTTCATTTAGTATGGATGTGCTAAGATGTTTAGTTTCCTAAGGCAAAAATGCTTGGACCATTGATCTTTTTAAATCTGGTATTCTTTGCCATTGTAAGTGATTGTTCGGCAGTGTTTGACCTATTCATTGGTTTGGCTATTTGTTTTGTATGTGAGAGCCGCTCTCCAAGTGGTACCTTTGATTCTTTGCGTTTCGGCAGGATGGCTTCGGTATTGTTGTGTCGTCCCCTGCTTTATATACCAAGGTTGCTACTTGCCGACGGCGAATGCGCAAGTTTGGATGATTTAAGAGGCCTCGCGTGGATGCACAATGCCGTTGTACTTGTTATTATTTGTTTATAGGTATCGCGTTTATGTTTGCGTTATCTCTTGGGCTGGAGCATGTTCTCCATTTTTATGCATTGAGGGTAAAATGGAACCATATGAACATCATCGTCCGATAGATATCAAAGCGGGATAGGGTAAGCAAGTGTCTCAGCTTCTCAGGATTAATATGTTTCATAAGAAAACAAAAGGATGTGCTGATGCACCGTGATTCACGCCTGGTGGGGTTGAGAGTTGATGGTCCTTTCTCGACATCAACCAGTGCATACCACCGCACGAAAACTGAGAAGTCTCATGGTTGATCGGATCATAGGACTGAAAGCACGAAAACTGAGAAGTCTCATGGTTGATCGGATCATAGGACTGAAAGTGACTATGTTCAACAGTATCTTAAAACCGCAGACGAGTAACAGTAATGCACCTGCCTTCAGAGCCCCTGGATCTGAAATTTAAACCACTTAAATTTCTTATTAACATTATTTTCCCAGCACCATAGGTAAGCTTCTTCTATTCCTGCTTTCAGGCAACCACATTTTAATATTCAAATCATTATGGTGGCAATAGATCTACTTAACGAGAGAATGTTAATAAGTTATAAAAGAAATGAGAAGGCATTTCATGACTAATTAAAATGCCGCCCATAGGATTTTTGATGTGAAACCGTTAAGTTGACACAGCAGATATTCTTTTGGCAATCATTAGGACAAGGGGCTCGGAAAATTGTTTTGGCAATCACTGGGGCAAGGATTCATGGATACAGTCGACAAGATGTGTTAGTCACACCTTTGCCATTCTCCATCGTTGGTCCTCTTGAATTCCCGGTTTCCTTCCTACAAATGTTTGTCTCCAATCTGGATACTGGATCAAGTAGCTCCATACCCTGCATTCAAATGGATAGGGCTGTGAACTGATAATTCAAAAGCAGAAAGAGACACTGAAGCTGGAACTAAGTCTCCTCGCTAATTTTAAAAAGAAAAAAGAAGGCCAAAATAACTAAAATAGGCAGATAACATGAGTCTCCAAATATCCGTGTCCTTAATTAAACACACGAACATAAAGAGCAAATCTTAAACACGCACCCCCACCCCCTCCTTTGCATTCATGCATGCATGGGTGTGTGGGGTTGGGCATGGGGGCGTGGTTGGGTGGTTGAGTGGATGTGTTCTTTATTTTGGGTGGGGGGGGGGGGGGGGCGGGGCGGAGGGAGGGGATTCAGGTTGTCAAATCAATTTGTTATTGGTGATTGTTCAGGTCCAAGTATTCTAGATGGGAAAACATTGTGGACCATTCATCCATTTCAATGATAAAGTGGTGCAATGTTAAATCATACAAGGCAAAATCCTATTTCTACAGGAAGGTCTACATAGAAATGGTTTTATTATGATCTTCAGTGGTATATGTTTGTGTTATATGCATTATATGTTGTATATGCAATTTCCCGTTATTTGCATTAGCCCTACCTCAATGCGTCAAAATACAAAGTTACCCAAATCTTATCCGGGTAACGCTGGTACAAACAAGCCATATAGGAACATACAGACCAGCTTGCTATTTCATTTACTCTCTACAAAGATCAAGCGATGCTGAAGCAGTGTGATAAACAAAAGACCTAAAGGATACATTCAGGAAAATGTTAAAGCAGTAGCTAAAACATGGTTGTGCTAAATCAAGGTTTCAATTCAAATGGAGTGTCATCAGAATTCAACTTTTTGCCAGTATGATTCCTTAAGACTTGGAATGTAAAGCTAGCAGTACATCACATTGCAAATGCTGCTGTTATTTGTGATTCTATTGGCTTAATATTCTACCTTGGTATTGTAGCCTTTTCAAAATGTTTCTCATTTTCTGGAACATGCTTTTATTGCTTCTGACACCCTCCTTAATCAGGCATTTCCAGGTCTATGGTCACATTTGAAGACTAAACTTTGTTTAACTTATACTCTTCATTGTTTAGCTATTTTAAGCAAGCATATATCATGTATTTTTTCTTAAGAAAGTGAATCTCAAACAAAAATGTGATCTTTTGCAATTCACAGAACACAAAATAAGTTGCATGCTTCCTAGACACCTTTTAAATATTTCAAATAGCCTTTTTCTTTCCTTGTTTTCTTTTCTAAATCTGCTCCTGCACTGGAATCCATAGACTACAAAATAGATAATTAGGCTCTTTCTAAACAACCAGTAAACAGACAGTATACTGTCCTTCTTCCCCAACACCACATCCAAGATGAGTACATCAACTGGATGGAGAAGATTGGTGAAGAGTAACATGCAACCAAGTTCATATGGCTGTAAAGCTGCAGCTAGTTTATTTTGTATTTTCCTTCCAAGCGTATCATAAATTAACATTACCATCCTTCTCAATTTCTTTAAAGGGACAATAATAATAATAAAAAAGAGTCAAGGAGAAAATCTTCATTTTTTAGCTATTCACATGGTTTTGGCATATGCCTAAGAGATGCTGACATTGCAAGGAACACATTAATGGTATACATAGTCCATAGACTCACTAAATACAACAATCACAATGAGTGCACAATAAAAACAAACATAATCACTTCTTTTGAGGAAACAATCTTTTGAAGGTATATTTATGATACGTCACTGGTCTAAACTAATATATCTCAGTTGTCAAAGATAGAAACGTAGAGCATCATACCTGCAAGTTGCTAATTTGGAACTCAACTAATGAAGAAGACGGAGAGAAGAAGAAGAAGAAGAAGATCACAATAAGTGCACAATAAAAACAAACATAATCACTTCTTTTGAGAAAACAATCTTTTTAAGGTATTTTTATGATATGTCACTGGTCTAAACTAATATATCTCAGTTGTCAAAGATGGAAATGTAGAGCATCATACCTGCAAGTTGCTAATTTGGAACTCAACTAATGCAAAAAGAAGAAGAAGAAGAAAAGAAAGAAAAGCTAACTAGCCAGTCATGTGCAAACCTTCTTTCATTCTCAACAAAATCAGGACCCTCCGCCAAAGGGGAGGTAGAGCATCTCAAGAGGATTTCAGAATCAGAAAGTGTTGTTGCAGCGAAAAAGCAATTCGGCCCCAGTGCGAAAACCTGTACGGGCAGAGAGAAAATATCATTTTTTGAATAAAGAGGTAAAATATCATCAGTGAAGGATCAACCAAAAGGTTCAGAACTACCTATGGCACGATTTTTTTTCTTTTTTGATTAAAGACAATTATCCTTATCATGATCCTTCAAACCCTCAGACAATACATAGACATAATTTAATTGTTTTTTTGCATCAAAAACAACTTCAGCCGCACCATGAATGAACTTTGATATATGACATCTACTAAAACATGATATCGCAGTGAAAACCTTATACCACTCATGCAATAAAAGGCTTCATTTCTCAAAAATTAAAACTAGCTTGAAACAAGCAGACATTGGCAGAAACTATTGAGCAATAATAGACAATCAAAATGACCTCTTGAAACAACTCAAATATTGAGACTTGAGAGATCTTTACTATCATGTTTTATACTGCACATGACATTATTAAGATACATGAATCTTATTGCATGACAAATACCTAAATTTTATGCAATTGTAACAATTACCAATAAAACAAGATGATTACTTAAGGAAATATCAGAACTTGGATGGGATTTTTCTTCCCATACTCAAAATAGAAACCAAGTAAATCATATACCAAGAGCAAGGGGCAATGTGAAATTGTCATGAAAGGTATCATATGTCTTTAGTAACCTCCCTTCCCAACTAGAATCTTCGGAAGATACAGTCACTCGAATCCTCCTGACAATTTCATCTGGGCATCTTGAACTTCTATCGAAGCTGGCAGGCGTGATTGACCCAGACAAAGTGTTTACCTAAAATAATCAGTAGTGATTGTGTTTGAATGTCAATTCCTTTTTCAAAAAAAGAAAAAAAAAAAGAAATGAAATGGAACAAAGACGGTGCTTGTTCAGTGAAATGCTTTGTGGAGGAGAATCTAGAATCATATCCATGTGACATATGGTGCACGACAATGGAAGGAATCTGAACTTTCAATGATACCAAAATTTGAGACACAAAATCAATTTAGGATAGGTTTTGTAAAGCTGATTTAGTTCTTAGGGGGTACAAATTAGGTGTGTATAGATAGCTTACGAGATTAATCTAGGCTGCAAATGACGGTAGCAAAACAATGCAAAATTGATATGTTTTAAAGTTTCTGATTCATAAAATTCTAAAAGAACAGAACCTCCCTGAAGTTATGTCAAAGTTCATACTAGTTGATGTGCAGAGATGGGCATGGACTCACCACAATGCCACTGATAATTGGGCAAGCATTTCCATTTGAATCACTTTTGGTGTTATGCTCAAGAACAAGAAAAGTCTGGAGATGAAAGTTTTCTTGACAATTATGCAAAGCATCAATTATTTTTGAACATAAGCGCATTGAGTAACCGTCCTGTTTCTGATGTCCTTCTGATCCAGGAATATCATTGTCATGCTGCCATCAAGAGTTACAATTGTCTGATTTTAGGAGATCATCCTCTTAAAACAATTTTTTAAAAAAGGACCTAGTCAGGTGATCAGGAGTCAAACTTCATTTGATGCATCATTGAAGGCGCCAACCACATGAACCTGTAATTCAAATGCCCATTGTGTTCAGCTCTTGTAATAGTAAAACTTCTCAAGTACATAGAAAAACAGCAATGCAGATAGCCAAACAATAAAAAAGAAAGAAACAAACATCCAAGATAGCTTCCTGATCAGCAACTAATGATAACATCTGGATGAGGCCCTTGTCGACAACCCCAGGAAAATCCATGTGGCAAATGGAAGTCCTGCACATAGTATACATTATATAAAAACCCAACAACATCAGATCAAACATTGTAATACGTAGTATGTAATGTGGAGGAGGACACCCATTCTTACATTCCATTATTCCGGTTGCGAATCACAAGGCCCACGCATGTAGTGGCCTCATCTGTGCCGACTAACTGTCAAAGTAGAAAGACATAAAGATTGTACAGAAATTGAACTCGTGAATAGTCCGAAAAGGCCAAGAATGTCATTTTACAGTGAGATAATGAAAAAAATGCAATGAAATTAGATCAATGTAAATTGGCTTCCATAAAGAACCTCAGAATCACAAGTATCCCTGTCCATCAAGTGCTTTCCTTAGGACAAAAGCCAACTTGAAACCAAAAAGAACAATCTAAGAGTTGATTCAGAAAAAGAAGCTACACAAAATGCTAATATCAATACTATCAGAAGTAAATTGAAGCAATTCAGTGAGATTCGTTTCAGTCCAAAAATCTTAAATCCACGTGCCATCCAGTCAGCAAAGCAAGCCGAAACCGAACCCAAAATTTTAGAAGCAAAATCTCTGACAGGCCGCAAAGAGAGAACATGTGGTTGACCTAAAGAGAGAGAACATGTACAGGATACCAACTTTCATAACACAGGAAGTACTCGCGAGAAACTCAACACCCACACCCTTGCAATTAAGCAGGCAATGGACCAAACCCAGCTTGAAACCAGTAGATAAAACATTTTTGATAGGTGATACTAAGAGAAGTTGTCCAAGATTCCGACCTTGATACATTAGGAGGTAAACTAACGAGCGAGTCAGCAAGAACCAACAGAATACCTCGACGAGGGCGGGATCGACGGTCGCGTACTCCCTCTGGAACACGTAAACGTGCTTGACGGGAGGCGACTGATCGGATACGGAGACCTTCCTCTCAGGCGTCGCTTTGAGGCGATTCGAAGCGGAGATCAGAGCCGGGTGATCCAACAAGGAGGCCAAGAGTTCTCTTCCCTATAGAAGAGAGCGTGAGAGAGATGCCAGGTTCCAAAAAAAAAAAAAAAAAAAAAACGAGCGTGAGAGGAACTCTTCTTCCATGCAGCGATGGATAGGAGAGGAGGGGGATCGATGGAAGAGGAAATACTGTAGTTGTAGTACCCGAGATTGGAACCCGGAGCCGGGGAACGGGAGGCCGTCGACAAAGATCATGGCTTCTCCCTTTCGAGGGGCCTTTCTCCGTCTCCTCCGGCGCCGGAGCCCTAAGGAGACCAAATACGATGGCGTTTACGATCAGGACCGAGGTCGATGAGGAAGTCAGGGGTCTTAAGGAGTCCCGTCACGCGGCTTGGTGGAAGAAGGTGAAGGAGGTGACGTTACCGGGACGACTCGGGACGACTCCTGAGAGTGAGAGGATGCGTCATCGGTACGCCGTACGCGGAAATATCCATGCCACCATCCCCAACGACCGCAAGAGCAAGACCTCATGGCGATTTTTTTTTTTTTTTTTTTTTTTTAGGGATGCCTCCACCATTGTTCAAGACATATCGAAGTAACATGATGTACCTTCTTTTTTTTGACACTTTTTTTTGGATCGCCAATGATGATTTTTTTTTTTTTTTGGGAACCGATTGCATGATTAACTGAATTATTTTTTCGTTGCTGAACATTTTAAAAATTAATTTCTGTATTCTTATGCCACGAGAGCTAAATTTGTTCGGCAGCCACCTATCTATTAAAAAAAAAAAAAATACTAAACCGGTAGTTTAGATAGTTGAGAACTTACCTTACTATCAATCATTCATGAATTCGAGACATGCTTTTATGGAAGACTTGATTAATTAAAAATTTCTGATCCATCAAAATTGAAGCGAGAGAGTTCAGAATTTCTTCATTTATCCCTGCTCTACATCAAATTTATCCCTTTACCCCATTTATCCCAGTTCTATCTCAAATTTATTCCTTTTCCTTGTAGGAAAAAAAAAAAAAAAAAAACTCGCTTGCTATGCCTTCGTGACTCCATTCGATGCTTTGGCTCATTAACATTTCTTAAGGTTATTCATAAATAAAATTTTTCATAAATTTACATTTGCTTATATTGACATTCAAAAATATCTCACGATGCCATGATTGATGCATCATCGATAATAATATTATAAATGATAGTTTATCAAAAAAAAATATACATATATTCTAATGATAGACATAAAATATATTAGCATGTCTAAAACATTATCTTGTAAAAATATTTTATTTATTTATTTTATTAATTTATGTTGGAAGGCATGCGATTCAAGATAAATTATTTATAATTTTTTAAAAATATTTTCATTTACTAAAATAATTAATTATTATATTAATTTTAAATAATCTTGAATTAAAAAATAAAAAAAAACTATAACAAAATCATCCTTTCAAACGAATATTTTATTTAATTTTTTGTCACAAAATAAATTAGGCATGGCATGTATCATAGAACTTGTTTATTTAAAATAACATTATCGACCAGGGCAAAGCCCTTGTATTCCGTATAAAATTAATCAAAACTTTTAAATTTATTTTTTATTAAAAAATATATATAATATTTTTATATTATTTGTCATATAAATATGCATGCCAAATATTTTTTTAAATAAAAAGAAAACAGAAGTTAATTCATTCAAGATTTTAGATTTTCTTATCAGGTAATCGTTCTAGATCGGTAATGGAATGGGATATCAAAAAAATAAGAAAATGTTGGTTTTGGATTTGCAATAAAAAAAAAAAAAAAAACATTTCTTCTCATTTATTATAATTAATGGGTTAAAAAACAGTTTTTAAATTTATTGGGTTATCCGGATCCTTCCTTAGGTATATTTAAAAAAGTCACGCTTACGTGAATCCAAAACTGGTCATGATGCCGTGCTCCCATGAATAAAATTTAAATATCGTAGCTGCTACGCGTCGATGCAGACAAGTTCCTGCGTGCCCCTCACCGAATCCTATGTCGGCAGCCGAAACAGTTTTCTCACCTATTGGTGAGCGTACTCGATACCATTAACCTACTTTTTGGCCAGGATACCTTCCACATATCAAAAGAACATCTAAGATCTCACCGGGAGGTAATCGTGCACCAACACGGATCCAGGCGGCGCGACCGAGAGAGCGGAGGGAAGAAGGAACAATTCAGAAGAATCACGAAAAGGAGAGGATATTAGAGAGCAGGAAGCAAAGGTAACGTCCGCATATCTTCGACTTCTTTCGCTGTCGCCCTTGTTTCCTCTTTCGCCGCTCGCTCCCCCATCGTCTGTAGGGCAATTCCTCGATCGATCCATTTTTGAGACTCCTTCCATTTTGACCTTGCATCTAATCGCTGTTCGAGGTTTGGAATTCTTGGAACTAGAATTGTCCGCATTGACGCGCACCAATCGCAGATATCGCCGGTGTCTGAGGTAATTATTGTTATCGCCGTGTCAAACCCTAGATCTGAGCGCCATTCTCGTGAACTAATCATGTGTTTAGGGGTTTTCTGATTGTGTCGCGAGTTCATGGCGCATGAATTCTTTTATTTCGATGTGTCTTGGAACATTTCGATGTCCAAGCTCCTTGTCAAGTGTCGAGATTACTGGCAATCTTATCTGATCCTTTTGTCGCTTTTTTGGATTGGCGGAAATGATTAGATAGTTATATTTGTGGTTCTGTTGTTTGGTGTTTTTTAGGTTTGTTTCTCCAATGGCCAAATGGTCTGTTAACGGTAGTCTATTATTAATTATTTAGGTATCTTTGGTGGGCATAACCTTGCTTCATGCTATTCACTTTTAGATGGAATGATGTAATACTGAGGATGATGGATAACTACTAAGTCAGTACGACTAATAATTTCTGTATGAAGAGAAAGTGCCCCACCCTGGGCATCAGTGTTGAGGAGATGTCACTGAAACTGCCTCAGGGGTTCTCTTCTTTGGAAGCGTTGTTGGGTTGAGAGGAAGGGTGACTGGGCTGTCAAGAACAAACTTACTCCTTCCTTCAAACTCCAAACAGATAAAGATATTACAGGCCTGTCTCAGTTACTGCAACCATAGAAAATTGTAGTGAAAATTTCAAAATTTTTAACGGGTAGAGCATTCAGAGGGATGGTATCGTTCGCCTTCGTCTGGAGATCCTACATTTTGAAATTAAAGGTATTGAGAAATTCACTCAGTGGTTTGCCCCAAAGCACAACCACCAATCAAAGAAGGAGAGGTTTTTTCTTCCTTCAAATTTATACTAACACTGGCATAATTCAAAAGATTGTTTGGTTAAATTGGTTGATATTCGATAGTATTGGTCATCAGGAGGATCGCATATCCTTGCTTTTATGCAGATTAAACCAAAGTTTTAAATCCTGTGGGACAGGGATATCTCGGTTTTTTCATGAAACGGGATGTGCCGGCATCCCGCTCCGTCCCAATACTCGGGATAGAGTATGTTCTAAGATGTCTTGATTGGGATGCTGGAATGCTAGCGGGATATCCTATCCCGATGCATGGGATGGTATCCCATTCCTGTGTCCCATGGGACATCCGTCGGGACCTAAATTCTTGGATTAAACATAAGACTTAAATGGGACACTAGTGATCCCATAATACGTAAAACTTGCACTCATACCATTCTTTATACATGATTGTGCTTGGAAGAGATTGATAGCTTCACTACTGTATAAGTTGTGGTTCTGTGTGAAAAACTGCAATGCTTATATGACATAGCTTAGCTTATATAGGAATATGCTCATTTGCCATATAATGTGGATAAATGTTGGAAAAGACAAAAACTTCAATAGATGTTGAACTTGATGGCCCAATGATATTCAAAGTCATTATTTTGCCACATGGAATGATAAAGAAGTGGATGAAGACATCTGATATATAACTAAACCAAGGTGGATTAGTTTAAGTATATGCTTGCAGAGTGTTGTGCAACCTAGCAAGTAGGGGAGGCACATGGAAATATCACAAGAGATCAGTATGGCAAGTATAACATTCTCATAGAAGGATAAAGAAACGTTGAGGTGCCTATTTGGTAAAATTGGTATGGAAAGTTTAATTAAAGTAACTTTGAGGAAGTTTTAGGAGTTGAACATCGAAAAAAAAGTGTGGAGAAATGATTGTGATGGCTTATTCATGTGAATGCATAACAACTTTGATATGCATGTAAGGGTGGCAGGGGTAGGGGGAGCTAAGTACACTGAGGAAGCGACATTATATGTTTTTCCTGTTTATCAAAAGCACTCAGAGGTCAAGTCATTCTTGGATTTAATCAAGGGATTTTCTGATCATATAATTCATCATTTAAATCATTATTACTTACCTTGGTTGTCAACATTAAAAAATTTGTGAACTATAGCAAATAGATTTATGAAACCATTTTTTCTAAATTCTGTTAAATTCTGCCTTCTCATTGACATGTTTCACATATTTTCTAAATTGTTAAATTTTGATAATTTATTTAGTATTTTCACTTTTCTGTTCTGTTATTATTTTTTGTTTTTTAAATAATCACACTAATTTCTTCCCTTTCTGAAGTGATCTGGATAAGATTATGAGGAAGAATTTGAAAATTCATTCAGTGATTGTGGATTAGCCCTCATAAGTATAGGAATAGATATTAGGATTAGGTTAATGGGACAAATTCCTAAATGGTAATACTAGACTAATTGGTGAAGGCTTTTTAATTTTGTGACACTTGAATTCCATGCTTTCTGCATTATTTTTATTAGCAGCTTAACTAGTAATATAATTAGTCAAATATTCTAATTTCTTTGACTTGATACCACTTGGTTGGTCCAACATACTGAAATGTGTTTCTCAGTTCACCATCTGTCCTTGTTGAATTGCAGGTGAGCAATTGTTCCTGGATGTTCTGGTACCATCAATGGTATCAAAAGTGATTGTTTCTTCTGGGTTATCAAAACATGTAAGTTGACTCTCTATTCTAGGTCAGTGTCTATTAATATACTAAGGATTTGATAGAAAAATAGATCTAGTTTGTTAGCATAGTTTAGAGCCAGAGCAGTTTGTTCATATTCTTCCGTTGTTTATAACTGAAACTACCTACTATTTTAGATGCTCTGAGAAAAAAATGTTTTAATTCAACCTGACACTCCTATGATATTTAGTAACACTAAATTTTCATATAAGTTTTAAGCCATGATATCAGAAAACCATTGTTAGTGCAACAAGCCCATTCCTGTTTTGCTCAAAAAAGTTAAAAGCTCTGTACATTTAAATGATGCTACATTTGTTGTGTCTGAGTTGCTTTAAAACTATTCCATGTAATTGAACCTAATGGTTGAGAGGCTATGTTGTTGGCAGATGGCTAATATTAAATGTCAATGAAGAGTGTAACTATGACAGATAGATAATTAATGTCACTAGAAGACTCAAAAGGAGAAAGTTCTGGGCATGATGGATTGATGGAGTTGTTTGACATGTAATTCATCGATAAACATTCTTGTCTATTCAATCACTTTTTTTGCTGGTCAAGTTGATTGAGAAAAATATTATGGAAGTCAGACATGAAATTCATTTTGCATGTATCTCTGTATTTGATTCACATGCACCTTGTAAGTTGGGTGCCACTGAAAGTTGATTAGATGTCTACAGGAAAGGGAGAGGGGCATGCTGGCATGCCGGAAGTGGGACCAGCAAGACATTGAAATAGATCACTTATACTTAGATAATGGAAGAGAGGATGAGATCTTTTATGTTCTTGTTATTTTTCTTTGTTAAATAAACACCTAGTTGTCACAAAAGTTGACTGTTGCATGGCATTTTTCAGGTTCCTGATTAGACATTGTGGGTGTCTGATTCTGACTAACAAGTATAAGATAGTTTGTTTTGAGTTAGCAATTAGGAGGCTTTTTTTGGATGTCCAATAATTATAGGCATTATGAAAATTATGTCTAATACTTTTCTCAGCATTCTATGGCTTAAGGCACAATTTTATTCAATATAATACTGGTTTCTATATCTTTCTTTTGTTAAATGTTTCTTTTTATAAAATATAGTTTCAAACTTTGAGCATAAACAATTTATGCAGATTTAGTACGGGTTGAGCTGCCAAAGATTTTACCACCATCTTACAGGGGTACCAGCATTCGCTATGTATATTATGTTAGAAGTACATTACGTGGACGCTGGCTTGTATTGGAGAATGGCGATCATAATAGGTCCACAAATCATTCAATTCAATTGGTTAGTTTGTCTGTCGTTTAAATATTTCAACAAGGGTTTATTGATAATTTTTACTTGAAATTATCTACTGTTGTATATAGTATCCATGCTTTACTTTCTGGAAATGGCATGCTCATATATCAAACATTCATTTTTTTTTTTAAATGTTTCTTTCTCTTCTCCATCCATATGTAATTATTCTTCTTGGAAGAGTTAGGGGATCCCCCACCCATTTTCAATATTTATGAGTTGCTGGTCTTTCTATCATTTTGTGCATGTGGTGTTGTCGTGTTTCAGTTTCATGTATTTGTCTCATGTGTTTTGTTTTGTTACAAAAACCAATGGATAATAAAGTCTCTCCATTGGGATTCACTGTATGAATTATGAATCAATTTATGTTTTGCCCTGTAAACAGAAATGTCCTTTAATAAGTAGGCCATCTGAAAGCCTTCATTGCAAGTTCCATCAATGCCTCTTCTGGATCTTCCCATTTAGCCATTATAGGAAACCTTCTACCTTGGATTTCCAACCAATGGTATCTCGCACCCTCCACCCTGCTCTGCCCTTCCTTCTTCCTTCCCCCATCCTTCTTTTTGGTGCTTCTAATCTATCTAGTGCAAACATTACTAACTGTTGCTAAACATACGTTCTAATCTTAATATCCCTAGCTTACCTCTGGCATATTCAAAAATAGTAAATAGTTAACCACTTTTGACCTCAATTTGTTGTGACACTTGACATTGTACTGACCATGCTGGACCTTATATAAAGTTAAGGCCATTGTATCGGTCTAATAAGTTTTGATTGTGAAGTCTGAGTAATCAACCCATATTGGATATTTAGTAACATGGCCATTGAGGTACATTCAGTTCACATGATCCATTATTCAGTTAAAACTTGAAGAGGGTTTAGTGGAGAACTAATCTATTATGGACTGCATACACCCTAAACAAAGTAAATTATCAATTAGGATGTAATCACCTCGAGGTTGAATTTTCTTGCGAGGGGTCAATAGTGCAGAAGGAGGTTGCATTGCCACTAGAGCATCACCTTATCATGGTTGAAGAGCGAGGATTTTGAAATCATATGTATCTGAGTATGTTAGTGCATGTAGCACTTACACTTGCAGGACTAAATGATATACCTTGTGAAAGATAGTCTATAGATATGCTAACCATTATAAGATAGGTGTATTTCTTCCTACCATTGTGATCAAGATAGCTTTCTGAAGATCAATATGTTTTGAACTCTAAAAGTACATGTATAGTTGTTAGAAAAAAAATGTACCATGAATTCTATCAGATGTGTTCTTGCTACTAAAATAAACTTTGCTGCAGAGTGAATAACCCCACCCGGCCACTCCCAAACCCTTGTCTTATTAGGAATTTGAGATTGCTTTATAAGTACCCATAGACATATTTTGATCTCTAGAAATTGTAGTATAGTTATTGGAAAACATGATTTAGTATAATTTTCTATATGTGCATTATTGCTACTAAAAGAAACTTTGAAACACAAAACAAGAAGTTTGAAATCTAATGTGAAAGAACATTATTAAGTAAACTGATTTGAAATATTCTTAGTATGGGTACTGTTTTTTCCTTGAAACATAGAAACAACCTCTCCACATGTGGGGGTAAGCCTGCATCTAGTTGATCCTCTGCAAACCCCACAGCGGCAGGAGCCTCATGCATCGGGATGCCATTTTGTTATTCTGATTGCTTTGTCATATCTTATGTTGGTATTTGACACTATGATATGGAGGATAAGCAATTGTTACTAGGTGGACGTGTGCTCCTGTATATGTAGACAACATGTATTTGCTAGTGCGTCCCTCACTGTACATCCCCTATTCTACTTGGTGCTGCACATGCCTTGTAGATGGATTATCGCAATTCTTGGGTCAGTACAAGAAGTGTCAACACATTTTCCAGCAGAATCGTTATCTGACTTGCTAGATCTGTTTGGTTGATCCCATCTTCCTATCTTTAGGTAATGATTAAATAAGCCCTTTAAAATGTTCAACCCCTTGACCAGTATAGTACACTAATTTACTCCAATTTTCTTTAAGAGCAAAGACCTATCTGTAAGTGATAAACTGATAAACCCTTTCCCAAGTGTCAATCTTTGTTCAGTGTCATATGCAATTGAATTTCTGCTAATCTGAACTAGAAGCATGGCCTTTTCTCTAAGCTTTAAACAGTATCAGGTCTTCAAATGGTTCTACTTCTACCAAGGGGGAAAATATCTGGAGGAATTGTTTGTGGCAGGTGAAGTTATCATTAATTTTAGACTGGTGGGAGAATTCCATCAGTTGATCTTTAGTATTTAATTGTTGCAACTCAACATATTTTATTTATCTTGCTAGCGGGCAATGTTTTTTAAATGTTTTTGTCGTTAAGTGTGCATCTGTGTTTCTTCCCCCGAAAATGGTGCCACCTTAAAGTATATGGTGGTCTTTTCTTTGTTCATTATGGTGTAATTATGCTTAACTTCATTTCTGCAGGAAGCTCGAGCTCCTTTGCAAAATGGGTTTCACAAAAGTGCAACAACTTGCTGAATGAAGGTCAGGGTATATACTGATTTTGGATGTATGTACTTGAAGTGCTTTTGTTATGCAATAATTATTTTATGCGTTGTTACCAAATAAGCATGAAACCTGCCGGACAATTGGTTTTTGGCTTTATGAATCTAGTACCTCGTATGGTATCTTACATTGATGAAGAGAGGACTAGGACATAGAATCCTTCTCATCTTTGGAGTTTTCTATACTTGCTGTGAGAACCAAAAGCCTTTCCTTGACTTGCAAATTAGCTAGCTATACAAGGCCTTTTTCGCCCTTTCTAGTACCATACATTCTACTTGTTCTGGTATTTTTTGTAACTTTAATACCATGCCATTGGAAGAGAGTCATTTTATTGTGAGTTGTTACTTTTGTCCTATTAGTCATTATGTCAGTAAGAGAGCCCTTTAATTATGGAAGGTGGTGCTCAAATATTGTGGGGGTGTCTCCTATTCCATTCTTTGTTATTGTTTATTGCTATCATTATTGTTGTTTGCATAGAATGATAGTTGCATAAAATAAGAATTCCATTTTCCTACCTTGTGGTATAAGGTCAAAATTTTGGGTTCAGTACACCTAGTCCTGCAGCATGCCTGTATTTGCTAGTGTACATTTGATTAGTGATGTTTCTTTATCGAAATGGAAAGCTGCTTAAAAGATTTATAAAGGTAGGGAGAACTTTTAACCCCCACTTTTAGCATGTTTGATTCTTTTGAATTTATGTCTTTGGGTTTTATAACAACACGTCAAATATAGTTTATTGTTTCTTATAAGCATCAGCATGAAGATAAATACTACAGTATAATAATACATTAATAACTTTGAAACACTAGACAACAAAGATTATGTTAAATCTGATTTATCAGAAGTGGATTTTTTGACATATTAGGATGAAATATATGTCTAGTGTGTTGCTACCTATCCCTTTGTATCTTTGGATGCTGCATAACTTTTAGATTAATATTCTATGTTATGGAGTTGTTCTAAGCCTACTAGGTCAATAAATATGCCTAGAAAGATATGGTTGATTTGTGTCATTTGGTGAGGTCATGGCGGATTCCATGTATGGGGAGTGCCCATTATAGTTTGGAAAGTACATTAATGTTCAAATTGATGCATTTGATTATAATAAGAATACAATTTCTAGTGCTATCACCTTGTCCTTGCTTACCAAAATGTCAATACAATGACAACAAAAAATAATGAATTGTTTGACAAATTTTCAGGAAGTTTACCTGTTGCAGCTGATCAATTGGATATTTACTGGAGAGAAAAAGATGCAGATTCTGAATGGGTAGGTTCGAGAAGGTTTCATGTCATAGTCCATTATTTTTCCCTCTTTTTAAGGCTTACTTTCTCTGTTTTGAATTAAGTTCTAAGTCTGAAAGTGCTTCTGTAAAAGAAAGTTTTGATTTTGTGTGGTCAAGTTATTGAAAAATCATTTAATTTTAGTATGTTGAAAATTCTCTCATGGTTTTGCAACCAAACCTCCCAAAAAGTTCAACTTTGAAATCTCATAGTTTCCTTCTTAAAAAATTTATAAAAATGATTTTGAAATAAAGATTTTGAAACATTGCTGTTTTATTTCTTTGTTGCCTAGTTTTTCTTGTATGGGTGGCATGGACAAGGTTTCTGTATTTTTTCCCACCCGTTCATTATTGTGATACTTTAAAGTTTCGAGGAAGCCAAATGCATCCTTTTTTTTCTCTTTTTTTGTGAACAGTTGAAGTGTTTTAAATTAACAGCTGCTACTTACACATTGTTTGCATGGATGCAACCACAAACACAGAAACACAAACACATAAAGAAATAGAGGTGCTCTGAGATCTTTGATACCTTCTTTGCTCAGCATGAAAGTCAATTTACTGATATAAGCTGTTTATTTTGAAGAATTTGGTGATTGAAACATAAGCTCTGGTATAGTAGATTCTTCTCTGAACCTATACCATGATTGTCTCAGAGAGAATATCCTTTATTCCTGTCTGTTCCAGAATCATTTGTTTGTAAATTAGTTAACACGTACAGAATCCATGTCATGTAGTTCATGTATCAATAAAATCAGTCATATAAAAACATCATTCTACTGTAAATTGAAGACTCAATTTCAGCTCTGTATTTGTATTAATGCATGTAAATCTCTTGGCAGGTTCGTGCAAATGAGAATTTAGATAGATTCGAAGAAGGATATGACAGTTCAAGAGATGAAGTGTCGTCTGTTTCTTCCTATGACCCTACCAAAGGAAATGCTGACCTAACCCTTAGAAGTTCTCTATCCTTGCAGTCAATTGCATCAAGGTTTTCTAACAGTGAACTCCAGTATTCTCACGGGGTGCGCTCGGGTTTCCCTTCATATAATCTGCTTCCTCAACTGTCCGTGGCAGAGGTCATAGATGATCCTGGTGGAGGTAAGCATTTTCCTAAGGAAGAGAGGAAACATACATGTCCGTGTAAAAGAGACCCATTATACAATGTGTGCTTCACCGGTACCTCTAATGCATGGACCTACTAGCATTTGACTTGGGGCTTGCACCAAGGAGTTATGTGGTTCACATGGAATGTGGATGGATTTTGTCTAGACTCACTTGTTACTAATTTTTGATCATTTTGGTATATTTGCTATATTGTCATACTAGTCGTGTGACTTTTTTCCAATTTTTTTATGCAAGAATATCTTATTCCAACAATGCCTTATCTCAGGATTTGTGTCACCACAAAAGAAGCTTGAATTCATCATCTGCTCCCTCTCCAAGTCAGCAAAGAAACTCTCAAGATTTTTATTTCTCTAAAGATGATATTGGATCACCTCATGCATCTAAAGCTGTTGAATCTATAGCATGTAAGTCACCCTACTATCTTTGTGTAACATTGCCTGTGTTAACACCTTTGCATCATGGTACAGTAAAGCTAATCTGGAGCAAACATTTTCTGCAGCAGAAGGCTTCATTCGAGGAAGATCTTACAATATCAGGATAGATGACCAAATTTTGCTCCGGTTCTCCCCAAGGAACTCTGACTCAACTTATTATTTTGGAGATATGGTACAAGTTTGTTATTCATACTTCCATTAAATGTCACACTTTTAAGCAAAGTATGCTATAGCGTACCAAACTGGATGGTACGGGATGTACCATACCATACCGGTTGGGTATCTATACCCATATATGGTACAGGAGGCATATTGATACTTGGTATGCTAAGCCAGCCCCGTACTAACATAGTAATAGAGTATTACCATTACGGGGCCCGGTATCGTGATGGCATACCTTATTTCTAAGAGCTGAATTGTGAATGAATTATTTATTTTGAAAACAGATAGGTGGCACTCTTACTTTTTTTCATGGAGAAGGGGCTAGAAGATGCCTTGAGGTACAAGCATTGTGTCTTTATTCAGTTTATTGACTCCATACCTTCATGAAAGTTCATGTCCAAATCTTGTTGATGTTCCAGGTCTCAATAACCTTGGAGACTTCAGAAACAATTGACCAGCATTTTGTCCATCCTTCAAGAAGGAGTTCTCCTATAATCAGAAGGGTAATTAGGCTGTTAATCAAATATTGCGGCAATTTCTTAAATTTTCTGCTGGATTTTAATTTGATTCATCTTATTTTGTGGAGAAATAATTAGTTAAGAACTTTTAAGCTTGCCTTTTGTTACACGGAAATAGCTTAATCATTTTTTCCTTGTGCGTTTGTATTACAGATACAAAGCGAGCATCATGAGGTAGTTGCGGATTTGGTTCAGACAAGCTTTCTTTTATCAATTCCTATCGATGGGCCCATGTCCTTCTCCACCCCAAAAGTTTCAGTGCGATGGTCACTATGCTTTGAATTTTTCACCACTCCAAAGGATATGGACTTGACTAGGTATTGCTACAGTAGTAGAACATTCTGTGTGCGCTATCATTCGCAAGTGCTCACTAGATGTCTCTCTCTTTAAAATTCTTTTGATTGCTATCTGTTGAATATAGTAATAGTTTCCTTCCATGGATGCTGGTATGACTCGGCACTGCAGGTAGTTCTTTTTCCTGGCCAATTGGTCATGCAGTGATATACATTTCACTGCATGTCTCTCTTTGCCAAATTTGCCTTGCCCGGAATTTAGCACCAGGTTCAGACGGTGACATCGGGCTGACAACTGGGCATAATATCCACTCAATCTTTTATGGAGCCATCTCCATGTAGAGTGGTGTTCTATAGCAGACCCTATGTTTGATTTGTAAAGGACTGGAAGACTATAATGAATAAGTTAAAACTTAAAACCACTCTAACAACTAGCTAGTAAAGTTAATATCTTCTATATCTTTCATTCAAAGGTAAGTAGGGAGTGAATCAGTATTCAATAGGTCAAACAAAATTTATCTCCTACCTTATATTTCTTTCTGTTTTTGTTTCTAAAGTTATTCTCAAGGCATACATTAAGTCACAGCAGTGTCAGATATCTTATTACCAATTCTTTTTGGCCAATATATTTTCTGTGACTTTTTTTGCCTTTTGACCGTGCATGCACCTCTTCATGATACTTCCCAATGTCTGCTTGTGTGTGCTAGTAGTTATAAACAACACCAACATAGCATATAGCAATTACTTTTTCAATTTCTTTTATTGAATGTTGGTCTAATTGTTTAAGTGGCAGGTATGAACATCCTCTCCTTATTGAGCAAAGAGAAAAGGGGATTGGGTACTTCCTTTATCTGTATGTGCCTCCTCTACGAGCACAAGCTGTGCAAACCAGAAATGAGAAGCCCTTGTCTCTTGGAAATTTTTTTCGCACTTGAAGGTTAGCAAAGAGTTAAAGCGGCATACCATTTTCAGGATTCCTTTTTTCTTTAAAAAGAGGGTTTTTCTTGCTTGTTTTGCATCCATGACTTGCCACTTGGGGTCTGTGTGAAGGTTAGCAAAAAGTTACACCGGCATGCCATTTTCAGGACTCCTTTTTTTTTTCTTTAAAAAAGAGGGTTTTTCTTGCTTGTTTTGCATCCATGACTTGCCACTTGGGGTTTGTGTGAAGGTTAGCAAAAAGTTAAACCGGCATGCCATTTTCAGGACTCCTTTTTTTTTTCTTTAAAAAAGAGGGTTTTTCTTGCTTGTTTTGCATCCATGACTTGCCACTTGGGTTTCATGTGAAATTGATGTTATAAAGGCCGTAAACTGGTAGTAAAACATAGACAGGTACTAAAGGAATGTCCTAGTGCAGACTACTATAAATTGAAAATTCTTTAAGAAAATTAATGTGGGGGATCACATCTGAGATACACAAGAAACTACTGCTAAAGTACATTATCTTCCTCATCCTTCTAATAATATCTTTTAGTGGCGGCAGTCTTCCAGGCAGTGGAATATTCTTCTTCAACTGGGTTTTCCTTGGGAAACGCTATGGTTGCATTGGAAATGTCCACTATAGCATTTGCAGTATATGATTTAGAAAGGTACATAAGATCTAGAAGAATATGCACCAAAGCTTGAATTTGTAACATTTTGTGACTACACACATGAATATTATTTACATTCAAAGAAGAAATGGAATATATTGCTCTACATTATTTGAATAACAAAAAAGAAAAATAGAGAGAAATCGTGTTTAGATTAGAATAATAGAATAACCAAATGTGTCTTTGGATGTTACTTTGTTGCATAGGACATATCACTTCATCCACTTGGGCATTGAATGTTATGGCTGCTCCAGTGATCACTTGTGCAGATTTAAGAATTCTTCCAGTTTAATTTTGGTTCGTTTGAGATACTCATTTGGCATGATTATTTGGAAATTGGCTCTGATCATTATTTAAATTATTTACATATTGCTGTGTACATTTGATGAATGACATATTAACAAAAAATAAATATAAATGGGAAGAAGTCACGTGATCTTGGCCAATGTATCTAGAAATCATGCCACATGATGTCTAACTTGTAGGTTTCTGGAACAAGCTGGATCCCTCTCATGTCCCTTTCTTTCAACGTTTGACTCGGATCCTTCGCACCTTGACCATCTTAATCAAGTAAGTCTGGAAACCATTTTTCATTTAACTAACTTAAGAACCGTAATACGTTCGATGTGATAAGGGGAAGGAAAGGCGTAAAACTACCATTGACTACTGCAATTTTCATATAAGCAACCCATTGGTATCACGACCTAACAAATGATACTGGGAAAAAATACTTCCAGGCCACTGTCTTTCTTTTAAAAACACTGCAAAATGTTGATTGGCTATTATCATAACAAATAACTCTATATATGTTGTTAAGAAGCAATCTTCTTTTATATAATGTTATCGTCCTTGATCTTACGCAGCATATGACGTGAGAAGTTGTGTTTGTATTTTCTTCTTCAGCATATTTTATTGAAATATTGTGGATTGCCAACCAGATACTTGAATGCTGAAACCTGGTGGTCATGTAGGCTTTCGCGTGGTCTCCATTTGTCATTATCGCCATTTGGCCCTGCAGAGCTTCCCTTAAGGGGTGGCGTGCCACCATGATGTACGACCGGCAGTGTCAAGAAAAATTAAACTGGTTGAAAATGAGAGTCTACGGATCACCAAATATGATGAATTTGTTGCCGTTGGATCACTTCTGTTAGCCTTAATTTGTCAAAATAAAATTGTTCTATGCAATTTTACCCAGATTGTGCGTATCGAGCAGTGACGTTATTTTTATTTTTCTCTGAGCACAACGTGGAAACAGTCGGGTTTCTCGTAGTAGCAGAAAGCTGAGCATCAACCAACCGGTGGTCTCGGCTTGTGTGTCTATTTTCCTGTATCGTTTCCTTGGTGGTGTCGGCTTGTGTTTCCATTTTTCTATATCGTACGTTGACGTGTATATAGGTTGACTGATGTGGCTGTTAGCTACGATTGGCCTCCATATCAGACACGACACAGCTGCAGTTTTCGGAGAACAGAACCAGTAGCTGCGTTCATCGCGTTATTGGCACGGCCGAGTGCAGAAGATAGCGACATGGAGCTGGGATACCTCCTGAATGTCCAATGGCAAAAAAAAACTGGAACACTGTTTTCTTCCTCTTATTTCCCTTTATTGTGGGACATGTGGATGCGAATGATAAATAAGTAGCTGTGACAGACGATACAGATGACAGGCTAAATGGCCGAGTTGCAGAAGTCGCCCTATATCCTATCGGTAACCAAAAGATCATTCTAGCTCTTCATCAGCTTTCCTTCGGGACAGCATCTGCTTCTTGCGGTGATGGAAATAAGCCTTAACATTCTCTCTCTCTCTCTCTCTCTCTCTCAGTGTTTGCGGGGTAAGCCTTTATCTCCGTTCAAAGATTGTTATTTTTCTCTCCAAAACCTTCTTAAAATATCATTTTGTGGTTTTTTTTTTTTTTTTTTTTTTGACCATGAACTTGTTTATAGACACGTTAGCTAGCATTCTTTACCTGTGAAATTAACTTCCCGTAATCCCATCCGATAACTAGCAAAAGTCGTTCTCATCTCACAGATGCATCTGCTGAATCGAGTTGAAGAATGTATACCAGTCAAATTTTTTTAACCCGGTTTCGTATCTTCTAAACTCGCTCTATCCACGGGGTTGTAGAGTGGGGCGAGAGTTCATAATACACAACAAGGTCGGTTTGTTGCTGGCTAGGAAAATATAGATTAATTTTCTTTATCTATTACCGATGTAGGTTATTATTTTAAGTGGAGGCAAACGACAATCAACCACGATTAGCTTTAATGTCGCTATCAGTTGGGATGAAGAGTTTTCTGTCATCTCATGACATTGCAAACATTCCATACAAATAGTTTCAGTCATGGCTATCCATCTCGCATCCAGTGCATACTTCTTTTTATGAAGATCACAAGCTTTTTAAAGGAGAGGCTAGAAAAAGGAGCATGACATGGATTTCATTCCTTTCTTTCCAACCAAAGAATACCTCTTTACACATAATGGAGAAAAATGATGGTGGAACATCATCTAATGTCCACTCATGAAAAGTGGACGGTTTCTGACATGATTGCTAAACTAGCTGCAACCATCTATTAAATAACCTAGTTTTCTTTTATATATATTCAAATTTTGATAATCTTTGGTGGGAACTGGTGCATACATGAAGCAAACTTTGAGGAGATGCCTCTCATCAAACGTTCGATACATCTCATGTGATCACAAATAAGATGAGAAATGAAGAATTCAAAATAACCTCCGAATCTTGCCACAAACAAATTAAAAAAAAAAAAAATCTTAAAAACTCTATGACCTTTCCTTGATCAATTGGAGAGGAACCGGAGCCATTTATAATTTGTACAGATGTGCCCGTGTCAAAATTTTGTAATTAGAAAATCTTGCAGGACCATTAAGAGAGGGAGGTGTAAAAATAATTCAAGAGAAATAATGTGCTTGTCAAAAATTTCATCATAAGTCTTTATCTTATATGCGTGTTTATGAACCATGCAAGTGCCCCTACCTGTGGTGCTTGGGGTGTATGCTATGACATACAGTTGCATTAACCTGTGTTTTGAAAATGATTGAATAAGGACAGCTTACTCTTTTATATAATTAAGAGCTGTTCAAGGTTAATTATGTTGTACTTGGTCAAAAGTATGATATAGGATATCAATAAAAAACAGAAATATCATTCTCATTAAATGCGCAATTCAAGTAATCCCTATATATTTAGTCAAAACATCAAAATAAAATATTGGCTTTTGGTGAGAAACATTTTAACCTTAAAATTTTAAAATTTTAAACTAGATCCCTAAACTTATTATTTGTTGCAATATGGTTGAACCGTCCATTCGAGCTCACCGTTAGCAATATTTTGAAATGACTAAGTTATCTTTGAAAGATGGTTGGGCTATATTGCAACCAAAAAAAAAAAAAAAAAAAGGATAATTAGAAAATTTAAACTTTTGGGACTAAAATGTTTTTTGCCAATAATTGAATGCTGTTACTGTACTTTTTTCTAAATATATAAGGAATTATAAATTTGGATGAGGTAAACATAAAGCCAATGCAAGAGACTCACCCGTATCACTCGGTTTGAATCATGAACATCTATTCTATTACATATAACTGAATCTCCAAAGGGGAGTTTGTCAATTTATGAGCTTCCATGCCTCCATAATTGGTATTCTATGGTCATGTACATTGATTGCAATAGCCATATATTAATTCAGGTCAATGGAACACTTGATACTATAAGCCTCACCATACATATGTGACAAATAATTGTAATTTCTTATGTAAATCTCTATGCTTAAGATGTATGCAATGACACTCCAATCCACAATTTAATATCATTGGACTTTGTAATCCTCATTGCATTGCATTCATGTTCTATGCTGGACACCTAAAAATCATGTACACACGTTGGAATTGGAAGGCAAGACCTTGAGATTCTTGTCTTGGAAGGCAAGACTTTGAGACTCTTGTCACAAACGATCCCTTAAATCTAAATCCGTACAACCAGGATCTTGGAAATCATGGTGCATAATGTAACTTGGATATGTTAGATTAGATTTGATGCGGTTAAGGCTAACTCATGATCATATAAAGGTTGGTTTCTTTATCATATGTATTTTGATAGAATGTTATGTTCCTCGTATTTTATTTTAAAAAACTTTTTATGTAGATAAGGATTTATACTTAATTGATGTGAAACTAAAAAGATCTCTTATCTTTATACCTACAACAGGACTTATGTTCAATCCTTGATTATGAAATTTTAACTTTTTAACGATACTCGACCCAAATATATAATTTCCAAGACCAGCACATTTTGACTAGCACGTATCTCACCGCATTTTGTTAATATCTTTGATAAAATTTTGAATATAAATATACGGTAATTTAATTAGATGGCAAATTGTTATAAAAAATATATAAGTCTATTTTGTCAAACCCAATCTGTCCCAAGATGTAAGTCTCGGGCAGATGTCCAGCTACCGGTGCATGCTGCAAATAAGTCGCAACCACTACCAATTTGTACTCTTATAAAATCAAAAGACCGTGGGAAGAGCTGCGCGAATCTGAGCGCCTCGTATCGAACATTACCTGGCGGGATGGGAGCTTGCGGGGATAGCTACACTGGGATTCATCCCCTCCTATCCCGTTTGTTTTACCAAAAAAAAAAAGAAAAAAAGATCAAATGATTTATCCATGACAGATGATTGTATATATAATTGTAAAATTGGTTTGTTAGGATGAATTTTTTTCGTTGAAATGCACTTTTGCTTTGGAAGTTGAAAATATGATATTAAAAATTGTGATTTTTGGCATGTTAATCGGTCACAGGGAGATGGTAAATTTGAGAGTACTTCATATTTGGTTGAATATTTATTTTTTTTTAAAAAATATATATAATACTTATATTTTTCATAAAAAATATTTTATTTTACTTTTATTTTAAAAATACTTTTTTTTAAAAAAAAGTAAGTAGATGGGAAAGTTTTTTTTCTAAATTTATTTTTTTTTGTCAGTCGAAGCATTGACCTAGCAGATCTAGAGTAAATACATCCAAGAAAATCAAAGAGAACAATGTCGTGCAAGGGACTCGGGACATTTCCAGATCAGTCCACAAGATCTCTCCGAAATGATTTGGCACATAGGAAGCTATCCAGTCTGCTACCGAGTTAGCCTCCCGATAGACATGCCGCACAAAGCAAAGGAGCATCCCTGCAACAAGAGAGCAATATCTCGAAGAAGAGATAAATCGGTACCGATTTTCGAGCCTTTGAATCCAAGAAATAACTGAAGCCGAGTCATCCTCAATAATTAGATGATCAAGATGAAGATACTTCTTGCATAAAGAACACCCGCCCAAGTATCCTGGAGCTCCATTGTTAGGAATGAAGGCTCAAACAAAAAGCACCCTCAATTGTCAGAAGGTGAAGTTCGGAGCCATGAATGACAAATCATGCTCCACCTCGAGTACCTCGACACTCCGAAGCTAACTGTGGCAAACCTTGGAGGTGGGGACTCTCAAGATATGAAAGTCTAGCGAGGCACTCGAGGAATCGAGTTGAAACCCCAAATCTCAAAGGCCATCGCAATCATCTAAAGTACTCCACAACCAGGTTTTCTTCCATGGTAACCTCCACAGTAACAATGGCCGAATTGGTCTTGGAATTGAAGACCGGTTTGTTTCCAGTGAGCCAGATATGGTAAGCCATATAAGCTGGAAGTAAGCGAGAAGATGATTTGGGGTCGATCGGAGCCAGTTCAGCAGGGTGTCAACATGATCAACATAAGGCATAAAAAGGCTATCTAAACTGACCAGCCTCTAATATGAGAGCAGCCCGAAGACAGAGAAAGAGTACATGCTCCAAGGTCTCATTATCGTCATCACATATCGGGCAAATAAAGGGAACATGTATACCCCTAGCAATCGAAAGGCTATAGCAGGAAGGCATCTCTACACAACTTTTCACAGAATGAGTTGACTCTAGAATGAACCGTTAATCTCCAAATCTACTCAATATCAAGGCTCCTATGGAACTCATGATAGTCCAAGGGATATAGATCCGTCATAACAATTCTGAGAAGGGAGGAATATCTCTACACTCTAATATCAGCAGTGGTATGAACCGGCAAAGTAATAACAAGAACTTTCCCATCTAAAATATCTCTAAATACATGAATAATAATACCTTTGTTCCAATAAAAGCCATCCATGGTAATTAAGAAATAGTGATAACTTACATAGCATCCACGGAGATGAAAGTTAATCAACAAGCTAAGAATAGATCCGAAATTCAAGGGCCACCTATGAAGTCAACGGATCTACCATTTTCCACAGTCTATCAGGTCCGTGAAAGAATATCAAGAGCTCTAACTGACATCTCTCGAGAAAGCAGAGCATCTCCTCCCAGACATTTCTCAACCGAACTAGTCCAAAAGAAAGACGTGCGGGATCCGGGCACCTTCCTAACCTCTTCCAGACTTGTCCTTCATCCGGGTTCGGGGGCTTCCAATATATATCCATCCGTAGGCTCCGCTCAAGGACCAGAGCATTCGAACTTTTCTAGGTAAATCCTTGGCGCCTCGAACGAGAACTCTACCATCCACAGGGGTACTTCCGCTCTCCTTGTTTTGTATTTTGACTTGGTATCAGGAATAGCGGGCGAAGGGGCTTCGTTTTGTATTCGAACGGGGTAGCATGGAGTTGCGGGCCGACTTATTTTTGCCTATGGATTGTTTGATATTTTATTTTGTGGATTGATGATGGGAATCGGGCCTGCTAGTCTTTGAATTAAACCGTGTTTCTCTTGTTTCATCTCTTACTTATTTTATTTTATTTTTTATAAATATATGTATTCTTTTCTCAGAATTGATGATGCCACGATGCGTTTCAGAGCTCAGGGGGTGGTTGGGTTCTCGGCGATCGAATGATTTGGTAAATTGAAACATCTATTATTCTTCTTCTTCTTGTTTTTTTTTTTGCAATTCTTAATTGATAACTGATAAGTAAATTTTGTTTTGGCAATATGTATGCCTAATTCGATTGTTACAGCTCGTTCTGTCAGAGCTGTCTTACTTTTTTCCCCCTTTGCCGATGAACGGGTTTGAAATTTGTGGATAATATATATGTTTCTCAAAATAGACGTTTGTGGCTAATATAATTGGGCTCTATGCTGGCACTGAACGGTGGAAAGGTTTTGTTACCGGACACATTGAAAAAACAATGGAAAAGTTGGATTCCAAGTCTTTGGACGTTATACCGTTGAAACTTTGTCGTTTTGGTTAGGTCAGTTGGTCTGCTTTATTGGTGCTTTCTATGATATGCTCTCCATCTTTATTGTTTTGTTTGTTAGTCAATTTATCTTGTAATTCATATGTTTCTTTGCTTTAAAGTATATTATCAGTTAAATGGAAATTTCTTACTTTTTTTTGACCTATGAGGTGCTTATTTTTTGTTCAAATTTCTATTGTTAGCTTCTCTCCAAAACTTCTGCTGAGAGTTAGATAGTGCATTGCAGATGTTAGATTGCTGCCTTGCTTTCGTAATAAGAGGCTACTCTTTAATGGACGAATGATTTTACCAGTGCAATATGAATTTTATAATCATGCAGTTCTTTATTCCCTTAAAAAAAAATCGTCATTCACACAAACATCATGATCGTAGTTTCCCAGTGTGATGAATGCATCCTGCGGCAGACAGGATCATACACCATTTGTTTTTTTTTCGCCAAATTGTGATATGTTTAGCTTTATGTTTCTGCTAGTTTCTGTTAGCAATTCCCTAGCATCCAGGTTTTTTGCATGCTTTTTATGACTAACAGAGGGAATTTTTACACTAATGATATTGACTTGTAGAATCTTGTGATCAGGTGGTGCATGTAGATACGGTTTGGGTTGTATAACCAGTTTCTTCTCATCCAGAACCAGATATGAATGCAATTCCAGTCGTGATATTCCAAGCTGTTACAGGACAATGGCATATGCAACTTCAAGTGCTACTTGGTCTGAATCACCGCCAAAAGATAATGCCTCAGCTAATATGCTAATTGATTCTTTTGGGAGATTCCACAATTATTTGAGGATCTCATTGACAGAACGCTGCAACCTTAGGTGTCAGTACTGTATGCCAGCTGACGGTGTTGAGCTGACACCCAGTCCTGAGCTCCTAACTCAAGACGAAATCATTCGACTTGCAGACCTTTTTGTCAGTGAAGGGGTGGATAAGATCAGGTTGACAGGGGGAGAGCCAACCATTAGGAGGACATTGAAGAGATATGTTTACGTCTTTCCAACTTGAAAGGACTAAAACACTTGCTATGACCACTAATGGGATTGTGCTCTCAAAGAAACTTCCCAGATTGAAAGAATGTGGGCTCAATGCAATAAACATTAGTTTGGATACATTAGTTCCGGCAAAATTGAGTTCATGACCAGGCGTAAAGGGCATGGAAGGGTAATGGAATCAATAAATGCTGCTATTGAGCTGGGATATAATCCTGTTAAAGTATGTGCCTTTTTGCTGTTATTTTTGCTGCTGTTTTATTGCTTATTTCCTGATATGCTGTGTACCAACATCATGTTAAGGGTTGTTTTAGCTTCTTTAACTGGTATATTTTACTTGCATGGAATATCATTTCTATCTGCTTTCCTTGTTCTTTTTTAACGTTTTCCTACAAAATAAGTTTAAATTTTTGTTGCATTGTTTGTACCAGGTGAATTGTGTTGTAATGCATGGAATAAATGATGATGAGATCTGTGATTTTGTGGCGTTGACTAGAGAGAAGCCAATCAATGTTCGATTTATTGAGTTCATGCCATTTGATGGAAATGTGTGGAATATAAAAAAGCTAGTTCCTATGCAGAGATGTTGGACAGAGTGGTAAGGTAGAACTCTTGACAGATGCACTGTGGTTTGATTATTAGAATATTTGCTTATACGCACACAAGTGGTGCTTGTGTATGTTTGTGTGTATGTGCTCCATATTCGCATAACAAGATAGAAAATTTAGATCTTTTAGTTTGTCTGGAACAGCAGCAACGATTCAAGGATATAAAGAGGCTTCGGGATCATACTACAGATACGGCAAAGAATTTCAAGATAGATGGACATTGTGGAACTGTCTCCTTTATTACATCAATGACCGAACATTTTTGTTCTGGTTGCAATAGATTGCGGCTTTATCTGATGGGAACTTTAAAGTATGTCTTTTTGGTCCATCAGAGGTAAGCTAACTTCTTACATGTATGTTGTACTATTTGTTTTTTCATATAACATATAGATTGATCTCAATATAGTCGATGGTTTTCTCAAGCATCTTCTATTGATTTTGCCTTTCAATTTCTTGCTGTGTTATGCTATTATTATGTCAAGAAATACTGGAATGATGTTCTCTAAAAGATATACGACAAAGGTAAGCGTTGCTGCCATATCACCCTCTGGTGGGATGTGATGGCGCCGGGGAGGTTCTCCGGTCTTCTCTGGCATGGAGGGATGCTGCTCGTGATGATCCTCGAATAGAGACATGCAAGGAAACCTGGCTGGGGATGCTGGCAGGGATACTTTGATGCTTAAGTCAGTATGGGAAGGATGAAGTGGGAACAATAGTCGGAGCCGGGAACCTTGGTGACTATGCGAGCATAATTGCGAGTGTGAGAGTGTACCTTGTCGGGTGTCCCTCTTATCTATTTATAGCGCCATGTAGGATAGCGAAGAGTTGTCAGGGAGATAGCTCTGAGATAAATGATGGGCTCTGATAGGTTGTGAGGATCTTGTCTCCTGAGATCCTTGCTATTGGCATCTTTTTTGTTAGGACCATTAATCCTGTGGAGATGTTGCCCCCTATGAATTGTCTATCGCGATCCTGCTAGCCACATCCATTGTAGGGGCACGGGCATCGATCAGGACAATTGGGGCAGTTGGTCCTAGTCGTTTCTGGGTCGGGGTTAAAGGACCTGACTGAGAGATGGCCAGGCCGAGAGTTGGGACCTGGCCGAGAGAGGACCAGGCCAAGAGTCGAGATTGGTCAGTGTGATTTCCTAGAGCAGGTGTCGGGAAGGGCCGGCGGTGACAGCCTTCACCCCCGTTTGGTGGTTCGGTGGGCATCTCAGGGCCGAGATGATAGTTACTGTAACAGATATCCCCCACTCCTGAGCCCAGAGTGATACCGAGTTGGTCCATCGGTGCTCTTCGCTTCTAGGGGAAGGGAGTAACTGCTTCTATCGGCCCCAAGGATCGGATTTGTCATTTCTCTCTCTAGGCATTAATTGGTATCTTGGGGATCGTCAATCGCCATCTTATCACTTCGAGTGTGGTGCGCGGGTGGTTCAGAAAAATCATTAGCGCTGCATCCGAAAAGCCATGCCATGATCTTCAATGATTTGTGCGATCGCTGATGATCTATTGAACTATGCCATGTGGCCTAGCAACCATGGGCCTTAAATGATTTGTGCAAAACCGAGATGGGAAGGCGATTGAGCAGTTGGGATTTCAAGATGGTGCAGCTATATCCGAGCAAGAGTGGGCCACGTGTCGCAACCTGATGATCTCAAGGGCGCTGAGGCCTTGCTCCACCCGATTGAGGTTTGTATAACTAGGAGGCCTCTGCCCCAATGGTGAGGACTTTTGCTAGCGGATAAGAAAGAGGAGAGCGTAGAGGGAAAAAGGAGGAGAAGAGGTCCATGCCTGGTTTTTGCAGAGTTCCCCCTAGTTGGTCTTCCATTCATTTCCTGTGCTTTCTTTTAGTGCCTCCCATTCAATTTGATAGGCTTCCTTAGAGATTTTTAGGAATGGACGTCTCTCTCCCTTTTTTGTCTTTTGAGTTTTTTTTCCTGCCTTCATCGCTTTCTTGGATGGAGGTGGTCTTTTGGTCCTTTGTTTACTCTCCTTGCTACTTTTGGTTTATCCCGCACCCTTAGGGGATGTCATTGAATGATAAGAGTTATTCAGTTAGCAATCCTTTCGGAGCGCAAGGGTCCTCAAACTTCTCCCTGAGGACTGAACTCGCGAGAGCACGTTCGAAAAGGTGAGCCTAGCTGAGGAGGGAGGTTTGGCGAAGGAATAAGATGTGGAGGAAGGAGAGGGCTCCGTTGAGGAGGAAGTCCTGGCACTCAAGAGGAAGAGTCAGGTGGGGACCTCCGTAGTTCGACTCGACCCTCATCCAGGCCGATGTTGAGGTCTCAACTGTGGGGACCTCCCGTAGTTCGACTCGACCCTCATCCAGGCCGATGTTTGAGGTCTCAACTGTGACCTAGGATAACATTGCAGATTCCGAGAGATGTACCGAATCCGGAGGATTTCCATCTTCACATGTCGAGACTATGTGATCGGGTGACTTCTAGTCTGCCCAGTTGTTTGGCCATGTACAAGGAGGATCTTCATCCGGCCTTCGTTTCCCACTGCATCCTTTAATTCGGGATGTCTTGCAGCGTTTCAACATTGTTCCTGCACAACTTGGCCTAAACTCTTTTCGTGTCCTTGCTGCCTTTGTGGCCTTTAGTCTTATTGCCCAAGTTCATCCCAGACTTGGGTTGTTCAGACTTTTCTTTATGCTAAACAAACTATCTGGATCAAAGGGATGGTAGTTCTTCGGTCCTCGAAAAAAGAGAACTTTTTAAGCTTTTTAGTTCCTTCACCAGTGGAAGTCTTGGTTCTTCTTCATTTCCTCTGACCGACCTTGGGAATCTTCTAGAGTTGGGGAGAGCCGGATATCTCTCCCAATAAGAATGATAAGGTAAATAGGGACGATGTAAAGGATTTCGAGACACTCTCTAACATGCCGAGCTGAAAGAGCTGCTTACTGAGCAGGACCTTCGTGATGCTGGGTTGAGTCCGGTCGACTCTCTCGATAAAGACCTTGTAGTTTCCTTCTCTTCTACTTGGGCTTGCATTTTTTGTTGCAGATGCCTACCCGACTCTAAACTTGTGCATAGCATTGAGCATTCCGGAGAACGAGGAAGAAGATGGAGAGGAAGAAGCAGCCAAGGGAGGTGAGGCGGTTGGAGGGTAGGCTGCTGAGGAAGGCAGCCTACCCTCCAACCGCCTCACCTCCCTTGGCTGCTTCTTCCTCTCCATCTTCTTCCTCGTTCTCCGGAATGCAGCACCGATGGGGATGTCATGTAGGTGCCGGCCCCTGCGAGAGCCGCAGTTGAGGTCCCAGTGGAGGCAATCGTTCGGGTGACGCTCCAATGGCCAAGACTCAAGCGCCTGGGGTTCAAGTGGCTAGAGAGGCGATGACTCGATATAAGCTCCCCAGGAAGTGCCTATCACAGTTGGAGCTCCAGATGAGGCCGCTGTCGTGCAGGAAGTGTAGATCCCCGAGGGACCTTTTTTCTTTTGCTTTCTCTTTTCCATGTATTTTTAGCTTTTCTTTTGGAATCTCGGGCCTTAAGTCAAATTTGTAAAAACTTTTATAGTTTCTAATGAAGGATTCACCTCTTCAATGATGCCTTGTGGTGAATGTGTTCCCTTTACGAATTTTCCTAAGTTAGTTGGTCGGTGTGACTGTCATAGCCGAGTGAGTGATTGGTCCCCCGATCTTTTTGTTTTATAAATTTTGCTGTGAGTATCCTAATCGGCGCTATTGCCGTTGTTGGTGCAGGAGACTCGTTGGGGAGGCGAAGCCAGGCACGTCGACTAACTAGGAAACCCATTGGACCAGCTTACCCATCGAGGTTGGGGGTAATTCTCCTGACTTTAGGACTTAGGATTTTTTTGTTGTTGCCTTGGTTGGCACTCCAGTTGGTTTGAGCGACTCTTAGACAAGTTCCATCAGTCGGGCCTTGGCCGACGCAGCCTTTGAGGATGAAAACTTTTCCAAGTCCTAAGGTCAGCGGATGGCAATGCCGAGCATCCTTGAATCACCTGGAGCTGGCTCTCGGTGGATGAGGATCAACCGGCCTTGGGGAGCAACAAGGAGGAATTGATTGTGCTCTGTGCTGGTCAAATGAGTTTGGCCTAAGCAAAGACTAACCCCGTGACAAGTGGTATCAGAGCAGGTTCGGCTGCGGACATTAGCGCAACACACATGGGTCACAGGAACGAGGGAGAGACGAGCGGGACGGTACGCGATGAGGCGACGGTTGCCTCACCAGTCCTGATAGATGTACAAGCTGATAATGCAAAGCGTGAAGCCACAAGGAGCGGATGTCCGCGTTGGAGGTGCAGTTGGCCTAAATGGATGAGAGCATGGCTCATCTATTCTCAATGATGGACCGTGTTGTAAACTTGGAGTTGAGTCAGGAGCAGCTTGTGGAGACTGTGGATAATCTCAGTGACAATACTAAAGAGTCTGTCATGCTCTTACGGGAGCAATTGAATGATCTGACCACCAGGGTTGCAGTGCTGACTCGGGCAGTGGGTAACATGCCAGCTCCAGGTGTTGTGGACGGCGGGGCAAGCCGGATGATAGCACCAGAACCTAGAAGTTAGTTACAATGGAGCTCGTGATGTAAAGGAGTTGGAGTACTTGTTTGATGTCGAGCAGTACTTTCAGGTGGTGCGACCTGACTCCGAGGAGACAAAGGTCATCTTGGCTACCATGTACCTAACCGGGATGCCAAACTATGGTGGCGAACTCGATATGAGGATATGCAGACGGGTCGATGTATCATTGCCAACTGGGAGGACCTAAAGAGGGAGATCAAGGCTCAGTTTTTGCCGGAAAATGTGGACTTTTTGCTCGGCGAAACTTGAGGCATCTCCAACATACAGGAACTGGGCGAGGAACTGTGCGAGAATATGTGAAGCAGTTCTCTGCATTGATGTTGGACATTAGGGATATGTCTGAGAAAAACAAGCTATTCCACTTCTTGGAAGGTTTGAAGCCATGGGCCCAGCAGGAGTTGCAAAGGAGGGGTGTCACTGACTTGGCATTTGCTTAAGCCGCAGCTGAGCGCTTGACAGATTTCCTCCCCTTTGACCACCAGAAGAAGAAGGCCATGACAAATACCTCCAAGAATCCAAAGCTGTCAAAAGGAAAGGGCGTGGGGAATGAGAAGAAAGACTTTAAAACTAAGGGGCCAGAGCCATCAAGGATCCCAAAGTCTGGGTGCTTTCTGTGTGGAGGGCCACACATGGTAAAGAACTGTCCCTAGAAACAGGCTCTCAATGCCTTGCAAGCTAGTGTGCAGCGGAGCCAAGTTAAACCGGAAGACCTCAGTAGCGATAGTGAGGAGGAACAGGTTTAGGGTCCTAGGATGGGTGCCCTCAGGCTACTCAATGCTATCAAGGGTCAAGTGGGGGAGCAGCTCAAGCCATCCAAGCTGCAGCAGCCAAAGCAGTAGCAGCGGTCGAAACCACACCAAACTCACCAACATGCTAGTCGGCAAACCAATGAACTCATGTATGTGCAAGTGGAGCTCAATGGTCGTGTAACCCAAGCAATGGTGGACACTGGGGCAACCCACAACTTTGTTGCTGATCGGGAGGCCACTCGCCTTGGATTGAAGCTGGAAGGGGATTCTAGTAGAATGAAGGCAGTGAACTCGGAAGCTCAGCCCATTGTTGGACTTGCAAGGGAGGTGCCAATGCGAGTCGGAACCTGGTATGTGAAAGCCAATTTCATGGCTGTACCGCTGGATGATTTCCAGGTAATTTTGGGCATGGAGTTCCTTCAGGCAGCTAGGGTAGTTCCAATGCCATTTCTTGATGCTCTATGCATGGTGGGGGATGAGTCCCTTGTGTTGTTCTTGTTGCTCGACAAACTCAAGAGGGGATGCAGCATATATCTTTGCTTCAGCCGAAGAGGGGAATGAAGAAAGGAGAGTTAACCTATGTGGCTGCTATGAAGCTAGAGTCAGAAGCCAAAGACATGGGTCCTTTGCCTCCTGGGGTGGCTAAAGTCCTCCAGGATTTTGAAGATGTAATGCCTCTCGAGTTGCCGAAGACTTTGCCGCCGCGGCAGGCGGTGGACCACAAATTGAGCTTGAGGTGGGCACAAAGCCTCCTGCTCGTCCGCCTTATCGTATGGCTCCACCGGAGCTTGCAGAACTCATAAAATAGCTTGATGAGCTGCTAAAGGGAGGACCCATTCGCAGCTCAAAGGCCCCCTTTGGAGTCCCAGTTCTCTTTCAGAAGAAACATGATGAGAGTCTTCGACTGTGTGTGGATTATCGGGCCCTGAACAAGGTGACTGTGAAGAACAAGTATCTAATTCCTTTAATTGCAGACTTGTTTGATCAGCTTGGTGGAGCCCGGTATTTTTCCAAGCTTGATTTGAGATGGGGTATTGGCAAGTCCAGATCGCAGAGGGAGATGAAGGCAAGACTACATGTATGACAAGGTACGGGGCATTTGAATTCTTGGTGATGCCCTTCGGATCGACTAATGTCCCAGCTACCTTTTGCATACTAATGAACCAGCTGTTCCATGACTATCTTGACAAATCGTGGTGGTGTACCTTGATGATATTGTCGTGTATAGTCAGACCCTGGAAGACCATGAGAAGCACTTGCAGATCATCCTTCAAGTTCTGCGGGAGAACTCTCTCTATGTGAAGAAGGAGAAGTGCTACTTTGCCCAAGAAGAGATTTTGTTCTTGGGACATCGTGTTGGTGGTGGCATGATCCGTATGGACCAAGAGAAGGTCCAGGTTGTACAAGAGTGGCAGGCCCCTACTAAAGTGACGGAGCTACGATCTTTCCTGGGCTTGTTAACTACTATAGACGGTTCATCGTAGGCTACTCTCATCGAGCTGCGCCACTAACAAAACTATTGAAGAAGGATCAATCATGGGATTGATCTCTGAAGTGCCAAGAAGCTTTCAAGGAGTTGAAAGCTGCTGTAATGGAGGAGCCCGTGCTACGACTTCTAGATCATAACTTACCCTTCGAAGTCCATACAGATGCCTCAGACTTTACTATTGGAGGAGTCCTTATTCAAGAGGGTCATCCAGTGGCATTGAAAGTCGAAAGCTGAATGACACAGAGAGATGATATACTGTTCATGAGAACAAGATGACAGCAGTGGTTCACTGTCTAAGGGTGTGGAGGCACTATCTCCTTGGATCACGATTCGTGGTGCGGACCGATAATGTAGCCCTCAGCTACTTCCAAACACAAAAGAAGCTGTCTCCAAAATAGGCCCACTGGCAGGACTTCTTAGCAGAGTTTGACATGACCTTGGAATATAAACCAGGGCGTATGAACCAGGTGGCCGATGCCCTGAGCCGAAAGGCGGAGCTTGCCGCTCTAAAGGTGGTGGAGCAAGGGCGAGTCAATCAAGTGCAAGCAACTTTGCTGCCAAAAATTCGAGATGGACTGCTGAAGGATACCACAGTTATCACTTTGAAGCAGCTCATGATGAAGGGAAGGCACGGCGATTCTGGTGAATATAGGCTCATTCTGACAAAGGAAAGGCTAGGCTCGACAAAGGCCAGAAAGAGACATTCGGGTGGCTGGACAACCAGAAGAGAACATGCGAGAATTATGACTCTTGGGCTGGAGAATGCACCGAACTTTGCTCTTGGAGAGGGCATACTACTGCCAAAGATTGGAGAAGATATGGAAGATTATGTCCGGACGTGCCTCATTTGCCAACAGGACAAGGTGGAGCGAAGCAAGCCTGGTGGGCTCCTTGAACCTTTACCTGTACCGGAGCGGCCATGGGAGAGCGTCTCGATGGACTTCATCTCGAGCTTGCCAAAGGTGGGGGAGTATGGGTCGATCCTAGTGGTGGTGGATCGATTCTCGAAGTATAGCATTCATCCCAGCACCCTTGCATTGTTTCGCGGAAGATGCAACTCGACTCTTCTTGAAGCATGTGGTGAAGTATTGGGGTATCCCTCAGAACATTGTCAGTGACAGAGATTCCAGGTTCTTAAGGAGACTTTGGACTGGGCTTTTCAAGTTGTTGGGGTCCAAGTTGTACTTCTCTACTAGCCTTCATCCTCAAACTAACAGCCAGACAGAAAGAATAAATGCTCTTCTGGAGCAGTATCCGAGGCACTTTGTAAGTGCCAACCAAAGGGATTGCGTGAAGTTGATGGACAGCCCAATTCTCCTACAACTTGCAGCGGAGCTCTGCATCAGGCAAGAGCCCCTTTGAAATCATCACTGGATAGCAACCCTCCACTCCGCACACTATGGTTGTGGGGTATATTGGAAATAGCCCGTCAGCTTATCATCTGGCCAAGGAGTGGCACCGCAATGCTGAGATTGCACGGGCATACCTGGAGAAGGCTTTCAAGAAGATGAAGAAGTGGGTTGACAACGAAAGGAGACCTTTAGACTTCAAGAGAGATGACATGGTACTGGTTAAGCTCCAACCAGCCCAACTCCGGTTCTTTCGCAAGGTGTATAAAGGACTGGTTCGCAAGTATCAAGGTCCCTTCCCTATCATTGAAAGGGTAGGAAATGTTTCCTACCGGGTGCAACTTCCAGTATGGCTCAAGATACATCTAATACTTCATAGAAGTTGCATCAAACCATATCATGCCAATCTAGAGGATCCTATGAGGAATATGTCAAACCGTCCAACCCCTACAACTGCCTCCTTAGAGCGACGGGTTGACAACATTTTGACAGATAGAGTCCATGTGTTACCTAATGGCGCACAGGTGATCGAGTACTTGGTGCAGTGGAAAGGACTTTCCAAGTCAGAAGCGAGCTGGGAGCCAGAGGACTCGTTGCGGCATGAAGAGGATCGGGTCGAAGCATACAAACGAAGCATGTCGACGAGGACATCGACCTGATTAAGTGGAGGAGTCTGTCAGGGCCATTTGCAAAGCACTTTGCTTGACCATGGCCTCTGACACGGTCTTGTACATATCTTGCAATAAGATGTCTTGAGCAACTGCCGCTAGGACATTTTTCCCTTGTTTTGAGGTTTTTTTTTTGTGTCGGGGCTTCTTACGATGAACCAGAAGAACACAAGTCTCTTCGATACCTTGGAACCCCGGGGTGGGATTTGGCGGGATGCTACGCAGGTATAGTATCGGGAGGGTGAGCGAGAACAATTGTGGACCGGTTTTCTGGTGGATTCTTGCGGTTCATCGTTGCCTCTACCTTCTGAGCCCTTAGGATAGGTCTAGTGGTAGTTGCATTTTGCTTGTAATCTCTCCATTTACATTAATGAAAACACCGGTTTTGCCTTTGCGCATCTAAGTGTGTTTCCTTGCCATTTTCTTGTCTCTTGTGTGTTTGCCTTGGTTGTAGCATCGTATTTCTGTCGCTGGCACGCATTGGCTGGTTCCATTTTGTAGGGCATTTTGGAGCGTCGCATGGGTTTTGGCCTAAGCAAAGACTAACCCCGTGACAGCAGGGGCACGAGCATCGATAAGGACAACTGGGGTAGTAAGTGCCGGTCATTTCCGGGTCCAGGTGCTTGAGGATCCTGATTGAGAGATGGCTAGGCCGAAGTTGGGACCTGGCGAGAGAGGGCCAGGCCGAGAGTTGGGACCAGTCCACACGATCTCCCAGAGTAGGTGCCGGGAAGGGCCGGTGGTGACAGCCTTCACCCCTGGTTAGAGGTCCGGGGATCTCGAGGCTGAGAGGATTGTTGCTATAACAGTAAGGTCGGCAAGTTCATAATCTCGTATACAAGTAGCTGATTATTCCTTCATTCATAACTATCAAATCTTGGACATGCATTAAACACCCTATTTCAAACTTGCATCACTGATAGGCCTAGTTTTATCTCAGAAATGCACCATAGCTTAATATTCAGAATTCTTGGATTAGGTTGATCATTTGATTATTTGAATGAACTCAACTTATGCAGTAAGATAACTGCCCAAACCAAATAATTATTTGGTTAGTGTAAACAAGCATGACCTATTTGAGTACTACAGGTTTATGCCACCATCTATGTACTAGTAGATGAAGGTCGGTGCCAGTATCTGACTAGCATAAATAGTATACAGGCTTTGAAAGCCTATAAAACCCACATGGTTGTATTTGAATAACACAGAAAAGTCAACTTCAGGCCTATATCGGACCAGATTTCTAAGCATGTTAATGTCATTCAAAAGCTTAGTTGCTGTTGCAAGCATAGTAGTGCAGTTACACAAATCATGCTTGTGTGTCCATGTTACAGATGATACAGAGCTGGTACTGTGCTTTCTGGGTTTTTTCCTGGTATTGCTTTTTGTTACTTCCATAGTTGCATCACCCCTGGTTTATTTTGATTTGCAAAATTTATTATTGTAAGATAACTATTAATGTCCGATGCTACAAAACCCTGCTTTGTTGGCTCCAAGAGTAGGTTGATGAAGTGTTTAGATTTGTACACTTGCTCTACATGCTTTGCCATAACTTAATGTATGTAGGAGTTATGCCCCCCCCTGGCAAATGTTTAAACTTAGCTACATATATGTATTTGTAACTTTTGTAGGTAAGTTTAAGAGATCCTCTACGAGCTGGTCATGATGATCTTGTGTTGAAGGAAATAATTGGGGCTGCGGTATGTATAAATTTGGTTTCTTATTGTATTTACTGATGTGCATGCCCATATTATAATTATCTCAATAGCAGTCATGGAAACTAATAAAAACCTCATTGGCTTGGTTTATTTTACAGTTTCTAGCTCATATTTGATGCTTAAAAGTACAGTTTCATTTTACTCAGGTAAAGAGGAAGAAAGCTACATGCCGGGATGTTTGACATCGCAAAGACTGCAAATAGGCCAATGATACATATTGGTGGCTGAGGTATTTTGTCCAGATTGAGCTCTTTAATTATGCATTTGTTGTTTCTCAAGTCTTGTTCATGTTGTATTGGAAGGAAGATGATCAGAAAATTATCTGGTAACATTGCCCTGCAGACATCTATAATAATCATAGACATTAGATGGGGATAATACATAACCTCTAAAATATAATGCTGCCTAACTGAAACATATCTCCAGATCATGGGTAATATTAAAGTTCCATTTTGACCTACAAAATTTGTATAATTATCTGTAAACTGTATCTGGGGGACAAATATCTCTACTTTTCCCAAAAAGCAGTATATTCTTATGACCATTTTAAGAAGTGCCGCATGCTATTGCATATGCACCTGCATATGTGTGTGCAGTCCCCTAACCGCACCACATTGCCTATATGCAGTTACTATCTCCAGTCATACTGCAAATGGGGCGAAAGGCAGTCCACTTAATAGCATGCACCATGCAGCCATGTATACAGCATGCTTAGTATTGTACAGCTAATATGTGAACGCACTTCATATTCTAGAGTCACATATATAGCCCAATATTATGTGGGCCCAAGCATCCTAGCTGATGTTTTTGATGCAGGTCAGGTGGGCCTGATACTAGACGGTTAGTTATTACATAGTTTTTTTTATAAAGGTAGAGGGTGGGTCTCAGTGCAATGGTAAGATTGCATTGTCCTGGAGATCATAGGTTTGAAATATAGAAACAACCTTTCCGCATGTAAGGATAAAGCTGTGTACATCTAACCCTCCCAGATCCGGTATTAGTGGGAGTCTCGGGCATTAGGCCACCCTTTTTTTGCTATTTATTATTAGGTCTAAGTTTTGTTATATATATTATTTTATTTATTATTATCCACCACACAATTTTGTTATAAGTATTATTAATGTTGTTATTATATACTTAATAATTATTATGTATTTATGTATTTATGTTTTAATAGTTAACAAATAATAATAGCAAATACACCTGCATATGAGGTACCCATACTGATATGCACTATGTGGTCCTTTGATAGCTTGCATAATGCTGCTGCCTTTTAAAACACTGATGCTTACCATTGCACGGAAACTGACATAGGAATTAAGTGCTTTTACCGACATATAGACTTGCTAGGCATGTTGTTACGCCGTTACGATGACGTGGCGTGACTGAGATCCGCCGGGCGTGATCCGAACCACGGGGGTTTTTTTCGACAGAACGGGAACGGTCCAGCAAGGTCAAATGTGGCTCCACCACGACCGAAGTCGAGGTCGAGCCGGGCCTTCCTGCTCGTTCGCCAGGTGGCGCCCAGACACGGGTCCACCTCGGCCGAAGTCGAGCGCCCCTCTGCCGCTCTGCCAGGTGTCCGCCCAGGAGGGGCCCACCTCGGCCGAAGCCGGCGGCCCCTTGCTCCGTCGCCGGGCGGCGCCCTGAGACGGTTCCACCTCGGCCGAGGTCGAGCCGGGCCTTCCTGCTCCTTCGCCAGGTGGTGTCGGACACGGGTCCACCTCGGCCGAAGTCGAGCGCCCTCTGCTGCTCCTTCGCCAGGTGTCCGCCCAGGAGGGGTCCACCTCGGCCGAAGTCGAGCGCCCCTCTGCCGCTCCCAGGTGTCCGCCCAGGAGGGGCCCACCTCGGCCGAAGCCGGCGGTCCCTTGCTCCCTCGCCGAGTGGCGCCCCGAGACGATTCCACCTCGGCCGAGGTCGAGTCGGGCCTTCCTGCTCCTTCGCCAGGTGGCGCCCGGACATGGGTCCACCTCGGCCGAAGTCGAGCGCCCCTCTGCTGCTCCTTCGCCAGGTGTCCGCCCAGGAGGGGTCCACCTCGGCCGAAGTCGAGCGCCCCTCTGCCGCTCCGCTAGGTGTTCGCCCAGGAGGGGCCCACCTCGACCGAAGCCGGCGGCCCTTGCTCCCTCGCCTAGTGGCGCCCTGAGACGGTTCCACCTCGGCCGAGGTCGAGCCGGGCCTTCCTGCTCCCTCGCCTAGTGGCGCCCGGACACGGGTCCACCTCGGCGAGGTCGAGCCGGGCCTTCTTGCTCCTTCGCCAGGTGGCGCCCGGACACGGGTCCACCTCGGCCGCTCCGCCAGGTGTCCGTCCAGGAGGGGCCCACCTCGGCTAAAGCCTGCGGCCCCCTGCTCCCCGCCGAGTGGCGCCTTGAGACGGTTCCACCTCAGCCGAGGTCGAGCCGGGCCTTCCTGCTTCTTCGCCAGGTGGCGCCCAGACACGGGTCCCACCTCGGCCGAAGTCGAGCGCCCCTTTGCTGCTCCTTCGCCTCTCCTTGCCCAGGTGGCGCCGGGAAAAGGGTCCACCTCGGCTGAAGTCGAGCGTCCCTCTGCCGCTTCGCCAGGTGTCGCTCAGGAGGGACCCACCCGGCGGAAGATGGAGGCCCCGTATGCCCCTCACGAGAGAGGGCGCCCTGAGACGGTTCCACCTGGTCGAGGTCGAGCCGGGCCTTCCTGCCCTTCGCCAGGTGGCGCCCGGCACGCATCCACTCGGCGGAAGTCGACCAGCGCCCTCTCTGCCGCTCCGCCAGGTGTCCGCCCAGGAGGGGTCCACCTCAGTCGAGGCCGGTCCCTGTGTGGTGAGGCGCCGAGAAGCAGGAGCACGAGTTCCGAGACCGCTCCTCGAGCAGCGCGCGCCGACCACCTCGAGTGGAGCACCGGTACGGTGGGCAGCAACGCGCGAAACCTCATTTGCATCGGCCCGACAGGTTCGCTTCAGCCGAGAGGCGAAGTCCTGGCAAGACAGGACCTGTAAAAGGACGTTGTCGGGGTCTGGGAAGGAGAGCGCTCGCGCCGGCCCAAGGTCTGGCCAGTGTCCTCCCTCTACCATTCTCGCTGGGCTCGGGCAAAAAGACAAGGAGGCCACCCGGGTTCTTGGCCCCAAAGGGGAAAGGGAAAGAGAGAGGGAGAGGAGGTTGGTGAAAGCGAAGAGGGGGCCTCCCAAGGGCGGGAAGAAGGAGGAGCGTGATGGGATTAAAGGATGGGGAGAGCGGACGGACCAGGTAAAGGGAAAAAAAGGCTAGGGAAAGAAAAGGCAACCGAGGAGCAGGATCCAAGATCCCGAGAGGGGTCCTTGGCGCAAGCTCGGTGAAAGAAATTGGCCCGATTTCCACTCTCCCTGAGAATTTTTGCTAACACAATCTCTAAGCCTGGGATCCTTTGGGGGGCCGCTTGGAGATTCTGTTCCATCTCGCCGTTTTCTAACTTGACCGTCGGAGCTCCCTCGCCGGGATCCCCGGCCAGGGTTTCTAACCTTGTCTTGCAGGATCGGGAGCCCGGAGACCTCGAGGTGAGACGGTCTGATCCCGCCACCAGCTATGAAGTTACAGGCCGCGGCGGCGAGATCGGCAACAGATTGGCGCGCCAGGTAGGGGGGCAGGACAACACCCAGTGCGAGTAGCTCTCTGGGGGACGAAGCGCGCTCCGGCCATTGTGGTCACACGCGGGCGCGAAGCATCCACCAGCCGAGTAGGGGAGGTCCCTCCCTCAGGGGCCACGCAGCCGGAGAGGGAGCTTCCTGCTCCGCTTCTTCCACCGCAGCCGACCTCGGTGGACGGACCTTTTGCAGCTGTCATCCAACAGCTGCAAATCTGACTACAGCAGTTCGGCAGCTACAGCACTAGCAACGCTCCTGCCACGCAGCCCCAGCCAGGGACCCCACGGCTCGGGCCGCGGGGCCGCGCGGAAGCCTGTGCTCCATCCATGGCAGGCCATCCCAACCGCGGGCAGCCTCCAACCCCCGCGGGAGCCACCAAACCCCTGCGAAGAGAAATTACTCCGGTTCGGCGGATCACGAGAGTCGATCCCGGTCGATGATACCGAGACGGCGCGCCGCAGTAGGCGACGTCGAGGCAAAGCCCCCTGACGGACGATCGGCGCCTCCTTCACCAGCGGCCTCGGTGGAAGATTCCACTGACGAGGCCATCAGGCGCCAGGCCGAGAGGCGCTGGAGGAGCACGAGCGCAAACTGGCGGAGTTCGCCCGTCGATTGCCGACCTACAGAACTCCCTCGGCGGACCCGGCGGGTTACGACTCCCAGCCACCTTCTCCCGGGAAATCCAAGAGGAGCCGATTCCGAGCCGGTTCCGCATGCGCAGGTGGATCCCTACGATGGGATCACCGACCCTTTGGACCATCTGGAGAGCTACAAGGCTCTCATAAGGGTCCAGGGGGCCACGGATGCTCTTTTATGCATTGCCTTCCCCGCTACCCTTGGAAGGCCGCTCGAGTCTGGTTCACCGCCTCGAGCCAGGATCTATTTGCTCCTTCCATCAATTGGAAGGAAAGTTGTGGCGCACTTCGATGCTTGTCAGAAGGTGCCGAGAGAGGTGGACAGCTCTTCTCCATCCGCCAGCAGGACTAAGAGCTGCTTCGGGACTATATCACCCGCTTCAAGCGCTGCCCTGGAAATCTACAGCCTGGACGAGCCCGTTGCCATGCTGGCATTAAAGCGCGGGCTCAAGATGTCCCGCCTGACTTATTCCTAGACAAGAAACCCCCAGGATGTATTCTGAGCTCCTCTTCCATGTCCACAAGTATATTCGAGCGGAGGAGATCCGAGCGGAGGAGGCCGATCGCACCCGGCGAGAACTGGATGGGAGGACCTTGAAGAAGCCGGCCCCGAGAGATGTTCCCGGGACCCGAAGGCCCGGGCCACCTGCTGACCCCCGTCCAAATCCGAAGCGAAGGGCGGAGCCACCCCGGAGCGAAGTTTCATCCCTCCTTGCTCCCAGAACGAAGATCCTCATGGAAATTGAGGGCGAGCACTACCTCCGCCGACCTCCCCCTCAGAACCCAAGGAGCACCCGCGACAAGTCAAAGTACTGCCAGTTCCACCGCGAGCATGGGCATGACATGGAGGAGTGTCGTAATCTGAAGCGGGAAAAGGATCGAGGAGCTGATTAAAAGAGGCTACCTCAGGAAGTTCGTGAGGAACGAAGCTTCGGCGGAGGGACAGCCGATCGCGGCCCTCCCCCGGTCCCTGCGATCGATAATCGCCGATGGAGAAGCCAGTGGGCATGATCTCTTGTGGAATCGGGCGGGCGGCAAAGAGAGCCCGGGAGGTGGGGGACCCGGGAGAGTGTATCCCCCTTTGAGAAGGGGAATGAAAATAAAAAATGTAAACAATGATGCTGTGGTGGTCGAGATGACCATCGCAAAGCATCCTGTACATCGCATTATGGTAGATAGTGGGAGCTCTACTGACATGCTTTTTTATGATGCTTTCTCCTGAATGAACCTGTCTCATGATCAGCTAAGGCCGGTGCACACCCCCATTGTAGGCTTTACTGGGGACTCGGTGGGGGTCGAAGGGGAGATCACTCTCCCTGTCACCGCTGGATCCCCACCTCGACAGACCACAGTCATGATGACGTTCACCGTCGTCAAACTCCCCTCGCCCTATACGCGATCCTCGGTCGTCCGGGGCTCAACCAGCTGGACGCCATGATTTCCACGAAACGGTTGCTAGTACAATTCCCCACGGCCTCCGGGCCTGGGGTGATGAGGGGGACGACCAGCCAGTCCAGCATTGCCTGCAGGCTGTCCGGGTGCCCGAGGCACTGGGCTCGGACCCGACGTCGACGACCTCGACTTAAGGGAGAAGGAACCCAGGGGAGGACCCGTGGAACATCTGTTGGCATATCCCCTCGGATCGGACCTCATAAGACTGTGCAGGTGGGGGCCCAGCTCCCGGAGGAAGAGCAGACCCGCTTGCTGGATTTCCTCCACGCGAATGCGGATGTGTTTGCATGGTCCGCGGCCGACATGCCGGGCATCCCCCTGAAGTCATCCACCCACAGGCTAAACGTGGACCAGAGGTGCCGCCCGGTCTGCCAGAAGAAGATGAGGCTTCGCCGCAGAAAGGCAGAGAGGGCCATCAACGAAGAGGTGGAGAAGCTCCTCGCCGCCGGTTCGTGCGGGAAGTACAATATCCAGCTGGTTGGCGAATGTGGTCATGGTGAAGAAGAGTAGTGGCAAGTGGAGGATCTGTGGGGCTACAACGACCTCAACCGAGCTGCCCGAAGGACAGCTCCCTTTTCCGAAGATTGACCAGCTGGTGGACACCACTTCGGGGCATCGCCTCTCTCTTTCATGGATGCCTTTTCGGGTACAATCAGATTCGAATGCACCGGAAGACGAAGAGCACACCGCCTCGTCACACGACCGTGGAACTTACTGTTACAAGATGATGCCATTTGGCCTCAAGAACGCCGGGGCCATGTACCAGCGACTGGTCAACAAAGTCTTCAAGGATCAGATCGGCGCGCAACATGCAGGTGTACGTGGATGACATGCTGGTAATGAGCAAGCCCCTTTCGGATCATATTGGCGACCTTGCGGAGACCTTCGGCAAACTCCGACTTCACTAGATGAAGCTGAAACCCGGCGAAGTGCACCTTCGGCGTCTTCGCCGGGAAATTCCTGGGGTTCATGGTGACCCAAAGAGGGATAGAGGCCAACCCGAAAAAGGTCCAGGCCATTTTGGACATGGAGCAACCTACCTCCAAGAAGCAAGTGCAGCGACTCACCGGCCGGATAGCCGCTCTGAGTCGGTTTATCTCGAGGTCGGCCGACTGCTGCCGGCTCTTTTTCAAAGTGCTGAGGAAGATGAGCGACTTCACCTGGACCGAGGAGTGCTAGGAGGCGTTTGGCGAGCTGAAGAAGATGCTTGCATCGCCTCCACTGCTTTCCAGGCCTGAAGGAGAGGAGCTCATCCTCTACTTGGAGGTCACCGGAGGTCATCAGCTCGGTCCTGGTTCGGACCGACGACCAGGAAGTTCAGAGGCCGGTGTACTACACAAGCAAACTCCTCCGCGATGCGGAGCTTAGATATTCCCGGCCTGAAAAGCTCATTTTTGCATTAATAGTGTCTGCTCAGCGTCTCAGGCCCTATTCCAAGCACATCCCATTGCCGTCCTGATGATCAGCCGCTGAAAGCGATACTCAGCCGACCTGACACATCCGGGCGATTGGCGAAGTGGGCACTCAAGCTCAGCGAGTTCGATATCGCTTATCGGCCAAGGTCGGCCATGAAAGCGCAAGTGCTCGCCGACTTCTTGGTCGAGTGCGCAGGCCTAGGCAAGGGGACGAGGACCCTCTGGATCGGCAATTGAAATAGGACCCGAGGAGGACGCGGGATCCTTCACGTGGATGGAGCCTCGAACTCCGGCGGGAGCGGAGCCGGTCTCATCCTCGCCAACGGCGATGGGGTCGTCGCCGAATGTGCACTCCGTTTCCAGTTCGCCGCAAACTAACACCAGGTGGAATACGAGGCGCTCCTCGCCGGGCTGAGAGTGTCCCCGAGTTGGGCGTGGCCAACCTCAAGGCCTTCACTGATTCCCAGCTGGTGGCCGGACAGATCTCCGGAGAGTACGGTGCGCACGACCCTCAAATGGCGAAATACCTGGAGCTCGTGAGAACGAGCGCTGCCGGATTTCGGCGCTTCAGCATCTCCCATATACCCCGCGGGGAAAATGCTCGCGCGGACGCTCTCTCTCGGCTGGCAACCTTGCCGGACTCGTTGCTGGGCCGCGCGTTTCGTCTAATGGATGGGCAGTTTATCGGGGGTCCTACTCTACCCCCTCCTCAAATGCCTGAGACCCGCGGAGGCCGCACTCGTACTCCAGGAAATCCACGAGGGCATCTGCGGTAAACCACGTGGGGGGCAGAACGCTAGCGTATAAGGCCCTCCGCCAAGGTTATTTTGGGAGACGATGGAGGATGCCGCTGACTTCGTGAAGAGGTGTGATCGGTGCCAGCGGCACGTCGTGGTGCAGCGGCAGCCCTCCACTCCGCTTTCCCAGCTCTCGGCTCCGTGGCCGTTCGCCCAGTGGGGGATGGATCTCTTAGGACCCTTTCCCCCGGCGTCCAGACAGCGGAAGTTCCTGATTGTGGCCATTGACTACTTCACGAAGTGGGTCGAGGCCGAATCCCTAGCACGGATCACGGAGGCAAACGTCGCCAAGTTCCTCTGGAAGTCAATCATTTGCCGTTTCGGCCTACCCCCACACCATAATCACCGATAATGGACGTCAATTCGACTGTCGGGAGTTTGAAGATTTCTGCAACGACCTCGGCATCCACCATCGCTTCACCTCGGTGGCGCATCCGCAGACAAATGGAGAAGCCGAGGTGACGAATAGGACCATCTTGCAAGGCCTCCGGACGAGGCTGGATCAGGCCAAGGGTGGGTGGGCAGAAGAGCTCCCGAGCGTCCTGTGGGCGTACCACACCACCCCGAGGACGGCCACCGACGAGACCCCATTCAACCTCGTCTTCGGAGCCGAGGCGGTTATCCGATTGAGCTCAGCCTACCACCCTATGCGTGGAGCAGTACGACTAAGTGGAGAAACCCGCTAGGATGATGCTGAACCTGGACCTCCTTGAGGAGACGAGGGACAAGGCCCGAGTCCGGATGGCAGCGTACAGGCAGCGAGTGGCCAGGTACTACAACTCCCTGGTGCGACCGAAGTCCTTTCGCCCAGGAGATCTGGTGCTCCGGCGTGCTGAAGCTTCTCAGCCACGGGAGTGCGGGAAGCTCTCCCCAAACTGGGAGGGCCCGTACACGGTGGCGGAAGTTCTCCCTCACGGGGCTTATTACCTGGAGGAGTTAGGAGGGTCCAGATTCCCTTGGACCTGGAATGCCTCGAACCTGAGGATGTATTACCAATAATGTAAGGTTTCTCGAACTCCTGCAATGAAATCCTTTTACTTCAAATGCTTCTTCTCACCTCGTAGGAAGAGAGACACTTAGCTCTGAGTTCGGCAAACACGGCCGTGGCGAAGACCCGAGAAGGAGAGAAGTCTCGGACTTCGGCCCGGAAGGCGGGGCAGAGCCAAACTCGCCCACGCGATCACGGAGAACAGCCCGGTAAGCCGCAGGGCTCGGATAAAGCCTGCGGCCCGGGATTCAGTCCGGAAGTCCCGGACTTCGGTCCGGAAGGGGGGGCAGAGCCAAACTCGCCCACGTGATCACGGAGAACAACCCGGCAAGCCGCGTAGGGCTCGGATAAAGCCTGCGGCCCCGGGGTTCTATCGGAAGTCCCGGACTTCGGTCCGGAAGGCGGGGCAGAGCCAAACTCGCCCATACGATCACGGAGAAAGCCCGGCAAGCCGCGCAGGGCTCGGATAAAGCCTGCGGCCCCGGGGTTCAGTCCGGAAGTCCGGATTTCGGTCCGGAAGGCGGGGCAGAGCCAAACTCGCCCACGCGATCACGGAGAACAGCCTGGCAAGCCGTGCAGGGCTCGGATAAAGCCTGCAGCCCGGAGTTCACTCCGGAAGTCCGGGACTTCGGTCTGGAAGGCGGGGCAAAGCCAAACTCGCCCACGCGATCACGGAGAAAAACCGGCAAGCCGCGCAGGGCTCGGATAAAGCCTGCGGCCCCGGGGTTCAGTCCGGAAGTCCCGGACTTCGGTCCGGAAGGCGGGGCAGAGCCAAGCTCACCCACGCAGTCCAGAGGGCAGGCCGGCAAGCTCGAAGAACTCGCGCAAGGCCTGCTCCACCGGCGTCCAACCCGGAAGCTCCGAACTTCGGTCTGAATGCTGAACGGGACTCGGTCTGCCCGCGAGCTCAGCTCGGAGCACACCACAGGGTATTCCTGGCACTCGAAAACCAACACTCGGCCTCAACAACAAAAAAAAAAGAGAAGGCAAAGATAAGACTTGGCAAAAAGAAGATTTGTCATTACTTCAAAGAAGGATTACAATGAAGGAGTCCCGACAGGCCGGGAGTCCTCAAAAAAAAAAAAAAAAAAAGAAAAGAAAAGCAAAAGAAAAGAAATACAAGTGGAGAGCTAGTTTGGCGCGTGGCACTGTCCTCGGGCAGGGGTGCATACTCTTCACCTGCGCCGTCGACGGGTGGCTGCTCAGGGGGCTGCTACGGAGTTGCAGCCGCGTTGCCTGCTGCCGCTGGAGCCTCTCCGCTGGGCTCCTGCCTCTTTTCGCCGAGGACCACCCCGCTGAGGTCGAGCTCGAGGTAGAAGGAGCCCACCTTCTCCCGGCACACCTGGAACCCCTTCAGGAAGGAGTCCACGGCGGCCTCCCGAACCTCCGCGATGTACTCTTCGGAGGCCCGGAATTTCGGGACGGCCTCCTGCGCCTCCCGCTTTGAAGCTTCCAGCAGCCCGTTGACGTAGGAGCTCCGCTCCTTGGCTGCGTTCGCCTCCCTCCGAGCCTCCACCCTGCGCTCCAACGACAGGGACTGAGCTCGGAGGCGAGCCTTCTCCGCCGCGTCCTCCTCCATGCGGCACTGGTTGGAGATCCTCTCCTCAGACAGAGAGGTCTCCAATTCTTTGATGCGCCCCTCGACGCGCGCCAGGTCGGATTGGAGGGCATGGTTGTTCCCCGCAGCTCGACCCCCTTCTCCATGAGGTCCTTCACGTCGGCCGCGAGTTTGCCGAGCTTTTCCTCTTTCTCGGCGTCCTTGGCGTACCCTGCGAGGAAATTCCTCAGCAGCAGTACGCCGGTCCCGATCTGCACCAGGGAGAGAGAGGTCAGTCAAAATCCAACTGGAACTTTAAAAGGGAGGGTTCCGAGTTCGGGACTTACCGTGAAGAGCTGCGGAAAGGATCTCGAGCAGGGCGTCAGCGTAGTCCCGGCCGCCCCTCAATCGGCGGTCCCGGAAGGTGCAGGCGAACTCCATGACCTCTCTGCGAGGCTTGATCGCGGATCACGGAGCAACGGCTGGTGAGATTCGGCGGCGGGGGCGGATAGATCGGCAGCGAGGCAGGGGCGACCGTCCCACCGCCGGGTGGAAATGCCACCGACGGGGCAGGAAGCTGGAGCCCTGGGGCGCCGTCGGAGTAGCAGTGGAGGCGGGCGCTGCTCGAGAGGGAGCTGGCCCTCCCTCTTCTGCAGCCCTGTCGAGGCCGACGACAGGGACGTCGGCAGCCCGGGCTCGAGGTGGCTGGATGCGGGAGCTGCCGCCACTGGACCGGAGGTAGGAATCGGCGCGGCCTCCCGACTCGCCTCGGTGCGAGCCCTCTTCGCCGCGGGCTCATCTCCCTCGGCAACGTCCCTCTGAGCGGCGCCCTCCAGGAGGTTTTCTAAGGAGAACTTCATACCTGAAAGAGAACGGAGGTCGGTCAGTCCAGTTAAAAAGAAAAAGGGAGAAAAGGGGGGTGTGTGTGGAGAAGAAGGAAGGCTGAGCCTCACCCGGCTCCCGGATGGGACTGATCCCCGTCTCGAACAAGTTCTGCTCCGAGAGCAGAACATCGAGCGTAGGGACCGCGTCGCTCAGCAGCAAGGAATAGGCCTCTTGGTCTGCCGGCTCGACTTGGGAGTTCCGGTTCGGGGACTGATCCGGCTCGCTCCAGGCCCAGTCGACGTCCTCGACCGAGGCAAAAAAGAACCGGTTCTTCCAACCCTTAATAGAGGAAGGGAGGTCGAACCGGAGGCACCTAGGCCGAGGTAAATGTACCACCAGCCATCATCGGTGGAATAACGCTTCAGGGTGAAAAGAGCCCTGAAGAGAGAGAAGCGGGCAAACGAACCCGTGGAAGTGGCAGAAGACAATGAAGGCGAAGATGACCCGATGGCGTTTGGAGCCAACTGGGGCGGGACCAGCTGGTAGTGACTGAGAAAGGAGAGGAAGAAAGGATGTAGGGGGAATCGAAGACCCCCAAGGAGGAAGTCCTCGTAGAAGGCTATTCGGCCGGGGCCGCTTAAGGTGACGCGATCCCCGGGCCACGGGAGAGAAAGATGGATCGACTCCGGGATGCCATAGACTTCCGGAGCAAAGAAAGGTCACCTTCGGTCATCGACGAGACGTGACCGGAGGGACCAGCAGAAGAAATGGCAGGAGGGAAGAGAAGAGATGGGACGGGCGGAAACTACAGGGGGAGACCTAGGACCCCTAGGGACACCTATGGTTACACCCCTAGGCTGGAGCCGCCTACGGATCTCTTCCGAAATCAACCTTCTGAGGAGGAGGGCGATGGAGTCCTCGGCCGGGACGGACCGGCCTCGTCGGGTTAGATGAAACATGACGACGGCGCGCCATGAGGAAGGAAATGGTGAAGAAGAGTTGCTAAGGAAAGAGGACGAGGGAAGGAAGCAGATGAAGGCACTCACCGAAACACACTGTGCAAAAGAAGCGGCAACCCAGGGAAGTGAAGGATAGCCACTGCAACCGCCGGCGGAGCGTGAGAAAGGGAAAGGGCCTCGTTCCGGAAAGTCCCCTCTTTTCAAATTCGATCGACAGCGACCGTACCCCTCATTCTGTTCCGGACCACCAGATGGATGCCGCGTGGACGCACGCCCGACATCGATGCTTCGGTTACGAGGAAACGACCTCCTTTTCGAAGCGACGCATTAAGTGCAACCGGAGAGGCGACGCGTGGCAACCTCTCGAGGACCTCGGGCGCAACGAGGAACAGTGACGAGGATCGTGGCAATCATGGCGCGAGATCTTCGCCTTCCCACGTCATCTCCGCATTAAATTCTCACATTCTGGGCCTTGACGCCTCAGCGGAACGGGGGGATGGGGGGCAACTGTTACGGCTGTTACGATGATGTGGCATGACTCAGATTCCGCCGGGCATGATTCGAACCACGTGGATTTTTTTCGGCAGAACGGGAATGGTCCAGCAAGGTCAGATGTGGCTCCACCACGGTCGAAGTCGAGGTCGAGCCGGCCTTCCTGCTCCTTCGCCAGGTGGCACCTGGACACTGGTCCACCTCGGCCGAAGTCGAGCGCCCCTCTACTGCTCCTTCGCCAGGTGTCCGCCCAGGAGGGGTCCACCTCGGCCGAAGTCGAGCGCCCCTCTGCCGCTCCGCCAGGTGTCGCCCAGGAGGGGCCCACCTCGGCCGAAGCCGGCGGCCCCTTGCTCCTTCGCCGAGCGGCGCCCTGAGACGGTTCCACCTCGGCGAGGTCGAGCCGGGCCTTCCTGCTCCTTCGCCAGGTGGCGCCCGGACACGGGTCCACCTCGGTCAAAGTCGAGCGCCCCTCTGCTGCTCCTTCGCCAGGTGTCCGCCCAAGAGGGGTCCACCTCGGTCGAAGTCAAGCGCCCCTCTGCCGCTCCGCCAGGTGTCCGCCAGGAGGGGCCCACCTCGGCCGAAGCCGGCGGCCCCTTGCTCCCTCGTCGAGTGGTGCCCTGAGACGGTCCACCTCGGCCGAGGTCGAGCCGGGCCTTCCTGCTCCTTCGCCAGGTGGCGCCGGACACGGGTCCACCTCGGCCGAAGTCGAGCGCCCTCTGCTGCTCCTTCGCCAGGTGTCCGCCCAGGAGGGGTCCACCTCGGTCGAAGTCGAGCGCCCTCTGCCGCTTCGCCAGGGTGTCCGACCAGGAGGGGCCATCTCGGCCGAAGTCGGCGGCCCCTTGCTCCCTCGCCGAGTGGCGCCCTGAGACGGTTCCACCTCGGCCGAGGTCGAGCCGGGCCTTGTTCCTTCGCCAGGTGGCGCCCGGACACGGGTCCACCTCGGCCGAAGTTGAGCGCCCCTCTGCCGCTCCGCCAGGTGTCCGTCCAGGAGGGGCCCACCTTGGCCGAAGCCGGCGGCCCCCTGCTCCCTCGTCGAGTGGCGCCCTGAGACGGTTCCACCTCGGCCGAGGTCGAGCCAGGCCTTCCTGCTCTTCGCAGGTGGCGCCCGGAACAGGCAAACCCACCTCGACCGAAGCGAGCGCCCCTCGCTGCTCTTTCGTTAGGTGGCGCCTGGACACGGGTCCACCTCGGCCGAAGTCGAGCGCCCTCTGCCGCTCCGCCAGGTGTCCGCCCAGGAAGGGCCCACCTCGGTCGAAGCCGGCGGCCCCCTGCTCCCTCGCCGAGTGGCGCCCTGAGACGGTTCCACCTCGGCCGAGGTCGAGCCGGGCCTTCCTGCTCCTTTGCCAGGTGGCGCCCGGGCACGGGTCCACCTTGGCCGAAGTCGAGCGCCCCTCTGCCGATCCGCCAGGTGTCGCCCAGGAGGGGTCCACCTCGGCCGAGGCCGGCTACCCTGTGTGGTGAGGCCGTCGAGAAGCAGGAGCATGAGTTCTGAGACCGTTCTCGAGCAGCGCGCGCGCACCTCGAGTGGAGCGCCGGGTACGGTCGGTAGCAACGCGTGAAACCTCATTTGCATCGGGCCCGACAGGTTCCGCAGCCGAGCGGCGAAGTCCTGGCAAGACAGGACCCGGTAACAGACGTTGTCGGGGTCTTGGAAGGAGAGCGCTCGCGCTCGGCCAAGGTCTGGCCAGTGTCCTCCCTCTACCCTTTCCTCGCTGGGCTCGGCAAACAAGACAAGGAGGCCGCCGGGTTCTTGGACCCAAAGGGGAAAGGGGAAAGAGAGAGGGAGAAGGAGGTGAAAGCGAAGAGGGGGTCTCCCAAGGGCGGGAAGCCGGAGGCAGCGTGATGGGATAAAAGGATGGGGAGAGCGGACTACCAGGTAAAAGGAAAAAAAGGCTAGGAAAAGAAAATGCACCGAGAGCAGGATCCAAGATCCGAGAGGGGTCCCTTGGCGCAAGCTCGGTGAAAGAACTTGGCCCGATTTTCACTCTTCCTGAGAACTTTTTTGCTAACACAATCTCTAAGCCTGGGACTCCTTCGGGGGCCCGCCTTGGAGATTATGTTCCATCTCGCCGTTTTTCTTGACCGTCGGAGCTCCCTCGCCGGGATCCCCAGCCAGGGTTTCTGACCTTGTCTTGTAGGATCGGGAGCCGGAGACCTCGAGGCGAGACGGTCTGATCCCGCCACCAGCTCTGAAGTTACAGGCGCCGGGCGGCGAGATCGGCAACACATGTAAATAACGTCAGTTACATTTTAAGTCTTTTGTTCCAGCTGAGGCTTATCTGCGATCTTACATGCTCACATGTAACTCTACAAGCTATAGTTTTGCCTAGAGAATTTGAAAAGTTCTATGCAAGCTATTTCTGGCAGCATTAATTTATATTTTATTTTTCTCAAGCAAAATGGTTGTCCTCATTAACGGGTTTGAAACCTTGCCCTCAATATTTTCTAATTTATCATGTATAACAATTCTAATTATTTTATTATTGATATTTTATATTCCTTCTAGATTAGTGAAACATGTTTCCTTTTTTGATCACAAATCATTCCAAAATTTATTGAATACATTCTTGGAATTTTCTTTGAAAAGAGTGCAAGAACGTACAGTCTATCCCTGTTCTGTGTACTTTAATCTTCTACAATATCCCGATCTTTTCATGATTTAGGACTTCTGTGCTGTTAATTTTGTTATGAATTTATCAATGTGTTGGGAATTAGGATATGTATATTTGGAACAATTTGCCTCTGCATGTTTCTTTCTTATCTCCACCACAAATTCCATCAAAGCAATCTGGTCATGCATCTTATAACTTTTATGCGCTGCACCATAGACTTTGCTTGAATGCTTTGTTCTCTTTCATGCTTCCTGGTTATCACCAACAGAGATGCAATTTTTGGTTCAGGAAAAGTTAAAGTGGAGGTGGTCCACCTCAAACATTTTGTAGCATCTTCTTTGTTAAATTTCCAGTACATCGTCACTTTGAAACTTTGGAATTTGTTTTGCAAATCTATTATGAAAGACCCCACGTTTGCACATGACATCTTTTATATATCAAAGCCTTATCAAATAGTTAGGACAACACTTGTTGCTTATGTAGTAGACTTGTTGGTGGTGTTTGATATTGACCTAACAGACAAGTCCTTGCCATTGATAAAATTTACTTCCTATATAATATGCATAAACAAGGATGGTATAATACATATATGCATATACTTACATACATACATACATACATATATGGGGAGAGAGAGAGAGGAGAGAGAGAGAGAGAGAGAGAGAGAGAGGTGTTTGATGTCTACTCTTTATTATTTACATTGTTGAAACCATAATGAAAAAAATTCTAATGAAGTATTTTTTTTTTTTTTTTCAATTGCCACAGAAAAAGAATGGTGAAGGATCAAGTTGCTAGTTTGAAATGGTTTGTGGGTTGTAAAAGCAGAGTGTGTTTTGTCATCTCCAGGCTTATCTTTGGAAGTGAATTTCAGTGTTGTTGTATATGTTTCCAAGTAGAAGCATGCTTGCTGATGTCGTTTATTTGTGTCGTGCTATTTATTTTCTTTAACAAGGATGTAACTTTTTTTGTATGTTTCAGAGGGAATGAACTAAGTTTCCCTAAAATTCATTTTCTGGTTTTTTATTTGACATCGATGATGATGATGATAAGAGGGTGCCCTGTTGTATCATCAGTTATATACATTTGTTTGATGCGTCCATGTCGAGTATTGGTTGCGCTTCTTGTTCTGCTTACGGGATAATTAATGTGTTCAGATTGGAACGCCCTATGGCGAGTTATCCTGTGCCCATCAATTGATCTGTTAGGACTGCTCGGATAATACGGCAAGCTATTGGAGCACCGGTAGTTTTTCTTGGCTGAATTCTATCAATATTTATGTTGCCTTGATGGTTGACTTCCAGTGGATCTCGTATTGCCTACGCAGCAGCAGTGAGCACTCTAGCATCGCTTTGAGGGTCATGAGAAACATGCTCCTGGATTCGAGTAGCCTATGTTACACTTCATTGTGGTCTGATGTGGTGGTTTGAGTGTGGTTTCTCACAATTTGAGTATTTGTATGTCGAATATATCATGTAACTAATCTCTTCCATAAACAAGAGATATCCTTAAGAGGTGAATTGGCTTGCAGACAGTGCTGGAATAAGTTTACGACACGACAAAATGAACCGTCTTTATAACTCATACGATACTAAATGAGAGAAAACTTCGAATCCATTACATCAGGTGAGCATCATTTCTTTCCTCGGTGTACTTTTTGGCACCGAAAAGAGATGAAGACAAAATGTGCGGTTCGTTTGATGAACGTTTCCTGCCACATGACGAAAATACCCGTCCACTTGTACTGCCGGAAACTAGGGTTTAAAGAGGCCCGGGTTGGAGGAGGTCGAAGGACCAGGTGAGACAAAATCCATGGGACGAGGTTTGCTTCGGTGGTAGGTGAGCTCTGTCTTCAACTTTGTGCCTCTCTCTTTATTTTCTCCGGGTATCCTTCAACAGGTGCCATGCAAATGGTTGAGGAGGGCGACAACCATAGGGATGGTGGTCGAGGGTTTTCCAATTCCAATTCTACCGATGGTGATCGCTCTTGGGCGCGTGTAGTGCAGGGAGCACCTTGCAGACCCTCTTGGACAACACAGGATTCTGAGGAGGTGATTGACTAGCTATATTGCTACTTCACTAAGGTGCTCGAGCTTCCTAAGATGATGATGGAGAACTCTCGCCGCCAGTGGGAGAATCAAGCGGTGTTCATGAAGAGCTTGGGATGGAGGGTCTCGACGGAATGGGTTGCCAGGGAAGTTAAAATGAGGATCAAGCTGGAAGATGAACCTGAGGTATTTTCCTTTGCTGAGATCATCTTATCCTTTGGTTTAAAACTGGCAAGGAGTGTGCCATGGTGAGGAAGGGGGTCCTTTAGTTTGTGGCTAGACAACTCCTAGCTATGGAGCCTTGGGAACCTGACTTTGTGCATGGTCGTCGGCCTATTCCAAAAACTATTATTTGGTTGAGGTTGCCGGGGCTTCCGTTGGAGTTTGGTTGTCGACGGCAATCTTGGCCATTGCGGCAGTTGCGGGGGAAGCCACTGGCTATAGACGATTTCACAGATCTCCAGAGGGAGCGGGTATGCTCGTGTTCGAGTGGAGATTGATGCCGGTAAACCGTTGAAACCTGTGTCCTTTATAAGGGAAGAAATGTATCTTTGGCAACAGTTTGTCTATGAAAATCTTCTAGTTGTATGCTACCGTTGTGGGAGATTAGGGTATTCGGATGATGGCTGCTGATTCTTGGAAGGAGACCCCTCATCAGACAACAGTGACTGCCCTATTCTCCCTAAAAATTTTGTGGTCGTAAGCGTTGACCTGCTTCGGATGCTCCGACTCCTCTAGTGGCGGAGGGGAAGAGAGGAGACAGGGTAGCCGACCCAGGCTAGGATCATGGTTGGTGACCATCTCGAATCAGACAACCGCAAGTACCTAGAGCACTGGCAAAGTGGAGAAGGACCTGGAGAAAGAAAAGAAGCATTGCCTTGAGTTCTCGGATCCTTACTCATGCTCTCCACCTCTGAGCTCTTTAAGGAACAACTCGTCTCCCTTAAACTTACCTCTGGACTCAGATGGCTGGCAGAAACCTACCAAGGTGGCTCGTACCGGTCATCGGGGGCTTGCTGAGGGGAGCTCGCAGGAGAAGACTCTGTTACGAGCTCTATTTTGATGCCCTGGTCCACTGGGAATGGTATGGATTTGGGCCTTGCAGAGGAGCTCGGCTCGCATGATTTGGTCATGTCTGACCCACGTGTGCGGTCTTTGAAGAGAGCCTGAAGCCCATCAAAGATGCCTAAATCTAGCTCTCTAGGTCTCTCGCTTACCAAAGATCCTTCATCTCCTGCTATGTCTACCATCGATCAGGTCAGCTCTCTCTCTTTTTGTATGGCTGGGGACCTGGTGGATGGGGGATGCAAGGGTGTTGCTTTGTCTCTCTTGGCTAAAGGGGCCTCTGACTCTGGGGTGGGTCTTTTGTAGTGTCTGGCTGCTGTCCTGCCAAGTCTTAGGTTGATGTAGAGGAGGGGGGCATGTTGATGCTGCTTCTGTGATTTGTGGTGGGGAAGAAATAAGACTGATGGGGGGGGGGGGGGGGTTCTAGGCTTAGTATTCTGCATCTGAAGGCTGCTGGTGTTACCGTCTACTTTGATGGCTCTGCTAAAGGTAGGGGTGACTCGGGAGAGATTTCCTGCCCTTGCCAGTCTCAGCGGTGTTGTGAGGGAAGATCGAAGAGGTAGGGAGGTACCTCGTTGGCTTTGGTTGGGCCGGGATGAGTGGGAAGCAATCTAGGTCTGTTTGTCAGTCGGCTCGGCCTTCCAACAGGGACAGAGTCTCCTCTCCATCCAAGGTACTCCGATCAAGTTGGCGGATCACCCGGGGTGCACTGATCCTCCGGTCATTCAGTTGGGTGACTCTCTTGGGTCAGGGATTCTGACCGTGCTCATGACAAAGTCACAGGCCAATTGAAGAAGCCTTGTTTGCTACTGGGGAGTCAGGGGTTTCGATGAATTTGGAAGATGACTGATGCGCTGGATGGATGCAAAGACTAATCTAACAATTAAGTGTTTAATTTTAATGAGCAATGACAGCAAACTCAGATATGCTATCCAATTAATTTAATGAAGATAGACTAAGTCTCTACTAGCTACCTATATATAATCAGCATGCAATCACATAAAGAATCCTGGATCAATGATTAGAAATCACCGAAACTAGGACGTCCTGACTTCAAACACCAGATTTAATGGATTTAGATGGTTACTTACCAATAACACTTTTCCCTCCTCCGTTTCAGCCAATCTAGATTCAACTCTGAAGATCTCGCGGTAGGATTGCAAACTTCAGTTCCTTCGAAGTAGATCTTCCCGTTGATAGTTGGATGGCAGGGAAACCTCCTCTTCTGATTGGGAGCTCTAAGGATCTTACAAAGAACTGTGATTAATAGTGTAGAAAGATGTGGAAATTGAAAAGAGAGAGAATAAGGGAGTTGGCTTGGATCTGGATTTGGGCTGGATGTCAGAGATGGCGATGACGGGTACTTGGATCTTGGAAAGATAACTAGGCTGCGTTAACCCCTCACTCATGAATACATTGCTTATCCAGCAGAGCACTCTCACACTACAATTACTTAACCAGGAATTGCACTCTCAATGCTTACCCAGCAATGGAGAAAAAAATCGATAGAGTTTCATTAATGAATCATAAGATGGTTTACAAGAAGGAAATGTGGTGGTATTTATAGACCCCTTACATAGTAGCTTGATAAGAACAAACTCATGATAGCAAGATAAAGAAAGAATTCTTTTGAATACAAAATAATTAAAGATGACATGGACTATACTCTTCTTCTTGACCTGGATGAAAACTCTTTGTAATTTAAATTGGGTAGACTCCTTTGTACTTGGACTTCTCCATGACTTAGGTGATGAAATGAGGCGTTCCATGCTTTTAAGAAAAGTTTGGTGACAAAATGAGATGGCATCTCATCTCATTTCCTTCTTGGCGTTACTCTCCTTGTTCTTCAAATTTGAAGGTAGGCAAGATAATCCTTCTTTATATCCTTGGACTTAGATGAGAATAAAATATCTTTGAATGTTGAATGGACTCCATAGGAACTAGGAACTCCTTTGAGCATGGGTGACTTCTTTTCTTTCTCATTTGGGCGACAAGAAAATAAAACGCTCTTTGGTTGAGATAAAGTTTTTTGATAAGAGAGAACTCCTTTGAATTTTGGATGACCTCCATTTATTTTGGAATCTTCTTGGATGAACTTCCATTTGAATTTGAATAAATACTTGTTGGCCGACCATCCTTGGAGTGGACAATTCATGAGAAGTGGCACTAAATGGGAGGAGAATCCTTCCATTTTACTTCTCTTAAATGGCATCATCCTTGATTTTAAAAAGGCGATGAGAAGGAAATTTGTTAGTGCCTTCCTTGGATAAACTTGAATCCCAAATTGTTCTGATGTCTCGAGTCCCGATGTCCCAATGTCTTGATGTCCCGATATCTCGATGTCTCGATATCTCCTGACAATTCTTTATATGCTTCACTTGAACTCCCTTTAATTTATAAACCATCAGTATGGCCAACCATGGTGGCTAGATAAGGCATACTACTCCAAGTGGTGGGTGATAAGGCCCCTGACATGGACTCAAACCTTGGCTAACTTATGAAACCCCTTGACTTATTCAAGTACTAATTACAAGATTCAACCTGACCAATTCACAAAAAATGCAAACTAATATTATTTACAGGACTCAAGCTGAAATTAAGATAAAATAGCTACTCATCGGTGATCCACAACAAGCTTGGAGGGTTCTGACATCTCTTCCTAGCTCTGGCGTCCTCACCAATGATTGCCTGGAGGCTGTCAGAGTGCACAAAGGCAAAGCAAAACTGAAATAGTGTGTCCCATGAAGGTCTTAGTTTGGAATGTTCGGGAGGCGGGGAAACCTTCCTTCCATTATAATTTTCGAAGGTTAGGGTAATTGTATCACCCTAGTTTGTGTATTTCTTTTTGAGACTAGCCTTAGTTGGTTCCAGTTTGGAACGTGTTCATCATCGCTTTCTGGCCAATTGGGGTTCTATACAATCAAATTGCAAGGTTTGTCGGGAGGGATTATTGTTGTTTGGGATCATGGGGCTGCTAGAGTAATATGTTCATCATTGCTCTCAGCATGTGGCCATTGTTGTTACTGAATCCAACGGGCATACTGGCTCTTGTCAGGGGTGTATGCTAGTATGGATTATAGGGAGCGAAGGAATCTCTGGGAAGAGGTTATGGTTTTGGTGGATCATGGTTTTCCTACTGTTATGGCAGGGGACTTTAATTATGTCCAACGACCTAAGGACAAGAGAGGTGGTAGACCTTTTTTGAGGATACTAGCTCCAGGGAATTTGGATATTTCCTACAATCTAATAGCCTGGTAGACCTGGGTTTGTTGGCCCTTGCTTTACTGGTGTAATAATCGATCAGAAGGGGCCAGGGTTTGGGAGAGAATTGATAAAATTTTTGCGACAGCGAGCTGGATTCAGTGGCACCTCACGCATCTAGTGAGGCATCTTGCTAGAATCAGTTCGGATCACTGTCTGGTGTTCCTCTCTACTGACTCCTCCATCTCTTGTCATCCTTCCTTTAGATTTGAGAAGTTTTTGGTTGGCCTATCTCCATTCTTGGAAGATTGTGAGGGAGGTATGGAGGATGCCCGTTCATGGAGATGCCAGATATCGGATTTCTCGTAGATTGGAGTTAGCCAAGAGGTGCCTTCTTTGCTAGAACAGGGTGGAGGTTGGCGACATCTTCTCCAAATTGGTGGCTATGGAGAGATCTATCCTTGAACTCCAGGAGTGGGAGGAGAGAGAAGGGGGTTTGGCGGAGCATAATATGGTCACATTATGAGTTAGCTATCTACTCACCAGTCCCTCTTTGTTAGCAGGAGACCTTCTGGAGATAGAAATCTAGAGTGCAGTGGATCAAGGGGATAGAAATACCTGGTTCTTTCACCAGGCCACTGTTGTGCAAAGATATAAGAACAGTATCAGAGCTCTACGGACTACTGAGGGGCTGGGTTGGATGATGATGACGATATCAGATGAGAAATCACTCACTTTCAGGTCTAGGTGGACAGTTCCTATCAGTGGCCCTACTACATTTGATCTTCTTCCTCCACCGTTGGTCATGATGTCTGAACGGGAGAATCAGGATCTCATTAGGCCTGTTTCTGAGATGAGGTTCGAAATGTTCTCTAATCCATGGATGAAGATAAAGCCCTTAGCCTAATGGGTTCTCTCTTGTTTTCTTTAGGCATTTCTGGTATATTATCCGAGGTGATGGTTGCTATAGTTCAGGAGTTTTTATTTTGGACAGGATGCTGACTCTTGGAAGCAGGCTTTTATTACTCTCATTCCTAAGCATCATGATGCTTGTGAGCCTGGTCACTTTAGGCCTATTAGTTTATGCAACACCCTGTATAAAATCTGTGCCAAGCTCATATCAACAAGATGAAGCCTATTTTCCTGCATCTTATTAGTTCAGAGCATGGAGCTTTATAGGGGGCGGTCTATTTCTGATAATATTCTTATTGCACAGGAATTATTCATGATCTTTGGAGGGCCCTTACTCATCACGGTCTGATGACCATCAAGCTTGATATGGAGCGGGCCTATGATTGCATGCATTGATGATTTTTAGAAAAGGCATTGATGGACTTTGGCTTTCATCGTTGTTGGATCTCCTAGGTTCTGGCCTGTATTGTCAAACTTTTCTTTGCCATCCTTATTAATGGTTACTCCTTCGAATTCTTCTCTTCTAATATCGGCCTACGGCAAGGTTGTCCTCTCTTTCTGTACTTGTTCATTATTTGTACTGATATTTTATCGCGAGCTCTGTGGGTAGCGGCCTAGGGGTTGGGTCTTCATCTGTATATCCTTGCTCCTGGTGCCCACTCGATCTTGCATCTCTTACTTGCAGATGATTGTTTGCTCTTGAGCATGCCACTACTCTATGTGCTAAGGTCTTTGGAGGATTATGGAGGACTACTGTCTATCATATGGCCAGAAAATTAATTTGCTTAAATCTAAGATTCACTTTGGTCCCAAGACTCTTGGCCAACTTCAATGCTTGACTCGAGATATCCTTGGGATTGCTAAGCATGGGGGTGCACTTCAGTATCTTGGGATTCCAATTACTGGGAAAAGACTATTAAAGGCTGACCGTGGGTTGAATGGTTAAGGTGATACAAGATAGGTGGAGGGATGGAGGGAAGAGCCCTCTCTTTAATAGGTAGAATCACTCTAATCAGGTCGGTCCTTACATCTTTACCTTTTATATGCTATCTAATATTGCCCTTTCCAAATTTGTGATACTCAAGATGGAGCAATTTATTTGTGCTTTCCTTTGGGACTCTGCTTCTGGAGGTCGAGGTGTTCACCTTCTTGGTTGGCATGTGGTGTGCTTGCCTATGAGGATGGGGGCTCGGCATTCACTCTCTTGTTGTGAGGCGGGAAGCACTTTTGGCTAGACATGTCACCGGATTCCTTTTATGTCATGATAGCATGTGGACCTTGATGATAAAGGCCAGATATGGCTCTGATTTCTTTGGGGAGAATTATCGGACCGGGTAAAATTGTTCGTCTATCTGGAGAGAAATGGTGGCTAAAACCCCTGAAGTGCTCTCATACTAGATGGATACTGGGTGATGGTAGGTTATCAGCTTTATGTCGGATCCATGGATCGTGGAGCTACCTTTGTCCCGGTGGCCGACTTTCATTGCCATGGATATCTCTCACTCTATCTCTATCTCTTATTTACTGATTGGATGGTATTTAGTGGGATCCGGTGTTTGTTACTCACATTTTTGGTGATATTCTCGAAGCTCAGGTCTTATCGATTGCCTTGTCTATACATGCTAGCACTGATGTTAGGGTATGGAGGTCCTCTTCTCTCTCCAAGGTGGTCATGTCGGATTTGTATCCCTGTTTTGTCACGATCCTCAGAGAAGTCTTGATATTAGCTGGATTTGGAGGTTAGGGGTTCACCCAAGGATGTGCTTGTTTTTTGTGGAAAGTGGCTTGAAGACGTCTCCCTACTTGATCATTTCTCATCACTAGAGGAGTGCATGTGCTTTCATTTTGCCCGGCATATGGGGAGGAGGAGACTCTAGTCCATGTTCTTTTTTATGCTCGCGGGCATGTCAGGTCTGGAGCTGGCCAATCTGAAGCACTTTTTATGCATGTTGTAAATCACGTAGATACCTTTCTGAAGCTGCACCGGCCAGGAACTGGACACTCTGTTGCTCTTGGATAGCCTATATTATACCACACCTGATTTACTAGGAATGATATTATTTTTAACTCTTCAAGATGTTCAACCAGAGTTATTATGGAGAGAGCTGGTGTTCATGTAGAGGAGTATTAGATGACGACGTGTTGACCTCGGAGACCTAGGGCTTCTGTTCAGCTCTTCGAGCACCCCGCCAGGTTTTATTTCTTGGGAGCCCCATCTCTAAGATTTTTTACGATCAATTTTGATAGGAGTGTTACGGGTACTCACGGAGGAGCTAGCTTTGTTATTCATGGCCCGGGCCTGAGTCTTCTGGCTACAGGGGGTCCTATCTTTTTAAGCCGACTGTCCTGATAGTGGAGTTGCAGGGTGCCTGGGCGGTATTATCTACATGCGAAGGATCTTACAAATCGACTACCTCATCATCGAAGGTGACTCGGCTACTGTCATTTTTTGGATTCATGAGGCTAGGAGATCGAAGCCACCCTTTTCATGACATTGCTTTCTCTTGTAGGGTTGCTTAGTCAGTATTATTAGGCACGTTTACTGAGAGGCAAGATTGGATTGCTTTCTTGTTACCAATCATTCGGGAGAAGTATTATGGACCCACCTGGAGAAGCTCCGAGGTTCCTTCGTAATATGTTCTTTCTGATTTTCTTGGATCTATTCATACTAGAAATCTTAGTTGAATGCTCCGGTTTATAAAAAAAATCAGGATTTCGATTCTGGTCTTCAAATCCATATGGGCGATGCAACGAGGCCCCAGAAGATGGAGGCTGATGGCTCAGCAGTAGTTGTTCTAGGGAGTGGCTATTTGCCAGCCAAGGAGATGGAGTGGGTGTTCGCCAAAGAATCGCTTCTCCTTAGCGTGAGTTCATTTGTCTTTTACCTTTTACCTTCTATGGGCTTTTTGACATGCGGGAATGGGAGAGTTTCACAAGTTTTATGCCGTTCCTTACAAATTTGTTGTTCAGTGGAATGCAGGAGGGTACCAAATTTATTTTTTTATTTTTATTTTGATCCGAGTCGTTTATTTGTTTTTTGTGATGGGCTTAAAGATAATTATAAAAAAAATTTTAATATGATATCAAAGCCATCGTAAAAATTATTTATAATGATGTATAAAATGTAGGAAAATAAAGATTTTCTCAATCCTATGATTAATCAAATAATTAGAATCATGATAAATAGATCTGAGAAAAAAAATTACAAGCATACCTGTATTTGCCATAATCTCGATGCTCTGGTCTTCCTTAGAAAGGCGACACTTGAGGGAAAAATCACCATACCATGAATCACCAAATACGTGTATATATAAATTGAAAAAGCGGAGAGGGGACCTAGCCAATACAATAAAAATACCTTAACTGACCCTCCCATTATGAGTCAAGTCGGGCTAAAGCCTATATTGTGCCGTCTCAACCACACCAACCCACATGAGGTGCTCCTAGCCCAAACAATAATCATATAACATTGGACCCATCATACGTCTATCAACATGGACCATAAAATCAACCCGGATTTTAATAAAAAAAATACCAATTAATGTTAGCCCATGTTAAGAAAAATTTATATCTCACTTGGGCTACATTAATTATAATTTTGAAAACATTTTATTTTAAAAAAACTCTCAAGTTGAAAATAAAATGTGGCCACCATATGATCCATAGACAGCACCATCAAACGACTCGGTCCAACAGTATCCATGATAAATCATGGGATCATTGTACTACTTAATCGATACAGGATTATCCATGGTTACAAGCATCATAAACACCATCGATATGAGTCTTGGTGTGGTAGTGTAGCAAGAAAATAGTATCAAGGTGATCAAATAAAATATGCTATTTTCATTGTCAGTCCAATTTTTTTCAACATGCTTAAAAATAAAATAAGCAAGAAAAAATTATGGCATCAAACAAAAGTCATTCTGTCTCAAATAATCAACAATGGTGTCAATGACGAGATAGCAACAAATCTGAGACTCAACACCTGGTCTTAGTCAAGTACATAACCAAAAGAGATATCTATAATCAAAATAAAATTAAACATAGTACCTGCAATCATAATTTCTCTTTACCACATGCTATATCACAAGATAGAGAAATTCACGACTTCGAAAAAAGTCTGTACGTTTCCAAGTACAATAAAGATCTATAATTATCAAAATGGGACATACCCATACAACTGTATTCAAGAAAAAACATAATCTTGAGATATATTTTTTTTGTATATTATTTTCACATATGCACATAAAAACTATAGGAATGTAAACCATCAACTATCATGTCAACAATGTAATGAAATACATGATAGAAAAATCAAATGAAACCAAGCTTTATAATAAATAAAACACAAATATAAAGTCACTCTTACTAATCAAGCACAATAAAAGAAAATTCAATATATCCATATTTTCAACATGCTTTGTAAAGCTATGAGTTTAGGTTAGAGATCAGCCAACATGGACTTATACACTCGATACTTGTGTCCTTGGATTATAATCTAGCAATCAATGAAAATAAAATTTATCAATCAAGTCAATGTATAAATACATCAAACTTTCATTAATTTAAAAATCAAAAGATTCTAAAATGCCTATTGTTGCCGCTCTCGCCGCCGCGCCCGTGCCTCGGATCAGCCGATCCTTCCTGACCGCCTGGCGAGGGAGCCTCCCTTCCCGCGGAGAACCTGCAACAAAGGGGTTAGAGGACCCTGGCCGGGGATCCCGGCGAGGGAGCTCCGACGGTCAAGTCAGTAGACGACGAGAGGGAACAGACTCCCCAGCCGGACCCTCTAAAGGGTTCCAGACTTAGAGAGTTAACTGGTGAAGGAAACGCTCTGGGGACCAGAATCTCGGCTGGGCCTCCTTGCCGAGCTCACGCCCAGTGTTCCCCTCTCGGGATTCTGGTTCTCTCTCGGAGCAAGGCCTTGTGCCGGTGCTTCCTCCTTGTCCCCAGGCTAATTGGCTTACCTTGTCGTCCCCAGATCCTTCCCTCTTTATCTCCCCTCGTCGTGCGTTTGTCTTTTTCCTCCTCGGAAGCTCCCCTCCCCGTCCTCTTCTCTTTCCCCTTTTGGTGAAGGAGGCCAGGCGGCTTCCTGACCTCGTCCGCCGGGCCCAGCAGGGAAAAGGCAAAGACAGAGAGAAAGAGGGGAGGGCGGCGCTGGCAGGGCGGCCGGTCAGGCCTGGCTCCGAGAGCGCTCTCTTCCCAAGCGCGGGCGCCATCCATCTATGGGGCTGTTCCGTCAGGATCGGGTCTCTCGGCTGCGGGTCCTGCCGGCCGATGCAAGTGATGTTCCGCGTGCCGCCGCCCTCCGTACGGGACGCCGTCTGGGATTCGTACGGCCCGAGGGACGGCTCCGGGGCCCGTCTTCTCCCCGGGGCCCTCTCGTGCGAGCGGTCTGACCTCGGTTGAGTGGGACCGTCCCCGGGGGCCAACTGGCGAGGGGCGAGGGATCAGCCGACCTCGCTTAGGTGGACCCCTCCTGGGTGGACACCTGGCGAGGTGGCAGAAGTCGCCTGGCTTCGGCCGAGGTGGGCCCGTCTCCGGGCGGCCACCTGGCGAAGGGCGGAGAGTCAGCCGACCTCGGCTTAGGTGGACCCCTCCTGGGTGGACACCTGGCGAGGTGGCAGAAGGTCGCTGGCTTCGGCCGAGGTGGGCCCGTCTCCGGGCGGCCACCTGGCGAAGGGCGAAGAGAGAGTCAGCCGACCTCGGCTTAGGTGGACCCCTCCTGGGTGGACACCTGGCGAGGTGGCAGGAGGTCGCCTGGCTTCGGCCGAGGTGGGCCCGTCTCCGGGCGGCCACCTGGCGAAGGGCGGAGAGTCAGCCGACCTCGGCTTAGGTGGACCCCTCCTGGGTGGACACCTGGCGAGGTGGCAGGAGGTCGCCTGGCTTCGGCCGAGGTGGGCCCGTCTCCGGGCGGCCACCTGGCGAAGGGCGGAGAGTCAGCCGACCTCGGCTTCGGTGGACCCCTCCTGGGTGGACACCTGGCGAGGCGGCAAGGAATCGCCCGACCTTGGCCGACCTCACTTAGGCGGACCCCTCCGGGCCCGGGCGCCAATGAGGTGGTAGAGGAATCCGAGCCGAGCTCGACCTCGGCGAGGGCGGTTTGCCTTAGACAGTCGTCGGGCGGTGTAGTCTTGCCGATCCTGGCTTTGAGGATGTGGCGCTGACTGGCCGGGGAAACATACACGTGGCTCGCTCGTATTCGACGATACCTGAGCCTGGCCACGTCACTGTCACGGCTGTAACAGTTGCCCCCAGCCCGCCGTTCCGTCGGGGCATCGTAGAACGGAACGTCGGGATTAAATGCGGACATGACGTGGAGAGGCGAAGATCTTGCATCATAATTGCCACGATCCTCGTCGTCGTGGCTCGATGCGGCTGAAGACCTATGGGGAGCCGCCACGCGTCGCCCACTTGCCCATAATCAATGCGTCGCTTCGAGGCAGAGGCCGTTACTCTGCTAACGAGGCGTCGGTGTCGGGCGTGCGCCCACGTGGCGACCATCCAGTGGCCTGAGGCGGAATGACGGGTACGGTCGCTGTCGGCTGAGTTTGAAAGGGAGGGGACTTTCCAGAACGAGGCCTTTTCCCTTGCTTCGTGGGCGGTTTGCTGCAGGCTAACAACTCCTGTTGCTCGCGCTCGTCTGTGCATTTTCGGTGAGTGCCTCCTTCTCCTCTAGCCCCCCTCCTTCTTTCTCATTTCCTTTCCGATCTTCTTGTCCTTTCCTTTCTATGGCGCGCCGTCGCCATGTCTCTTCCAACCCGGACGAGGCCGGTCCATCCCGGCCGAGGACTCCATCTTCTTCCTCCTCAGATGAGGAGGTGATTCGGAGGAGGTCCGCCGGCGTTGCAACCGGGGGTGTCACCATCGGCATCCCAGGGGGATCCGGTCCCCTCCGGTTGCACCTGCCGTGCCCTCCGTTCCCTTCTGCTCGCCTTCTCTTCCTGCTCCGCCTTCTCTTCCTGCTCCGCTTCTCTTCCTGCCGGTCCCTCGGTCATGCCTCCACCATGACCGAAGGTGATCTTTCTCTGCTCCGGGATGCCTATGGCATCCCGGGGTCTATTCGTCTGTTTGTCCGCGGTCCGGGGAGCGCGTCACCATGAGTGGCCCCGGCCGCATAGCTTTCTACGAAGACTTCCTCCTTGGGGGTCTTCGGTTTCCTCTGCATCCTTTCTTTCTTTCCTTCCTCAGCCACTTTCGGCTCGTCCCGGCCCAGCTGGCTCCTAATGCCATCCGGGTCATCTTCTCCTTCATCGTTTTCTGCCACTTCCACGGGTTCGTTGCCCGTTTTTCTCTCTTCAGGGCCTTGTTCACCCTGAAGAAGTGCTCCACCGATGACGGCTGGTGGTACATTTCACCCGGCCTAGGTGTCTCCGGTTCGACCTCCCTTCCTCGGTCAAGGGATGGAAGAGCCGGTTTTTCTTCGCTTCGGTCGACGACGTCGACTGGGCCTGGAGTGAACCGGACCGGACCCCGAACCGAAACTCCCGGGTCGAGCCGGCGGACCAGGAGTCCTATACCCAGCTCCTGGCGCGACGAGGTCCCGGCGCTCGAGGTTCTGCTTTCTGAGCAGAATCTTTTTGAGGCCGGTATCAGTCCCATCCTGAGACTGGTGAGATTTGGCCCCGCATTGACCTCTGCCCCCCCCTCTCTTCATAACCGAGCCGGCTGACTTTCTGTCTCTTTTGTCTTGCAGGGATGAAGTTTTCATTGGAGAACCTCTTGGAGGGGGCGGCCCAGCGGGACGTCGTGGAGGTAGACGAGCCCGCAGCGAAGAGGGCTCGCACGGAGACGAGCCGGGAGGTCGTGGCGGCGACCGTGCCCGGCCCGGTTGCCGTCATTCCCCGCCCAGGCCACCTCAGGGCGGGGTCACTGATACTTCGGCCGCGCGACTGGTGGCGCCGCAGAGAGAGCTCCAGCGTCTGCCGCTCCGCCCATCGCCGGGCCCGTCATTGCTGCCAGCTCGACAGCACCGCCTGTGGCGATCGCGGCCCGTCGGTTGCGGCTTCGGCTGAGGGGGCAGCTGCCGCAGGGGCCGGCCCGAAGGCCCGGCGCCGGTGATCACCCACCGGGACTCGGTCATCCTCGACAGGGGGCTGGCGGAGAAGATGATGGAGAGTACGCTCCACCGCCCGGGACCGCCGAGCTCGGGGTGGCCGGGATTACGCGGACGCGCTGCTCGGCATCCTTCCGCAGCTCTTCACGGTAAGCCCGAGCTTCTTCCTTTTCCTTTTTCCTATCTCGAGACTTACCTGCCTTTGCTCTGACCTGTGTCGCTTTTGCCATTGCAGATCGGGAACGACGTCCTCCTACTGAGGAATTTCCTCGTAGGGAACGCCAAGAGGGACTCCGAGCGGGAGCTGAAGCTCGGCAAGCTCGCGGCCGACGTCAAGGATTTGATGGAGAAGGGGGCCGAGCTGCGAGCCGAGAAGCAAGCCCTCCAGTCCGACCTGGCGCGTTCCGAGGAGCGGAACAAGGAGTTGGAGGCCTCCTTGTCGGAGGAGCGGACCTCCAACCAGCGCCGAACTGAGGAGGAGGCGGCGGAGAAGGCCCGCCTGCAGGCCCATTCCCAATGGCTGGAGCGCCAGCTGGAGGAGGCCCGGCGAGATGCGGCCGCGGCGAAGGACCGGAGCGCCTACGTCAACGGGCTCCTGGAGGCGGCCAAGCGGGAAGCGCAAGAGGCCGTCCCCAAATTCCGGCTTCCGACGAGTATACGTCGGAGGTCCGGGAGGCTGCCGTGGACTCCTTCCTGAAGGGGTTCCGGATGTGCCGGGAGAAGGTGGGGGCCTTCTTCCCCCAGCTGGACCTGAGCGGAGTTGTAGTCGGTGGCAGGAGGCCAGGGGTGAGAGCAGGGCTTCGGCACGGCCGAAGCGACACCTGCGGCGCCGTCGACCAGCGATGCCGCGGCCCCGGAACAGCCCCAGGAGCCGGCCGCTGTAGAAGTCGAGGACGCAGCACCCGCGCCTCCGGCAGATGGCTCCGACCCCACATCCCAGTGATCCCGGCACTGTCTTCTCTGCTTTACTTCTGTTGTTGTTGTTTTGGGGAGTCCCGGCCTGTCGGGGCTCCCAGCTTGTACCGACTACTTATGTCAATGAAGATCTAAGCTTTATCGAAACCTTGGTCGTTGTTTCGTCTCACCTTTCTCTTCTTTTCTTTCTGAGATGTCGGTCTGGAACACTTGAAATAACTGCAGGCCTGGTCCTCCCATTGCTCAAATCGAAGGATGGGGCCTGCTGAGTCGCGTCGCAGCAGGGCAAGCCTTAGGCGGGCCGACTTTGGGTCGCCTTCATGCTCGCGCAGACAACACGGTTCTGCACCGTCTTCAGGCCGAAGCCCGGGACCTCCGGACTGAGCTCGGTGCCGCAGGCTTTCTCAAGCCTTGCGCGGCTCACTGAGCTGTGCTCCGGGCTTGCGTGGGCGAACTGGGTTCGGCGCCACCTTCCAGGCCGAAGCCCAGGATCTTCCGGACTGAGCTCGATGCCGCAGGCTTTCTCAAGCCTTGCGCGGCTTGCTGAGCTGTGCTCCGGGCTTGCGTGGGCGAACTGGGTTCGGCGCCACCTTCCAGGCCGAAGCCCAGGATCTTCCGGACTGAGCTCGATGCCGCAGGCTTTCTCAAGCCTTGCGCGGCTTGCTGAGCTGTGCTCCGGGCTTGCGTGGGCGAACTGGGTTCGGCGCCACCTTCCAGGCCGAAGCCCAGGATCTTCCGGACTGAGCTCGATGCCGCAGGCTTTCTCAAGCCTTGCGCGGCTTGCTGAGCTGTGCTCCGGGCTTGCGTGGGCGAACTGGGTTCGGCGCCACCTTCCAGGCCGAAGCCCAGGATCTCCGGACTGAGCTCGATGCCGCAGGCTTTCTCAAGCCTTGCGCGGCTTGCTGAGCTGTGCTCCGGGCTTGCGTGGGGGGGACTGGTCGGCGCCACCTTCCAGGCCGAAGCCCAGGATCTTCCGGACTGAGCTCGATGCCGTAGGCCTTCTCGTCGAAGTTAGAAGGGAGTGCTGAAGTGGGGAAGCTTTGTTACAGAAACTGGGAGCCTTACATCACTGGTAGTACATTCTCAGGTTTGAGGAGTTCCACGTCCGGGGGAACCTGGCACCTCCCAATTCTTCCAAGTAATATGCTCCATGAGGGAGGGCTTCTGCCACCCGATACGGGCCTTCCCAGTTGGGCGATAGCTTGCCGCATTCCCGTGGTTGGGAGGCTTCGGCGCGCCGGAGGACCAAGTCTCGGGACGAAAAACCTTAGGCCGCACTCGGGAGTTGTAATATCTGGCTAACACGTTGCCGGTACGCCGCCATTCGGATTCGGGCCCTGTCCCTTGTTTCTCGAGAAGGTCTAGGTTGAGCATCATCCTGGCCGGGTTTTCTGTCTCGTCGTATTGCTCCACGCGCAGCGTGGGTAGGCTGAGCTCGATCGGGATGACTGCCTCGGCTCCGAAGACGAGGTTGAATGGAGTTTCGTCGGTAGCCGTCCTTGGGGTGGTGTGGTATGCCCAAAGGATGCTGGGAAGCTCATCGGCCCACCTGCCCTTGGCCTGGTCCAGCCGCGTGCGGAGGCCCTGAAGAATGGTCCTGTTCGTGACTTCGGCCTCCCGTTGGTCTGAGGGTGCGCCACCGAGGTAAAGCGATGCCTGATGCCGAGGTCGCTGCAGAATTCTTCGAATTCCCGGCAGTCGAACTGGCGTCCATTGTCGGTGACCACAGTGTGGGGGAGGCCGAAGCGGCAGACGATGGACTTCCAGAAGAACTTGGCGACGTTTGCTTCGGTGATCCTTGCCAAGGGTTCGGCCTCGACCCACTTCGTGAAGTAGTCGATAGCCACTATCAAGAACTTCCGCTGGCCGGACGCCGGCGGGAATGGGCCCAGGAGGTCCACCCCACTGGGCGAACGGCCAGGGGGCTGAGAGCTGAGAGATTGGGTTGGAGGGTTGCCGCTGCACCGTGGCGTGACGCTGGCACCGGTCGCATTTCTTCACGAAGTCGGCGGCGTCTTCCTTCATTGTTTCCCAGAAGTAGCCCTGACGGAGGGCCTTGTACGCCAATGCCCTGCCCCCCACGTGGTTCCCGCAGATGCCTTCGTGAATCTCCTGGAGCACAAGCTTGGCTTCTGTGGGTCCTACGCACTTGAGGAGGGGGTAGGAGTAGGATCTCGATACAACTGCCCGTCCATCAGGACAAAGCGCACGGCCTTCTTCCTGATGAGGCGAGCCGCCTGTGGTCCTCCGGCAGGGTGCCGCTGGCGATGTACGCAGCGTACTTGTCCATCCAGCTGGGCTCCTGGCTGACCTGATGGACCTCCACCGGTGCTTCGAGGCTTGGGACCTCAAGGCGCTCCACATGAGCGCGTCCCAGCATCGTGTCCGGCAGGGTCGCCAGCCGGGAGAGGGCGTCCGCACGGGCGTTCTCCCGCGGGGGATGTGGAAGATGTTGAAGCGGCGGAACTTGGACGCGCCCGCCTTGACGAGCTCCAAGTACTTCGCCATTTGGGGGTCGTGCGCGACGTACTCCCCGGATACCTGCCCCGCCACGAGCTGGGAGTCAGTGAAAGCTCTGAGGTTGGTCACGCCCAGCTCGCGGGAGACTCTCAGTCCGGCAAGAAGTGCCTCGTACTCCGCCTGGTTATTTGTCGCGGGGAATTGGAAACGGAGTGCACACTCGGCGACGACCCCGTCGCCGTTGGCAAGGATGAGCCCAGCTCCGCTCCCGCCGGAGTTCGAGGCTCCGTCCACATGGAGGATCCAGGCGTCCTCTCCGGGCTCATCGGTGCCAACCTCCATCGGCTGGGCCGGGGGGCCTTCCTCGGGCTCCTTGCCCAAGCCTGCACACGACCAAGAAATCGGCCAGCACCTGTGCCTTCATGGCCGACCTTGGCCTGTATGCAATGTCGAACTCGCTGAGTTTCAGTGCCCACTTGGCCAGTCGTCCCGAAGTATCGGGTCGGCTGAGCACCGCTTTCAGCGGTTGGTCCGTCAAGACGGCGATGGGGTGCGCTTGGAAGTAGGGCCTGAGACGCTGGGCAGACACTATTAGCGCAAAAACAAGTTTCTCGGGCCGGGAATACCTGAGCTCCGCGTCTCGGAGAAGTTTGCTGGTATAGTACACCGGCCGCTGGAGCCCCTGGTCGTCGGTTCGGACCAAGACAGAGCTGACGGCCTCCGGGGTAACCGCCAGGTAGAGGGCAAGCTCCTCCCTCCTCGGGCCTGGACAGTAAAGGTGGCGATGCGAGCGTCTTCTTCAGCTCCTCGAAGGCCTGCTGACACTCCTCGGTCCAAGCAAAGCCATTCATCTTCCTCAGCACCTTGAAGAAGGGACGGCAGCGGTCCGCCGACCTGGAAATAAAACGGCTAAGGGCCGCGACTCGGCCGGTCAATCGTTGCACCTGCTTCTTGGAGGCGGGCTGCTCCATGTCCAGGATGGCCTGGACCTTTTCCGGGTTGGCCTCGATTCCTCTCTGAGTCACCATAAACCCAGGAACTTACCGGCGGAGACGCCGAAAGCGCACTTCGCCGGGTTCAGCTTCATCTGATGGCGCCGGAGGTTGCCGAACGTCTCCGTCAAGTCAGCCACGTGGTCCGAATCGAGTTTGCTCATCACCAGCATGTCGTCCACGTACACCTGCATGTTGCGGCCTATCTGGTCTTTGAAGATTTTATTGACCAGACGTTGGTACGTCGCCCCTGCGTTCTTGAGGCCGAAAGGCATCATCCTGTAGCAAAAAGTCCCGCGGTCAGTTATGAAGGCAGTGTGCTCTTCGTCCTCCGGGTTCATCCGGATCTGGTTGTATCCGGAGAAGGCGTCCATGAACGACAAGAGGCGATGCCCTGAGGTGGTGTCGACCAGTTGGTCGATCTTTGGAAGAGGGAAACTGTCCTTTGGGCAAGCTCGGTTGAGGTCGGTGTAGTCCACACAGATCCTCCACTTACCGCTACTCTTCTTTACCATGACCACGTTTGCCAGCCAGCTAGGGTATTGGACCTCTCGGACGAAACCGGCGGCGAGGAGCTTCTCTACTTCCTCGTTGATCGCCTTCTGCCTCTCCATGGCGAAGCTTCTCTTCTTCTGGCGGACCGGGCGGCAACTTGGGTCCACGTTCAGCCTGTGCATAATAACCTCGGGCGGGATGCCCGGCATGTCGGCTGCTGACCAGGCGAACACGTCAGCGTTGGCGCGGAGGAACTCCAGCAAGCGGGTTCGCTCTTCCTCGGGGAGCTGGGCCCCGACTTGCACCGTCTTCAGGGGATCCGAACCGAGGGAAAAGTCAGCAGGCGCTCTACGGGCCTCCCCTGGGTTCCTTCTCTCTCAGATCGAGGTCGTCGATATCATGGGCGAGCTCCGCGCCCCTGGCGCCTGGGACCGTCTGGAGGCAGAGCGGGACTGGCTGGATCGTCCCCTCATCTCTCCGAGCCGGAAGGCGTGGGGAACTGCACCAACAGCCTCCTCGTGGAGATGGTGGCGTCCAGTTGGTTGAGCCCGGGACGCCCGAGAATGGCGTTGTAAGGCGAAGGGAGCCTGACGACGGTGAATGTTATTAGGACGGTCGCTTGCCGGGGCGGGGATCCGGCAGTGACCGGGAGAGTGATCTCCCCCTCGACCCCCACTGAGTCCCCTGTAAAACCTACCAGGGGGGTGTGCACTGGCTTCAGCTGTTCGGGGGACAAATTCATCCGAGAGAATGCATCGTAAAAAAGTACGTCAGCCGAGCTTCCACTATCCACCATGATTCGATGTACAGGATGCTTCGCGATGGTCATCTCGACCACCACGGCATCGTTGTTTACATTATCATTAATTTCCCTCCTTTGGGAGGGATTACATTCTCCGGGACTTCCGGGCTCTCTTCATTGCTCGGCCGGACCCGCGCGAGATCATGCCCACGGGCTTCTCCGTTGGGCGGTTGTCGATCGCAGGGACAGGTGGTAGGGCCGCGAGCGGCTGCCCTTCAGAGGGGGCCTCGTTCTTGACGAACTTCCTGAGGTAACCCCTCCTGATCAGCTCCTCAATCTCCCGCTTTAGATGGCGACACTCCTCCGTGTCATGCCCGTGCTCGCGATGGAACTGGCAGTACTTTGATTTGTCTCGGACGGCTCTCGGGTTCTGAGGAGGAGGTCGGCGGAGGTAGCGCTCGCCCTCGATTTCCATGAGGATCTTCGTTCGAGGTGCGAGGAGAGGGGTGTACCTCCGCTCGGGAGTGGCTTCGCCCCTCGGCCTTGGATTTGGGCGGAGGTCGGCAGATGGCCCGGGCCTCCGAGCTCCCGGGGTGTCCCTCGGGAGCGGCTTCTTTGGAGTCTTCCCGTCCAGCTCTCGACGGGTGCGGTCGGCCTCCTCCGCTCGGATGTACTTGTGGGCGCGGAGGAGGAGCTCGGATACGTCCTGGGCGGCTTCTTGTCCAGGGAATAGGTTAGGCGGGACGTCTTGAGTCCACGCTTCAAGGCCAGCATGGCGACGGGCTCGTCCAAGCTGTAGATCTCCAGTGCTGCGGTCTTGAACGGGTGATGTAGTCCCGGAGCAGCTCCTGGTCCTGCTGGCGGATGGAAAAGAGGCTGTCCACCTCTCTTGGCACCTTTCGACAAGCGTCGAAGTGCGCCACAAACTTTCCTTCCAACTGATGGAAGGAGCAAATGGATCCGGGCTCGAGGCGGGTGAACCAGACTCGAGCGGCCTTCCGAAGGGTTGCCGGGAAGGCGATGCACAGAAGGGCGTCGGTGGCCCCCTGGACCCTCATGAGAGCCTTATAGCTCTCCAAATGATCCAGGGGGTCGGTGGTTCCGTCGTAGGGATCCACCTGCGGCATGCGGAACCGTTCGGGATTGGTTCCGCCTGGATTTCTTCAGAGAAAGGGGGGCGGGAGTCGTAGCCCGCCGGGTCTGCCGACGAGTTCTGCAGGTCGGCGAATCGGCGGGCGAACTCCGCCAGCTTGCGCTCATGCTCCTCCAGGCGCCTCTCGGCCTGGCGCCTGATGGCTTCATCGGTGGAGTCTTCCACGAGGCTGCGGGTGAAGGGGGCGCCGATCGGTCTCGGCGCGAGGTCTGGCCTCGGCGTCGCTTGCTGCGATGCGCCGTTTCGGCCCCGTCGGCCGGGGATCGACTCTCGTGATCCTCCGAACCGGAATAGTTTCTCTTTGCGGGAGCTTGGTGGCTCCCCGGGGGTTGGAGATGGCCCTCGGATGGGATGGCCTGCCCTGGATTGAGCGCAGGCTCCACGCTGCCCCGCGGCTCGGGCCGCGGGGTCCCTGGCTGCGGCTGAGTGGCCAGGGACCGTTGCTGATGCTGAAGCTGTCGGACCGCTGAGGTCAAGGTCTGCAGCTGCTGGACGATGGCCGCAAGGGATCCGTCCACCGGGGTAGGCTGCTGTGGAAGAGGAGGGGGAGCCGGAAGCTCCCTTTCGGGGCTGTGGCCCCCTGGAGGGGAGTGGACATCCCCCACACGGCTGGTGGACGCCTCACGACCACGAGTGACCACCATTGCTGGAGAGCGTGACACCTGCAGAAAGCTGGTTCCCACTAGGGGTTAGTGTCCTGCCCCCCTACCTGGCGCGCCAATCTGTTGCCGCTCTCGCCGCCGCGCCCGTGCCTCGGATCAGCCGATCCTTCCTGACCGCCTGGCGAGGGAGCCTCCCTTCCGCGGAGAACCTGCAACAAAGGGGTTAGAGGACCCTGGCCGGGGATCCCGGCGAGGGAGCTCCGACGGTCAAGTCAGTAGACGACGAGAGGGAACAGTCTCCAGCCGGACCCTCTAAAGGGTTCCAGACTTAGAGAGTTAACTGGTGAAGGAAACGCTCTGGGACCAGAATCTCGGCTGGGCCTCCTTGCCGAGCTCACGCCCAGTGTCCCCTCTCGGGATTTCTGGTTTCTCTCTCGGAGCAAGGCCTTGTGCCGGTGCTTCCTCCTTGTCCCCAGGCTAATTGGCTTACCTTGTCGTCCCCAGATCCTTCCCTTTATCTCTCCGTCGTGCGTTTGTCTTTTTCCTCCTCGGAAGCTCCCCTCCCCCGTCCTCTTCTCTTTCCCCTTTTTGGTGAAGGAGGCCAGGCGGCTTCCTGACCTCGTCCGCCGGGCCCAGCAGGGAAAAGGCAAAGACAGAAGAGAAAGAGGGGAGGGCGGCGCTGGCAGGGCGGCCGGTCAGGCCTCGGGCTCCGTGAGAGCGCTCTCTTCCCCAAGCGCGGGCGCCATCCATCTATGGGGCCTGTTCGTCAGGATCGGGTCTCTCGCTGCGGGTCCTGTCGGGCCGATGCAAGTGATGTTCCGCGTGCCGCCGCCCTCCGTACGGGACGCCGTCTGGGATTCGTACGGCCCGAGGGATGGCCTCGGGGCCCGTCTCTCTCCCCGGGGCCCTCTCCGTGCGAGCGGTCTGACCTCGGTGAGTTGGACCCGTCCCCGGGGGCCAACTGGCGAGGGGCGAGGGATCAGCCGACCTCGCTTAGGTGGACCCCTCCTGGGTGGACACCTGGCGAGGTGGCAGGAGGTCGCCTGGCTTCGGCCGAGGTGGGCCCGTCTCCGGGCGGCCACCTGGCGAAGGGCGGAGAGTCAGCCGACCTCGGCTTAGGTGGACCCCTCCTGGGTGGACACCTGGCGAGGTGGCAGGAGGTCGCCTGGCTTCGGCCGAGGTGGGCCCGTCTCCGGGCGGCCACCTGGCGAAGGGCGGAGAGTCAGCCGACCTCGGCTTAGGTGGACCCCTCCTGGGTGGACACCTGGCGAGGGGCAGGAGGTCGCCTGGCTTCGCCGAGGTGGGCCCGTCTCCGGGCGGCCACCTGGCGAAGGGCGGAGAGTCAGCGCCGACCTCGGCTTAGGTGGACCCCTCCTGGGTGGACACCTGGCGAGGTGGCAGAAGGTCGCCTGGCTTCGGCCGAGGTGGGCCCGTCTCCGGGCGGCCACCTGGCGAAGGGCGGAGAGTCAGCCGACCTCGGCTTCGGTGGACCCTCCTGGGTGGACACCTGGCGAGGCGGCAAGGAATCGCCCGACCTTGGCCGACCTCACTTAGGCGGACCCCTCCGGGCCCGGGCGCCAATGAGGTGGTAGAGGAACTCCGAGCCGAGCTCGACCTCGGCGAGAGGCGGTTTGCCTTAGACAGTCGTCGGGCGGTGTAGTCTTGCCGATCCTGGCTTTGAGGATGTGGCGCTGACTGGAGGGAAACATACACGTGGCTCGCTCGTATTCGACGATACCTGAGCCTGGCCACGTCACTGTCACGGCTGTAACAGTTGCCCCCAGCCCGCCGTTCCGTCGGGATCGTAGAACGGAACGTCGGCTTAAATGAGGACATGACGTGGAGAGGCGAAGACTTGCATCTAATTGCCACGATCCTCGTCGTCGGGCTCGATGCGGCTGAAGACTAGGGGGACACCACGCGTCGCCCACTTGCCCAATAATCAATGCGTCGCTCGAGGCAGAGGTCGTACTCTTGCTAACAAAGGCGTCAGTTCGGAAGTGCGCCCCCGTGGCGACCATCCAGTGGCCTGAGGTGGAATACGGGTACAGCCGCTGTGGCTGAGTTTGAAAGAGGAGGGGAGGGAACTTTCCAGACGAGGCCTTTTTCCTTGCTTCGTGGGCGGTTTGCTGCAGGCTAACAACTCTGTGCTCAACGCTCGTATGTGCATTTTCGGTGAAGTGCCTCCTTCTCCTCTAGCCCCCTTCTTCTGTCTCATTTCCTTTCCGATCTTATCATCCTTTCCTTTTCTATGGCGCGCCGTCGCATGTCTCTTCCAACCCGGACGAGGCCGGTCCATCCCGGCCGAGGACTCCATCTTCTTCCTCCTCAGATGAGGAGGTGATTCCGGAGGAGGTCCGCCGGCGTTGCCCCGGGGTTTCACCATCGGCATCCCTAGGGGGATCCAGTCCATTACGGTTGCACCTGCCGTGCCCCTCCGTCCTTCTGCTCTGCCTTCTCTTCCTGCTCCGCCTCTCTTCCGCTCCGCTTCTCTTCCTGCCGGTCCCTCCGGTCATGCCTCCACCATGACCGAAGGTGATCTTTCTCTGCTCCGGGATGCCTATGGCATCCCGGGGTCTATTCGTCTGTTTGTCCCGCGGTCCGGGGAGCGCGTCACCATGAGTGGCCCCGGCCACATAGCTTTCTACGAAGACTTCCTCGTTGGGGGTCTTCGGTTCCTCTGCATCCTTTCTTTCTTTCCTTCCTCAGCCACTTTCGGCTCGTCCCGGCCCAGCTGGCTTAATGCCATCCGGGTCATCTTCTCCTTCACCGTTTTCTGCCACTTCCACGGGTTCGTTGCCCGTTTTTCTCTCTTCAGGGCCTTGTTCACCCTGAAGAAGTGCTCCACCGATGACGGCTGGTGGTACATTTCACCCCGGCCTAGGTGTCTCCGGTTCGACCTCCCTTCCTCGGTCAAGGGATGGAAGAGCCGGTTTTTCTTCGCTTCGGTTGACAACATCGACTGGGCTTGGAGTGAACCGGACCGGACCCCGAACCGAAACTCCCGGGTCGAGCCGGCGGACCAGGAGTCCTATACCCAGCTCCTGGGCGACGAGGGTCCCGGCGCTCGAGGTTCTGCTTTCTGAGCAGAATCTTTTTGAGGCCGGTATCAGTCCATCCATGAGACTGGTGAGATTTGGCCCCGCATTGACCTCTGCCCCCCCCCCCTCTCTTCATAACCGAGACGGCTGACTTTCTGTCTCTTTTGTCTTGCAGGGATAAAGTTTTCATTGGAGAACCTCTTGGAGGGGGCGGCCCAGCGGGACGTCATGGAGGTAGACGAGCCCGCAGCGAAGAGGGCTCGCACGGAGACAAGCGGGAGGTCGTGGCGGCGACCGTGCCCGGCCCGGTTGCCGTCATTTCCCGCCCAGGCCACCTCAGGGCGGGGTCACTGATACTTCGGCCCCGCGGACCTGGTGGCGCCGCAGAGAGAGCTCCAGCGTCTGCCGCTCGCCCATCGCCGGGCCCGTCATTGCTGCCAGCTCAACAGCACCGCCTGTGGCGATCGCCGGCCCGTCGGTTGCGGCTTCAGCTGAGGGGGCAGCTGCCGTAGGGGCCGGCCCGAAGGCCTCGGCGCCGGTGATCACCCACCGGGACTCGGTCATCCTCGATAGGGGGCTGGCGGAGAAGATGATGGAGTACGCTTCCACCGCCCGGGACCGCCGAGCTCGGGGTGGCCAGGATTACGCGGACGCGCTGCTCGGCATCCTTCCGCAGCTCTTCACGGTAAGCCCGAGCTTCTTCCTTTTCCTTTTTCCTATCTCGAGACTTACCTGCCTTTGCTCTGACCTGTGTCGCTTTGTCATTGCAGATCGGGAACGACGTCCTCCTACTGAGGAATTCCTCGTAGGGAACGCCAAGAGGGACTCCGATCGGGAGCTGAAGCTCGGCAAGCTCGCGGCCGACGTCAAGGATTTGATGGAGAAGGGGGCCGAGCTGCGAGCCGAGAAGCAAGCCCTCCAGTCCAACCTGGCGCGTTCCGAGGAGCGGAACAAGGAGTTGGAGGCCTCCTTGTCGGAGGACCGGACCTCCAACCAGCGCCGAACTGAGGAGGAGGCGGCGGAGAAGGCCCGCCTGCAGGCCCATTCCCAATGGCTGGAGCGTCAGCTGGAGGAGGCCCGGCGAGATGCGGCCGCGGCGAAGGACCGGAGCGCCTACGTCAACGGGCTCCTGGAGGCAGCCAAGCGGGAAGCGCAAGAGGCCGTCCCCAAATTCTGGGCTTCCGACGAGTATACGTCGGAGGTCCGGGAGGCTGCCGTGGACTCCTTCCTGAAGGGGTTCCGGATGTGCCGGGAGAAGGTGGGGGCCTTCTTCCCCAGCTGGACCTGAGCGGAGTTGTAGTCGGTGGCAGGAGGCCAGGGGGTGAGAGCAGGGCTCCGGCACGACCGAAGCGACACCTGCGGCGTCGTCGACCAGCGATGCCGCGGCCCGGAACAGTCCCAGGAGCCGGGCGCTGTAGAAGTCGAGGACGCAGCACCCACGCCTCCGGCAGATGGCTCCGACCCCACATCCCAGTGATTCCGGCACTGTCTTCTCTGCTTTACTTCTGTTGTTTTTGTTTTTGGGGAGTCCCGGCCTGTCGGGGCTCCCAGCTTGTACCGACTCTTATGTCAATGAAGATCTAAGCTTTATCGAAACCTTGGTCGTTGTTTCGTCTCACCTTCTCCTCTTTTCTTTCTGAGATGTCGGTCTGGGACACTTGAAATAACTGCAGGCCTGGTCCTCCCATTGCTCAAATCGAAGGATAGGCCTGCTGAGTCGCGTCGCAGCAGGGCAAGCCTTAGGCGGGCCCGACTTTGGGTCGCCTTCATGCTCGCGCAGACAACATTGTTTCTGCACCGTCTTTCAGGCCGAAGCCCGGGACCTCGAACTGAGCTTGGTGCCGCAGGCTTTCTCAAGCCTTGCGCGGCTCACTGAGCTATGCTCCGGGCTTGCGTGGGCGAACCGGGGTTCGGCGCCACCTTCTAGTCGAAGCCCAGGATCTTCCGGACTGAGCTCGATGCCGCAGGCTTTCTCAAGCCTTGCACGGCTTGCTGAGCTGTGCTCGGGCTTGCGTGGGCGAACTGGGTTCGGGCCACCTTCCAGGCCGAAGCCCAGGATCTTCCGGACTGAGCTCGATGCCGCAGGCTTTCTCAAGCCTTGCGCGGCTTGCTGAGCTGTGCTCGGGCTTGCGTGGGCGAACTGGGTTCGGCGCCACCTTCCAGGCCGAAGCCCAGGATCTTCCGGACTGAGCTCGATGCTGCAGGCTTTCTCAAGCCTTGCGCGGCTTGTGAGCTGTGCTCCGGGCTTGCGTGGGTGAACTGAGTTCGGTGCCACCTTCCAGGCCGAAGCCCAGGATCTTCCGGACTGAGCTCGATGCCGCAGGCTTTCTCAAGCCTTGCACGGCTTGCTGAGCTGTGCTCCGGGGGGCTTGGGCGAACTGGGTTCGGCGCCACCTTACAGGCCAGAGCCCAGGATCTTCCGGACCGAGCTCGATGCCGTAGGCCTTCTCGTCGACGTTAGAAGGGAGTGCTTGAAGTGGGGAAGCTTTGTTACAGAAACTGGGAGCCTTACATCAGGTAGTACATTCTCAGGTTGGAGGAGTTCCACGTCGGGGGAACCTGGCACCTCCCAATTCTTCCAAGTAGTATGCTCCATGAGGGAGGGCCTCTGCCACCCGATACGGCCTTCCCAGTTGGGCGATAGCTTGCCGCATTCCCGTGGTTGGGAGGCTTCGACGCGCCGGAGGACCAAGTCTCCGGGATGAAAAACCTTAGACCGCACTCGGGAGTTGTAATATCTGGCAACACGTGCCGGTACGCCGCCATTCGGATTCGGGCCCTGTCCCTTGTTTCCTCGAGAAGGTCTAGGTTGAGCATCATCCTGCCGGGTTTTCTGCCTCGTCGTATTGCTCCACGCGCAGCGTGGGTAGGCTGAGCTCGATCGGGATGACTGCCTCGGCTCCGAAGACGAGGTTGAATGGAGTTTCGTCGGTAGCCATCCTTGGGGTGGTGTGGTATGCCAAAGGATGCTGGGAAGCTCATCGGCCCACCTGCCCTTGGCCTGGTCCAGCCGCGTGCGGAGGTCCTGAAGAATGGTCCTGTTCGTGACTTTGGCCTCCCCGTTGGTCTGAGGGTGCGCCACCGAGGTAAAGCGATGCCTGATGCCGAGATCGCTGCAGAATTCTTCGAATTCCCGGCAGTCGAACTGGCGTCCATTGTCGGTGACCACAGTTTGGGGGAGGCCGAAGCGGCAGACGATGGACTTCCAGAAGAACTTGGCGACGTTTGCTTCGGTGATCCTTGCCAAGGGTTCGGCCTCGACCCCACTTCGTGAAGTAGTCGATAGCCACTATCAAGAACTTCCGCTGGCCGGACGCCGGCGGGAATGGGCCCAGGAGGTCATCCCCACTGGGCGAACGACCAGGGGGCTGAGAGCTGAGAGATTGGATTGGAGGGTTGCCGCTGCACCGTGGTGTGACGCTGGCACCGGTCGAGTTGCAGCCCTCAACCGTTTTATCTCCAGGTCGGCGGACCGCTGCCGTCCCTTCTTCAAGGTACTGAGGAAGATGAATGACTTTGCTTGGACCGAGGAATGCAACAGGCCTTCGAGGAGCTGAAGAAGAACCTCGCCTCGCCACCGTTGCTGTCCAGGCCCGAGGAGGGAGAGGAGCTTATCCTCTACTAGGGTTACCCCGGAAGCCGTCAGCTCAGTCTTGGTTCGAACGACGGCCAGGGGGCCAGCGACCGGTGTGTACTATACCAGCAAACTTCTCCGTGACGCGGAGCTCAGGTATTCTCGGCCCGAGAAACTCGTTTTGCGCTAATAGTATGCCCAGCGTCTCAGGCCTTATTTCCAAGCGCACCCCATCGCTGTCCTGACGGATCAACCGCTGAAAGCAGTGCTCAGCCGACCCGATACCTCGGGACGATTGGCAAAGTGGGCACTGAAACTCAGCGAGTTCGACATTACGTACAGGCCGAGGTCGGCCATGAAGGCACAGGTGCTAGCCGACTTCTTGGTCGAATGTGCAGGCTTGGGCAAGGAGCCCGAGGAAGGCCCCTCAGGCCGATCGATGGAGATAGGTACCGACGAGCCCGGAGAAGACGCCTGGATCCTCCATGTAGACGGAGCCTCAAACTCCGGCAGGAGCGGGGCTGGGCTCATCCTTGCCAACAGCGACGGGGTCGTCGCCGAATGCGCACTCCGTTTCCAATTTCCCCGCGACAAATAACCAGGCGGAGTACGAAGCACTTCTTGCCGGACTGAGAGTCTCCCGCGAGCTGGGTGTAACCAACCTCAAGGCTTTCACTAATTCCCAGCTCGTGGCGGGGTAGGTGTCCGGGGAGTACGTCGCGCACGACCCCCAAGTGGCGAAATACTTGGAGCTCGTCAAGGAGGGCGCGTCCAGATTCCGACGCTTCAACATCTTCCATATCCCCCGCGGGGAGAACGCCCGCGCGGATGCTCTCTCTCGATTGGCAACCCTGCCGGACACGATGCTGGGATGCGCCCATGTGGAGCGCCTTGAGGTCCAAAGCCTCGAGGCGCCGGTGGAGGTCCACCAGGTCGGCCATGAACCCAGCTGGATGGACAAGTACGCCGCATACATCACCAATGGCAGCCTGCCGGAGGACCGCGAGGCGGCTCGCCTCATCAGGAAGAAGGCCGTGCGGTTCGTCTGATGGACGGGCAGTTGTATCGAAGATCCTACTCCTACCCCCTCCTCAAGTGCGTAGGACCCACGGAAGCCAAGCTTGTGCTCCAGGAGATTCACGAAGGCGTCTGCGGGAACCACGTGGGGGGTAGGGCATTGGCATACAAGGCCCTCCATCAGGGGTACTTCTGGGAGACGATGAAGGAAGACGCCGCCGACTTCGTGAAGAAATGCGACCGGTGCAGCGTCACGCCTCGGTGCAACGGTAGCCCTCCAACCCAATCTCCCAGCTCTCAGCCCCCTGGCCGTTCGCCCAGTGGGGGATGGACCTCTTGGGGTCCATTCCGCCGGCGTCTGGACAGCGGAAGTTCTTGATAGTGGCCATCGATTACTTCACGAAGTGGGTCGAGGCCGAACCCTTGGCGAGGATCACCGAAGCAAACATCGCCAAGTTCTTTGGAAGTCAATCGTCTACCGCTTCGGCCTCCCCCACACCGTGGTCACTGACAACGGGCGCCAGTTCGACTGTAGGGAGTTCGAAGAATTCTGCAGCGACCTCGGCATCAAGCATCGCTTTACCTCGGTGGCGCACCCCCAGACCAATGGGGAGGCCGAAGTCACAAACAGGACATCCTTCAGGGCCTCCGCACGGGCTGGACCAGGCCAAGGTCAGGTGGGCTGACGAGCTCCCCAGCATCCTCTGGGCATACTACACCACCCCGAGGATGGCTACCGACGAAATCCCGTTCAACCTCGTCTTCGGAGCCGAGGCAGTCATCCCGATCGAGCTCAGCATACCCACACTGCGTGTGGAGCAATATGACGAGACAGAAAAACCCAGCCAGGATGATGCTCAACCTTGACCTTCTCGAGGAAACAAGGGACAAAGCCCGAATTCGAATGGCGGCGTACAGGCAACGCGTGGCCAGGTATTACAACTCCCGAGTGCGGCCGAAGGTTTTCCGTCCCGGAGACTTGGTCCTCCGGCGGCTGAAGCTTCCCAGCCACGGGAATGCGGCAAGCTCTCGCCCAACTGGGAAGGCCCATATCAGGTGGCAGAGGCCCTCCCTCATGGCGCATACTACTTGGAGGAAGGGAGGTGCCAGGTTCCCTCGGACTTGGAACGCCTCGAACCTGAGGATGTACTATCAGTAATGTAAGGTTCCTTGCTCCTGTAATAAAGTTTCCCCCTTCAAACACTCCCTTCTCACTTCGATGAGAAAGCCTACGGCATCGGGTTCAGTCCGGAGATCCTGGGCTTCGGCCTGGAAGGCGGCGCAGAACCCAGTGCCCAAGAAAGCCCGGAGAACAGCACAGCAAGCCGCGCAAGGCTGAGAAAGCCTGCGGCATCGAGCTCAGTCCGGAGATCCCGGGCTTCGGCCTGGAAGGTGGCGCAGAACCAGTTCGCCCATGAAAGCCGGAGAACAGCTCAGCAAGCCGTGCAAGGCTTGAGAGAAAGCCTGCGCATCGAGCTCAGTTGGAGATCCGGGCTTCAGCCTGAAAGGTGGCGCAGAACCCAGTTCGCCCCGAAAGCCCGGAGAATAGCTCAGCAAACCGTGCAAGGCTGAGAGAGCCTGCGGCATCGAGCTCAGTCCGGAGATCCTGGGCTTTGGCCTGGAAGGCGGCGCGGAACCCGTTCGCCCACGAAAGCCCGGAGAACAGCTCAGCAAGCCGCGCAAGGCTTGAGAAAGCCTGCGGCATCGAGCTCAGTCGGATATCCCGGGCTTCAGCCTGGAAGGTGGCACAGAACCCAGTTCGCCCACGAAAGCCCGGAGAACAGCTCAGCAAACCGCGCAAGGCTTGAGAGAGCCTGCGGCATCGAGCTCAGTCCGGAGATCCTGGGCTTCGGCCTGGAAGGTGGCGCGGAACCCAGTTCGCCCACGCAAGCCCGGAGAACAGCTCAGCAAGCCGCGCAAGGCTTGAGAAAGCCTGCGGCATCGAGCTCAGTCCGGAGATCCTGGGCTTCGGCCTGGAAGGCGGCGCGGAATCCAGTTCGCCCACGCAAGCCCGGAGAAAAGCTTAGCAAGCCGCGCAAGGCTTGAGAAGGCCTGCGGCATCGAGCTCAGTCCGGAGCCTGGGCTTCGGCCTGGAAGGCGGTGCAGAAACCATGTCGCTTGCGCAAGTATGAAGGCGATCCCAAAGACGGGCCCGCTTAAGGCCTACTCTGCCGCCACGCGATCCGGGAGGCCCCAACCTTCGATTTGAGCAATGGACGGACCGGACCGCGATCGTTTCAGCATTCCATACCAACATCTCAAAAAAAAAAAAAAAAAAGGAGAACTCGAGGTTTTGTCAAATTAAGGCTTTCATTAATATAAGTGGCCAGTACAAGCTGGGAGTCCCGACAGCCCGGAGTCCCCAAAAAGAAAAAGGAAAAAAAAAAAAAAAAAAAAAAAAACACGACTACAACGACGAAAGCAGGTAAGAAGGCGCGGGCTCAGTGTGGTGCAGGGTCGGAGCCCTTTGCCGGGGGCGCAGGGCTGCTTCCTCGACTTCGGCGGCGGCCGGCTCTTGGGGCTGCTCCGGAGCCACAGCTTCGCTAGTCGACGGCACCGCAGGAGTTGCGTCGGCCGCACCAGAGGCCTGCTCTCGACTCCTTGTTTCCTGCCTCCGATCACCACCCCGCTAAGATCGAGCTCGGGGAAGAAGGCCCCCACCTTCTCCCGCACATCCGGAACCCCTTCAGGAAGGAGTCCACGGCGGCCTCCCGGATCTCCGACGTGTACTCGTCGGAAGCCCAGAATTTCGGGACGGCTTCCTGCGCCTCCCGCTTCGCGGCCTCCAGGAGTCCGTGATGTACACACTCGGTCTTCGCCGCGCTCGCATCTCGCCGGGCCTCCTCCAGCTGGCGCTCCAGCCACTGGGAATGGGCCTGCAGGCGGGCCTTCTCCGCCGCGTCCTCCTCCGTGCGGCGCTGGTAGGAGATCCTCTCCTCCGACAAGGAGGCCTCCAGCTCCTTGTTCCATCCCTCGGAACGCGCCAGGTCGGACTGGAGGGCTTGGTTGTTGGCTCGCAGCTCGACCTTCTCCATGAGGTCTTTGACATCGGCCACAAGCTTGCCGAGCTTCTTCTCCTTCTCGGCGTCCCTTTTTGCGTTCCCTACGAGGAAGTTCCTCAGTAGGAGAACGTCATTCCCGATCTGCACCAACGAAAACAAACCAGGTCAGGAGAAAAGAAGTTAGATCTTGAAAGAACAGAAAGGAAGGAGCTCGGGCTTACCGTGAAAAGCTGCGTGAGAATCCGAGAGCAGAGCATCTGCGTAGTCCCGGCCGCCCCGGGCTCGGCGGTCCCGGGCGGTGGAGGCGTACTCCATGATCTTTTCGCGAGCCCTTTGTCGCGGATGACCGAATCCGGTGGGTGATCAACGGTGCCGGAGGTGTCAGGCCGGCTCCTGTGCCGGCCGCCCCCTCAGCTGATTTCACGGTCGACGGGCCGGCGGTGGCCACCGGCTGCACTGTCGAGGCAGCGGCGACGACGGGACCGCGCTGGACGGAGCTGCAGGTGTGGAGCCCTCTCAGCGGTGGCACCACCAGGTCGCGCAACCGAGGCGTCGACGGCCCCGCACTGAGGCAACCTGGGCGGGGGGAGCAGTGGCCAGCGGGCTGGGCACGGTCGCCGTCACGACCTCCTGGCTCGCCTCCGTGCGAGCCCTCTTCGCCGCGGGCTCATCCACCTCGACGACATCTCTCCGGGCTGCGCCCTCCAAAAGGCTCTCCAGCGAAAACTTCACTCCTGCAATACAAAAGAACAGAAGGTCAGCCGGCTCGGTCATGAAGAAAAAGGGAGGGGGAGTCAAAGTGGGGCCGAATCTCACCCGTCTCGTGGATGGGACTGATCCCGGCCTCAAAAAGATTCTGCTCCGAAAGCAGAATGTCGAGTGCCGGGACCACGTCGCTCAGGAGCTGGGAATAGGCCTCCTGGTCCGCCGACTCAACCCGAGAGTTCCGGTTCGGAGCCCGGTCCGGTTCACTCCAGGCCCAGTCGACATCTTCGACTGAGGCGAAGAAAAACTGGCTCTTCCAGCCCTTCACCGAGGAAGGGATGTTGAACCGGAGACACCTGGGCCGGGGCGAAATATACCACCAGCCGTCATCGGTGGAGCACTTTTCAGGGTGAACAAGGCCCTGAAGAGGGGAGAAACGGGACAACGAACCCGTGGAAGTGACAGAAGACAATGAAAGAGAAGATGACCCGGATGGCGTTGGGAGCCAACTGGGCCGGGACAAGCCGGAAATGGCTGAGAAAAGAAAGAAAGAAGGGATGCAGAGGAAACCGAAGACCCCCGAGGAGGAAGTCTTCGTAGAAGGCTATGCGGCCGGGGCCACTCATGGTGACGCGCTCCCCGGACCGCGGAACAAACAGACGAATGGACCCCGGGATGCCGTAAGCATCCCGGAGCAGGGAAAGATCGCCTTCGGTCATGGTGGAAGCATGACCGGAGGGACCAGCGGGAAGAGAAGGTGGAGCAGGAAGAGAACGGAGGGGCACGGCAGGAGCAACCGGAGGAGGCCGGATCCCCCTGGGATGCCAATGGTGACACCCCCGGGTTGCAGACGCCGGCGGATCTCCTCCGGGATTGTCTCCTCATCTGAGGAGGAAGAAGATGGAGTCCTCAGCCGGGATGGACCGGCCTCGTCCGGGTTGGAAGAAGCATGGCGACGGCGCGCCATGGAAAAGAGAAGGATGGAGGATCAAAGAGAAAAAGAAAAAGAAAGAGAAGGAGGGGAGCCGGAGAAGATGAAGGCATTCACCGAAAATACGCCAGACGAGCGCAGGGCAACAGGAGTTAGCCTGTAGCAAACCACCCATGAAGCAAGGGGAAAAGGCCTCGTTCTGGAAAGTCCCCTCCCTTTCAAACTCAGCGGACAGCGACCGTACCCGTCATTCCACCTCGGGCCACTGGGCGATCGTCACGTGGGCGCACGCCCGACATCGACGCCTCGTTAGCAGAGCAACGGCCTATGCTTCGAAGCGACGCATTTATTGCGGGCAAGTGGGCGACGCGTGGCGGCTCCCCATAGGTTTGCAGTCGCATCGAGCCACGGCGATGAGGATCGTGGCAATTATGATGCAAGATCTTCGCCTCCCCACGTCATGTCCGCATTTAATCCCGACGTTCCGTTCTACGATGCCCCGACGGAACGGCGGGCTGGGGGGTAACTGTTACAGCCGTGACAGTGACGTGGCCAGGCTCAGATACCGCCGAATGCGATCGAGCCACGTGGGGGTTTCTCCGGCCGAGTCAGCGCCACATCTTCAAGACCAGGTTCGGCAAGACTACAGCGCCCGGCAATTTTCTAAGGCAAACTGCCCTCGCCGAGGTCGAGCTCGGATCGGAGTTCCTCTACCACCTCGATGGCGCCCAAGCCCGGAGGGGTTCGCCTAAGTGAGGTCGGCCAAAGCCAGGAGACCTCCTGCCACCTCGCCAGGTGTCCACCCAGGAGGGGTCCGCCTGGGCGAGGTCGGCCGACCCCTCGCCCTTCGCCAGGTGGCCCCCCCGGAGACGGGTCCACCTCGGCCGAGGGCAGGCGACCTCCTGCCACCTCGCCAGGTGTCCACCCAGGAGGGGTCCACCTAGGCCGAGGTCGGCTGGTCCTTCGCCCCTTTGCCAGGTGGCCTCCCGGAGACGGGTCCACCTCGGCCGAGGCCAGGCGACCTCCTGCCACCTCGCCAGGTGTCCACCCAGGAGGGGTCCACCTAGGCCGAGGTCGGCTGGTCCTTCGCCCCTTTGCCAGGTGGCCTCCCGGAGACGGGTCCACCTCGGCCGAGGCCAAGCGACCTCCTGCCACCTCGCCAGGTGTCCACCCAGGAGGGGTCCACCTAGGCCGAGATCGGCTGGTCCTTCGCCCCTTTGCCAGGTGGCCTCCCGGAGACGGGTCCACCTCGGCCGAGGCCAGGCGACCTCTTGCCACCTCGCCAGGTGTCCACCCAGGAGGGGTCCACCTAGGCCGAGGTCAGCTGGTCCTTCGCCCCTTTGCCAGGTGGCCTCCCGGAGACGGGTCCACCTCGGCCGAGGCCAGGCGACCTCCTGCCACCTCGCCAGGTGTCCACCCAGGAGGGGTCCACCTAGGCCGAGGTCGGCTGGTCCTTCGCTCTTCGCCAGGTGGCCCCGGAGACGGGTCCACCTCGGCCGAGGTCAGGCCGCCCGTACGGAGAAGGTCTCAGGGAAGAGGCGCGGGCCTCGAGGCCATCCCTCGGGCCGTACGAATCCCAGACGGTGCCCCGTACGGAGGGTAGCGGCACGCGGAACATCACTTGCATCGGCCCGACAAGTTCCACAGCCGAGGGGCATGATTCTGACAGAACAGGCCCTATAGATGGATGGCGCCCACGCTTGGGAAAGAGGGCGCTCTCGCTGGGCCCGAGGCCTGACGGCCACCTTACCATCGCCGCCCTCCCTTTTTCTCTTCTGTCTTTGCCTTTTCCCTGCTGGGCTCGGCGGACGAGGTCGGAAAGCCGCCTGGCCCCCCTTCACCGAAAAGGGAAAATAGAAGAGGACGGGGGAGGGGAGTCTCCCAGGAGGGAAAGACAAGCGCACGACGAAAGGAGATAAAGAGAGAGGAATCTGGGGACGACAAGGTAAGCGAACAAGCCTGGGGACAAAGGAGAAGCAGCGGCAAAAGGCCTCGCTCCGGAGAGTGAAAACCAGAAGATCCCGAGAGGGAATCACTGGGGTGAGCTCGGCAAGGAGGCCCGGCCGAGATTCTGGTCCCCAGAGCGTCTCTCTCACCCGTAAACTCTCTAAGTCTGGAACCCTTCGGGGGTCCGTCTGGAGAGTCTGTTCCTTCTCGTCGTCTACTGACTTGACCGTCGGAGCTCCCTCGCCGGGATCCCGGCCAGGGTCTTCTAACCCCTTTTTTGCAGGTTAGCCGCAGCCAGGGAGGCTCCTTCACCAGGCGGTCAGGAGGGATCGGCGGATCCGTGGCACGGGGGGCGACGACGGGAGCGGCAACACCATCCATCTCATATTATTTATCTATCCATCAGCTATCCAGACTTTCTTTTATCAGATTCTATATATCTATCATAAATGAGATTAAAATTAGATCTCCATTCTTAAATACAACAATAAGAATGGAATCAATTATATAAATATATTTAAATAAAATAATTCACTCTTTACCACTTTTATAGGTAGCTTTATTTCAGAGTACTCTTATAAGATATTCAGGATGGAAGATCATTACATAATGTAATATCTATAATCCATCAAACTTAGTGCTAGCACAATTTCAGTTTTCATATCTACATTTCAGTCAGAGTCATTATAATGGGAGTATTAACTCTATTGAATATAAATATACTAACTGCTAAATAATCTTTATGCAGTTAATCAATAGAGAAATATATACAATATCTCTCAGAAAATTTTATAAGCATTATTTTAATGAGAGCCATTGGTCCAATGCAACAAAACTTTCTTTCAAAGAAAAATATCCACATAAGGAATCTCTCTTCAATATATAATGCTACATAATCCATTCTTAAAAGCTCACAGAAGGACCTGGTAAATCTCAATGAACGGGCCACTTTAATGATCACCATCCATCAAAAATCACTAACCTTTCAAAGAGGGATCGTCAAGTCATGACCTCTAAGATGGCATAAAACATCAATCAAGCTCATGTATGATGCAACATATTTGAAGTACAAATAATAAATCAATAAAAGCTTTGAATATAATAAGCCATTTTCAATAAATGTACCATGTACATCATCATAAAACTCTCCTATAGGCAGAGAGTGTGATACTTTTGAGCTTAAAAAATGAGGTCAATATAATGAAAATACAAAATTTGAAAATATCTCCATTTGGATAAACAAATTCTTAAACCCAATATATATTTCTTTTTAAAGAAAACAAAGATTAATACAATGAGCATACAAAGCATTCGAAAATCTCTCTCCTTTGGATAGACAAATTTTCTAAGCCTAATATACCTCTACCTTTGATATTTTGACCCAGTCAAAAACTCAATAACATAAATGACTGTATAATCAAAAATAACAGGAATAAAAATATTAGTCAATGGGCATATACCATAAATGATATATAAGCGTCTAAATACAATACCACATATTTTCCTTTGGACAGAACATATAATATGCATAAGTACTCTTTATATGAAGCCACAAGTAAATGAAATACCTTACAGTCATGAACTTATCCCCTTTGGGTAGATAAGCCCATGAAAGCTAGAGCATCATTGCAATACAATGCCCCATGCAACCTTCCTGATTAAAACATACAACAATCCCTTTGGGCAGGCGGTTATATGCAATAACCAGAAACCCTCTCATAATGAAAAAACTCATGGACGCCATAAATAAACCACTTTGGTGATAAATACTTATGCCAATCCATAAATTATTCATACAGAGAAGACAAATATCCAAATAAATATAAAATGACATATTTTAACAATATGCATGCCATAAAGATCAGTTCAAAATAGGATACTCAATAACATGCACCCTATTGATCAAAACATAACATAATAATGCATTCTAACTGCACTTTTATCAAAACACTTACTACACAACTATAAAACATTTTTGGACTAGAATATAGTATATAATAAGTATAACATACGATTACAATCAATTTTAGGTCAACTGCAATACAGACATCAATGTATAATTTTCAAAAAAAGATGAGTCATTAGTCCTCAATAACTCAGCTATTCAAAATTCATAGAGTGCTCCAAACCCTTTAGGGCTATGAAAAAATGCACTCGAATTATATAATAATGAGTATAATTATATATAAATAATTTTAAATTATTTAAATATTTAATAAATATGAAGAACTCTATCAAAATGTTTTCAAATTATTACGAGTCCAACAGTCTAAAAATCGCTCAAATCGAATATAAAATGAGCAAGTTATAGCTATTTTATCAAAAACAATAGTAGAGGACAAAATCATAAATTTCAAAAATGTAGAAACTTTCTTGTAAAATATAATTTCAAAAATAACAAGATCTAGCCAAAATTTATATGGACTCATATTTAATTTATAAGGGCTTAAGTGTAAAAAACTTCTTAATACCAAAGTTAAAAAAACAGGTCCAATGTATTGGATCCAGCCAGTTCTTCAATTTAGGCTAAATTAAATATAATTAATAAATTCTGTTCAAAGTAGGTTATAACTCGATAACCTATCAACCCAAAAAAAAATTTTAAAAAAATTTCTTCTTCCCCTTTTCATCCCAACCGAGACTTTCCAAAACTTCATTGATGGCTTCTCCGAGCTTGAGATCTTCCTCCATAGAGAGCCACTGACCAAACCGATAGCTGGCAGCCATTCCATGGGCACCGGCACCCAAAGTTCAGGAAGAGATAAGAATGGAGCAACACAGGAGAGCCATCGGCACTCGTCTAATTGTCCAAGAAGTCCGCCACGGCATTCCCCACAAGCTCGGCGAGGTCCAGCAATCTGACAACAGCCTCTTCTATCTCCTTCCGGAAGATGGTGAGGTCCCTGCGACGGGACACTACGAACCGCCAAAATCCAACAGGATCCATCCGACAGTAGTACAGCAGAGGACCACTTGGAGGTCCTCAGAAAAACAGAGCCAGGAGAAGCATCCCAAGGGCTCAGCATCGCTCGACACCGGTGTTGGTGGACGAGCCTTAGTCGCCACCATCTAAATGATCGCCGGTCAATCGCTGTCAGATGTTTCTAGCAGGGTATGGAGGAGGAGAAGGGCATGATGGTTTCTACCACTACTAGCCTGCTACCTTTTTTTTTTTGGTGATAATGGGTCAACAAATTTTGGGTTAAAACCCAAAACCCGAAAACTCGTTGGCCCAAGCCCTTCTTTCCCGCGAGACCCAAATCACAGGGGTCTCTGGTCCGCCGCCCCTGTCTTCCCAAAGCCGCCACTGCCAGCACCAGACTGGCCGGAAAGCCACGATGACCGACCGAGTACCGGTTCGCCGCATCCAGCGATGTCGCCGGCGTCCGGTTGGGCCCAAAGGAGAGATCGACAGTCGGCAACAGAATTTTTTTTTGGTTCTGTCGATCCACCGGTGGTGATCTTTATCTCCAATCGCCGCCACCGGGGGGGGAAGCAGAAGGGGGGGTGCGGGGCTCGACCGCTGAGACCGTCAGGGATGGCCGCAGACCCATCGGTCGCCATAAAATTTTTTTATGTTTGGCCACCGGCGGTGATCTGGATCTTAGATCACCGCCACCGGAGGAAAGGGGGGAGACCGATCATGGAGACTGTCCGGGAAACATGGCCGCTGGTGATGGCCCAGGTATGGTCGACCAAGGCCTCCACAGTCGCCACCCTCATCTAACTTTCCCTTTAGTTTTTTTTTCTTTTTATGTTCCGGGGTGTCAAAAGAGAAACCAGAGACAACCGGTCATCTCTGCACTCACAGGTTTCAATCTCATTGCCGCTGCCTGTCCACGGTCGATGATGGTCAGGCACGAATATATCATGCTAGTGACAAACGATGGGAATGAAGGAACAACAACAAAAACAAGGTTATATGTTTCAGATCTAAAATATAAGAATGATGATTCTAATCTGATACCAGGGCTCTAATACCAAATGTAGGAAAATAAATATTTCTCAACCCTAGGATCGATCAAATAATTAGAATCATGATAAATAGATCTGAGAAAAATATTACAATGCATATCTGTATTCGCCATAATCCTTAATGCTCATACGAACACCGCAGGCAGAGTCATCTCCGATTTTTTCAAAAAGATGACTCTCGATGGAAAAAATCACCGTACCATGAATCATTGAATACGTGATATATATAAATGGAGAGCGAAGAGGGGACCTAGTCAATAAAATAAAAATATCCTAACTGACCCTCCTATCACGAGTCAAGTCGGGCTAAGGCCTACACTATGCCACCTCAACCACACCAACCCACATGAGGTGCTCCTAGCCCAAACAATGATCACATAACATTGGACCCATCATACGTCTATCAACATGGACCATAAAATCAATCCAGATTTTAATAAAAAAAAAATACTAATTAATATTAGCCCACATTAAGAAAATTCTTACATAAACATCATATATAAAAAAATAATAGTAATTAATATCAACTCAAGCTAATAAAAGAAAATAATAACAAGCAATATGGAATCATATTAATAAAAAAATAGTATGAAATCAAGCTAATAAAAAAATATTATGATATTAATTTTATGTAATCTTAAGAATCATGCTAGCATGTCTAATTACTGTTCAGACTTCAGTAAAATGCATAAATACTTATATATATATATATATATACTTTAAAAATCTGGAGTCATCTATTGGTTGTGTGTAATGGCCCATTGGACTGGCCCATCGCCAGTTAGCCCAAGTCCCACCCAAATGAAAAAATAAATAATTAATTAAAGATGACTCCTGCCGGGAATCCAACTTTCTTCCCTGATCCCAGCAGGACTCTAGGGCTAGCGATTTCATGCTAGACCATAACCAACTCAAATTACTCCATTAAATATTTAAAATGTTCATATTAGTAACTATAATTAGGTTTCTTCCTTGGAAAAGGCTTCATACTAGGCTTCTTCAGTATGAATTCTCATGTTGTTGGTCTTGAGATTAACAATAACTTTAATTAAATTTCTTTCTTGAAGGTTTAAAACATGCTAAATTTCTATTAATAAAGGGATTTGAAGTTTTTAACATTGATCCTATTTCATGCATGATAAAAAAAGGAAGAGTACAAAAAAATCCACTCGTACTAAGTTTTGAACAATAGGTGAGAACTACTAAGGCGATATTCTGGTTGGTAGAGGTCATTCCTCACCACCAACCGGTTGCTGGTTCGAGGAAGGATCCTGATATGGCAGGATCGCTAACGTGGAATCCCTATCAGGTCCAGCCGGATGATACATTGGCAGAAGTTGCCACGTCAGATCCTTTCTTCGAGCTCCCTCGTCAGGTGGCTCCCTCGAGGTCGAGCCCACCTCGATCGAAGTCGAGCCCACCTCGATCGAAGTCGAGCTCCCACTCTCTTAAGCTCCTGCTCTTTTCAAGCTCCTTAACCGGGTAGCTTCTTCGAGGTCGAGCCTATCTCGGTCGAAGTTGAGCTCCCGCTCTCTTTGAGCTCCTTCGTCGGGTGGCTCCCTCGAGGTCGAGCCTACCTCAGTCGAGGTCGAGCCTACTTCGGTCGAAGTCGAGCTCTCGCTCTCTTCGAGCTCCTTCGCCAGTAGGCTCCCTCGAGGTCGAGCCCACCTCGGCCGAAGTTGAGCTCCCGCTCTCTTCGAGCTCCTTCGTCGGGCAGCCCTCTCGAGGTCGAGTCCATCTCGGCTGAAGTCGAGATCCCGCTCTCCTCGAGCTCCTTCACCGGGCGGCTCCCTCGAGGTTGAGCCAATCTCGGTCGAAGTCGAGCTCCTACTCTCTTCGAGCTCCTTCTCTTCGGACCAAACTCTCTTCAGACGAGGGGTCCAGCAGCCGGAAGCAATCCCCGTGGTTTTTATTGTACTCTTTCATATTATTCTTACATTATTTACTCAAGGTTGTTGGTGAGCCTTTGTGAAAAACTAACTTGAGGTTGTTGGTTAGTCTTTGTATCAAAACAACAAGGTTGTTGGTGAGCCCGTAAAACCAACTAGGTTGTTGGTCATCCCGTAAAACCAACTAGATTGTTGGTGAGCCCGCAAACCAACAAGATTTTTGGTTAGCCTGGAAAACCAAGGGGTTGACTTGTGAGCCCGGTGAAAACAAATGGGTTTTGATTAGTGAGCCTGGAAAACTAATAGGCTGTAATATTGATGATTATAGTGGAATTCTTTAGGATAACTTGGGAAGTGGATGTAGGTGCCTTGGAGTGCATCAAACCACTATAAATCTGTTATGTTTGTGTGATTATTTTTTTTGTACATTTACTTTATTAATTTTGCTGCATATTATTTTGAAGCTTACAAACACTTTAGCAAAACATAAGCACTTGAATTGAATTAGCACATACTTGTTTAGTTCATCTTAAATCATTGCAAATAGTTTTATAAAATCCAATTCATCCCCCTTCTTGAATTGCTTCATCACTGGGCAACAATAAGGAAACCATAGGAAGAAGAAACCCTTTTCTTCTTTCTTCCTTTTCTCTCTCTAGATTTCTCTTTCTCTTGGTGTATGAAAATTATGGCATGGAGAAGAAGAGGCAAAAAAATAGCACTAAGAGGAATTATGCGAGGATCCATGTGCGCCAACCTTTTTCTCACTCTTTAATCTCATGCCAATTTAAGGGTCCATGCCCCAAATGAAGTCCCAAAGCAATTGAACTTATAGATAAGGCCTTCCTCATCTATAATTTGAATCAAATTCAAATAAGGTGGAGCAATAGATTAGAGGTGGCGGAAAGAAATAATAATGTGAGGAATTATTAGGCGCTACTTGTTTCTTACTCTTAAAATCATCGACCATAATTCCATTTCCATGCCAAAGCCAATTCCCAACCAGATAAGAATCCAATTTTAATCAAATTATAATAAAAAAATATTAGACTTTATCTAAATAGGAGAGAGAATCCTAAAAGTGGAGGGGCACCAACTATTGGCACGCCTCTCCTCTCATGTGTGCACCTTAAGAAGGGGGCTCAATTTTTAGCACCCCTCTTACTTTATTGCCAAAATCATAAGAGAAGTTAGAGAGTCCTAGTCCAACTGAGCTCTAGCTTCCTATCCTGATTGGATTTTGATTTGAGTTCAATTCAAATGGATTCAAATCCCGATTCAAACTAATATTTGAATTCTATCAGTCCTAATCTAATTAGGACCCTAATCCAAGTCCTACTTGGATCATAAAATTTAATTAGCCTCAAACTAGATCAAGCGAAAATAAATTAAATCTGATTTAATTCAATTAGACTTGATCCATAATTTAATTAAGTCCAATTGCATTGCAATACTTACAATTTAAGTTCCTCAGCTAACAATTAGCAATTACCAAATATATAACCTTACATAATTAATAGTTTCTAAATATGTAACTCTTACATATTTAGCAGTTTTCAAATATGTAACCCTTACATATTGATCTAACCATATGATCAGACCAAGCTCCTTTTATGTGTGATCCCACAGGTTCTATTTTATATAGTAGTAAGACATACCATGATTATCATCATAGTATCATCGAAACTCCTTTCGATGGGCTAGAACAATTCTAACTCATTCCATCAAAGATCGTTGATCCGAAATGATCCTAGTGAGTTTTCACTATCCATCAGTGACATCTAACAGCATGTAGTGGTAACCCAGTAGATCAAAAAAATAAAAAATTCAAGGTATAGTTATCGTATGATTAAGTTTTTTATTGAGAGTCCCAACAAGATACAGATCATGAAAACTCGTCAAACCCTAAGTATCCATCACATGTAAGATTCAATAGCTAAAATTCAAATTGTGAAAACTTATGAAAACTCTTTTTATCATTCGAATTACCATGACTACGGTCTTAAAGACTTAGCTTCTTAAATCGTATAGGACTATCAACTACTAAGATCGATAGATCCCTTATAAGTATGCACCCTACTCCTAAATGAATCTACTATAGCCAACATACACTATGAGATCCTAAATGGTTAAGAGACCAAGTTCATGTGCAATCAAACTATAGTAACCCCATTATAAATAGTTAAGACACTACAAGTGTAATAACTACTAACACAACTACAACATCGAGAAAGTCACTGACGACGAGTGAGTAGATATCTAAGTAACTTCTCGTATTGGTTATATTCAGTACTATTGTTCTCTAACAACCACATGTATTCTTGTTCTAGTATCCCTACACTGTAGACTCGAGACCCATCCATCTAAAAGGAAAACCATCCATGTACCGATCTAACGGATCAATCACCATACAATCGGGAGCAATTTAGGATTTAATCAATGACATATGTTTCAAATTTTCAATTCTTAAGAATATATATTATCGTCTATAATTCTTTGAATGATATATGGATACATATACAATATATATATATATATATATATATAATATATATATATTATAATATATATATATATATTATATATATATATATTATTTTTACCTGTCTCAGGCCTTGTAAGTGTCAACTCATAAGCAGGTGCCAGAAAATCTGGAGTTCTATTTTCTACCTGTCTCAGGCCTTGAGTCGACCCAAGTGTCGACATTAGGTGTTGACACTTGTTCCTGGTGAGTCGACACTTGGATGAAAATACTGAAAAATAGTGAATTCAAATTTTAAAATTTTGTAAAATTATTTTACATGATAAATTAAAATTATTTTAATTTATTTAAGACTATTGAACTTAATTGAGAATTTAGAATGACTAAGAACTCTAGGAATATGATTCAAAGATTTTAAGTCATTTCAATAAACCTTAAGGGTCATGGGTTAGCTTCTATTAGGTTCTTAATTGGGTTAGACCTAAGTTTAGATGCATGAGACAATTAGAGAACTAATATAATCAAATATTGAGTTAGGATTTCTTCTCTAGATTTATCTAATAGTTAGATTGATTAGTCCATAATTTAAATGGACCTAATTTGTGACTCAGTGGAAAGCCCGAGTCTTTAGGATAGTCTAATCGAGTCTGATGAACCGATTGGTATCGAGATAAGTTTGGCATTTTGATCATGGTTCTTTGGGGCTAGCTCTTACCTGGCCAACTCTGTTGGTGTCTAAGGCAAGTCGGTTAATGGCGGAACCCAACCCATGATTTCACTTACCTGGTCAATGTGGTCAATCAGGATTGATTGGATAGCTCATTGACACGTGTTAACCCTTGTCACCCAAGGTTAACCAGTCTTGACTGATTTTAGGTGCCCATGGATCATTTGTTATTAGTAACCCTCTTAGATTACTGATTTGGTCAGTGGGAGGTTGATCCATGTCTTCTCATCTCTTCATCTGTCATATTATTTAAAAACCCTCTAAATTATTAGGTCCTTAAAAGGACAAAGTTATAGGGATAACCAAGTCCTAGCCTCCCATAAGTGGGATGGTAATGGATCCAATAGTTGGGTGTTCATCGACAGATTTAAAGATCGGGTGTCATCAAGCTATTGGAATTGCTGTTCCTAATATGATAGCTGATGCAGAACAAATAAAGGGATGCGATGCGGAAGTAAATTAAGATTAACTAATTTTTTTGTTGTTTTTTATTTTTGTAGAAGTTGGCTTCAAATCAAAGAAAAGTTAACCTAACATTGAAAGATACTAATATGATAATTGAAAGCACAATTTAAGGAAACTAAATTATCAGAGTAGTTCAGAAGCAACGGATCGCTGGGGGTTGAGAAACTCCCAGACCTAGGGTTCGCTCCGAACTTTCAATAGAACAGAAATAAAGAGAAGAGATGGTTTACCTAACCAGACAATGATCTTCACAGATTTTGGTGGAAGAACTCTCCCGAGCAGATTGTTGGATCCTCGGATTCAGATATCTTCGCAATGGATCCTCCAATACTGGTCCTTGGCGGGTTGGCTTCTCCTGAACTCAGATCTGGAAGAGAAGAAAAATTGATGGAATCAGAGAGTCAAGGGAAAAATCTACCAGGTTGATGAACATGAAGATTGAAATTGCTGAAAACGGATTCTCCTGGAAGCTGATGTGATTTTCCTTGGAACTTGCTCTGGATCTGAAGTAGCCGGACTGGATCTGGATGAAGGTGGATGACCTGGACTTGTAGAGAGAGAGAGAGGCCGTGGGAGATGGATGGATCTAGGGTTTGATGGATAAAAAATAATGAAGGGTGGCTAGGGTTTTGGAATTTTAAGTGGCTAACCTAGGGTTTTGGATAAAGATGGAGATCTCTCACCTCCTCAGGCTCCAATGGAACCCGGATTACCCCCTCACGGAGCTCAACACTTAGAATAGTGCGGAAGAAGAGAAACCTAGGTCACTCAACACAAGAGAGTAGCAAAAAATAATTTTCTTCATTGATTTTTTAAAGTTACAAAGAGAGGTCTATTATATAGACCTAAAATTTTCTCCTAGCTTGTACAATTTCCATGTGGGACTAAACTCTTCCAACCCCTAGATTAGGTAGAAAATCCTCTCCCTTGGCCGACCAAGAGTCAAAAAAAAATTGGGACGGCCATAAAGGAATTGTTTTGGAACTTTTATGGCACCTCCTTTGGAGTTGGATTTGGATTTGGAGTCCTCTTCTTCTTATGGTATTTCTTCTTTTCTTCCACTCCAAGTTAAGCTCTTGATTTTGATTTGAACTTCAATTAGGAGTAGGTTGGATGTCCTTCTTTGATTTCTTCTCCAAGAGAAGTTTTCTTCCTTCTTTGCTTAGGTAAATTAGGCAGGTGTGGGCGCCTCCTTTAATTTAGCCTCCAATTTGATTTTTTCTTCTTTGGATGTGGGGACCATGACACTGGGATGCCTCTATGGCGCCTCCTGGACTCTGGCGTGTGCTCGGAGTGTGGCTGGGCGTGTGGCTTGGAGTGTGGCCTCCACTTGCTTGAACCTTGAGTTGATTGGAAGAGAAATGTGGCACCATTTTGGACCAAATTGAAATCACATTGGGACTTGCACCGAGTCAACATGACTCAACAAAATTTAAATGGTGACTCAAGAATAAATAAAATAAATAAACTGGTTGACCAGGTCAACCTTTATTACAAACCCTAATTTCTCGGGCAATGTCAATCAGAGATCCAAATGGAGCTCTGAAGTCTTCTTCTGAGTCTGGTGCCCGCACCAATTCTCCCAGGGTGGGAGGAACTCGACCCTGTCGAGTAAGGCTCAAGTTGGCTCTGGTATCTCTCCAAGAGGTCTGGGTCCAATTCTTGTAATTCTTCTCGGGAGATCCAAGAGTCATCAGAATCTGGCCTTCCTTGCCAGCAGACCAGGTACCTTTGGTATCCTCGATTACGAGTAGAGATAACCTGATCATCCAGGATCTTTTCAATCTGCTCTTTCCTCACAGGCCAGTTTGTTGGTGGACACACAGGGTCGGGATCACTCTCAATGATAGGGTTAGGCTCAAAAGGCTCACTAGGAATCACAGCTGGCTCCCTGTACTCTACTAAGTCTGTAATGTTGAAAGTAGAGCTAATGCCTAGTCTGGAGGCAACTCGAGCACATAGGCATTGGATCCTACTCTCTTTACCACTCTAAATGGTCCAGCTCCCTAGCATGTAACTTTCTAACGGTTCCAGGAGGAAACCGTTCAGGCCTTAACCTAATCATCACATAGTCTCCCTCAACAAAAGATTTGACTCGCTTTGAGTATCAGCCAACTTCTTATAAATTTCATTACTTAAATTTATTTTGGCATGAATTTCTTTATGCAAGTCTTTTATATGCTGTGCAAAATTCTCGGCAGATTCGGAGACTCGAGTGTGGACAGGTAAAGGGACTAGGTCAAGAGGTGTGTGAGGTTTGTACCCATGTACAATTTCAAATGGACTCTTACCCGTAGACCTATTGACCGAGTCGTGTGTGCAAATTCTGCCCTTGGTAGGTATAAATCCCAATTTCTGGTATTTTCACCAACAAGACATCTCAGCAGATTTCCTAGGCTACGGTTCACTACTTCAGTTTGGCCATCAGTTTGGGGATGATAGGCAGTTGAAAACTTAAGTTTTGTCCCTAACTTATGCCAAAGGGTCTTCCAAAAGTAACTGGTGAACCGGACATCCCTATCTGAAACGATTGTCTTAGGTAGGCCATGGAGTCTAACTATCTCATTGAAGAAAAGTGTGGCTACCTTAGACGCATCAAAAGTTTGGGAACAAGGCAAGAAGTGGGCCATTTTAGAGAATCGGTTGACTACGACACAGATAGAATCATGTCTCCTCTGGGTCTTAGGTAAACCTAACACAAAATCCATACTCACATCTTGCCAAGGACGATCTGGGACAGGGAGTGGGGTATAAAGGCCAGTGTTTTGTTTTCGCTGTTTGGCAACAGCGCAGGTTCGACATCTAGCTACAATATTAGCTACATCCCTTTTAAGCTAGGCCAGAAAAAGTGGTCTTCAATAGCTAGAATGGTCTTGTCTTTTCCAAAATGGCCAGCTAAACCTCCAGCATGGATTTCCCAAATCAAAAATTTCCTAAGAGAAGTTCTAGGGATGCAAAGCCTATTTTTGAAGAACAAAAAACCATCTACAAGGGTATAATCCTGGTGATTACTAGATGGTCCTTGAACTAGATCCTGATACACAGTTGTGAAATCCGGACAAGACTCATATTCCTCTTTGATTTGCTCAAACCCTATGACCTCAGTTCTAACAGAAGTTAATAACAGAGATCGGCGACTAAGGGCATCAGCTACCTTATTCTCAACTCCAGCCTTATGTTTCAGGACAAAAGTATAGGACTGGATATATTCTACCCACTTAGCATGCCTAGGGTTAAGCTTCTTTTGGGAGTTCAGAAATCTAAGAGCCTCATGGTCCGAAAATAGTACAAATTCCTGCGGTAGCAAATAATGTCTCCAGTAACGCAAAGCTTGCACCACCGCATAAAATCCTTATCATAGGTAGAATACCTAAGCTTAGCATCATTAAGTTTTTCACTAAAGAATGCTATGGGATGATTCTCTTGGCTTAGGACTCCACCTATTCCTACACCTGAAGCATCACAGGCAACCTCAAATACTTTAGAAAAATCGGGTAATCTCAGAATGGGTGCCTGGGTCATTTTATCCTTAAGATCTAGGAAGGCTTTATGGGCTGACTTAGTCCAATGAAATTCTCCCTTCCTAATACAATCAGTGATGGAGCAGCTAAAGTACTAAACCCCTTGATGAATCGCCTATAGAAGGTAGCCAAGCCATGGAAACTTCTAACTTCATGCACATTGGTTGGCTCTGGCCAGTCTACTATGGACTTAATCTTCTCAGGATCGGCCGCCACGCCGTCAGGGGTTACTACAAAACCAAGAAAGATAACTCTAAGTCATGAATTCACACTTCTTAAGATTACCGTAGAGTCTCTCATTCCTCAAAACTTGGCAGACTGCTCTAAGGTGGTCTAGGTGATCTGTTGGGGTCTTACTATAGATCAGGATGTCATCAAAATAGACCACCACAAATTTTCCTATGAAAGCTCTAAGTACCTGGGTCATAATTCTCATGAAAGTACTAGGGGCATTGGACAACCCAAAAGGCATAACAACCCATTCATAAAGACCATCCTTAGTTTTGAAAGCAGTTTTCCATTCATCCCCGGGTCTAATCCTAACCTGATGATAGCCGCTTTTGAGATCAATCTTAGAAAAAACCATTGCACCAGCCATCATATCAAGCATGTCATCTAGTCTAGGGATGGGAAACCTATATTTGATTGTAATTTTATTGATGGCACGACTGTCAACACACATCCTCCACGTGCCATCTTTCTTTGGGGTCAGTAAGGCTGGGACTGCACAAGGGCTAAGACTTTCTCTAATAAACCCCTTCCTCAATAATTCTCCAACCTGCTTTTGCAGTTCTTCATGCTCAGATGGATTCATCCTGTAATGGGGCAAGTTGGGCAAAGTCGCTCCTGGGATTAGATCTATGGCATGCTGGATATCCCTAAGAGGTGGAAGGTGGTCTGGCAAATCCTCGGGAAAGACATCCTCAAATTCTTTTAACACAGGTTTAACTTCTTGAGGAGGCTCTGAGGGTTCCGAAGTTCTAAGTTCCTTAGCAGTCAACATCCAGATGGGTGAACCACTATGAATTTCTTGTTCTAGATCCTTAGCACTGATTAGGTTCACTCCAGTTTTCATCTCCTTAACCTTACCGGCTCCTTAGTTACCTTGTCCTTAGGGGGAACGGAATGGATCGTAATCTTCTTCCCATTGAAACTAAAGACACAGGTATTGGATTTTCCTAAGAGGGTGGCATCATGATCATACAACCAAGGTCTTCCGAGAATTATACTGCTCACCCCATGGGTAAGACATCGCACCAAATCTTTTCGTGATAAGATTGCATTGGATTTGGACTTGACATCTAGACTGGATGGGTATGGAGGTAGAATCTACCCAAGAAACCTTATAGGGGTTGGGATGGGGAACTGGGATTAAGCCTAACATCTTGACAGTGCTAGTAGAGATGGCATTTACACAGCTCCCACTATCTATGATGATCTTACATACCTTATCCCCTAATTTAAGAAAAGTCTGTAGGATGTTAGTCCTACGCCAATCCTCTTGAACTAGATTCTGGGATAGGATGCATCTTACAACTCCTAATTGGTCAGATTCATTGGGTTCCTCCTCTCTTCATACTCCTCAACCAAATTCATTCCGGCCTCATAAACTTCTTCTTCAAATCCTCACTGGGCTCGGAATTATCATTCTCTCCCTCTTCTATGTAAAGGGATCTCCGTGGGCACTGGCTAGCAACATGACCTACCTTATGACACTTGAAACAGGCTATGGCAGTACACTGACTGGAAATGTGACCTGGTTTCTGACACTTAAAACAGGTGATATTGAACTAGGGGTTCTCTGGGTGTCAGGTGCCTTACCTTTGTCCATGGGCCTAGGGGTAGAAGTACCCTGAAAAGGTTTACTAGGGATAACTTGGCTAGGTCCATTCCTTGGGATTGGGGCACTAACCCTAGAAGGTATAGGTCCTCTCTGAAATTTCTCAGTGTTCAGTGCAATCTGGTAGGCTTGGTCTAGATCAGTAACCTCTCTCAGAAATAGTTCTCTCTTGATATCTTCCCTCAGTCCAGCCCTAAATCTAGACAAAGTGACTTCGTGGGCTTCACTCACATCACATCTCATTAGGTATTCATCAAAAGTAGTTATGTAGTCTGAGACAGATCGGTTTCCTTGTTTCAGGTTTTGCCATTGGTCTAACAGGTTTGCTGGTATGAAATGGGTAGGTATTTATCTCTCAATTTTTCTTTCATACCCTGCCAAGTGGTTATGGGCTCAACATTCCGTCTCCTAGTGGTTAGCTCAATGTTCCCCCAGTATAACCTAGCTTGACGCACTAATTTCATCTGGCAAACTTGTATTTCCTCTCCTCAGACATAGCATACCACTCAAAGTATTGATCCATCTCACCCCCAATCAGAATACACCTTAGGGTTCAGACTACCATCAAAAGTGGGTGCATCTAATTTGATGTTCCTGATGAACCTATCATCTCTATCTTCAGGCTCTGGGTCAGGCCTCCTATGATTAGGTTCGGGATCTCTATATAAAGGCCTTCTAGGCTCCTGATGTGGGTGAGGTTGAGGCACATTAAAATCGGGGTCAGGAGTCCAATTCCGATGTCTAGGTTCTTCAAGTACTTGGACTCGGTCCCTAAGTTGGGTAAGATCCTCATGAATTTGTGCGCTAAACTGGGCCACAGTGTTTGTCATATCCTGATTCATTTTAGCCATACTTTCAGTAAGAGTTCTGATCATGGCCTCTAAATCAGGTTGGGTTTGACCAGGTTGATATGGCACTCCGTTTCTGGTAGACATGATGATTCAAGCAAGCACACAAAATGAGACTAGACTAAATCGACTACTGGATCACTAGACCTAGAGTCCAAACTAGATGCCCAATCAGAGTGGCAAGCTAGCCTGTAGTAACTCAGGACTCAGCCAGGCAGGTGTAAGGGGAGTGTTAGGTCCCTGATTGCCAATCCTAGACACCAATCAGTGATTGGCCAGGTAGGCGGACCACAGCACACAGCCCTTCGGGACGTAGTCCCTGAACCACCGTTCTAGACACTGAGTGCTAAGCACACACAGAATAACTCAGCAAACTGACTCAACACTAGCCTAGACCCGACCAATTGGTGTCCCTAGCCACTAGGGCAAATTAGGTCTAACTGATTTTAAATTAGGTCTAGGTTCGAATGATTGGATGGTGGTTTTGGGCTAAGGAGAGGTAATCAACTCCTCCCTTATCTTAGATGCTCAATTGCCCTTAAGTAAATTATGAGATGATCACTCCAAAAAGAATTGAATTGCAGAACACAAAAAACAGAGTTGCTGTTTTTAATTCTCAGTTTTACCGAAACCAATAAATCGCAGAAAAATTATGAAAATAGGTTCAATTATACTGGTTTCAACGAAGTAAAAATCATGCAATTTGGAGTTTTATGCAGGGAGAAATAATTTAGAAAACAGGGCAATTACGGCTGCAACTAGATTGTCTTCCCCGTTTATAATCCTGCTACGAAGTTATAACCCAATGGATCCCCTACACGCCCTAGGAACACCCCGTGGAATGGAGGAGGAGGCTTGCGCCTCGCTTAGTTCCTAGGACCGGACGTCCTGGGGAGTCTACTTCGAGCAGACAAAATAAAAAGAGAACAATCAACACAAGCAAGCAAGCAAATCAGAAACCCTAGACTGGGCTCTGATACCAAAAATGATGCAGAACAAATAAAGGGATGCGATGCGGAAGTAAATTAAGATTAACTAATTTTTTTTGTTGTTTTTATATGTTTGTAGAAGTTGGCTTCAAATCAAAGAAAAGTTAACCTAACATTGAAAGATACTAATATGATAATTGAAAGCACAATTTTAAGGAAATTAAATTATCAGAGTAGTTCAGAAGCAACGGATCGCTGGGGGTTGAGAACTCCCAGACCTAGGGTTTCGCTCCGAACTTTCAACAGACAGAAATAAAGAGAAGAGATGGTTTACCTAACCAGACAATGATCTTCACAGATTTTGGTGGAAGAACTCCCGAGCAGATTGTTGGATCCTCGGATTCAGATATCTTCGCAATGGATCCTCCAATACTGGTCCTTGGCGGGTGGCTTCTCCTGAAATCAAGATCTGGAAGAGAAGAAAAACAATTGATGGAATCAGAGAGTCAAGGGAAAAATCTACCAGGTTGATGAACTTGAAGATTGAAATTGCTGAAAATGGATTCTCCTGGAAGCTGATGTGATTTTCCTTGGAACTTGCTCTGGATCTGAAGTAGCCGGACTGGATCTGGATGAAGGTGGACGGCCTGGACTTGTAGAGAGAGAGAGGCCGTGGGAGATGGATGGATCTAGGGTTGATGGATTAAAAATAATGAAGGGTGGCTAGGGTTTGGAATTTCAAGTGGCTAACCTAGGGTTTTGGATAAAGATGGAGATCTCTCACCTCCTCAAGGCTCCAAGGAACCCGGATTACCCCCTCACGGAGCTCAACACTTAGAATAGTGCGGAAGAAGAGAAACCTAGGTCACTCAACACAAGAGAGTAGCAAAAAATAATTTTCTTCATTGATTTTTTCAAGTTACAAAGAGAGGTCTATTATATAGACCTAAAATTTTCTCCTAGCTTGTAAAAATTCCCATGTGGGACAAACTCTTCCAACCCCTAGATTAGGTAGAAAATCCTCTCCCTTGGCCGACCAAGAGTCCAAAAAAAAAATTGGGACGGCCATAAAGGAATTTTTTGGAACTTTTATGGCACCTCCTTTGGAGTTGGATTTGGATTTGGAGTCCTCTTCTTCTTATGTATTTCTTCTTTTCTTCCACTCCAAGTTAAGCTCTTTGATTTTGATTTGAACTTCAATTAGGAGTATTGGATGTCCTTCTTTGATTTCTTCTCCAAGAGAAGTTTTCTTCCTTCTTGCTTAGGTAAATTAGGCAGGTGTGGGGCCCTCCTTTAATTTAGCTCCAATTTGATTTTTTTCTTCTTTGGATGTGGGGACCATGACACTGGGATGCCTCTGTGCGCCTCCTGGACTCGCGTGTGCTCGGAGTGTGGTGGGCGGGTGTGGCTTGGAGTGTGGCCTCCACTTGCTTGAACCTTGATTTGATTGGAAGACAAATGTGGCACCATTTTGGACCAAATTGAAACCACATCGGACTTGCACCGAGTCAACATGACTCAACAAAATTTAAATGGTGACTCAAGAAATAAATAAAATAAATAAAGGGTTGACCAGGTCAAACCTATTACAAACCCTAATTTCTCGGGCAATGTCAATCAGAGATCCAAATGGAGCTCTGAAGTCTTCTTCTGAGTCTGGTGCCCGCACCAATAGCTCGTGACTCTTTTAACGGGGGCAAGGGGCCGGGCAAAAGTCGGGCTTGACTATAGTAATTAGAAGCATTGAATGTGTCATATAAGGTGGAACCTAACCGACCTTCAATAAGAGGAAAAAGGCTGATTGAAGTGTGCATTAGGGCAAAAACCAAATACTAGAGGTTACTTGGAGAAAGTAATCAGTAAGGAACCTACCTTTGACATGCATGGGGGGCTGGCCAAAGTCGGGCCTCAATGTGTTGTCATGGACTCTGGTACCACTAGAGAATAAAGTAATACGGATAGAGGTAGAGGTACCAATTTGAGCAAAAGTGGGAGGGACCTTTAGATAAAGCCTGTCATTTAGGTAATAATTATATACACTAATTAGCTTTGATTTCCTTCAGATGTCTCCCACTGTAACCTCTGGTCTCTTACGACAATGAGAAGCTAAATGGACACAACGTTCGATAGATGGGATCGAAGGCTCAAGCGTTCTAGAGAATAAAGGATCCTGTAAGTGCGATCGGATCCGCACTGGATCCCTGCTACGACTGTTAGGATTCGGTTCAGAGACAATTCTCAGAAGGGCTCTTTGACAGACTACTGTGCGGTGCATTAATGTTGCTGCGATGAACGATGAGCTTCAGTCGCACATCGAAGGACGCCAGCCGGAAGAAATCCTTTAAAGATTGAAGGAGTCTTTCGAAACACCAGATGACATTGAGAGGTACAGGGTCTCCTGTGCTATCTACAACGCACGGATGCATGATGGGGCCTCGGTCACTGATCATGTATTGTACATGATCAAGATGATTGAGCGCCTGGGCAAGCTTGGCTGTCCCTTGCATGAACAGCTTGGGAAAGATACGATACTGAATTCCCTCCCTTCTTCCTATCTAGATTTTCTCAATCATTACAAAATGAATAAGCCTATAGTTAACTACCATGGTCTGTTGGGGTTGCTCAAGACTTATGAGAAAGACCACCAATTGAATAAAGAGGTGGTGAATCTAGTGGGAGGATCTTCGAGAGGGCGTCCCTCCTTTAAGAAAGGGAAGAAGAAAAATAAAGGAAAAAATATGCTAAGTGCTTCTAGGCCCAGTCAGGTCAAGAAAGTAAAGGCTGATCAGAGTCGTGCAGAGTACTTCTTCTGTAAGAAGCAGGGTCATTGGAAGAGGAACTGTCTTCTTTATATTGCATCTCTTGATCCAAACAGGTCCAAGAAGAGAAAGCTGCAGGATGGTCCTGGACAAGGTATTTATATGATAACACCTTGTAGTTTCTCTGTTTGCGATACTACTAACTAGGTATTGGATACAGGAAGTCCAATTCATATTTGCAATTCTTTGCAGGGACTTCAAGTTAGTAGAAGATTCAAGAACGGCGAGAGGTTCTTGAACGTGAAAAATGGAAGCCGAGTTCCAGTCCTGGCATTGGGAATCCTTAAACTTGTTTTCAAGTCCGGTATTGTCATTTTGAACGAATGTTATTTTTGTCCGTCTTTCATTTTGAATATCATTTCTGTAGGCCAATTGGCCATGTATGGTTATGAACTATCAATAAAGAATGATATTTGCAAAATATTTGGAATGATTCTGTAGTTTTGATTGGACAAATGCATGATGGCATATATATACTATCGTGACCTGTTAATGTAATGTACACGTCTAGCAAACGCTCTAGGATAGATAATGTCAGCGAAGCATACTAATGACATTGTAGGCTAGGTCATATCAACAGGAATAGGATAAATAGGTTGAAAATCGAGGGTCTTCTCGATTTTAGTGAAGATAGTTCACTTCCAACATGTGAGTCATGTCTTCTTGGAAAAATGACTAAGTCATCTTTTACTGGAAAAGGTGAACGAGCCAAAGAAATTCTGAGTTTGGTACATACTGATGTATGCGGACCCATGAATGTTAGTGCCAGGGATGGGTACGGTTATTTCATTACATTTACAGATGACCTTTCGATGTACGGTTATGTCTTCTTGATAAGATATAAATATGAGTCATTTGAAATGTTCAAACGATATCGTAGTGAAGTAAAAAATAAACTAGAAAGTGTATCAAAACCCTTCGATCCGATCGAGGTGGTGAATACCTTTAGAGTGAGTTTCTGATATATCTCGAGGAGAATGGGATTCTCTCTCAGTTGACACCTCCGGGGACACCTCAATTAAATGGAGTGTCTGAGAGGAGGAATTGAACCTTGTTAGACATGGTCGGTCCATGATGGACTTTGCCTCTCTACCGATATCCTTTTGGGGATATGTTCTAGAATCAGCCTGTTACCTTCTGAATAGGGCTCCAAGTAAGTCCGTTAGTAAAACACCATATGAGATATGGACTAGACGTAAGCCAACACTATCACACCTTCAGGTCTGGGGGTGCCCGGCTTATGTAAAACGTTTGGAAACGGACAAACTTGGACCTAGGTCTGACTGGTACCTATTTGTTGGATATCCAAAGGAGTCTAAAGGATATTACTTCTACTTTGCTGAGGAACAAAAGTTGTTCATCGGTCTTAGGGCTATCTTTTTGAAAAAGGAGTTCCTTGATGAAGGGACTGTAGCTGCTAAGATTGAACTTAGTGAAGTTCAACAAGTAGAAGAACCAATACACTTAAGGGACTACATAGAATCGACTATGATTAGATCACACCCAGAGCATACTCACGAACTATTAAGGAGATCCGGTAGAGTACCAGCCGACCGGACAGATACTATGGTTTCTTGGTCTGGGATGGTGATCCCATTGAACTCGATGAGAACAATGAGGATCCGATCACCTATATGGATGTGATACAGAGGTCTGACTCTGAAAAATGGCTAGGAGCCATGAAGTTCAAAATGGAGTCCATGGAGATCAACAATGTATGGATATTGGTTGATGCACCTGAAGGGATAAAACCCATTGGGTGCAAATGGATTTTCAAAAGGAAAAGGGGCGCAGACGGATAGGTGGAGACCTATAAAGCCCATCTGGTTGCCAATGGATATCGTCAACATTATGGTATTGACTGTGACAAGACATTCTCTCCTGTGGCAATGCTCAAATCCATTCGGATTATGCTTGCTTTAGCATCGCACTTTGACTATGAAATCTGGCAAATAGATGTCCGAATAGCTTTCCTGAATGTTGAGCTGGAAGAGAAGGTGTATATGATACAACCTGAAGGGTTCACATCCACAGACGAGTCAAAGGAGTGCAGGCTTCAAAAGTCCATATATGGACTGAAGCAAGCATCAAGGAGTTGGAACATGCGATTGATAAGTGTATCAAGTCATATAGCTTCGTTAGGAACGGAGAAGAACCTTGCATTTACAAATAGGCTAATGGTTCTGTGGTTGTATTCCTTGTGCTATATGTGGATGACATTCTTTTAATCGGGAATGACATCCCAACACTACAAGGAATAAAGGTCTGGTTATCATCTCAGTTCTTTATGAAGGACTTGGGTGAAGCCTCTTACATACTAGGTATGAAGATCTATAGAGATAGCTTTAAGAGATTTCTGGGACTGTTCCAGTCTACGTACATCGACACCGTGCTAAAACAATTCAGCATGGAGAATTCCAAGAAGGGCTATCTCTCGATAGACACTGGAATTGATCTCTCCAAAAGGAATTATGCGACAACTCCTGAAGAGAGATAGCATACGAGTAGAATCCGATATGCTTCAGTAGTGGGTTCAATCATGTATGCCATGACATGTACTATACCAGACATGGCATACTCACTAGGTATAGTGAGCAGATACCAGTTTGATCCTGGTGAAGCTCATTGGAAATTGATAAAGACCATCCTTAAATATTTACAAAATACTAAGGACCAATGGCTGATTTATGGAGAATCTGACTTGAAACTTGTGGGGTATACTGACTCCAGTTTCCAGTCAGATAAGGATAATAGCAAGAGTGTGTTAAGATTTATCTTTACCCTAAATGGAGGAGCTGTCTGCTGAAAAAGTTTTAAGCAGCCTATTATGGCGAACTCAGTATGCGAAGTAGAGTACATTGCAGCATCAGATGCAGCGAAGAAAGCTGTGTGGTTGTGGAAGTTCCTTGGCGAGCTGGGAGTGGCACCTTCCCTGGATGGTCCTGTTCTGGTGTACTGTGATAGCATTGGAGCTATTACTCAAGCCAAAGAGCTGAAGTCTCATCACCGCATAAAGTATATTCTGCGGCGCTATCACCTTGTATGAGAGATCATGGAACGATGTGACATTGACCTTCAGAAGATCGATGGAAAGGAAAATCTGGTTGACCCCTTCACTAAAGCCATCGAAGTTCAAGAGTTCGACTGTTGTAAAAGAAAAATGGGAATGAGATTCTGTACCGATTAGCTTTAGTCCAAGTGGGAGTTGTTGGGAATTGTGTCCCAAAGCCAATCATCTAGGTTGTAGATGGTTGTGCTATTTTGTATTTGTATATAAATTTTTGATAAATAAAAGTTATTTTATTTTGGCTGTTCATCATATTTACATTTTCCTGAAATGAACTCTTGTATGATGGAGTCCTTAGAACTACATTGTTTGATATAGAGAGGATATATCAAGTAGTTCTTAAACTGGTTCATAACTAAATGATATATTATTATAGGACGACAATGTATCAAGTATAGATTGTTGTATGTCATATTTGTTGGTTGTCCTCTTAACCAAGGAGTGTGGAGACACTAGTGTGACATATAATTAAAATGTATGACATTTCACTGAACGTGACCATCTGTGGAGCTCCCTTCTGCCAAAGGGTTGCTCGCGAAGGGATATGGGTATATGTGTCTCTCAGATCTGAGGTCACCATGGCAGCTTACAAACAACTCACTGTACTTTGGTGCCGGACTACCTGGATTTCTAATCCAGTGATGAAAGGTTTTTGGATGCAGTCAAGTACTTGTAAAGCGGTGGTGGATCAAGATGGAATTGACCTCTCCAAATAGTTTGGAGTGAATGACTCACTATATCTCAATTTACCAAAACCTTGGCCAATATAGTTCTTGTGAGAAGTCACAGAACTTGTGAGGTTGAGACATGATTTGGATAAACCAAATTAGGATTGGTAGTCGAACCCTAGGTCATCCCGAGCATTATAAGGTCAAAGAATGAATTATGCGGCAACCATATGCCAGAGGTTCTTGTGAGGTGCTCTGCATCTTCGACCTATCCGGATGTTGGGTATCATTGTAGATGAGGACTTTGACTGGTACTGAAAATATTCCAGTGCTACCGGCTTAGTGTTCGAACCTATGGGGTCACACACTATAGAGGATTTCTATCTAATCTTAAGGCTAATCAACGATTGAGAATCATTTGCCATCATCGAAAGTCAATATGATTGACTTTGTTCCAAGTGTCGATACTTGGAATTTTACAGGTGTCCACACTTGGTGAAGTGTCGACACTTGACAATTTTTGTGAGTCGACACTTCCTGTGACAAGCAGAATTCTGGAAAGATTTTTTGGAGGATTTTGAGACGAGTTTTGACCTTGTTTGAATTTCGAATTCAAACCATTTTTGGCTCCAAGGTTATTTGGTATGATAGTCATACTTACCTTCTTGGTTGGACTCATTTGGTATGGCCTTGATCCTCTTCCCCATTCTCTCCCCTCATCTCTCCTCTTCTACTTTCTCCCTCTCCCTGCTGCCCCTATAAATGAACGTCATTTCTGTGGCTGCAATAGATTTTTTGAGAAAAGCTTTGAGAGAGGAATATAGAGAAGGGTTGTGAGAGGTTTTGGGATTGGGTGTGGAAATCCTAGCATTCTAGCTAGGTCTTGGGAAGAGAGTTGTTTTGGGAAGGGGTTCCAGCTCTCCTCATAGTCTTCCTGGAAGAAGAAGATCGGCCCAAGGATCCCGAAGAGCTAGCAATCCGAGGGAGTTGATCAGAGTCGAGCTCAGGTATGGATTACCTGTAGAGGCCATACACGTGTATGTCTTAATCACCCTCCTCCTTTCATAGCATCTTTCAATATAAAGGTATAGTACTTTTATATTTGTGTTCCTCTCTTACTTTGATGTTATGTTGCATGCTAGGTCTTATGCTAGATCCTGTTGCAGCAGATCGGTAGATCATTTAGATCTATCTACTGAGCCTTCCGCTGTGCATGCTTTAAAATCTTTTTAAAATGCATTCATTCTGCCTTGTTTTTCTGCATATTGTATGCTTGGTGTAGGTGCACTTCACCTTCAATGGTATCAGAGCAATAGGTTCCTTTTTGTAGTATAATGATTCCAGCATGCTAATAACATCACTTCTTAAGTACTTGGATTAAGTGCTTCACCATGGCCGTCTGGTCATAGGAGAGAAGTAGGGCTGCAAGACCCTCTCTCCCATTCAATGGGGTCTCCTATGGCGTGTAGGGATGCCAATGTGATTGACTCTTGAAAAGAAAAATAAGAAGCAAGAAAATATAGATTAAAAATGTTTTAATCTAATGAAATGATTATAAAACAACTTTAGATAAGATCTAAGAGTTTTTATTGATCGGTTTTGATTGAATATTTGGAGAAACATTGGATTTAAAGTCACTATTCTTTCATTGTCTCAAGCAATGAGTTGATACTTGGCCTTGTAAGTGTTGACTCATGAGTATTTTTGCCTGAGAACTGGGTTATGTTTTTTCTTTGTGATACGTTGAAGTGTCGAACTTGCTAGGAAGTGTCGACACTTGGGCTCGTGAGTCGACACTTGGCTTTGTAAGTGTAGACTCATGAGCAGGTGCCAGAAAATCTGGAGTTCTGTTTTCTACCTGTCTCAGGCCTTGAGTTAACCCAAGTGTCGATACTGGATGTCGACACTTGCTCCTAGTGAGTCGATACTTGGGATGAAAATGCTGAAAAATAGTGAATTCAAATTTTAAAAATTTTATAAAATTATTTTACATGATAAATTAAAATTATTTTAATTTATTTAAGGCTATTGAACTTAATTGAGAATTAAGAATGACTAAGAACTCTAGGAATATGATTCAAAGATTTTAAGTCATTTCAATAAGCCTTAAGGGTCATGGATTAGCTTCTATTAGGTCCTTAATTAGGTTAGACCTAAGTTTAGATGCATTGGACAAATTAGAGAACTAATCTAATCAAATATTGAGTTAGGATTTCTTTTCTAGATCTATCTAATAGTTAAATTTATTAGTCCATAATCTAAATTGACCTAATTTATGGCTCAGTAGAAAGCCCGAGTCTTTAGGTTAGTCTAATCGAGTCTGATGAATCGATTGGTATCGAGGTAAGTTTGGCATTTTGATCATGGTTCTTTGAGGCTACCTCTTACCTGGCCAACTCTGTTAGTGTCTAAGGCAAGATGGTTAATGACGGAACCCAACCCATGATCTCACTTACCTGGCCAATGTGATCAATCAGGATTGATTGGATAGCTCATTGACTCGTGTTAACCCTTGTCACCCAAGGTTAATCAGTCTGGACTGATTTTAGGTACCCATGGATCATTTGTTATAAGTAACCCTCCTATATTACTGATTTGGTCAGTAGAAGGTTGATCCATATCTTCTCATCTCTTCATCTGTCACATTATTTAAAAACCCTCTAAATTATTAGGTCCTTAAAAGGACAAAGTTATAGGGATAACCAAGTCCTAGCCTTCCATTAAGTGGGATGGTAATGGGTCCAATAGTTGGGTGTTCATCAGCATATCCAAAGATCGGGTGTTCATTAGGCTATTGGAATTGCTGTTCCAAATATGATGGCTCAGTGCGACTCTTTTAACGGTGGTCAGGTGGGCCGGTCAAAGTTGGGCTTGACTATTCGTTAGTTAGAAGCATTGAATTTATCATGTTAATGGTTGGACCTAACCGGGACCTTCAATAGGAGGTCCAAAGGCCGATTGAAGTGCTCCTTGGGGCAAAACCCAAATACTAGAGGTTACTTGGAGAAGTAATCGATTAAAGAACCTACCTTTAGACATGCATGGATGGGCCGGCCAAAGTCGGGCTCATGTGTTGTCTATTGGACTCTGGTACCCACTAGGGAATTAAAGTAATTTCTCAGATTGGAGGTAGATGCTACCAATCTAAGAAAAATAGTGGGAGGGACCTTTAGACTAAAGTCCATGTCTTTAGGTTAATAATTCATATACACTAATTAGCTTTGGTTTTCCTTTCAGATGTCTTCCAAACTGTCACTCCGGTCTCTTCTCGACAACGAGAAGCTCAATGGACCCAACTTCGATAGCTGGTGGCTTGCCCTCACGAACTTTCTGAGGTAGCCCCTCCTGATGAGGTATTCAATCTCCCTCTTGATGTGGCGACACTCCTCGGTGTCGTGGCCATGGTCACGGTGGAACTGGTAGTACTTCATCTTGTCGCGACCATTGAACGGCCTCAGCGGGGGTGGGCGATGCAGGTAGCGCTCGCCCTCAATTTTCATGAGAATTTTTGTCCTCGGAGCAAGGAGAGGGGTGTATCTTTCTTCTAGGATTGGGCCGCTCTTCGGCCTCGACCCCAAGCAGAAGTTTGCTTCCGCACCCCGGATGTCTCCCTGGGGGTCAGCTTCTTCAATGGCTTCCCGTCCAGCTCCCTCCTCGTATGGTTCGCCTCCTCGGTGTGGATATACTTTTGAACACGGAGGAGGAATTCGGAGTATGTCTTGGGGGCTTCTTGTCCAAAGAGTAGGTCAGGCGGTAAGTCCTTAGCCCTCTCTTCAGCGCCAGCATAGCGATTGGCTCCTAAATTGTAGATTTCTAGCACGACAACTTTGAAGTGGGCCACGTAGTCCCGTAGGAGCTCGTGGTCCTGCTGCCTAATGGAGAAAAGGCTATCCGCCTTCCGTGGCACCTTTCGACGGGCATCAAAATGGGCCATGAATTTTCGCTCCAGCTAAGCAAAAGAGCTGATGCTTTCGAACTCGAGGCAGGTAAACCAAACTCGAGCCGCCTTCCGGAGGGTGGCTAGAAAAGCGATGCAGAGGAGAGCATTGGTCATCCCTTGGACTCTCATGAGGGCCTTGTAGCTCTCAAGATGGTCCAGGAGGTCGGTGGTCCTGTCGTAGGGATCCACCTGCGGCATGTGGAACCGACTTGGAATCGGTTCCTCTTGGATCTCTTGGGAGATGTGTGGATGGGCGTCGTAGCCCGCAGGTTCATTGTGGGAGCCTTACAAATTCGCGAACTGGCGGGATAGCTCCGCGAGCTTGCATTCTTGTTCCTCTATGCGCCTTTCTGCCATACGCCTGATGGCCTCGTCGGTCGAACCCTCCGCCAAGGCCGACGGAGGAGGTGAAGGCGGTGTCTGAGGGGGGTTGCGACGAGGGCCTTGCCTCTGCGAGTTTGGTGCTGCTTGGCAGCAGCCTGTTCGAGGGCCTGGGATTGGCTCTCCGGTCAATGGACCTGGTCCAGTGTCTCTTCGCCGGGGTCCTGTGGCTTCCCCAGCGGTCTATCGTGGCTCGCAACTACGAAGGCCTTCCTTGAAAGGAAGGTAGGCTATCGCAGGATGCGGCGGCTTGGGCCGCGGGAGTCCCGGGTTGTTGATGAGTGGCCAGGGATCGGTGCAAGTGCTGCAACTGGTGTACTACAGTAGTCAAGAGCTGCATCTGCTGAGCGAGCGCAGCCAACTAAGTGTTCGCCGGAGATGGTTGTAATGGTGGAGCGGGGAGCTCCCTCTTTGGACTATTCGGGTCCCCACGGGAAGGGGGATCTCCCGCACAGCTGGTGGAGATCTCCCTCGCACGGGTCATCATCATGCTTCTGGCGGTTTTGCTTGTAAGGAGATTAGCTTGGAACAAGGTGTGTCCTGCCCCCTACCTGGTGCACCAATCTATTACCACCTAGATCATCGTGGCCTGCAACTATAGATGACCTCAGATGGCACCCTTGCCACTAGGGATCCTGCTCGCACGGGCATACCTGCAAAATAGGGAAAAGGCCCGAGCCGGTGATCCCGGCCAGGGGCACTCTAACGCTCAAGTCAGTGATGATCCAGGGGAACAGATCCTCCCGATCGAGCCCCGTAGATGGATTTCATGCTAAGAGAAGGATATTTAATGAACTTGAAGAGTGTGAGTGGGTCGAGAATAGGGCGAGCGAGGTGGCAGCCGAGAAGAGTTCGAGCTAGTTGGCTGTGCACGAGGTGCCTTTCTCCATTCATGATAAAGAACCTATCGTGCGCTCTGTCCTTCCCTCTGGTTGCTCCGTTTTGGAAAGCTTGGCATGACCTTGATCGAGGGGCCGCCGTCCCCTGGATTTGAATCATCTAGGCAGGCTTCCTCTTCCGGGTGGCGCAAACGGTCGGTGGGGAGCGCAATGCCTCGATTAGGGGGCCCCTTCTCTTTCGGTGAAAGCAGTAGCTGGAGTAGTTATTACGGTCTGGCGGGCGCTCCTCCATAGTCCTTGGGTGGCTTACCACCACCCAGAAAAGCGGCGACGTCCTCCGACTGCCGGTACCTTCGTCCGAGATGGGATTGAGCTGGAGAGGTGGAGCTTGATTTTGATCGAGGCGTCTCGACCTCACGGGAGCCAGCGTGGCGAAGGAGTCCAAAGAGGGGCGGAGCTCGACTTCAGTCGAGGCGTCTTGACCTCGCGGGAGCCAGCCTGGTGAAGAAGTCCGAAGAGAGGCGGAGCTCGACTTCGGCCGAGACATCTTGACCTCGTGGGAGCCAGCCAGGCGAAGGAGTCCGAAGAGAAGCGGAGCTCGACTTCGACCGAGGCGTCTCGACCTCGCGGGAGCTAGCCTGACGAAGGAGTCCGAAGAGAGGCGGAGCTCGACTTCGATCGAGGTGTCTCCACCTCACGGGAGCCAGCCTGGCGAAGGAGTCCGAAGAGAGGCGGAGTTCGACTTCAGCCGAGGCATCTCGATTTCGCGGGAGCTAGCCTGGCGAAGGAGTTTGAAGAGGAGAGAGATACGTCTGATGCGGCAACTTGCTCCGACGTGGTATCTGACATGGATTCTACGTCAGCGATCCCGCCACATCAGTATCTATATCTATATTTATTAGATAAAATAAATATGGATATAAATATATTAGTATTCGGTCCAATTTCAACCCCAAGCCAAGCCAGTTTCGTTGCAAAGCCAGCCCGTTTAGATTTTAGAGCATCTTGCTTCTGCGTGCATAGGTAGATATATCTATTGTTTTGTATTAATAAAAATATGGGTGGCCAACTTGCATGCACCTACGTTTTTCTTCGGCATGACTACACTCACACTATGAGCAACCAGAACCAGCATGAGAGAAGCATAAATCGCTACAATTATTCATGTGATTAAGAATTTGTTTTCTTATGTGACTTGACAGATCCATTTCTAGTTTCCAATGGTTCCAAGATCCGTTTTCTCATAATTTCGATACAGGCATGATGTCACCCACACCCTCCATGACCGAATGGCTATGAATTGATAATGCAATATAGAGATAAAAGCTTGATCTCTAAGTATCAAATCGTATATTTAGATAGACATCTCCTTTATTTTGACGAATAGTTTAGATAGAGATATTGGTACTGACTTGTATTGTAACAGTGGCCGGCGGCTTGCAAAAAGAAGAAAGCGATTGTTAGAACGCAATTATCCTATTTATATTTTTTTTCTGAATTAATAACGAAGAAATGGAAGCTTCGAGGTTAAGTCGTCTCTCCGCGGGCAAATATTAGCTCCAATGGCTATCCCGTTTGGTTGACCTAACAATATTAAATTAGGCGGTTGATGTATTTAATAGCACGGTAGCTTTATGGATGATTTTTTTTAAGGAAACAGCTGAGCTAATGAAATCACAAGATCTTTCTTTTTAGAATTAATTATATTAAATTATTTTAAAAAAATTTATTTTTTTTTAAAAAAAATTGATTTTGTATGATCATGTCATCCAATTATCAAATTTATTTAATTAAAAAAAGTACCAACTCGTTGAAGCTTATTTTGCACGGCAATGGGAATCTTGTAAAACTACGAACTATAAATAATTCAGGCATGTTTCTAATTTGGGTGAACTGATTGATGTTGAATTCTTGTCGTTATTATTATTAAAAATTATGTTCCTTTTCTTTTTTTTTCTTTTTTTTTTCTTTTCTTTCTTTTTCCTTTCTTTCAAATTTAATTAATTTTTTTATTCTTTATTTTTATTTATTTATTTATTTATTTTTGTTTTTCTTCCTTTCTTCTCTCATCATGTTCTCTTTCTTGTATTTTCTCTTTCCCCTCTTTCTCTCCGATAAATACATTTTGGATCGGTCCCATCCTGTCCCTTGCCCTTATCTTATATTTTCACGGAAATATGTTGAAATTCAAAACATTGATTTCCACGTTAATCAAATGTTCAAGGTTAAATTTGATTTATATTTGACAAAAGCTAGTGAACCATTATATGTCCCATGCGAGATTCATGTGCCATGAAATTAACACTTAATCAAAACCTAATACAGAATCAGACAACCCGACATGTATAGCACGGACTTCTTATTGAGTAAATGAATTGGCTTTTGGTCCAAACCCTTGGCCCCAAGGCCCCTAATTAATTTGCTTTAATTCTTCTGTTAAAGGGAACCGAATTAAACGGACGGGAAGCAGTACATATGACCAGGTGCATTCCAGCTATGTCCCATGCGCCTTGGTCGCCGCATGGAATTCATGTTGTAGAACAGCAGGACACAGACAAGGTCCACCTCCAACCGGGACAATAAACCAAGCCAGAAAATAACAACAACACCGACTACCGAAAATTTTCAAAAACAACATCATCGACTAACGAAAAATTCAAGTAGCAAAATCACCACCGAAACCTTCTTCTCGCCGTACGGCAAACCGGGGAGAGAGAGAGAGAGAGAGAGAGAGAGAGAGAGAGAGAGAGAGAGAGAGTACTGTGAGAGGAAACGGTATGTATTGTAAACAAAAGCAGCCAGTCGTGCAGGAATAAATGGAAAACGAGAAGAAGGATATGGGCAAGAAAAAGGAAAAAAAGAAAAAAAATGCACATCCAATTTCCCGTCAAAAGACCCATGACTTGCTTCGTAATCGTAGCTAACTTGTTTCAGTAGATGTAAAAGAGCGGAAGGAATTATCCAAAACCCCACTTCAAGGGAAGAAATAAATGAAACATCAGTATGCATGCCTTTAATGTAATTACATCACAAAGGTCAAGGAAAAATAAATAGAATATATATATATATTAACTCAAACCCAGCTACAAATCCTACCTTCTAAAGAAAACAGAACGAGGAAGAAGAAGAAGAAGAAGATCAAGCCAAGCAAATTTCAATGCTACAATCCTAGTTCCTTCTTTTTAAGAGACACGAGCCTCGCCAATCCCATCCACGTGAGAAGAGCACAAAGGAAGCAATGGGAAATCACCAAGCCCTTGGAAGAAGCCATCCACATCGCCGAACCCGGTCAAGAGCCCACCCGAAGTCCCTTCCATTCGCCGCTTCCTCTTCTCTTCCTTCTGCTCTCCTTTAACTCTCTCCCCACCCCACGGGTCCCGGTGGCTCCGTCTCATTCCCGCGGTCTCTGTTGAATCGACCATGGCTGCGGGCGCTGCCTTCTTCTTACCACCGTCTCTCTTCGTGGGCTTCCCCGTGAGTCGTTGTACGAGCTCCCGAAAGTTTTCGACGTCGGTCTTTATGATCTCAGGCGCGAAGATATGCACTACTCTAATCTTTGGCTTCATCTTCGATATCATATGCGAGTCCCTGCGCAAGCCTAGCGTCGCCGGCTTCTCACAAGCTTTTTGGTTCATTATGTCTTCCATGAGCGGTGCTCTAATTGCACTTGCCATGAGAGAGATCGATATATATATATATATATATATATATATATATATATATATATATATATATATATATATATATATATATAGAGAGAGAGAGAGAGAGAGGGTGGATTGATGGAGTCGAGGGGGAAGAGTGGAGGCCTGAGAGAGGGTTATATAGATGGGCGAAGTAGAGGTCAGTATATGGTTGGGGGTAGAAGGGAGGAAAATGGGGGAGAAGTGACGATAGCTTGTTGCAGGCAAGGTTTGGATGAATTGGAGTAGCTGACGAGAGGAAAAGAAAAAAAGTCAATATAAAGTAAGAGAAAGGAGGAGGCTTCATTGGATATATAGATACATGAATGCAAGTGTGACGAGGAAAGATCCTCTTCTTTTGCTAAGACATACTGGCATCAAAATGTCTTTCCACACCCTAGTTTTACTATTCGAAGCAATTTGGTTAAACAAGTTTTTGCTTGTTCTGGTAACCTATGCTTTGGAGGTTGAAATCAGTTGTTACTTGCCCTAGGCTATATAGCTACATGCCATATTGCCATGTGTATTATATTTCTAGCATCCCCAATTAGGCCTAGGTTTATATAGTAAATCAGGAACTACATATATTGAATACTTAATTTGAAACGCTAGCGGCACACCTAAACCAACTTCTATATCAAACTTTAACAAAGAGTTAAAACGACAACATGCATCTTGCTTAATTTATGATGGACGCACTGCTCTCATTCTTTAGATTTGTAAAAAAGACGGTTTTGTTCCACCTTAATCGCCATGGAAAAGGTTGCACAAACTATATATATGTAACCTAGCTAGTAGATTCTATGTTTTTATTGTCATTGGATGCCCATCTCATAGCAATCTTTTGATACTTTATTTTGCCCTTATATTACTTGTAGTGCCGCAATCGTCCCTCCTACCCACGCCACGAATCCGGCATATGCTATCTAAAATAAGCAATGAGAGGAGGTATTCTAAGATTAAGTCTCTATAATTATTCATATTTCCTACGCATGGCTACCTCTTCCATTTTATTGTTATATATAAAAATTATTGGAGGATGTACAACAAACCGCCATTAATTTGATTGCAATGTTCTGCCCGTCACCAACACATCAAAGAGACCCACAAGCTAACAACCTATATCCATCTGGAGACAGTATTTTTGTATTAAGTTATCTCTTTTCTTTTTTTTTAAAAAAAAAAGCATTTTCATGAGTCAAAGATTTTGCATTAATCACTTGGGGCATTCACATGGGATGAGATGAGCGGTGTGGATTAACATCTATAACAAGTTTAATCGATCTTTTAGCAATGAATGGCGGATTATTGTTCATTTATTTATTTATTTATTTATGTATCGTAACGAAGTAAAAGAAGAAGCCGGCCAACGTTACCGCGCGTGTTGGGGCGTTGCGATTCGGATCCTCCGTGCAAAACCGTCCGTCCGATACGAACGCGGGCGGTGACGTAAGCACCCACGACAACCGCGCCGGCTGACAGGACCCCGCGGGATGACGCAACATGCCACGTGGCGTCACCTGGGGCGGGCTTGCGTTCGACCAATTATTTGCGGTTGCGGCGACCGACTCGCTGTCGGCCACGGGGCCCACTCGCCAGCTCCGCGCTCCACCTGCGCGATCGCTACTCCTCCCCCTGGACGGTCTGGATCATCCAGGCGTTCCCCATTTATGTATACACACCATCCCCAATCGCGTTTTGGGTCGGCAAATAAATCGGGCCGACCATGTTAAGGTTTTGAAAGGAGGTTCTTTGTTCGTTGGTGGCCAGTTAATGTCGTTTGCCCTTTGAGAATCGGACTTTATTTTGGGACGGAAATTCATTAACAAGACCGTGGAATGGTTACGGCTATCCGAACTATTTTTGGAATACTGGGAGCCCTCTACGTTCTTGGCGGTTGCCGATGAGGTAGGTAACCCAATATCCACTGATTCTTTCACTGATAGAATGCGAAAGATGGGATTCGCCAGAGTCCGTGTTGAGCTCGATGCTTCCAAACCTTTGCTACTAGGAGTGCTTATCTAGGGGCAGCCTCTGTTTTCTGGCAGCAAATAGTTTATGAGAACCTTCCCCCTGTCTATTTTCATTGTGGCCGGATGGATCATTCGGTGGAGGGGTGTAGGTACCTCGATGACTCTCAGATGGCTAACCCTGGTAAGTCTGGTCTCTGCCTTGATAATTTTGTTGTTGAGGCTGCGAATGAACATGTCCCCAAGCAGGGACCTCCCTCGGAGGGAGATGGGGGTTCCAGCAAACCGTCCACCCCTGTGACTCTCAATTTTGGCCCGTGGCTTGTCACGGCCAGGATGCGTCAGCCGCGCCCGATGGCAACCCCTGTTCAAGTTGGTCGTGCACCGAAGAAGAGGAAGAACCCTATCTCTTCTTCAAATCCTCTGTCATCGTCACCTTCATGAGCTTCGCCACCCCTTTCTCATCCTCCCCCAGCTCGTCGCCTGACTCCAAGGGTTGGCAGAAGCCCCCAAAGGTGGCAAGGCATCGATCCCCTATAGCTGAGCATGATGACTCCTCGGACGGTGGAGGGGGTCATAAGTCTGTGGGGGGGATTTTTGCCCCCCTAGCGGACTGTATGGACCTTCTTCCGTTAGAGGCGGGACAGCGAGATCAACATATGGTCGATCTTGGGAGCATGTCTTTGAAGCAGAGTCAAAGTCCCTCAGGTTCTTCCTCCCTCTCATCTCTGAAGTCTGCTGCTGCTTCGGGAGACCAGGTATGCTCTCCCAATCCTTGTATGGTGCAGGGGAAGGGTGGGAGGGGTGATTCGGAGGGTTCTCTGTCTCAGGTTGATTCGGTAGGGGCTAGGTCTAGGTCCTCTGAGGGGTCGGGAAAGACTGCTGAGAAGAAATGGGAGTGGAGGAGGGTGGAAGGAAAATTAGGGGAAGGGAACCTGGAGGTCCTCAAGTCAGGGGTGGGCGACTCTGGTAGTGGTCGGGTGGGGGTTAAGGTTCAGCAGGGACTGGTCCTCAAGGACATCCTAGTTGACATTTCTTCAGCTACTGAAGGTGTCTCCCTGGGGGTGTGTCTGTTGGAATCTTTGGCGGGCCTTCATCACAGGGGGTTCTGCAGGGTGCTGGGTGTGCATAGGATTTCGAAGGACCCTCTACTGCGAAGAAGGGTGAGGGAGCTACTGGGGTTGCTGGGGCCCTGAAGCCATTTGGGTCAATAAACTCTTAACGGGTCATAAGGGCGAAAGGGAAGCTGCTGGATGAGCCGCAGATCCCTATTTCTACGGTGCCTAAATGGGGGAGTGTACTCCCTGAACAAGGTGACTAGCAGAGCCATCAAAGAACCTGTGACAAGGTGTTGCATGCGTTGGGGTTGGTGGCTGAACCCTCTAGAGGGCAGAATCTGGGGAATGCTTCAGCTGGGATTACAAGGGAGGGGCCAGGTGATACCTTTTTGTCTACTGACGGGTCTCGGGTTAACGCAGAACAGGGGTCCTCGTCACCCAAAATGTAATGTTGCTATGAAAATCTTTTTGTGGAATGTTGAGGGGTCAGGAAGCCCTCCTTTTTATCTACTTACTGCAGGTTTTTACAGTTACATAGCCCACAGATTTGTGTTCTTCTGGAAACCAGAATTTCTGGTCTCAGCCTGGATCGTCTCAAGCATCGGTTCCCTCGGGACTGGGGTTTTTACTCTGTAGCTTCTAATGGTAAGGCGGGTGGTATTCTTATAACTTGGAACATGGGGGTTGTTAGAGTTAATGTCTTTCACCGATCATCTCAGCTTGTTGCCATTGTCTTTTCTGAACCCAACTTTCCTCCTGGTTGTTACATGGAGTTTATGCTAGCACCTCTTACAGGGAGAGAAGGATGGTTTGGGAGGAAGCTCGGGCTCTGATTGATCAGGGCATCCTGACGGTGGTTATGGGAGACTTCAATGTTATTGACTGGCCTGAGGACAAACGTGGCGGCAAACCATTTGTCCAGCATGCGGGATCCGGGGAGCTTTCTCAATTTATTCAGGACTCTGGCTTGCTGATTTGGGGTTTCTCAGTCCTCGTCATATCTGGTGCAATAATCGGTCAGGTCCTGCCAGGGTATGGGAGAGACTGGACAAGTGCTATACGATGCCGGCTTGGCTTACTCTGCACCTGGACCACTTCATGCACCACCTTAGCCGAATCGCTTCGGACTACTGCCCTGTTCTTCTTTCTATTGATCATCTTGCTAGGGGTCCCACTCCGTTCAGATTCGAGAAGTTCTGGCTGTCCTTTCCAAAATCCAGAGATATTGTCAGGGAGGTATGGAAGGTGCCTGTCCGAGATGATGCCTCCTATCGTATTACCAGAAAATTGGAGTTGCTTAGGAGGCATCTGCTGAGCTGGAACAGGCATGAGGTGGGCAATCTCATGAATCACCTTAAGTCTGTTGAGGGCTATATTTCTACTTTGCAGGTTCAGGAAGATATGGGTGGATCTTTATTGAAGGCGAACATGGAGGCTCTCCGGGCTAATCTCTCCTTGCATCATTCTCTATTACAGAAGCAAAAGATTTTCTGGAGATAGAAATCTAAAATTCAATGGTTGCGGGAGAGTGACATAAACACATGTTCCTTCCATCATGCCACCATCATTCAGAGGAGTAGGAATAGTATCAGAGCCCTTCGCTCTGAGACTGTTGATTGGCTGGAGGATGATAATGCTATCAGGGCAGAGATCCTCTCATTCTTTTCTTCCAGGTGGATGCTTTCTTATCATCTACCTCACTCTATTGCTTCTTATCCTTCCACCGTCTCTATATATGCTCTCCAAAACTCTATGCTTATGACTCAGGTTCTAGCTGATGAAGTCAAATCTGCTATCTGGTCACTCGGGAAAGATAAAGCCCTTGGTCCTGACAGCTTTCCTCATTTCTTCTTTCGATCATATTGGGATATCCTGCAGTTGGATGTTATCAACATGGTGCAATTACTTTTTGCTACTAGGAGTATGCAGAACTCCTGGAAGCGTACTTTCATTGCTCTCATCCTCAAGCGGCCGGATGCTTCAGAGTCGGGACACTTCTACCCTATCAGCTTATGTAACACTCTATACAAGGTCTATGCCAAACTTCTTGTTAACCGAATGAGGCCTATTCTCCCGCAGTTGATTAGCCCGGAGCAGGGGGCTTTTGTATCTTCTCAGAGTATATCGGATAATGTCCTTATTGCTCATGAGTTCATGCATGATATGCGTCGTGCTCCCATTCACCGCAGTCTTATGACGATTAAATTGGACATGGAGAGAGCATATGATTCTGTCAGATGGGACTTTCTGGTTATGGCAATGCAGGACTTTGGTTTTCACCTTGCTTGAATCTCGAGGATCATGGCATGTATTATTCGCCCCTCCTTTTCAATCCTTGTTAATGGCTCCCTGATAGAGTTTTTCCACTCCTCTCTCGGCCTTCGCCAAGGTTGTCCCCTTTTTCCATATCTCTTTATTATTTGTACCGACTATCTCTCCAGATCCTTGTGAGTAGCTTTAGTGCATTGATTATCTAGCCCTACATTCCTGCTATGAGGGCTTCTCCGGTATCGCATGTCCTCTTTGTGGATGATTGCCTGCTCCTTGGCCGGGCTTCCACATCTTCTGCCCAGGGATTTAGGACAATTTTGGAGGATTATTGCCTGGCATCGGGCTAGTGAGTCAATCTACACAAGTCTGGCATCTACTTCAGTCCGAAGACCCCCACGGGGCAGCGGACCAAGATTCGGGATATACTTGGCATCCCTAAGCGTCGGGGTCCCCTTTCCTACCTGGAGGTTCCCATCACTGGATCTAGACTTACGACACCAGATTGTGCACCACTGGTGATGGTAGTTAGAGAGAGGATTGACAGCTGGCAAGGGAGATCTCTCTCCTCATGGGCAGGATCACTCTCATTCACTCGGTTCTTGCATCCTAGTTTACTTGCTTTCTAATACGGTCATCCCCAGATCAGTCGCCCTCCAGCTGGAGCAGTTATTCCGAGCTTTTCTCTGGGACTCTTCGCCTTCTAGGAGAAGGGTTCATTTGATGAGGTGGGAGGTTGTGTGCCAACCTCTTCATCAGGGAGGTCTGGGGATTCCCTATTTTCTGGCTCGGTAGGAGGCTCTTCTATCTAGACATGTAGCCAGATTCTTATTATGCCCCGACAGCATGTGATCATCTATTATGAGATTGAGGTATGCTCCTCCTCAGACTGACACTGATGCCCTCTCTATTTCCCCGAGGCATGCTTCTGTGATATGGAGGGAGATGGCAGAGAGGGCGACTTTGATTACTCCTCTCCTTACCTGGACTGTGGGGGACGGTAGGTCTATTCGCCTCATGCTTGATTCCTGGATTTCTAACATCCCTCTGTCCAGGTGGCCTATCTTCATTTCTGTTTTCATTCCTCCGACGATGATGGTCTCTGATCTTATAACTCCTGAGCGGCCTCAGTGGGATCGTCAGGCGGTCTTAGCCACCTTCGAAGGTATTATGCGTCCCAGGGTCCTGTCTATTATTCTGCCTGTTGCGGCCTGTCCTGATATCAGAGTTTGGAGGCGCTCTGTGGACTCTCAGGCACCTATCTCGGACTTGATGTCTCTTTATCTTCCTGAGTCACCGTCACCTTGGAATCTGGGCTGGCTGTGGTCCTTACTGGTGCATCCTAGGGTTTCCCTGTTCTTGTGGAAACTTGCTTGGCGCCGGTTGCCTACTCGAGATCTCTTGCTTCGCTAAGGTATCTCTATCCTGTCTGATTGCCCTTATTGTCATGCTGATTGTGAGTCGCAAGCCCATACTATATTCCTCTATGACCGGTCGGCATTGTTGTGGTGGATGGCTAGCTTTCCATCTTTAGGCCTTTAGGCTGACGATTCGGACGACATTTTCTTCTCTCTTGAGCTCTGGCTTTGACCACGCTGTTTCCTTCATGGCCTACCTGGCATACCATATATGGCTGTCCAGGAATGAGATGGTTTTTAGCTCGGTCAGGTGCTTTCCAAGGATTCTCCTTGAGAGAGCTAGGATGGCTGCCATCGACCTTCGGAGCTCTACGGTAAGGTCTCTGGAGACCTGGGGTTCCTCTCTTGCTCTTCGAGCATCTTCCAAGATATTTCTCTCCTGGGAACCCCCTCCTCCACTTTTCTCCACCATCAGTTTTGATGGGAGCATCAGGGATAGGCAAGGTGGTGCGGCTTTTGTCAATCGGGATTCTCACCTTGGCTTCCTGGCTGCTGGTGGCATGCCCCTCCTCGACTCCTCCATCCCGACAGTGGAGCTTTACGCGGCCTGGGCAGATATTCGGTATGCCCGCCAGATTCTTCATTTAAATCGTCTCATCATTGAGGGGGATTCCATGACTGTTATTCTCTGGATCAGACGGGCGCTGAGAGGCTCCGCCACTTATCCCATCATCAGAGATATTGATCTGCTTCTTCAGGGTTGTGCCCAGCTCTATATTCACCATGTGTACAGAGAGGCCAACTCTGCTGCTGACTGGATGGCATCTTATGTTGCCCACCACTCGGATCCTATCTTATAGACTGACTAGCATGCTGCACCTGTACAGTTTCGTGATTTATTTTTGTCTGACTTTCTTGACTGTATTCATATCCACTTTGTGAAATGAATGCACCGTTTTATAAAAAAATAATTAAAAAAAAAAAGGGCCTGAAAACGAACTGCTGAAGTAATTGCTCATAAACTTCTTCAAGAAGATTGCACGCATTTGATGTGCAATTTTCTTCATCCTCGTGTCATAGACTTACCTGCAGTGTGAAAGGTACAATTGAAAGGCTTACATGCTCTATTTGTATTAATTTTGTTATGTGAATGATGGCTATGCTACTAAAACATCATTAAAAAAAGAGATAAGCATCTATCTGAACTAAGTTCTCAGGAAAACAACGATGTCATATTCTTCTATTTGTAAGAAAAAGTTTTACTTTTCAAAGATCTAATACCGTGTGATTGAGAAAGGAACACTCCAAATGTCCTTTTAATTCAATCGTCTGGATCTCGTAACTTTAGCCTATAAAATTACTCCCTAAATTAATATGAAAGTCATTATATATATGGCATTGCCTCTTGATTGAACCAAAATAAAGTTACTGGGCTATTGAGTGCTCGTTCAAATGGTATCACCCTCTTGCCACTTTTGACAGGAGATAGGGTTTAATTCCGGCTCTAAGCAATCTTGGCTAGATGGAGTAAAATATAGGATGGAAAAAAAAAATGAGAACAATTTTTTTCCTATTCGATCCTCTCTCCCAAAAAAAGGACACCGTAACCATTAAGGTGATAGCACAGTTGATGGGTATTTTGATTCCTATCCTCCTGATCACGGGTTCGAAGCTTGAGCTTGTGGGTTACTCGATTAAATCCAGCATTTATTCCTGGAACACGTGACTGGGGGCAAGGGAAGCACTTCACTCTGGCAGCTTAATGGGATCAGGCTGATGTACTCACCTTTGGATGGGAAGGGTACATAGAAAAATTGCAGTCCGAATCGAACATGACCTGGCGGGACGGGAGCCCGGTGGGGACAGCTACAGCAGGGGTTTTCCCTCCTTCCATCCTTTTTGGTTTATCACAAAAAAAAAATAAAAAAAAAGTCACCGTACATATGGACGTACTTATAGATAAATATTGCCAACATATAGCAAGAGTTTCAAATGGCAGCTTAATGGGATCAGGCTGACATACTCACCTTTGGATGGGAAGGGTACGTAGAAAAATTGCAGCCTGAATCGAACATGACCTGGCGGGACGGGAGCCCGGTGGGGACAGCTACAGCAGAGGTTTTCCCTCCTTCCATCCTTTTTGGTTTATCACAAAAAAAAAATAAAAAAAAATTTACCGTACATATGGACGTACTTATAGATAAATATTGCCAACATATAGCAAGAGTTTCAAACGGCTTCTTAATTTGTTAGTAGCACTGTATACATTTCACTTGGACTTAGAATTTAAATGGACGAAGGTATGATTGTGATTTGATGATAATGCATGAATCTATTTTTATTTTTAATTAATTAGTTTTATAAAATTTAAGCATAAGATAAATCAATTATAAATGTTGTTATTTTTTTTCTCTTGGTTTTATTAGTTTCAAACCCTGCACCAAATCTTAGGACCCTCTTTATTGCTTATCCATCGGGACATCCACTTGCCTACCAATTTGATAATCAAGCATCAAATATTTGCAGATTTTTGAATTATAAAACTCATATTAGATCTTACATGGTAAAGGAACCGGACCACGAATCGCTATTCTCGCTGAAATAGTTATTTTATAGATATTTTTTATTATTGCTAAAATTTTTGACCAGCTGGTACATTGATGGTGTCGGATTGGTGTATTCATCCTTAGACGAGAAAAGGTTGTGAAAATCTAGCACCTTGAATCGAACAAGTCCTGATGGAATAGGAGCCGACGGGTGTAGCTATGCTAGATTCATCCCCTCTATCTTTTTTTTTTCATCAAAAAAAATTATTATTCCTTGTTAAATGACCCCGGATTTAGAGTAGTTTCGACTATTTTTTTTTTTTTTTAAAAAAAATCAACATTTAAAAAAAAAAAAAAAAAAAAACTGACTCAATGAATAGAATATTCCAAGTCATCCATTTTTTGTTTTTTAAAGAAAAATCTTCCCTTGAAATTGTTAATCCAGGATACAAGAAGTTTTTTTTTTTCCTCGCTTCTTGGAACCCATTTGGCAATGTCACGAGTTTTAGGCAACCTTTACACTCTTGTGCGCTGTTGACTGGTTCTACGGAGGCAAACAAGGCAGCGTCGGCGCGTGGAGGGGCATGCAACGCGTCGTTTATAAGAAAGAAAGTATTTCTAAATCCATGGATATTTGATTTTTTTTCTTTTTTCTTTTTCTTTTTTTCCCTCCGGGTTGAAGGGAGAAGACGTGCACCAACGTATGTTTCAGGCTTCCAGGTTTGTAGTGGGTATATGTTAACTTAGATTGCACATTCTGACCATCATGTTCTCTCTCACAAGTTGGACCCGGCTACTCCTATTAAAAAACAATATACCTCTCTATTAGTTTTTGACTAAATAAGTACATACAAAATGGCAATTGGCACCACGTACTATCGTGTACAGATTAAGAAATAAAAGCTCTTTGTATTGCACCGGTGGTCTTAAAACTAATCAGCCATTTGCTATAATGGTACGTCTTAGATGGCTGACCTTGTGGCCTCCTTCTCTCTCCCTCCCCCTCTTCCCTTCTCTCTCACCTTTTGACTTCCATGAAACTCTTTTTACTTTTGTTTCACTTAGTCAACTTAAACGTAGGGATTGATGTAGGAGATAGGGTTCTTGAAGATTTTTTTAAAAGAGAGAGAGAGAGAGAGACTGGTCCATCTTTTTTTTTAAAAAAAAAAAAAAATTAGAAATAAAAATAGATAACTAAAGCAATACCAATGGACCCTAAGATAATAGCTATATCTTTTTTAAATAATCTCTATTAAATAGCATCTATTATCAAGAATTTTTAGTTTTAACAGACTTCACGTTCGATCCATGCCTGCAAACTTGTACATCGTACGTCCTCCTATATAATATTTTGCATGTTTTTACCAAGAAAATTTGTGGTTGTTATTCTCTGAATTAAAGATACTTAACATCATAGCTTCACAGAGAAAATTAAGTCATATTTCACTGTGTTTTTGGATAGGCTCAAGGTCGAGGAACAATTAATCATGCAAGTTCTCTTTCTTTGAGAATATATATATATATATATATATATATATATATATATATATATATATATATATATATATTAATATAAATTTTTAGAGTTGCAAAAGTACATGTGAGGGAATCCAACATGTGTCTATATGTCCCTGGTGATTAAAATCTCCTCGTCCTTGACTTCCAAATCTATCCCATCATGCAACTCAAAAGTCAAGAAGGGCTGGCTCCGAGAAGCCGCAGGGGGCTCCATCTCTCTTTATGGTTCTCTCTTCCCTTCTAATGATGATATGGTGTATAAATGTATGATTGGAAGATTGGTTAGAAGCTAAATCAAGCATCAAGTCTTCTATATGCAAGGCAAAAGACCTCCTGTGAAGAAAACTTTTATTCAAAGGACTCTAAGCTATTTTCATATATACACCCTTTTTTTTTTTTTTTTGAGATCAATTATTGAGGCTCCGTCAATTGAGAGGAAAATCCCTTATTAGCCACTTGGGAAACACCTCCAAATATTTTCTCATTCATCGGTTTATACAATAACATGCCGACATGTATTCATTTTTTCACAAAGGAGATATGCCAATTATGATCATTCAACTCTGGTGCCTGATGGGATAAAATTTGGTGAATTCACAAGCTAAATTAAAAATTGGGATTGTTGATGATTGAGGTCTGTCGATGCATTTGCAATTTCTTTTTAATATAAAGTACCATAAAAAATCTGCACCATTGCATCACATTTGAAACTTCAAGTTACACCCTAAAATGAATATTTAGATAGGTGTGGCAAAATAATGCTAAAAAATTAAATAACCTCAAAAAAAAAAAAGAAAAAAAAGAAAAAAGGGAAAAGACAGTCCCCGACCTCTTTCTCTTGGAAGAGTCATAACAAAATGGTGATAATTAAGTATCATTACCTTTTTCTCTTCTTTTATTTTATTTTTCAAGAAGAGAGATGGTGCCATTACATCTTTATTTTCGTAAATTCTTTCTTTCTTTCTTTTTTTTTCTGAAAAGGATGAGAATTGCCAATCATTTGATTTCATGAGAATTTGGAATGAATACAGCCAAGAAGTTTATTGGGTGATTGATGGAATGCAATCTAAACCTGATGCTCGTCTCGATAAATTCAGCAAAAACTGATAAACCTGTGTGAGTGCAGCGTTTCATAGTTGACATATAGAGCTAAAATAGCTACTCAACCAAATCCTGACAAGTAGACCGTGCAACATGTAATTAAGAATTGGCTTGTAAAAAGAGAGACTTTTCAGAATTTTTGAATGCTGTTTGCTCATTAACTCACATATTGGTAGCTTAGAAGCAATCAATTATAGGTTTGTCAAACCTTGTGCTCAGATAATTGACAAATTCGGATTGACCTATTACTATTAACAGGCATGCCACCAATTTTATAATCGAAGAGGTGAAATTTCAATGAATGGCAACCCGACTGCTAACCACCGCCATATGACCTCATAAGTTGTACCAACCACGACAAAAATGTCCTTATAAGATTGCCTCAAAAAAATCTGGTGATAAACGGTATCCAAAGGCATTGCTACTTCATTGCTTTGTTTCTTGGTGGAGTAGAAGCCATTGACCATCGAACATTCAACCCTCGTGCCCCAAGAACACGACAAAATATAATTTACTTCAAATCGAACTTTTTTTCTTTTTCTTTTTCTTTTTTTTTTTTTGGCTTTGACAACATTTTTTTTTTTATGATCAATCCTATCAAACGGTACATCAGGGGATTGTGGGATTAAAATACAAAATTTGGGAGACACTAATCTGCTTCGCTTGGGTATGCGGACGACCCTCTTTCCAAGTCAATAGTGGCGAAAAAATCAAATTGGTATTTAGATGGTGACACCTAACCTCTTAATTAAAACCCCACCTACTTCTCTCAGGTACCTTTTCCCATCCATATATCACTACGGTAATAGCACGGTTGATCAAAACATAATTTTACTTAATTAAATTTTAGAAATTTTGTAGGACGGAGCAGCTGTAACTCCGATACTATAGTATAGATAGATTGACATACTCATCGATTAATAAGAAAGGTATACGAAAAATTTGCTATCCGAATCAAACAATCACCTAACGGATTGGAGATCATAATGGAGAGCTATACCAGGTTTACCTTCTCTATATTTTTTTTTTATCAAAAAAAAAAAAAAATGTAGCCACCCATATGCTCGGTACACAGCATAGAGCATCCGAAAGCGCCTGTCAATCGCCATCCATCACCACTTTGAGTGAAGGCAAGAATTTAGACACGTGAGCTTAACCTTTGAAGAGGAGTAAGAGATGTTGTGGCTTCCGGACAAATCCGTCTTCTTCTGTTGACATAACAACATGACCATGCTTCCATGAAAGAGAGAGAGAGAGAGAGAGAGGATAAGGATAGGCATGGATGAAATGTTTTCTTATCCAGAATCCAACAATATTTGATCAGTAGTTCATCTTTTGCTCGAAGAAATGTGGGCTATGCTTTGGACCATTTTGCTAGGCTGGTTCCAATCTAGTTCGACAAAAAGTGACTAACTATATGCATGGAGCTAGGATCGATGATTAAATTTTGTTCAGAATTTTGGCCTGAATCCTGATTTGACTGGTCCAAAACCGTGAACTCGAGATCCGTTTGGCTCGTGACCAGAATAATGAAAATTGAAATCGAAATAAAAATCGATTAGAATTGAAATCATAATAGCTATTTTTTTTTGATATATTTGATTAATTAAAATCAAAATCAAATAATATCTAAATATTAACTAAGAGACTGGATTGAATTTCTAAGATCGTGACATTTTCATTCTTTCTTGAAATCAGGATAAAAATGTGACTCCTTCTGAAAAATTAGTTAGAATGGGAGTCACTCATTTTCATTTTCAGCCCGACTCTCTCTAACCAATTTAAAGTTGTTAAATTTTCTTGTTCGCATGAAAATCTAATTCTTGCTATTTATTTTAATTGGTCAAATATCATTATCTTGTCGGACCAATTTGGACCCTCGCAAGGTGCTCATCATGGAGAATGCCAATAGAAAGGTAAAAAAGGTTTAATTAGGTTCCGAGTTTCCTAGCTATGATACTTAACAAGGACACTAGCAGCACCGAGATCCTGAGATGAAACCAGGGAAAGTCTAGCCTACCAAATTAGCAAAACAAGGGAGATGCAAAATTCTTAGCATTGCAAATTTAATATAGTGATTTTTTTTTTTTTCCTGCCTTGAATCAGAGTTGCATAAGTGATTACTAGTATATGCTTGACATGTACCTTGGTTAGTTTAAGTATTTTCGGTTCATCATGGAACTAAAGATAAGCCATTGTGATTGGTCTCCGTTCAAGCCAGAACCTGAAACGCCAATTGGTCCAATAACCAAAACTAATCCATGATACTTGATCATTCATCAAACCAAATTCACGTTAAAAAGAACGCGTCGAAATTAAATATTTGAACTTGCGAATTATGATATATTAATTAGGCTTCACATAGGAATGGATAAAGCATTCTTCTCCTATGTCAATACATTACAAATCCCAAAGTTTTTATAAAATCTTAGAACGGATTGAGGGAAAGTAATTAACGCAGCTCCGCTATAGAAATTAAGTTGGAAATTTGCTATCAATACGACCCTTGCTTTTTAGGTGCATGAGATATAGCCCCCCTTCATTTTAACAATAATTTGCAAGGATTCGCGTAATTATGTTAGCACCCTTTTCATTTTTTTTTACAGTGCATGGGCCTCTTTTGAATCTTCTAATTTGAGATTTGGGAGCAGTACTCTCTTGATGGTGACGCTCTAGACAGTGAATTTTTCAATCTAATATCTCCAAAGTCTGTGGCTGAATCCAGATGATTTGACATCATTTAACTGCTGAAGCAACTTGCAATTAGAACAAGACTATCATCATGTCACGTTCTGGGGCTCGCCAAGATTTTGGAGTTTTTTTTTTTTTTTTTGGGTAAGAGATCTTGGAGTTTTCACTTAAACATTCCTTCTAATTTCCATGTATATAAAATACATTTGTAATTCTACTCAAAGAAATAGAGCACCACGGGCCACTGGTTTAAAAGCAGTTCTGTGTTGGTAAATTGGGAATTGGTATCGATTGAGGGGAATGAGTGGTAATCATGTTGGATATGGGTCAGCTTGATTGCAATAAGATTTGTTTATTAAATATGTCGATAATTCAACTCTAAACTTTACTTATTAAACAGATAGCCTATACTGATTTGCATGACCAGAGACTAAGCAAGTTCAGCGATTCAATTTAAATTGGATAGGAATCTGTTAACTAGTTTTAAATAGATTAGCCAAATCTTAAACGAGTTAAATGGGTTGGGTCATAATTTTATATTGCTGCACCTCTCTCTGGCAGTAGGGCTGTCATCTTGGATTGTGGCTGGTGTGGATCTCCGAGATATGGAACCTTTAAAAAGATCCTCAAAATGGTGTGAGAAATTATTTTGAGTGTAGATATTTTTTCTAACCCCTTGAGTTCTCCTGCCCCTTATTTATAAGGAGGTTTTGGATAGCCCGTAACCATTTGATTCTATTAGACGATTATAACCACCTAATTTTGTTAGGCAGTTTTATAACCACCAGATTGGATTTGTTAAAAATATATTACAACAAAATAACAAACTCTTTTAAAATAATATGTGAATAATTATCAAAGCCTATTATAGTTCTATATTCAAATTCAAATTGGTTGAACTCTGATGTTGCAGCAAAAATCTTAGTATTTTACTCGAGGACGGCTAGTATTTGTAGCCAACTAATTATACTTGCTCTCTAAGTCAGTTATAAAGTCCAACCCATTATTGGGCCGTCCTGGGCTGAAATCGACAGGACTTGCCGACTTCAGCTCAAAAATCAAAAAACAATTCCAGCAAAATAGGGGACGAAGCCCCTGTTCCTCCAAGAAAGAAGATCACTGGATTTCTCAATCGGACCACCGTGGATGGAAGGGAGAAGGCTGGTGGTGTGGACTGTGGAGGATGGGGTTGGGGGATTCGATCGATCGAGTTTTTCTCCCATACGACAAAAAAAATTCCTCCGTTCTTCCCTATAAATTTTTTCCCTCTTATCGCCTCTAAGCAAGCACGGACCAACCTCCATTATGTCATCTTCCTCCTCTCCGATGAGTGGTCAAAGACTTCGTCGACTCCGGTGAGTCCCCTCTTTAAATCTCTCTTAGAAAGAAAAGAAATTCAAGGGCTTTTATTTTGTTTTCCGATTTCCTTGAGTCGAATGGATGCTGGTGACTGGCCGACCAACCTTCATCCGGCCAAGCCGATGACTTTCGCTCCATCTTCCATAGTTTCCGTGAATCATGGGAAGCTTGTTCTCCGAGCCGAGGAGGAAGCAAGGGAAGGAAAAGAAGAAAATAAAGAAAATAAAGAAAAAAAATGAAAAAGAAGAAAAGAAAAAAAAAAAGAGGAGAGAGAAAAGAAGGAGAGAGAGAGAAAGAAAAAGAAAGGAAAGAGAGAGGGGAGAGAAAGAAGAGAGAGAAATAGGAGAGAGAGGAAAGAGAAAGGAGAGAAGAGAGAGGAAGAGGAAAGAGAAAGATGAGAAAGATGAGAGATAAAGTGGAGAAAGAAGGAGAGAGAATAAGGAGAAGGAAGAAGAGAAAAATAAAATATCAAAAATAATAATAAAATTTGAATCAACTCTTTTAGTAATTTAGATCGGACTAAAAGCCATTTTTTTCTATGCTAGCTTATTTTAGATGAAAAATTAATTACATAATTAATCTTATCAGGATTTTTATCTTTCTTGTCTATAGAGCAGTATCAGAGTTGAGATTCGAATAGACCATATATTGATAGAGTTCTTTCAGATAAGTTATCCTGATCTCTAGTATTACATGCTAAATATGCTCTATGGTATATTGTAAATGTTATGAAATGTTAAATATGTATAGCGTAAATTAAACTGTATTGAATTGCATAAATTGTAATGTTTGTTAGTGTTAATGCTCTATAGTCTGACTATGATCACACGAGGGTCTAGTCTTCTTCTGGGCCTCCAAAGCGATTATTAGCATATGACCGATGGACAGTATGTGTAGTCAGGAGCTAGTTTCCTTTTGAATTTTTGTCATGCGGGGTAATCGTTAGTACATGCTGAGGATGCATAACTTCTTATGTGATATCAAAGCTAGATTCTTTCCGAGCCTCCAATGGGGCGATCACTAGCACATAACCGGTAGATGGTATGTATAGTCAGGATCTAGTCTCTTTCGGGATTAGCTACGGACCGATCGTGGACATAATCAAAAGGACTATGAGAGTAAAGTAGAAAGGATTGGCCATCAATAGTTATATTGTCTGGTAATTAAATGTGCATATTGCATGATGTTGCTGTTTATTTTATCATAATACTGGTTATCTTGTTATGTATGATTTGTTTATGTTTGTAAATTATTGTTAACATATTTATGCATTTGTTGGAGGTGATGATAACTTACTAAGTCTATAAAGCTCACCCCTGTTTTCTATATTTTTATAAATCTGGAAAATCAATCAAGCTTTGGAACCAGTCAGCAAGGAGTTAGGGTTTAGGTGTTAGTTTCTTAGTTTATATTTTATCTTAAATTTTAGTTGAACTTTGCTTACACTATGTCCTAGATTTTTAGTTGCATTTTATTAACTTGTTAGTTTTGATAGAAAACTCTAGAAATAAATAAATAATTAATGAGTTTATTTTCTACCATTACTTGATTATCGATTAGTAAAATAGGTCTTGTATTTATGTTGCAATTGAAGCCTGAGAAAATGTGATCGTCTATCATACTCCTAGCTTAGGCATCGGGCTAGGGCATGACATCAACAATTTCTTTCCGATGTTAACCGGGTTATATTTATAACTCTTGATATAATTATTAAGTGAGTCCAAACGAGTTATAAACATGTCAAAAGTTTGAATTAAATTTAAACCATTCAAAAAAAGGAGTCTAGATGGGTTGATCGATTTATGATGTGAACCTATTTATGCTGAACTTAAACTTATTTAAAATGGCTTGGTCATAAATTGTCATCCATAGATTTTTTTTAATGTCTAACTCAACTAAACATAGCATGCACTTATGTTATCTTTTAACCTCTTTCTTTTTCTTTTTTTTGGTAAAAAAGAAGGAGGGGAGAAGTTAGACCCCGGGCGTGGCCACCCCCAGACGGTCCCCCAACCTCAGCCAGGAAATGTTCGATATACGGTGCATATTAATTTTCCGCGGCCGTTCCCCACCCGAAGGTGAGTACGTCAACCTGACTACCACTTGCATCAGCCATTCCCCACCCGAAGGTTGACGTTGACTACCACTTGTGTCAGCTATTCCCCACCCGAAGGTGAGTACGTCAACCTGACTACCACTTGTATCAGCCGAGTGAACAGGATTTATTATATATATCCCTAACTTTTTCACGGGTGATGAGTACGTCAACCTGACTACCACTTGTGTCAGCCGAGTGAACAGGATTTATTATATATATCCCTAACTTTTTCACTACCACCAGTCAATAAAGACTCTAAAATTATTTTATTATTATTATTATTTTTTTATTTTATTTTTGAACTTTTTAGTCAAAATATGTTCAAAACAGGACTCGAACCTCTGTTAATAATTATGAAAAAAATCTCACGACCAGTTGTTGGCGCTCTCTATTGGCAACCGCTTTCTTTTCAATCGCAACCGCTTTCTTTTCAACCGAATACCTCCCACACCTCTGCTTTTTTTCTCTTTCCCTCTCTCTCTCGTTCTTCTCTCCAATTGCTGGTTCAATGCCACGTGGCTTCATACAAATAAATTATAATGTAGTTCCATTTTTTATAAAAAATTAAAAATAAAAGTTTGTATCAACAATTGTCAAGGTTAATTATTAACTAGTCTAAAATTATTACTAGCTCTTTCATTTCTACAAAGCGTGTTTATCCAAAGATATGTAACTACTTGGATATAAAAAATATTTTACATATCTTATTTTCCATAATTATTATTTAGCAATAAAAATATTGATTTAGATCATTTGGTTCCTCAATGTAAAAAGAAAATTTTCTTATCGAGTCAGCCTTCCATGCATGGAAACATTTTTTAATAATCATAGCCCAACTTTATTCCATTTTTTTATAATCATAGCCCAATATATATATATATATATATATATATATATATATATATATATATATATATATATATATATATATATATATATGCATGCATGCATGAAAGAGGGTGAGGTTTAATATATTTAGATTCATATTTTTGAGATCCCTATCCAAACCTAGAGCTCATGTTCTTTGATTGATAGGCAAAAAATATAGTACCGGGATGGATTGATAAATAACTTGCATTGCAACATATACAACAAAGAATGCAAAGGGGAAGACTTGTGACCAATTAAAGTGAAATGGAGTCCTCAAAATCTCTATTTTTTCCGTTCCCAACTCGCTTTCACATAATTTGTGGTTGGGCCGTTTCAACTTGCTATTTCGTTGTTGATTGGGCCGTCCAATTACCGCCGGATTCGATTTATGGTCTTATTGGGTCCGCGAGTAATTCTTTGTACACCCGGAGCGGCATAGAAAATCTAACATGGTACGCACCGTGCTTCTTGGATGGGCCCCATTACACTTTCACGGCATGGTGAGATTTCTATCATTGCAATGTCAAATCAAATATAAAATAATAAAAAATAAGCACACGTGGTTGGTTAGAATGGATCTTGTTGGGATATGTCAGCCCAAGCACGGGCCAGCTACCGATTTGATCGGCCGAAAACTACCGGCCGAAGACATTCCCTCCGAACCATGAGCATCAGGCCCGGGTATTTGAAGAAGGCCGAATAACCATGGGCAAACGAAAGCTCTTAACAGGTCACGGCTCTAGAAGACCAAGTCCTCAGCCTGGACCAGAGTACAACCTTCGAAGACACGATATTCGAATTATGCCGAAGACACAGTCTTCGATCTACGACAAGGATCAAGTCCACGATCCACGCCAAAGACACGACATCTGATCTGTCTCAAATCTCTACGAAACATGATAGACAACGGTTATCCTCGACTATCTTCAGCATGATCATGGCGCGTGATTCCAGCGGTAGCGCCCCCGGCCTGACCATCGGAACCGTCCCAATAACCACCCACGATCCCTGATTAAGGGAAAGAAAATAATTCCCCCATCGTAACTGCTGGAGGGAGAAAGAAAACCGTAGATGTGACAACTCCTTATAAATAATGGTAAGAGGGGACACTGGAGGTAAGGCACTTGACATCCTTGACAATATCAGAGCTTTTCCCTTCTCAGTCTTCCCCATTCCGTGACTAGAGCCTGTCACTGACTTAGGCATCGGAGTGTTCCCCACCAGAGCATCTCCGGCAAGGGATCTGTTTTGCAGGTGAACCAGGAAGTGGTCCCGCGATCCAGTAGCTCCACCCGATCGGAAGAAGGGGTTCGACGCCAACAGATCTAAATTTTAAAAAATTGCAGGATGAAAATATTCTTTTTCCTTCAAAACGAGTCATTTTTTCCATTCTCGAGTGCTACTAAAATATTAGGCAGACTCCAATTCTTTCTTCTTCCTCCTTCCTCCTTCCTCCTTCCATTCCTCTATCTAAAAGGGACGTCAAAAGTTGGTTCGATGGTTTTGGCTATGACAGGTTTCAAAGATGGTTGCTGGGCTGACCGGCCAACTCATATGTACCATCATCGAGTTTGATAGCAAGCAGGCGCATGGCATCGTGCCATCCGGGCATCCGTCCGAGTGGGCACGGTGGCAGTGACTAGAATAGCCATATCCTTGTGCAGCAACGATGGCGGCATCTAACGATGGCACCATCCACTCGAGCATTGTTGTGCGAGTCCTAGCTGCATGGCGATGGTATTAAGGGCGGTTGAGATAGTGGCGTGCAACTTCGTGGGCTGTAGCACCTGTCGAACCAGCCGCATGTCATAGAATTCTCTTAGGATATAGAATGGTGTTAAACTAGATTATAGGATCTATTTGGATCCAAGGTATTATAGAATCCTCTTATGAAATTATAGAATCCTCTTAGAATATCATAGAATAGTGCCAAACCTAATTCTGAGACTTATTTGGAAACCAAGATGTCATAAAATTTTCTTAGGATGTCATATAATCTCCTTAGGATATCATAGAATGGTGTCAAACCTGATTATAGGACCTATTGTATACCAAGGTATCATAAAATTTCCTTGGGATATCATAGAATGGTATCAAACATGATTTTAGAACCTATTTATATACTTAGGTGTTATAAAATTCTCTTAGAATATTATATAATCTCATTGGGATGTCACAAAACAGTGCCAAACTTGATTATAGGACTTATTTAGATATCAAGGTGTCGTAGAAACCCCTTGTGATGTTATAGAATCCCTTTGGAATGTCATAGAATAGTGTTAAACATAATATTGGGACCTATTTAGATACTAAGATATTATAGAATCCCATTAGGATGTCATATGATCTCCTTGGAATGTCATAAAAATGGTGTCAAACCTAAAAATTAGACCTATTTGGATACCAATATGTCACGCAATTCCCATAGGATATCATAGAATTTTCTTTTGGGATATATTTGGATACTAACATATCATATAATCTCCTTAGGGATGTCATAAAATGAAATGAAATATGATTTTGGGACCTATTTGATACCATAATATCATAAAATCTTCTTACGATATTATAGAATCTTCTTAGGATATCATAAAATAGCGTTAAACCTGATTTTAGGACCTATTTGGATATCAGAATATTATACAATCCCCTTAGGATGTCATAAAACTCCCTTGGGATGTCATAAAAAGATTTCAAACCTAATTTTGGAACCTATTTGGATACCGGGATATCATAAAATATTTTTAGGATGTCATACAATTTCTTTGGGATGCCATAAAATGGTTTCAAACATGATTTTGCGATCTATTTGAATACCAGAATGTTATAAAATTTTCTCAAGATGTCATAGAATCTTTTGGGATGTTATAAAATTGTGTCAAGCCTAACTTTGGAATATTTGGATACCAGAATATCATAAAATCTTTATAAGATATCATAGAATCTTTTTAAGATATCATAAAATAGTACCAAACATGATTTTGGGACATATTTGAATACAAGAATATCATACAATCTCCTTAAGATGTTATAGAATCTCTTTAGGATGCCGTTAAATGGTGTTAAATATAATTTTAGAATCTATTTGGATACCAGAATGTCATAAAATCTTTTTAGGATGTTGTAGAATCTTCTTAAGATGTTATAAAATTATGCTAACCATATTTCTTAGACCTATTTGGATACCATAATGTCATAAAATTTTTATAAGATGCCATTGAATCCTTTTAGAATGTTATAAAATAGCGCCAAACATGGTTTTGTGACATATTTGAATATCAAAATATCATAAAATTCCCTTATGATATTATAGAATATTTTTGGATGTTATAAAATGGTATTAAACATAATTTTGAGATCTATTTGGATACCAGGATATCATAAAATCTTCTCAGGATGTAATAGAAGTCTCTTGGAATGCCATAAAATGATACCAAACCTGATTTTGGAATATATTTGGATACCAAAATATCATAGAATTCCCTTAGGATATTATAGAATCCCTTAGAATGTCATAAAATGATGTCAAACCAGATTTTAGAACCTATTTAGATACTAGAATGTCATAGAATCTTCTTGGAATGTCATAAAATGGTACCAAATATGATTTTGAGATCTATTATAATACCAGGGTGTTATAAAATATTCTTAGAATATTACAGAATTCTCTTGGAATGCCATAAAATGATGCCAAACCTAATTTTGGGACATATTTGGATATTAGAATATCATAGAATCATCTTAGAATATCATAAAATA